>CM036239.1:7897262-8543928 GCA_020698575.1 Bostrychus sinensis
TCAACAGATTTTATGTATTGTTTTGTTTATTATTTATTTTTAAGTTTATTTTGGACCATTTTGGACAATAAATTTTATTTTATATTTTGATTTTAAAGGCAGGCAGATTATTTATTTTGTATTTTGAATTTGAGTTTTTAAAAAATGCAGAATTTACAAAAAGTAAGTATAAAATGTCTTTGTTCTAATAAAAACATTTTAGAAAAAGTAAAGCGTAAGGGGATACTTATGGTATAACAAAAAGCCGAGGGGGTACACAAGACAAAAAAGGTTGGGAATCACTGCTTTGGGTAATAAGTAATATTATAAAAGTTGTTTTTTTTTATTTATAGCAGGAACATGTCTGTGAAGACTCTCACTCGTCCAGGGTAATTGCATCGCAACAAAAGTTAAAAAAAACTTTTAACTAACTTTTTTTTTTACTTTTGTTGCGTTATAGCAGGAACATTAAATGTATGATTAAAGTCAGTGGATTAATGACTGTTTTTATTTATGCTTTATTGCTGTGGTGTCTTTAGGTTAAAGACATAAGTTCGTAAGATTAGTCACTTTAATAAGTCAGTCACTTTGTAGTTGATTAATAGGTTAAATTTATAGTAAAATGTATTGGTTTTTAAAAACAGAGTGAGATGTCAGTGCTTTGAACGATATGTGTACGGTATTTGCAGTTAGCAATAGTTAGATCCAGAGTGAGTGCTCTTTCAATACTTGATCTTTGACGTCTTTTTCTCGTTTGGACAAAACGACAAACTGCTGGTGTTCATGCCACGGCCATTCACAGAGACAGAGCCAGACTCTGCCTCCAGTGTTTTTGAGTAAATAAACGCTCCCTGTGCTCTGGAGCTAGATTATGTCACTTTCAACTATGTTGAAAATTGCGATAACAATATTACTGCGATATTTGAAAATAGAGCCTACTTTTCGAACATAGTAAGTTAAATTCACTACATTTCACAAAAATGTAAGTTCCTGTATTTACAAAAAACAGCGACAAAATCAAAACTTAACACAGACTAAACCAGGAATAAAACAAGGCTGTGACTAAATTAATTAAATTACCACTAAAACTGGACTTTTTAAACATTTTTATTTAGTCACAACACATGTTCTTTTAAGGCTCTGGTGGAAAATGATTCTTCAGTGTAAATCTCTGTCAGATGGAAGACCACAGCGTTATTGCGATATATTTAATGGTAAACTTATGATTACCTTGTAAATTAGCCACGTTTATTAGCATGTAGTGCTACAAACATTTAGCGCTACTGTTGAATCCTCAGACGGCTTGAACACCTCACAGTCCATCGGTCTGCTCTGCTGTACGTATTTAACCCATTAACCCCTAAGTATTTTAACCCATTCTGGAGAAATTGGACTGAAGACAAGCTGTGAGCCTTCTTACAGAATGTTTTGCATGTAAACAAAGTGAATACCAGAGGGCACAGCGCTCTCATATGATAATGGCGATTATCTCGAATGATTATCACAATAAAAAAGTGCCACTATCAATTCATCTTTACTGTTTTTATCATGATTAGCAAAATAATCATTTCTTGTCCCACCCCTAGTCCTGGTTTAATGTGTTTAGACCTGGTTTAGTCCTGGATTGGTCCTGGTTTAGGCTTGGTTTAGTCCCAATTTGGGATAGAAGCCCTTTCTCTCTTGTGTTGACCTTGAAAAGGCTATTCATACCTTCATCAGCTCGAGGATCAACTACTGTTATACCCTCTACACTGGAGTTAATCAGTCCCACAAGCTTCAGTTGGATCAAAATGCAGCGCTTGGCTTCTTTCAAATGCTCCTAAACCTGCTCATATCACCCCTGTTCTTCTGGCTCTTTTATATCACAGCTAAAAACACATTTATTCAGACCTGCATTTGACACGTAATTAATTATTTGATGTCTTGTGGATGTGACTGTACACTTCTGTTTTCTCTGTATCTCTGTATTTTATACTGTATTATTATGTTTTGTTATTATATTATGTTTTATTATTATGTTTATACTGTTTTATTATTTATTCTTGACTGTCATGTTTTTAAATCACCTTCTGTGAAGCACCTTGAGCACCATTTGGCTCTTGTAAGGCGCTATACAAATAAATTTTGATTGATTGAATTTAGTTTAGTCTTTTGCTTAGTTTAGACCTGCGTTAGTTTTGGTTTAGTCCTGGTTTAGTTATACAGCAAACATATAAAAATACTGAGGTTCAGACTCTGATGCCTCTGATCACAGATGGATGGACATCACAGGCTACAGAAAGAACATTAACAGTAACTGTACGCTACATCACAGTGGGAGACAAATACATTCTCCAAGTTTTCTTTTTTGAACCAAAAATATATGACACTGATTCCTCTGAAAAACTGAAACCAAGTGAACTGTGATTTTAGTGTACGGTCACACCCCAAGTGTCTTGTGAGCTCAACACTGAATGAAACCAACGTCACTGTTAACACCTGATTTGTAAAATTTTCTTCAACAGCTCCTTGTTCCTTGTCCATTTTCAGGTTGCCACTGACAACCAGCAGCAGCCGCTCAGGTGTGAGTGTGAGCGGTGGTTGGTGCAGAAACAACCAAATGTGCATCTTAACACCAACAACAAAAAGGTTACATTTTCTTTTGTTTTTTTGCATTTGTAATATTTCCTTTACTGTCTGTTTTATTCTTTATAACCAGTTTAAGTTGTTAAAATTCCTGCAAGCTAAAAAAAAAAGCTGCAAAGAAACATGAAAAAGCTGCCTGCTCTTTGTTTTTTATGTAATGGGGCGGGAATTGAACTAGGTCTGCTGCGGTATACGCTCTACCAGGTGAGCCACCGAGGCGCCCCTGAAGCTGCCAGCTTTGGACTACAACTGAATTATAGCTGCAACTACTAATATAGATTACTAGATGCAAAAGATTTATGATTACAATTTAGCAGGGAGATTAACACAGGAATCAGAGAACGCTTGTATCTGTTCAGCTTACAATTTGGCTCTGTATCGTTCGCTGAATGGCATTAACTCAAATTGTTTATGAAGAATGTGAGAGGGGTCATTGGCAAATTTCTGACCCTGTTTCACAGCTGTCTCCTCAAACTTCTCGTGAAGAGAACAGGGTAGAGACAAGCCAATTACACACTGCTCAAAAAATTTTTCTTTTCTTTTTCTTTTCTTTTTTTTTTTGCATTTTAAAATAATATATTTCTGAATAGGGCTGCACAATAAATCACTAAATTATCGTTATCGCAATATCAGCAAACGCAATATCGCAAGAATCTAAATATTGCAATAATGCTATGGTCTTCCATCTGACAGAGATTTACACTGAAGAATCATTTTCCACCAGAGCCTTAAAAGAACATGTGTTGTGATAAATAAAAATGTTTAAAAAGTCTACTTTTAGTGGTAATTTAATTAATTTAGTCACAGCTTAGCCTTGTTTTATTCCTGGTTTAGTCTGTGTTAAGTTTTGATTTTGTTGCTGTTTTGACTTGTAAATACAGGAACTTACATTTTTGTGAAATGTAGTGAATTTAACTTACTATGTTCGAAAAGTAGGCTCTATATAATATTGCAATTTTCAACATAGTTATCGAATATCACATGTTTTCGCCATATCATGCAGCCCTATTTCTGAATGTATAAAATAAAAACACATTTCTGTGGACAGCATTTCCATCTTGTCGTGGGACTTTTTTCCTCTTAAAATATTCAGTATCTGTTCCTCCCTGGTGTCATAATTGAAAATGTAGAACCACTGATTAATGCAAGCACTAGCCCGTTCCAAAAGGACAAGCCAAAGCAACGCCCTGAAGTATTACTCCATAAATAGATGTGTGTTTTAGTTTAGCAGTGGTTGTACGTGTGTAGATAACCTGCTCACCTCTTTTTCTCTCGTGACCACACACATATCCTTGTTAGTTATCTGCACTCCTGCTTTGGTGTCATGATCCCATTTGACACTGGTAAACACAGCAGCAAGTATTTTGACACTCAATATCAAGGTTATCTTCTCTTGCTAACTACATTATTATTGGATATTATGCCTCAGAGGTACATTTACCGAGTTCAATACATATACAGTTTGTACCAACAGCGGAAATACCATTTGTTGTCTAATTAATTTCTCAGCGACACAAAATAAAAAGCCAGAAAAGGTCGGGCTTGAATGTTTGATCTAAAAGCTGTCTGACACTGAGCAGGCTGCAGACAATTTCCCACTGCGCTCTGCTTTCATATCTGAATATACTAAGGCGCTTACTGTTAGAGAGCTAGACACAGGTCAAAACAAATCACAGAAATTGTGTCAGTCCCATAAGGTACAAATATTGTCTAATCAGTACAAGTGTTAGAGTAAATAACTACACAGTGCTGATGCTATTTAATGTCAGGAAATGCGTGGGCGTTAAGTTTTATCAGAGGGAAATTGTTTGTGTTTCAGAGCAGCCACATCACACTGTTACATCATGGATATGTAAGTAAAACAGCGTACAAGATTGCAGTGCCCAATTCCTGTCTCAGTAATCCCAGCAGCTGTCATTCAGGGCGGTGCATTTTCCCACTGGACCACAGAAGTGCTGATGACACAGCCATGTAGGCAAAAGGAAATATAATGTTGTACGTTGTTGGGTTAACAAGAGAAATACTAAGTTTAATTGGGGCATGTGGTGGCCGTACACAGGATTTTAGAAACTCTGAAGTTCATCACGTTGATGGCCAGTTTAGTCCTTGTTTAGTCCTGATTTAGTCCTTGTTTTGTCCTGGTTTAGTCCTGGTTTAGCTCTGGTTTAGACTTGACTTAGTCCTGTCTCTTTCCTAAGTCCCGATTCAGAGTATTTTTTCTGGTTTAATCCTGGTTTAGTCCTGGTCTAGTCCTAATTTAGTTCTGGTTTAGTCCTGGTCTAGTTGTGGTTTATTCCTGCTTCAGGCCTGGTTTAGACCCGGTTTAGTCCTGGTTGAGTTCTGATTTAGACCTGGTTTAGTCCTGATTTAGTCCTGTCTTTTCCTAAATAAGTCCTGGTTTTGAGTTTTTTTTTTTTTTCTGGTTTAGTCCTGGTTTAAACCTGATTTAGTCCTGATTTAGTCCTGATTTAGTCCTGATTTAGTCCTGATTTAGTCCTGATTTAGTCCTGGTTTAGTCCTGGTTTAGTCCTGATTTAGTCCTGGTTTAGTCCCGATTTAGTTCTGATTTAGTCCTTGTCTAGTCCTGGTTTAGTCCTGGTTTAGTCCTGATGTAGTCCTGGTGTAGTCCTGGTGTAGTCCTGGTGTAGTCCTGGTGTAGTCCTGCTTTAGACCTGGTTTAGACCTGGTTTAGTCCTAATTTAGTCCTGCTTTAGTCCTGGTTTAGTCCTGCTTTAGTCTTGGTCTAGTCCTGGTCTAGTCTTGGTTTAGTCCTGCTTTAGTCCTGCTTTAGACCTGGTTGAGTCCTAATTTAGTCCCGCTTTAGACCTGGTTTAGTCCTGCTTTAGTCCTGGTCTAGTCCTGCTTTAGACCTGGTTTAGTCCTAATTTAGTCCCGCTTAATCCTGGTTTAGTCCTGGTCTAGTCCTGGTTTAGTCCTGGTTTAGTCCTGGTTTAGCTCTGGTTTAGACTTGACTTAGTCCTGTCTCTTTCCTAAGTCCCGATTCAGAGTATTTTTTCTGGTTTAATCCTGGTTTAGTCCTGGTCTAGTCCTAATTTAGTTCTGGTTTAGTCCTGGTCTAGTTGTGGTTTATTCCTGCTTCAGGCCTGGTTTAGACCCGGTTTAGTCCTGGTTGAGTTCTGATTTAGACCTGGTTTAGTCCTGATTTAGTCCTGTCTTTTCCTAAATAAGTCCTGGTTTTGAGTTTTTTTTTTTTTCTGGTTTAGTCCTGGTTTAAACCTGATTTAGTCCTGATTTAGTCCTGATTTAGTCCTGATTTAGTCCTGATTTAGTCCTGATTTAGTCCTGATTTAGTCCTGATTTAGTCCTGGTTTACTCCTGATTTAGTCCTGGTTTAGTCCCGATTTAGTTCTGATTTAGTCCTTGTCTAGTCCTGGTTTAGTCCTGGTGTAGTCCTGGTGTAGTCCTGGTGTAGTCCTGGTGTAGTCCTGGTGTAGTCCTGGTGTAGTCCTGCTTTAGACCTGGTTTAGACCTGGTTTAGTCCTAATTTAGTCCTGCTTTAGTCCTGGTTTAGTCCTGCTTTAGTCTTGGTCTAGTCCTGGTCTAGTCTTGGTTTAGTCCTGCTTTAGTCCTGCTTTAGACCTGGTTGAGTCCTAATTTAGTCCCGCTTTAGACCTGGTTTAGTCCTGCTTTAGTCCTGGTCTAGTCCTGCTTTAGACCTGGTTTAGTCCTAATTTAGTCCCGCTTAATCCTGGTTTAGTCCTGGTCTAGTCCTGGTTTAGTCCTGGTTTAGTCCTGGTTTAGCTCTGGTTTAGACTTGACTTAGTCCTGTCTCTTTCCTAAGTCCCGATTCAGAGTATTTTTTCTGGTTTAATCCTGGTTTAGTCCTGGTCTAGTCCTAATTTAGTTCTGGTTTAGTCCTGGTCTAGTTGTGGTTTATTCCTGCTTCAGGCCTGGTTTAGACCCGGTTTAGTCCTGGTTGAGTTCTGATTTAGACCTGGTTTAGTCCTGATTTAGTCCTGTCTTTTCCTAAATAAGTCCTGGTTTTGAGTTTTTTTTTTTTTCTGGTTTAGTCCTGGTTTAAACCTGATTTAGTCCTGATTTAGTCCTGATTTAGTCCTGATTTAGTCCTGGTTTAGTCCTGGTTTAGTCCCGATTTAGTTCTGATTTAGTCCTTGTCTAGTCCTGGTTTAGTCCTGGTTTAGTCCTGGTGTAGTCCTGGTGTAGTCCTGGTGTAGTCCTGGTGTAGACCTGGTTTAGACCTGGTTTAGTCCTAATTTAGTCCTGCTTTAGTCCTGGTTTAGTCCTGCTTTAGTCTTGGTCTAGTCCTGGTCTAGTCTTGGTTTAGTCCTGCTTTAGTCCTGCTTTAGACCTGGTTGAGTCCTAATTTAGTCCCGCTTTAGACCTGGTTTAGTCCTGCTTTAGTCCTGGTCTAGTCCTGCTTTAGACCTGGTTTAGTCCTAATTTAGTCCCGCTTAATCCTGGTTTAGTCCTGGTCTAGTCCTGGTTTAGTCCTGGTTTAGTCCCGGTTTAGACCTGGTTTAGTCCTGATCTAGTCCTGGTCTAGTTCTGCTTTAGTCCTGCTTTAGTCCTGCTTTTTTCCTGCTTTAGTCCTGCTTTAGTCCTGATTTTTGCCTGGTTTAGATCTGGTTTAGTCTAGCAACAGAAAAATACCAGGATCCTGACCTCTGTGACCTCTGTGGTGCGTATGGCTTTGATGGCAAAGTGGTTAGTTCTTCTGCCTCTGAACAAGGAGGTTGCGGGTTCGATCTTCAGGCCGTCCAGTTACAGTCTCTCTGAGTGGAGTCCCTGTGTTTCTGTGGGCTCACCTAAGGCCCATAGTTGCTTGGAAGTATAGGCTCCAGCCACCTGCGACCCCTTTCAGGAGTAAACAGGAGAATAGTTTTAGCTTTTTGGATAAAAGTCTTACATTTCCCTCCCTTAATACAGTGTAACCAGGCTGTAAGAGCTTTATGTGATTCTTATGATCTTAAAGAAAATAATTCAGGGTCTATAGTGTATTTTTGCCAGCTCCTAATGGTTGAATATAACAGTCTGCCACATGTGCTTGTTGCAAACCATTCTTTTTCACTATGCCTCTAAATAACAGCTATGGCCTGGCTCCCTGGCGGTGAGAGGAATAGCCAAATAAGACGCCCTGCTCCATCTGGGACTGAATTGATCGCCGCGCTCCTTGTGAAAAAAACATGAGATTTTTCCAGCAAGTGGTCCAGGCAGGTAACACAGTCTTTAATAATCTTTAGGCCGATGCTGATTACAAAGCTGAAATGAGTTTATAGTCTGAGGAACCTCCTGAAACCAGTACTGACATCAC
Organism: Bostrychus sinensis; assembly: GCA_020698575.1. Lineage (NCBI taxonomy): Eukaryota > Metazoa > Chordata > Actinopteri > Gobiiformes > Eleotridae > Bostrychus > Bostrychus sinensis. The sequence continues at coordinate 7,905,160 of CM036239.1, forward strand.
GTCTGTCTCCATGGCGATGCGGAGGAAACGTAGGCTGCTGGTGTCTGGGACCGGGCCGTGTGAGGAGAGGAAGAGACCGCAATGAAGGCAGACTGAGAGAAAGAGATTCGGAAATCCTCTAGGAGAAGCGTGAAGGAACATAGTGTCAGGAAGCTCGCGGTGCTGAATACTAATACCAGACGCTTTGGATGGACAGGCGGCCACGTGCACACGCTCGCCACGCCGCGTCTCTCCCGTTTTTGTCAACAGTCGGTGGGTATCAAGTGAAAAATAGCCTTTGAGCACAAATGTCACCAGAGCCAATGGTGACATTAAAGCCGATTGGACTAAAGCTTTGGACAGCTCCCTCTACACAGAGAGGAGAGCCGCCAGAGCTGCTGCGAGGGGACAGGGAGCAGCCAGTGGAAAACAGATGAATATGATAACCTGTGGACCACTGCAGTATACTCAGATCTGTATCTGCCACATCTCCACCAGATCCTCCAAACCTGATGTCTTGTTCCTGAAGGAGTCAAGTTGTTTAGTGATAAAAAAATACACTTTTAAACTATGTGAGAGCAGTGGAAAAAAATAGACCTGATTTATAGTTCTTAAAGTTCAAATGAGTCACTGAGTTATGCAGACATTTTGTGTGTGTTGGCACCGAGTTACTAGAAGAACAATTTGATGGCAGATTGACAAATGCATTGTCACATAAAAAAAAAGGGAAAAAAGCTGTTTGTTTTGGAAAAAACAAACAACAACAGCTTGGCATGTGAATAAAATGGACTAATACAGATTGGGTATAATAATGATTTAATGATAATTCCAACTCATGATTTTATGACTGCTATTTGCATTTGGAGAGAGAGCACGGTCTTACTGATTTCTAAAGCTTCTGCATAGGCTATTATTGTAAGCATTTATCAAGCATCCATCCATCTTCTTCCGCTTTATCCAGGGCCGGGTCGTGGAGGCAGCAGTCTAAGCAGAGATGCCCAGACTTCCCTCTCCACAGACACTTCCTCCAGCTCTACCGGAGGCACCCCAAGGCGTTCCCAGGCCGAGAGACAGTCCCTCCAGCGTGTCCTAGGTCTTCCCCCGGGCCTCCTCCCAGTGGGACATACCCAGGGAGGCGTCCAGGAGGCATCCGGAACAGATGCCCGAGCCACCTCAGCTGACTCCTCTCAATGTGGAGGAGCAGCGGCTCTACTCCAAGCTCCTCCCGGGTGACAGAGCTCATCACCCTATCTCTAAGGGAGCACCCAGCCACCCTGCGGAGGAAACTCATTTCGGCTGCTTGTATCCGGGATCTTGTCCTTTCAGTCATGACCCAAAGCTCATGACCATAGGTGAGAGTAGGAACGTAGATCGACCGGTAAATCGAGAGCTTCGCCTTTCGGCTCAGCTCCTTCTTCACCACAACAGACCGATACAACGACCGCATTACTGCAGACGTTGCACCGATCCGTCTGTCAATCTCACGCTCCATCCTTCCCTCACTCGTGAACAAGACCCCAAGATACTTAAACTCCTCCATTTGAGGCAGGAGCTCCCCCCTGACCTGGAGAGGGCAAACGCTCATTTATCAAGCATTTAAAGCACAATTTAAGCATACAGTATACTCATGTTTTAAGTTACTGCGCATTCATTAGGCATATATTTTAATGTCTGTAGATGCTCATAACTAGGACTACCATACGGTTTACAAAAGTCAGCCATGGTCAACACTGTACCTCATCCCAGAAAAAAGACTATTTTTCTGGTCTTTGGATGTTTCAGGTGTGAAAGATTTGTCTTTCTTTTGCTGAAAAACTGAGTTGGTTTCATCACAAAATGATGCCTCAAAGTGGACATAGTGCTGTTCTTTGGCCAGTGTTAAGTAGTGTTGATACTCAACACTGGGGATATGGAACACAAAACACATGAAAACAACACAAAAGGTAGATTTGTTAACCCTAGATGTGTGCAAATACTCAAATTTGGCGGTCAGATTATTCTACACAGGATTAAGCTCTGGACCACTCAGAGACATAGAGCATTTTTTTGTCAAATATTTCTTGCTAGATTCAGATGTGCCATTTGTAAAGTGTCGTATAACCAGGTTCAAATGGCACAGATTAGATGAGTGAAACAATACAATTTGGAGAGCTTAATTATGTAGACAAAAGCCATGACATATGGTTCTTGGCACAAAACCAGGCCAACCATTCAGGCCTTCACATTAGTTAAGATAAATCATACATACAATATGTTCTTGTGGTGTATTCTTCAGTAGCTTTGACCTATTTACTTAGTAAAGACACCACTCTAAATATAGGCACATAGGAGAGAATAAGATGAGGAGGTGGCAGAATTATCAAAGCACTTTTTGGTTTAGCTCAGATGGATATAGAGACTTTTTCTTTTAGGATGGAGAGCAAGACAATTAATTTACTGTGTCAAGAATCAAGCTGAAAAAGCAAAGTAAACGTGGCCTATTTGCTGTCAGAAATCTGACTGCAGCATTCTCCAGGCTTCTAATGCTTTTACCTGCACTTGGGTTTTTGCTCTCATATCTGCCTTTGCTCTTGTAACTCCCTACTCCTGACGCTGCCTGAAGTATAGAGCATTATGTTTCATTTGTGAAAGGGAATGTGAATTCAGCGGATGAAGGCCACAGCCCTGTTTTCTGCACCAAAGAATACTTCATCAAAGTAGCCACTACAGGATGTCTTCTTCCTGCATCTAGCTGTAGTAGTGTAGTGCTATTGTTTTAGCAGCTGTTAGTCTTTCTTCTTTATGTTTGTATTCATGTGGTTGCACATATATTTATATACTCAACAAGCAGGTGGGTAAACATGCTTAAGCATCTTCCACAAATATAACCCTTTCCTATCAGCATGCATCCTTCTAAGGCATAATGCAACAGTACTTAATCCAGTCGCAGTGCTCTAATTGGCTAACTGCAGCCATTTTGCTCTGCAGGGCATGGAGATTTTGGGGAGTTTGTGCAAAGCTGCCCAGCGCCCAAGTGAGTCATCGTGTGGTTAGTATGGATCTCAGATGGGGAGTTACAACAGAGGGGTACACACATCTCTCACACTAAACTAGAGCAGCCTGATTCACTTGACTCCAGACCACGTGCTACAGACAAACATAGTATCTGTCTGATGCCACACTTTGAAACACAACCCAACTCTCTAATGTGTGTCTGAAGAGCTGAGGTTAAAATTAAAGTCAGTCACCTGAGGTACCTGCGTCCGACTGTGAGTCAGCAGAGTCATCATGTGTGCATCAATAATGGACGTCACCTGGAGCATAAACACTGTGTTACACAAAATGAATTAGCAGCCACGCCATATTCTCACTTAATTTCCTTTAGGCGCTTAACAAATGTTTAAACATGCATAGGGCTCTATTATTATGCAACTTGTTTATTGATTTTATACTGGAATAAGCAATAAAATGTTGTTGCATCATTAGAAATGTCCAGCATCATTAGTGAAACACTGCTGACAGTGTGAGTTTGACTGTAACTTTTAAATCTACTGCATAGCTTTTTTTTCAGCCTGTTCATTTTAATGTATACTTAATAGCCATAAATGTCAAATGTCACAATGTCAAGCATCAAATCACATGGAATGGGAGTCATTTGTCCTTTGTCATTCATGCAGTTTTATTGTAGGTTCATTTATATACAGTGGCCCAGATAGCTCAACGAATTACAAAAGCCGAAACACACTTTATAAAAAGAAACTGCCACACAGCATTACAGCAACATTTACCTGCACCGGAAATACCCACACGACATTACAACATTGCCCACACGACATTACAACAACAATTTTTCTGCACTGGAACATGTAGCACCAGAAGCTCTGCAGCCGAAATCTGCTCATTTTCAGCGAGACTCATGGCGCGACTGTTTTGTTTTGGAGGACGGCATAATCATGCGAGCCAGCTCAGTAAATGTATAGCCCATAGACATATTTTAAAGTAAGTACAAAGCTGAAAATGAGCATGTCCATGAAAATAATGAACAGAAGCGGTGACAAAGGGCAGCCCTGCCGGAGTCCAACATGCACTGGGAACAGGTCTGACTTACAACCGGCAATGCAGACCAAGCTCCTGCTCCAGTTGTACAGGGACCGGACAGCCCTTAGCAAAGGGCCCCGGACCCCATACTACCAGAGCACCCCCACAGGACACTACGAGGGACACGGGCGAATGCTTTCTCCAAATCCACAAAGCTGCTCATTTTCAGCTTTGTACTTACTTTAAAACCACCACCCCGGTCTGCCAGTCCAATTAACTTTAATTCATAAGCACCAAAATGAGGATGGATGGATGATGAGTGACGTTACAGCCTTACAGATGATGGAGCACTCTTAATGCTGCTTCACTATAATAAAACCTCAAAAGAAGCCTTATACATCACACAACAAACCTCCATTTAAAAACACCGCCTCACTGACACTCTCCTCTCTACTCAAGCTGCAAATCCAGTCCATGTTACTTTTTCAAAGAAATGTTCTATTTCTTACAGCTGAGTTTGTCCAGAATAACCAGAGCCCAGTTCATTCACAGTTCTGTAATATTCACATTCATCGCCACTGGCTCCTCTCCACTCCACCAGCTACACTCCTTACAAACATGCCTGACACTTTACGATGTACGTGAGGCTATCATTTATATGGCAAGCAGTTTTATGCAGCAGCATGAGAAACGTGAACAGAGTTTAAAATACAAACTATGACTTATCTGCAGAAAAGCTCTTAGACAATTTGGCTAGCTGTGGCTACTTGTGGAAGGTTTTCTCGACAAACACGGCGCATCTGTACTGAAATGAACAGGGCTGTAAGCTGTGGAGCACGCTGCTTATACTGCGTGTATTTTCTGCTGCTATCTGCCGCCGATCTCTGTCACTGAGCCTGAGATTGACCACAGCACGCATGCACAACTCTCCAAAACAAGCTGCTGGCCCTCTGCTTGACAAGCCACGGAGCTGAAAATGACAGAAATGAATGACGGAGAGTCAACCTAGCTTGCCTCGACAGTACCTGGAGTGGCCAGCAGGGCCTAGAAAAGTACAGACTGATTCACTACGGAAGTGAACGGCAAAATTAAATGTTTGGAGAGAAAACAATTTAATTTCGTTATTGTTTTAATCCGTGTGTTTTTTATATTTAATTGGTTTGCCTTGCTTGCACTCACGACTCAATGATGCCTGTGTATGGAGCCCTAACTGTAAAAGAAAAAGCTGTAGAGCAGTGAAAGGTAAAGTCAGCAGGAGTCCCTTGTGCATTGGGTGAGGACAAGTACAATTGTTTTTGCATTTTCATTCTCATAAATATTGAAGGAGACTGCTCAAGCTGTTTTTAATGTTGACAGACCAATGAGTATTGGCAGGACTGTTTTGGCAGGAAAACCGTTTGTGCATTACTAGCCTGCACTGGAGGACCAGGCTCTCATAGCACCATCATTAAATCTTAATTAAAACTCTCAAATCTGACCATAGTAGTGTGCTCTCTTGTACAGGTTGGACATGACTGGAGGACTCGGAAAGAAGAGAAGCCGGTGCACTGTGGAGAGCTAATTTTTCTGGAGTAGGCCCCTGGGAGAGAATGGAGCAGAGGAGATATGAGGACAGGGACGCTCCTCTCTGTCCTTGTCTCTGTCACAGATCCTCCTTCCAAATGTGAGCTCAGACTCTAATACCTGCCAAAACACAACTACTTGTAAGCTCTCTGCATCGCTCAGAAGTCAAATGGCTTTCTGGAAAACAGCCATGAGTGATCATTTAATCTTACCTGTTCAAAGCACAGCTCAAGAAGCAAATAGCTGGCAGTTCAGCTTCAAGGTAAAAAAAAAGCTGTTTATTTTCCTCACTAAACATTTATTTTCAATTAGGGGACACTGTTTCTTCGCTAAAGAGGAGAGAAGTGTGAATAATTCTGCACTGTACTCTAGTTTGAGCACAAAAGGATCTCTGTGCATGAGAGGTATCCACTGTAATCCTATTAATCAGTATAAATCGCTGATAATTTGCTCTTGTCTAGTCTCCACTGATGCTATCACTCAAACCTCAATGTAGAGCCAGGCAACAGAAGTGTTGCACTGTTTCTGCACAGAAGGCTGCCTGTTCTCCACTCTGTGAACATCTGTCAAAATCCTCAAAGGCTCAGGTAAGATAAATGCCTTTTGTGATTTCAATTTGACTCGAAGCTAGAGAGACCACACAAAAACTTTACAGTAAAAAAGCATGTTTACCGTGATGATACAAAAGACTGCATAGGTCTCAGCCAAGTTATATTGATAGACAATGGTGATGTTTTTATCACATGAACATGATCTATTTAAGACTCTAGTTCAGTAACTTCATTTCTATACCACTATTTGATAGCGTTAGTATTCACAGACACGGTGCCTCTCACAATACTAATTATTTTGGCCAATTCAGGTTTGTCACAAACAGGTCAACCTTGAGTGAAATCAAATGGAGTGTACTACAAAACAAACACAAAAGAGGAAGTGCAGTCCCCAGTTGTCCTATGAGCTGTCATATATATTTCACAAAGTAAAAAAGGAAAATGTGAAATAATTATTTGTGTTGGAGAAAACCAGAGCTGGTCATAGTGTAATGTGCAGCTATTTTCAATCAACCTGATTCAAAGCATAGTATCACCATTTGAGATAAGTGCATACACTCAGTGGCAAATATTACTGCCTTCTAAATGGAGCACTTGTCGTGTCAGGCGAATTTTCACTGATCAGAGCAAATAATGTTAGAGAAAAGTGACACTCTGATAGCCTTCAGAGTGCCGGTCACAGTGTGAGATAGGACAGCGGCACTTATATTTCATTAGAGATTTGATCAACAGGATGAGACCTCTGATTTGTCTGTGCACACAAGATGTTGTCTTGTTATTACCTGAGGAAAGCAGAGAAAATGCTGAACAGATAGATAGATATAGCTGTGCACTCTATCCATATCTATCCATATCTATCTATCTATCTATCCATATCTATCTATCTATCTATCTATCCATATCTATCTATCTATCTATCTATCCATATCTATCTATCTATCTATCTATCTATCTATATATATATATATATATATATATATAGTCTCCAGGAAGATGTGAATGCAGCATTGAGAATGATCTCTACTATGACCATGACTGAAACCAGTGAACTGATTTGCACTTCAGCAGCAGTAATCCTTGAGGTGCTTGGCTATTGATCAAGGAGCAACCATAAAGACCCACCATGGAAGAGAAGGTTGGCGGCTAAAATCAAGGCAACTCAGAGAGAAGTGAGCCAACTGTCAGAGCTCCAGAAAGGTGCAATGAAAAAACAAGTACCCAAGAGGTACAGCCAGATGTCCATACCTGACGCACTGGAAACTGCCAAACAAAGGCGGCAAGCTTTGGCTGCCTGCCTAAAGAGGTACACAAGATAAATTGAAGCAAGGCGAATAAACCGGCTGTTCTCAACTCAACCAGATAAAGTGTACTCTCAGTGGCACGGTAATAACAACAGAGCAGACCCTCCAAGGCTGGAGACTGAACAATACTGGAAAGGCATATGGGAGAACAACAGCAGTGCACAGTGGCTGCTGGATCTAAGAGCAGACCATAGCAACCTCCCTGAACAAGAACTAGTAACTATCACAGTAGTAGAAATCAAAGAAAGAGTCTCAGGTATGAAAAACTGGACAGCACCAGGGCCTGGCCTGATTCACGTCTACTGGCTGAAGAAACTAACTACACTCCAAGAGCGCCTGGCAGCACCAATGAAGCAGCTGCTAAAGGATGGGACCCACCCTGAATGGCTAACTGAAGAATGGACAATCCTGATCCAGAAGGATCCCCTGAAAGGGACAGTCCCATCCAACTATCGGCCAATAACCTGCCTCCCCACCACATGGAAGCTCATGTCAGGCATCATAGCGGCTAAGATCCATACATGAGCACAGTACAGAAGGGCATTGGTAAAAACACGAGAGGCGCAAAAGACCAGGTGCTGGTAGATAGAACAGTCACTCAGGACTACAAAGCTAGACACACTAGCCTGTGCATCGCCTGGATTGATTACAAGAAAGCCACACACATGGATTGTGGAATGCTTGGAGATGTATAACATCAACAGGACTCTAGGAGCTTTCTTTGCAAACTCAATGAGGCAATGGAAAACCACCCTTGAGGCCAACTGCAAGCCAATTGCACAAGTGTCCATCAAATGTGGCATATACCAAGGAGATGCTCTGTCCCTGCTGCTGTTCTGCATAGGTCTGAACCCCCTCAGCCAAATAATCACCAAGACTGGCTATGGATACCGACTCAGGAACAGGTCCATCATCAGTCACCTCCTCTACATGGATGATATCAAGCTGTACACTAAGAGTGAGAGAGACATTGACTCACTGATCCACACAACCAGGACATGAGAAGTGTGGGCGGATGGTGACAAAGAGAGGGAAGGTAGTCCAGACAGTAGGGCTCTCACTCCCAGACCGCAGAACAGCAGACACTGAGGACAGCTACAAGTATTACAAAAGCAACCTTGGCAACCTTGAACAGGTCACATGAAAAGCAGCCACAGCCAAATATCTCCAACAAGTAAGGCAAGTCCTAAGGAGTCAGCTCAACGGCAAGAACAAGGTTTGGGCAATCAACAGCTATGCCCTACCAGTCACAGGTTTCTGACCATGCATGGAGGGTTTCATCCCAAACCCAGCAGCCTGAGACTGTACACTAATAATAATAATAATGATGCATGAGTCTTATAAAGCGCTTTTCTCATAGTCGCTTTACAATTTGGTGCATTATTCATTCCCTCCTCAATCGGTGGTGGTGGTGGTGGTGAGCTACTTCTATAGCCACAGCTGCCCTGGGGCAGACTGATGGAAGCGTGGCTGCCAATTTGCTCCTACGGCCCCTCCGACCACCATCAAACACAGTCACACTGACACAAGGAAGGAGGCAGAGGACTGGTGAGTGTCAGAACCACTGTCCAGAATGAAACATCCAAAATCCTTGAATACATCAGGAAGATGGCCTCAACAGACGAAGTCCTCAGTGAATGTCTCAGGCAGTGGAAAACAGAGGACGAGGTGCTGGAGGAAGCATCATAGGAGGAAAAGCCCCTACATGGGATGTACCACCGACAGATAACTGAAGTGGCTGATATCGAGAAATCCTAGCAATGACTAGAAAGGGCTGAGGGGGCCCCTGAGACGATCCACAACTGCCAGCATAACTGCAGGGTGTAAGATGCTGACAGGGAAAGCATACATGGTCAGGGATAATGGTGGTCAGACCATAATTTTTTTCTCCCTTTATGCCTGTAGCAGCCAATGCCTAGATGGTATTTTCTGGAGCCTGGGATGATGCTTTGTCTTGCATGAAAATAATTTAACTCTGGTTGGCACAGTTGTTCTTTTGATACCATGCCAGGATATGGTCAATATATTTGTGTGACGTGAGTTGCTTAACAATGTGGAACAACCTCAGGTTGCTGGAGCCTATGGCAGTAACTATGGGCCTTAGCTGGGGGTACACTATAGAGAATGGCCAGTTAGTCACAGGGCCATCACAGACACACTTTACACTGACAAACAACCATTCACTCTCACAATCAATACCTAGAGGCAATTTAGAGCAATCAATTCTCCTACACATGCAAGCCTTTGGACTTGAGAGAGAGAGGGGCGACAGTGGCTCAGAGGCTAGAGATGTTCACCCACTAACCCAAAGGTCGGTGGTTCAAGCCCCGCTACTGGCATTGCATAGTGTTGCTGTCGTTGTGTCCTTGGGCAAGACACACGTGAATGTCTCAGTGTGATTGTGTGTTTGCAGTGGTCGGAGGAACCGAAGGCACAAAATGGCAGCCATGCTTCCGCCACTGAGTGTGACTGAGGAGTGATGAAAGAGTAATGCACCAAACTGTAAAGCAACTTTGAGCGTCTAGAAAAGCCCTATATAAGACAAATGCATTATTATTATTAAGATAGAAAAATGAAGCTAAAATACACCCTACAGAATAGTTTGAGTACAGAATAGTTTGTGCACAAAGACTAATTTCAGATAGTAAGTTTCTGACCTCTTGTGCCTGTATTCGTTCCTACTTGGACCAGTTGCTCCCCTTTGTGTGTTCAGCAGAAGCCAATTACTCATACAGCCCAGTAATTAACATGAGGGATAGTGAGGCTTATACTGCTTAGGCTGGAGAATTGTGACTGTGAAAAAAACTGTCCCCTAATGGGACAGACCCTGGGGATCCTCCTCACATTTCTTGCCTTGTTCACTGCTGCTTACTCGACACAGCATTACGCTAATCATAACCAGAAAGATTATATCACAGTAAAGAATGGCACGGTGGAACAGTCTGCCCCTTAGTATCAGAACAGCACAGTCTCAAAACACTTTTTAAATGATCACTAAAGCCCTATCTCTTGCCACTGGCTTTTAATACAAGTTTACCTTTGTTTTATGTTGTCATTTTGTTTACATGCCTTACCTGAAAGATGTTTTAGCCTTGCCATTTTGTGTTTTTTTGGTATAGACCCTTTTAGTGTTTGTAAACAGAACAGGAATGATGCCAAAGCTAAACAGACTATGATACTTTTTCTATAAAGGAACTTGCATTAGCCGCCAAATAATATTCAAGATGGTTTCCGGCATGTACTACACCTGTCAGCGCCTGGTTATAAACGATTAACCAGTGTAATGACATTTGCCATTTTATTTACATTTTTTACCTAATTTTTATGTACTGCTAGACAAGTGCATGGTTACAGAAATGTGCGGACCACAATAGTTTGACAGTGTATGATTAAATCACAAGCCATCCATTAGTCACCATAAATCTTATTTTATTTTTTAATTTTAGCACATGGAGCTGACTGCCAAATCTGGTTGGTATTAATTCAAAAGAAATTGGAACAAATATATAAACAACAACCATTAGTTTCTGCCATTTAAGAACATCTAATTTAATGTTTTTGCACCCTCATAAAAATGAATGAAAAAGAACTCGCTACTTTTGTCTCCAAACAGCACAACTTATAGTGTCTAAATACATCGTAGAAGGGTCTACGATCAGCTCATGTGTTTCAGATATTGCATTTTATCATGACCACAGAGCAGACGTCAATTTAGTCAGAATATTCCTGATAGTGCTTTTGGTAGTCAGGCTGCTAAGTTTGCCAGAGAAGCACCCTTTGGCCACAAAACCTCTTGATGTGAATATTAATAGTGTGCGAGCGTGTCCCCAAGCTGCAGTGCGGACCAAATCAAACACACTTCTGTTCTCTCTCGGCAGCAGCAATCTGACCAGAAAAAAAGAGGTGTGCACAAGACAGACAAAAGATCAGTTAAGAAACTTCAAAAGCTCTAAAAAGTGTAACAACCTAAAACCTGTTCTAATTTTATTTTTTTACTAAATTAATGCATCTACAAAAAAAGCTATGGCAATTTTAACAATTAATAGATCCTATACTAATAAAACAAATACTAATATTACAATTTTTAAAGAGAATGCCATTCTTGTCTTGCTGTGCTCTGCCAGCAGCCAAAACGTGAAGCACTCTGTCAGAGACAGGGATACTTTTCCTACACTGGGGCAAACAAATCGGACCAGTATGCTACACAATAGTTTATCTGTCATAATGTACAACATGACACTCTTAATAGGCATTTTATACACACAGAATAAATGATACTAGAGCCCCCATTAGAAAATAATTAAAATGGTGGTGAGTGAGCATTTCCATTCTTCTCAAAGAAAAAAAAGATTCATTCTATGCAGCCCTGTTCAAATTCAGTATATACTAACCATTTAGATGAAATCACAAGAGGAGGAAGGCAACAACGTCTAAAATGAAAGAGGTTTTTTAAAGAGGTTTTTAACTGTGTTTTCTGTTCAAGATATTTTTTCTAGGAGTGTTTCTACTTCAGCTACCCGTGTTATGGTCACATGTGTGACAGATAATATGAAGAGTGTGAACATTCGCAGCTGAGGTGTAAGAATGCTGAGTGAAAATCTAAAACAAGATGTTCCTTTTACAACTTCCCACAGCTGTTCTTGTCTTATTGTCTCTCATAGATAGTTTCCTCTGAGAAAGGCCGCGCTCACTGTTCTCTGCAATGCTTGCCGTATGCGTCTGTGGTGACAACATGTCTGTCAAACATATATAAGCTACTCTTCATGGAAGCAATTAGACAAGCTAATATCCATTTTTACTCCTTCACCCGAAGCTGTTGATTATCTAAATTAATGGCAGTGTCATTCTTATTACTGCCACCTCACAGTTGTATTTCTGGAAAAACTCAACTTGCTGGCACATGTCATAGAACTGACGAGGCACTGTGCATCTCTGCTGCATTAAGATCCTGCTGCAAAGCTGTCATTGCTTTACCTCTAACCTAAAATGAGCCAACATGTTCAGGAAATAAATGATCTGGGATGGCACAAGTATGAAATATTAGCTTAGCTATGGGCTAACAGTTCCCCAAATGTTTCCAAATAAAAAAAATACACCAGGAAAGATTATAACACCAGTACTTTGAAGGTGTCTACAGTTACAGTCTGAAGTGGCAGATGTCTGTAAAGAAAGATCAAGGTTTTTTGAAATTACCTTACTTTATGTGCTGTGTATGTCTGATTCCCCAAAGACATAAGATCATTATAGTAAAGAACATTTTACAACAGCAGACCACCTGATGGATGTGTGATTAGTGAGACAGGGGACTGGAGGACACAAGGATTTGGGACAAAGATAATGGGTGTCAGTCTGTGATGAAGGCTTAATAAGGAGAAAATTTCACTTCTCCTTTTTTCTTCGATGCATCTGCTGATGAACATAGAGCACTGTGCCAGGATCTGTGTCACACCTCACTCAATTACTACTAATATGATTCTATACATTCATGATATTATAATCATTAGGTCTTCGGCAAAACAGGATATTGTTTGTCTAAGTAATAAATCTGGAAGTCAAAGATCACATGGCACTTGGTTATTTAATTAAATTAAAAGCAATGGTCTGAACAAATTGTGGTGAGGAGAAAATTGCATTGCTTTAGGCGAAACAAGCTGATTTTGTTGAGTTTGTAACCTGCTGGTGCTGCAAAGGAAATAATGAAACAAAAACATGGTGCCAAGTACCAAATTACCAAAGTCCTTAAACTTTCTTTCTGTTAGATATACTGTATTTGTGTGTTGAGTTTGTAGTGTGAGGTGTGTATTAGAGTTTGGCTTTTCTGACAATTACTCCCCGAGTTGCGCCGGGTCAGGATCAAGGTTTCCTGGCACTGTCCTCGGGCTGAATCTTGGTGTTCTCTTGTCCTCTTTACTGCAGTTTTGTCCTTTTCAAATCACCCCCGTCTGCTTCTCACGTCCAAAGTACTCACGTCCAAAAGCTGAGCTATCCCTTTAAATGTAGTGTCCACCAAGCCGTTTAAATTAAGTTAAAAGTAGCCGACTAGAGAGTGGAGCAGATGAAAGCAAATGTATGGGGGGAAAGCAAAAGGAGCGTGCAATGAGTTTAAGAGTCTCACCAAGCTCTTGACGCAAACGGGGAGCGGATACAGTTGCCATGGAAACCCCACCCCTGCCTCCAGCGAGTCTATGTGTGTATGAAGTAAGGAGACTTAGAGACAAAATAATAGAAAGATGAAAGCAAGTAGATACTACAATGAGTATAATGTTTGCCAAACCACTTCACCGTAGACAGAGTGAAGAAAAATTCAGTAAACAGAAGAGACAATATGTGTTACAGCATCACCTCAGCTTCACCTAAAGATTTCTCATTCAGCTCTGACTTGAAACCCTCTTTTTCTGCCCTGGCTACTTCTCTTTTGTCAAGCTCAAACTTTTGGCATTTATGAGCTTTCTCCCCGTGAAGCTAAATAATGAAGCGAAGGACGCCAGGGAGCGGTTAGTCTTTTATTATCTTGATTATTACGGTCATCCATCAGCCATTAGGTGATTAAACACAATGCATAGGTGTTATTCAGGTTAAGCTTTAAGCACTAATACAAGGGGTCCACATGGTCACTCAATATGCACAAGGAAGGTAGCAGCAGACACAGTTAGGTCCGTAAGTATTTGGACACTGACACAAGTTTTGTTATTTTAGCTGCAGGCCAAAACATTCAAAATACAGTTTATATATATAACTAAGAAGAAAATACAAACGGTTCACCATAAGATGCAAACCTCAACAACAGAAAGGCCACATTAGAATTGGCCAAAAACACCTAAAGAAGCCAGCCCAGGTCTGGAACAGCATTCTGTGGACAGATGAGACTCAGACCAACCTGTAGCAGAACGATGGCAGAGAAAAGTCAGGAGAAGGCCAAGGCTAATGTGGCCTTTCTGTTGTTGAGGCTGATGAATGGTCTCACCTTGTGGTGTACGTCTGTATTTTCTCTCATGAACACTTCACATTATACTGGATCTGGACACTGATAGACCTACTTCCTGGAGAATGTTCTACTCAAAGGTGGATGTTGTGAAAAGATTTTTTTTAACCATTTTTTTGATCCAGGCTAATAATGATCTGGTTCACTTCCATTGAGAAACTATGTTGTGATTTCACATAAACAGCTTTCAAATGCAAATGTAACACCTGGAATCAAGTCCAGACCTTTTACCTGCTCAGTTTATGATGGATTAATGAGGGAAACAGCCCAGGCAGCTTAAGAAATAGCTTTTGAACCAACTGTCCAATTACTTTTGTGCCCCTGTAAAAGAGGCTGCTACACTTTAAAGAGCTGTATTTCCTAAACCCTTTGTCCAATTTGGACGCAAATACTCTAAAATTACAGCTGAGAGTCTGCACTTTCAGCACATATATAGCATATTTTCCGGACTATAAATCGCACTTTTTTCATAGTCTGGCTAGGGGTGCGACGTATACTCAGGTGTGACTTATATATTAAAATATTTCAGGTGTTGGTTAGAGGGCGCTCTAGGCTTGTGTACCAGCATCTGCTGCACCTGTACCACTGACAATTTAAAATGTAAACATTACCACTAACAACTTAGGCTATAAAGACAACTGAGAAAGAGCGGAATAATTGGAAATGGAACTGATGCTGAGTCTGACGACAGCCACGCAGAGGAGGAAGCAGCGCTTCGTCTACCTCTGGAGTTGTTCAGAAGCGACACCGAGGATGAAGAATTTAAAGGATTTAGTGATTAGGAGTGAGATGGTGAGTTTGGTGAACTTGTTATATTATGTTCTTTATGCTATAGTTATGTGAATAACTGTTAATATATTACGTTAACATACGAGACACCTATTCAGTTCGTTGTTTATGCTTCATGTAGCTGAATAACCATCAATGTGTTACGTTAGCAAACCACACACCTATTCAGCCTGTTGTTCTCTATTCTATTATTACTATAACTTGCCTTTCAAGATGAAATGTCTGTTCTTGGTGTTGGATTTTGTAAAATAAATTTCCCCCCAAAAATGCAACTTATAGTCCAGTGCGACTTACATATATTTTTTTCTTCTTCATTATGCATTTTTTGGCTAGTGCCACTTATACTCTGGAGCAACTTATAGTCTGGAAAATATGGTAAATGTATTTTTAATATGTTTTACAGCTTAAATAACAAAACTTGTGTCAGTGTCCGCAGATCACAGTGGACTAGTATTCATCCTGGACACAGACTTGAGCAGAGTCTAATTTGTGACTCAATTCAAGCTTAGGCCTCAATGATTTGACTCATGGCTCAGACTCGGACTCGGACTTGTCTCTTCTCACAGACCACGACTTGTGACTTGACTCAGACTTCGACTCAGAAAATTGTGAGTCACACTTGTGTCTAGTTCATAACAATTTATCCAAGTAATCTGGGCTTAAAGACTTCAAAAAGTTAGCTGGTATTAACATATTCTGTGAAACATATTGACAAAAGTGAAAACTGACAGAAATTAAGACAATAACAGCTTTTGAAAGATCCATATTTCCTGCTCTGTAGCAAAACTCATCAACAATCACACCAACAACTGCGAGGAGACAGATGGACGTGCCGTATTTTCTGTGTCTATCTCATTAGTAAACAGCATCAGTATTGAGCACAGTTGCCCCAGCCATTAACACAAACTCACATCCCCTGTGGCCATCAAACTCCCCATTAACTTTCTGTCAGCGCCACTACGTCCTGCTAACAAAACATATGCTGTTTGTGCATACATGTACTGGCTAAAGCACACAATACTCCCATCATATCAATGGAGCACTACATCTGTCCGACATTTAAATATGAATTAACATCCTATCATACAGTTCATAAATCTACACAGGGTCCATCATCTTCTATCATGTTCTGTTCAGTCTGTTAGCATTTGGAGAGACAATCTGGGAATATTTTTGGGGTTTGGACTTTTATATTCTGTCGTTCTCAACTTGGATGGAGACTAAGAAGACATTTGTCACTGTTTTTAATACTGAAACAATAGGTTCTAAAGTAGGGCTGCACAATATATCGCAAAATTATCGTTATCGCAATATCAGCAAATGCAATATCCGTATCGCAAGAATCTAAATATATCGCAATAACGCTGTGGTCTTCCATGTGACAGAGATTTACACTGAAGAATCATTTTCCAACAGAGCCTTAAAAGAACATGTGTTGTGACTAAATAAAAATGTTTAAAAAGTCCAGTTTTAGTGGTAATTTAATTAATTTAGTCACAGCTTAGCCTTGTTTTATTCCTGGTTTAGTCTGTGTTAAGTTTTGATTTGTGTGTTTTGACTTGTAAATACAAAAACTTACATTTTTGTGAAATGTAGTGAATTTAACTTACTATGTTGGAAAAGTAGGCTCTATTTTCAAATATCGCAATAATATCGTTATCGCAATTTTCAACATAGTTATTGAATATCGCATGTTTTTTCCATCATGCAGCCCTATTCTAAAGCCACTTTCCCTCCAGGTCATTGGATTATAGATCTCTTAATGGACCTCATCCACACTCAACACAGGGCTCTAGACTGCAAGCAAAATGGTCACAAATGCAACTTTTTTTTTTTTTTAAGAGTGTGTGAATAAAATTTTTGAGTGGAACTTTTTAATGGTGCGTACTTTGGGGCTCCACATCAGTAGCTGTATATATCAAAGTTGCTATTCGTGTGCAGCCACTATCATCTTGTCATAATAAGCACAGCAGGAGAGCTAAATTTACCTGTATGCTAGCTTTGTTTTTAAAGTTTTAGTCTACATCTGTAATTGTCCATGAGCAGATGCTAATACTAATAAGCGGATGCTCTGAAAAGCTACGGCAAGACATGGAGATCTGAATACTCTTTCTTGATACAGTGATATTCACTTTTCAGCGTGTAGTCTGGCCAGTCAGACACTTTCTAAGCAAGGTTAAGTGGCTTCTTCCTGACCTTATTATAATTGTTTACCTAAAATGGGGCAGCCTTTTCTTTCTCCGATTTGTTAAATTTTTAAATAATTCCATTTTCTATTTTATTTGCATATTTGTACAACCTTGTTTTTTAATTAGTTAATGTTTATACAGTTGAATACATTTTTCATCAGTTTGTTCTGTCCTGTGAAAATCAAACTCTTTGTATAGAAGGAAGAAAAAGGATGATCCACTTTATAGGTTCGTGCATTCCCACTGACAGCTGACATGGTTTCTGGGTCCTGCTTATTGTCATGTGGATTAAATTTAGAAAAAGGGAATGGTTGAGAAAGTAAGCATCTCCTTACCTTTTTACCTGAGCGTGACCTTCTGATATTCACTTCCATTATACAAGACAGAGGCTCTTCACTAAGTGCTTTAGTGTGTCACCAGCAAATATGGACTTGGGTAGGAGTAAAGGACAGATGCAAGAGGCCAACAGGAAGAGAAAAAGAGAAATGCTGTATAATACATTATATATTCATATTAATGCTGTTCAGGAAAATAAATGATATATTTACTGAATGAAGTCGGAATATAAGGAACAAAAACAGAATATATGGAATGAAGTCAGAATAAATGAAACAAAGTCAGAATATATCGAACAAAGTCGGAAAATATGAAACAAAACAGAATATATGGAATGAAGTCGGAATATATGGAACGAAGTCGGAATATATCGGACAAAGTTGGAATATATGGAATGAAGTCAAAATATATGGAAGGAAGTAGGAATATATGGAATGAAGCTGGAGTATATGGAATGAAGTCAGAATATACAGTGGGGCAAAAAAGTATTTAGTCAGCCACCAATTGTGCAAGTTCTCCGACTTAAAAAGATGAGAGAGGCCTGTAATTTTTATCATAGGTTTACCTCAACTATGAGAGACAAAATGAGAAAAAAAATCCAGAAAATCACATTGTCTGATTTTTAAAGAATTTATTTGCAAATTATGGTGGAAAATAAGTATTTGGTCACCTACAAACAAGGAAGATTTGTGTCTCTCACAGACCTGTAACTTCTTCTGTAAGAGGCTCCTCTGTCCTCCACTCGTTACCTGTATTAATGGCACCTGTTTGAACTGGTTATCTATATAATATATATATATAAAAGATACCTGTCCACAACCTCAAACAGTCCCACTCCAAACTCCACTATGGCCAAGACCAAAGAGCTGTCAAAGGACACCAGAACCAAAATTGTAGACCTGCACCAGGCTGGGAAGACTGAATCTGCAATAGGTGAGCAGCTTGGTGTGAAGAAATCAACTGTGGGAGCAATTATTAGGAAATGGAAGACATACAAGACCACTGTTAATCTCCCTCAATCTGAGGCTCCCCGCAAGATCTCACCCCGTGGGGTCAAAATGATCACAAGAACGGTGAGCAAAAATCCCAGAACCACACGGGGGGACCTAGTGAATGACCTGCAGAGAGCTGGGACCAAAGTAACAAAGGCTACCATCAGTAACACACTACGCCGCCAGAGACTCAAATCCTGCAGTGCCAGACGTGTCCCCCTGCTAAAGCCAGTACATGTGCAGGCCCGTCTGAAGTTTGTTAGAGAGCATTTGGATGATCCAGAAGAGGATTGGGAGAATGTCATATGGTCAGATGAAACCAAAATAGAACTTTTTGGTAAAAACTCTACTCGTCGTGTTTGGAGGAGAAAGAATGCTGAGTTGCATCCAAAGAACACCATACCTACTGTAAAGCATGGGGGTGGGAACATCATGCTTTGGGGCCGTTTTTCAGCAAAGGGACCAGGACAACTGATCCGTGTAAAGGAAAGAATGAATGGGGCCATGTATCGTCAGATTTTGAGTGAAAACCTCCTTCCATCAGCAAGGGCATTGAAGATGAAACGTGGCTGGGTCTTTCAGCATGACAATGATCCCAAACACACTGCCCGGGTAACGAAGGAGTGGCTTTGTAAGAAACATTTCAAGGTCCTGGAGTGGCCTAGCCAGTCTCCAGATCTCAACCCCATCGAAAATCTTTGGAGGGAGTTGAAAGTCCGTGTTGCCCAGCGACAGCCCCAAAACATCACTGCTCTAGAGGAGATCTGCATGGAGGAATGGGCCAAAATACCAGCAACAGTTTGTGAAAATCTTGTGAAGACTTACAGAAAACGTTTGACTTCTGTCATTGCCAACAAAGGGTATATAACAAAGTACTGAGATTAACTTTTGTTATTGACCAAATACTTATTTTCCACCATAATTTGCAAATAAATTCTTTAAAAATCAGACAATGTGATTTTCTGGATTTTTTTTTTCTCATTTTGTCTCTCATAGTTGAGGTATACCTATGATAAAAATTACAGGCCTCTCTCATTTTTTTAAGTGGGAGAACTTGCACAATTGGTGGCTGACTAAATACTTTTTTGCCCCACTGTATGGAACAAAACAGAATATATGGAATGAAGTCGGAATATATCAGACAAAGTTGGAATATATGGAATGAAGTCAGAATATATGGAACAAAGTTGGACTATATGGAACGAAGTCGGAATATATGGAACAAAGTTGGAATATATGGAATGAAGTCAGAATATATGGAATGAAGTTGGAATATATGGAATGAAGTCGGAATATATCGGACAAAGTTGGAATATATGGAACGAAGTCGGAATATATGGAACAAAGTTGGAATATATGGAATGAAGTCGGAATATATGGAACAAAGTTGGAATATATGGAATGAAGTCGGAATATATGGAATGAAGTTGGAATATATGGAATGAAGTCGGAATATATGGAACAAAGTTGGAATATATGGAATGAAGTTGGAATATATGGAATGAAGTCGGAATATATCGGACAAAGTTGGAATATATGGAACGAAGTCGGAATATATGGAACAAAGTTGGAATATATGGAATGAAGTCGGAATATATGGAACAAAGTTGGAATATATGGAATGAAGTCGGAATATATGGAATGAAGTTGGAATATATGGAATGAAGTCGGAATATATCGGACAAAGTTGGAATATATGGAATGAAGTCGGAATATATGGAACAAAGTTGGAATATATGGAATGAAGTCGGAATATATGGAATGAAGTTGGAATATATGGAATGAAGTCGGAATATATCGGACAAAGTTGGAATATATGGAATGAAGTGAAACAGTGAGTGGTCCCAGGACTGATGGCAGAGATGTTTGTAAAAGGTTAACTTCCTCTGTGTTTGCAGCCTTCACTGCTGACCATCTCCATGACGCTGTAATGAAGACTTTTACACATTAATGTGTGATTAATGTAATGTAATATTTACTAATATTTTTGGCCCTGACCAACCATTTTAGATCTACTGCTCTAAACAGACCGAGCCTACACTGAACAGAAACTGGTGCTTTAATTAGGACCACATACATTTTGTATTATGGTGCTTGTCTTCAAACAGCAGATGAAACATTTGCCTCACAGAACACTCTTGATGCCTGGAGGCTGTGTAAGATGCATGTAGCCCCCACTGCAGGCTCCAGGCTCACCATTTCTGGGGCATTGGCATTTACCATTTACTCAGGGTTCGCAGTCTCGCCTCACAGCAAGAAGGTCTGGGGTTTGATTCCCGGACCATGTGGGGCCTTTCTGTGTGGAGTTCACATGTTCTCCCTGTGTCTATGTGGGTTTCCGCTGGGTGCTCCAGTTTCCCCCATCAACCTCAAAAACAAACTAATCCTTAGATACTCTGGACCAAAATCCTGGCTCAAGATCTGGGGAAGGGTCCCACTGCTCTTGACAGGTTTCCCCAGTGGCATTGAAGGATTGGTCAAATGTAGGGAATGAATTTCCCTACGGGGCCAATAAAGTATACTTTAATCTTAACATGGCTGCTTGTGACAAAATCTAGTCACACGTCCAATGAGAGGACAAAGCATCTCTATCCGGACATCTGATTATTCACAGTACTTTTCTGTCATCCATGTTTTCCATATTACACTTCCTGTGTGATAGTTATGCTGTGCAACCAGGAACCAGAACAAAGAACCTACAGTAGCCCAAGTGATGGACTTGTATTTTCACTGGATTTTTTTATCTCTGACAGATCCAAAGTTTAAATATATTCCTAAAAGTTTATATATATAAGATAAACATAAGAAAAACAAAAAACAAGTAGCGCTTATATAATATAATGTTAATATTTGCTCAACAATGCAAACCCTGACAACAGATGACCATAAGTTCAGTGGCTCCTCTCTGAATCTCCCCCATCAAACCTGTGTGGATTACCAGATGATAGGCATGATTTCACATGGGCCCAGGCTATTAACGCTCTGACCTTGGATTTCAACCAAGCAATTTGTCTAAGAGCTGGCACAGCACCGGCTGCCCTCGCTGCCTCCGTCCAGGCTCCTTGATTGGTTTGAGTGCCAGTATGTCCTCCTCCGTGTGCCTTTTAGCTCCCATCTTTTCTTTAAAATGTCTCTACTTTAGCTCTCAATGGTTATGTTCAAATAGCTGTGATGAACAACTTCAGCTTTATCCTCGCACGTCTCTGTTCTTTCCCTGCTTTTGTGTCCTGCTGAGTTTTATCTGCGATCTCCCAGAGCTCCCAGTCTCTCTCTTAGATTTCACTTCCTTCTGCAATAGTTTAACACCATTTATCTACAGAGTATGTGGTGAACTCCTGCAAAGGCCACTGTGTCTCTCTATATTAGAGGTGTAACGATACAGTAACTATATCAATGTATCGATTTTTTTCCCTATGATACAACTATACTGAAACAAATTACCTTGTACAGAATCGTATCGTTTTCTAGGAAGTGTGCAACAATGTACAAGGAATATCGAGTGATAATATCGGAAATATCAAAATTTGAAATTTGCACGTTAAAATAAAACCAGATACGGCTTGTTGAATTTTTTTTTTTTTTTTTTTTTTTTTAATTAAATAAAATGTTATATTCAACTTTTATTTGCTCTCTGTCTGCTGAACATAATCAACCCTGGCTGTGATGCTACATTTGAGAGTAAACTTTTGTGATTTTTGCAAAAAGTTGCAGAATAAATTATCGATATCGCATTGAATCATATCATTCCAAATTAACCATGATCGTTTTTGAGTCGTATCAAAACAGTTCTAATCGATATGTATTACATTGTTGCAAAACGTGTCATTACACCCCTACTCTACATGTCTATTTCGAATTTATGATGGCACATATGATTAAAAATTGTTACACACTGTCTACAAAGTCTGTAGAAAAATACTAGTTGATCAGTATGGCTAAACAATTAATCACATTTGCAATAAAAAGTTATTAAATGCAATTTTCAAATTGTAGTGGTTGCAGTTATAGTTTATGTACAATTTATTTTTCTATTCCTACTAGAGATCAGTAACGTAAAGATTACTTAAAGAACTGCAAGTAAATTTCTCATATCCGGTATTACTACTGTATTTTCCGCACTATAAGGCGCACCTAAAAGCCTTTAATTTTCTCAAAAACCGACAGTGCGCCTTATAATCCGATGCGCCTTATATATGAATCAACGTTGGTTAATTATGGCTACCGTATTCAGGGGGCGTCACCAAAGTGACAGCCGTAAAAACGGTAAAGGGGAATTCCAGTCCCAGCTGTTCATGTGTGCCATAGGCGTGTTTATGGCCGCAAAAGAACAAGGAGGCGCGGCCTTTGCTCCATCTCAGTAGAAGAGTTGCGACATTGAGGGGACAGAAAACTGAGCGCTCGAACGCTGTTCATGTAGCTTTGAACTGTGACAAATGGAGTTGGAAATACATTGTTTTCAACGAGGGAGTTGTAAGAACGCTGGTTTGTATTCTATTAATAAAGTTTGACTGACTGAATTATCTGACTGTTTTATTGACATTCCCTTTAGCGCAGCGCCATCTAGTGGATGCGCCTTATAATGCGGTGCGCTCTATATATGAAAACAGTTTTAAAATAGGCCATTAATTGAAGGTGCACCTTATAGTGCGGAAAATACGGTACTTATATATATTTTTACAGAGATAATTTTGATTTGTCAGTCCATTGTCATACTACATTTACAAGCCTTGAGGTCTAACAAGTCAAGCACTATAGTATTGTGAGTATCTGTGCCTAATTCATGCAACATACATTTTTTAAATAACATATCGGCTGTGCCCTAGAAACATTAGTCAATTTATTTTATTTTATTTTATTTTTTCAAAGTAAAATGCAACACATCTCATGGCTGTGGGCTGTCTATCTCCTGCCGAGTGTAGTTATAAAGATGTAAAAAGCCTCTTCCTCTGAGCAGCACTGAGGCTCATTGTGGTAGCTTCATTAATGCACCAGTTGACCTCCCCATGCCCCTCTCTGCAACATTTTATCTGCATTTTCCCCAATAATTTATGTTTATTGCATCACTCCTCCGTCCCCCCCCCCCCATCTTTTTTTTGTGTGTCTTGTTTTCTTTTTGTTCTCCACTACTCACTTCTGTCTCTATCTCGAGTGTCTGGCAGCAGATCCATGAACGGTTATCAGAGAAAATTACACCCCTGTTGCAAACATATTGCTTTCTCCCGTTCTGCTGTGCATTCTTCAAAGAGAGAGTAAAGGAGGCCCCGCTCAAACCTTTTCCCTGGCCTTGAAAAATGCATTTCAATTAAGGATTGAGAGGATAGTTAGCCATCCAACAGCTGCAGCTAATGGCAAAAGGAGGCTAGTGCAATGTTAGCATATGAGCTCATAATCACAGCCAGGGTTTTTATGATCTGGTACCAAAAAGGCCACACACACAACATATAAATGAGCAAACACCAGTTTAAATCAAATATCAAATGCATTAAGCTACCAAGCCTTATTGTACGCTTCTCCTTACCCAGACTGTTCAGAGATTCGAGAAGAGTACCAGCTGAATGTGCAAATGTGAACAAAACTGGGGTCTTAAAAATACTTTGAGTATAATTTGAGTGCAATTAGATGCACTTGACTATCCTAGTAATGATCTTTTTTTTTTCTTTTTTTTTTTTTTAAAGCATCCCAGGTTTGTCTCTGTACATGGAACCATAGTATCCCTAACTGAGTATCCGGGATAAGCCACCGAGATCCTCTACCTGGAAAACTCTCGGTTTCTACCCACTGCTGGTAAACTGAGCATGTAACTTGTAACTGGGCTTTCAAAACTCCTACTCTAGTAATATTCAACACAGTGGCACAGTCTTGTCAACAAAACAGCCATCTTTATGCTCTGTGGTGGTTACAGTGGGAGTGTCTCCACTGCTCTCAGACTAAACTACTGCTACACTCCAGCTGCTGAGGGACACTGTTGTAGTCTCCGCCATATTTATCCCACTCTTTATAACATCTTGCACTGCAGCTGTGACAGTGCACTACAGTCTTACATGTTAATTTAGATTTTTTTTTTCTCTGTCGCAAGAAATCTACAGTTGTGTTCAAAATTATATCAGTGTGTGCATCTAAGTCAGTAAATCTCAAAATCCTTATTTTAGCTTTTATTTTTGCACAAGGCTTCTTCCAATTGTTACAGTACTCACAGGTATTTTTAGATCTTCTTTAATCTCCCTGGAGCTGAGCATTGGCTGAGCCTTTGCCATTTTGGTTATTCTCCGTTTGAAAGGTAGTTTTTCGTTTTCTTCCACATATTTCAGGTTTTGGTTGTCATTTTATATCATTTGAGATCATTTTAGCTGAGCAGCCTATCATTTTCTGCAGTTATTTATATGTCCCCCCCCCCCCCTCCAGTCAAAGTACGCTGTTCTTCTGAACAATGTCTCAAACCACCAATTTTACTGAGATTTTTTTAGAGAAATGTGATATAACCAGCATGTGCTACATGTGCTACCTTTGTCCTTTCACAAGGGACAGCTGTTTAACAGCTGGTTTCTCACAGCTGACCTAGGTCTCTGAGCGCACCACACTGTTATTATTTTGAACATACCCCTTTCAATTAATTATTCAAATAAAAATAATTAGCATTCATTTCACAACTGTTGGGTTTATTGGTTTTTTATTATTCTACTACACCAACTAGTAAGTTATTTGCCCAGTAGAAATATATTTTTGACCAAAAACAATGATTGTTTTGTGATATTGGACTGCTATTATATTGAACACTACTGTATTAAGCTTTACGTTAGCAGTTTTGCTCAATGTGTTATAAGCACCCACACCACGTTCCCCTGTATTTCTGGGATCCAATAATTTGTCATGTATAGAAGGATACGAGTATCCCGGTTTCTCTGAGTGCATGTAAAAATCGGTCATAACCGAGATAAGGCAACAAGGATATTCAAGTGGATGAATGCACTCATTCTGAACAATGCATTTTGAGGGATTATTGAGGTATAAAGTTTGATGGTGAGTCAGAAGTAGGATAAGCTCCAACGATTAACCCAGAGCAAACTGAAGATCAAGAGATCAGGCAGTGCTCACCACCCAGAGCCCTTGCCTGCAGGTTTGATTTGTTTTAATGAGTCAGGTCTGGGGGTGGTTTCCGCAGAAGTGTGCATGATGAGGTTGAGGAAGATAGCGACACAAAATTACAAAGAGTATGATTATTGAAAGTATAATTACCAAGTCCAAAAGGAGTATTGCAAACAGCTGCTGCAATGCTAATAACACTTGGTTTAGCCTTAATGAAAACAATAACGTCTTTCTAAAATGTCATTTATATTGAAACTCACAGGGGACGGTGCGGAGGTAGAGGTTGTCCCGGATTATCTGCTGGAGCTCGTGGTCCACTGAGCCTTTTTGGAAGCGCAGGTTGAGGTAGTGGCGCAGGTCCTTGTCTATGACACCCCCTAGAACAAAATAAACATGAACATGCATAGTTTCAACCAAAGCCTCTTTATCAAAGTACAAGGGAACAAAAGAACTACAACAGAGCATAACTAGTACCAGCCACTGAAAACAACTGTTAATGGGATAAGCCAGTAGTTTGCAAAAAAGGCTCTATTAGCTAAGGATAGGTAATATATTCCCAACAGTAAGCAACGGTCGGCACTGATTACTTAATGCAATGGCTTAGGAGTAGGACATCCCATAACTTCAAGGTTGGGATTCACATCATTTGTATATCCAGTGTATGAATGTGATAAATACAGCCAATATATATAAAATAGCTTTGAATGTTAGCTGAAACCATGACTAAGTAATAATAGAAAGTTTAGAGATAGATGCTGAAATTGCAAGTTGTAATAGATGTTGTAATGGATGCTCATTTTCTTGAGTAATTGGATGGTTTCATCCACTGGCAGATAATTGCCAGGGACCATGAAACACTAACAAGGATAGGAGTTTTCTGTTTACGCAAATGTTGTGATTTTTTCTTATTTATGAAAGGTAATAACTTTGTTTGGTTATAATAACTTTAGTGTTTGATTTCCTGACATGGTGCCAAAAACTTACATTCCTACATTACATCCTGTGCCATTCCCAAGCCCAGATAAATGCATAGTATGGTTTTAGGATGGCACTATTATTCTATTCCATATCCAATGTTTAGTTATATACAGGGCTTGACATTAACTTTTTTTTTGGTCACTGTAGCAAGTCCTTTTCAAAAGTTACTAGCCACAATGTAATTAGTTTAAAATATGTTTTATTTTATAGCATAGAATAAGACATGTAAAGTTTGGTTTTATGTGTAAACAAGGATTTATTAAATATACTGTATTTTCCAGACTATAAATCACACTTTTTTTCAGAGTCTGTCTAGGGGTGTGACGTATACTCAGGTGTGACTTATATATTAAAATATTTCAGGTGTTGGTTAGAGGGCGCTCTAGGCTTGTGTACCAGCATCTGCTGCACCTGTACCACTGACAATTTAAAATGTAAACATTACCACTAACAACTTAGGCTATAAAGACAACTGAGAAAGAGCGGAATAATTGGAAATGGAACTGATGCTGAGTCTGACGACAGCCACGCAGAGGAGGAAGCGGCGCTTCGTCTACCTCCGGAGTTGGCGGAGTTGTTCAGAAGCGACACCGAGGATGAAGAATTTAAAGGATTTAGCGATTAGGAGTGAGATGTTGAGTTTGGTGAACTTGTTATATTATGTTCTTTATGCTATAGTTATGTGAATAACTGTTAATATATTACGTTAACATACGAGACACCTATTCAGTTCGTTGTTTATGCTTCATGTAGCTGAATAACCATCAATGTGTTACGTTAGCAAACCGCACACCTATTCAGCCTGTTGTTCTCTATTCTATTATTACTATAACTTACCTTTCAAGATGAAATATCTGTTCTTTGTGTCAGATTTTGTAAAATACATTTTCCCAAAAAAATGCAACTTATAGTCCAGTGTGACTTATATCGTTTTTTTTCTTCATTATGCATTTTTTTGCTAGTGCGACTTATACTCGGAGCCACGTATAGTCCAGAAAATACGGTATGTGGAAAACAAGTTTATCTATCGGCAGAATAAAATTGGGAGGTTTTGCATGTGGTCTTAATTTTTTTTTTTTTTCCGGGGCACAATTAATTATTCTGTACTATTTAGGTGTTTACTCAAACATAGTAAAAGGAATTGAGGACCTTGAAAGTTAAAATCCAACCGGACAAAGTGACTAGTGAGACTAAAAGTGCTACGAGCCAAAATGGAAATCCACCAGTATTTGCCTGGTGAGTGCTAATGTCAAGCCCTGGTTATATACAACATTTTCCACATTTCTGTTTTAAGTGTGATAAAATATAAAAAGCTATTATCTGCACAAGGCAGATGCACAAAGCACTGCAGACTGAGTGACCCAGAATCTCATGGCTGCCACAGTAAATATACAGAGTTGGATAAATCTTACAAACAAACAGCCTCTGTTAATCAACGTACTGCCCTTTTCCTGTTCAGTGTCAGGTCGGACTGCGGATTGGTGGCGGTGATAATTGGAGCAGTGGCCAAACACGTGCGGAGAAATGTCTGCTCATAAATCAACTACAGTCTCTCTGGGGAGGTGTATTTACTTCTCTCTTCTCGCTAAGCCCACCCCACTTTCACCTGAGCGCCCGCTCTCATTCCCTTCAGTGGTCCCAGTTCCACTCTTGACCAGCAAATGGTGCTTGCTCAGCAGCCCACAGTGAGCAAGTGATGGAGTGACAGAGTAATAAAAACAGGATGAAGAGATATGAATCCTGTGGGGAAAATTAGACACGCTAAAACTCTTCAGCCCCTAATCCATAGCTCTTTCTGCACATCAATAATGAACACGTCTTAATGGGAGCAGGTAAGTGTTAGAACTTCATGTCAACATGAAAATAAAAACACACCTTTCAGCCACGGCTGATGAAGTGGGTGAAAGACATTCATCTAACCTTCAACATCAGCTCCATAGCACAGAGCTAGATATCATTTAGCCCCCTCCCTTGCATTCACCCCCGCTGTGATCCTGAGGCAACGACATCCACGCATGATCTGTCCGCCAGCAGTACACACGTCAACCACACACAAACCACACACAGCAGACGAGACCAAAGTCAGCAATCAAACGACGGCGCGCTCATTCACAGATTTAGTTGAGAAGTTTGCTCATACCAGACTATCAATTATTGAGCAAGATTTCTTTGCCGCTGTTGTGCGTGTGTGCGCCAGACAGTTCCCAAATAATACATCTGATAATCCATCTGAGCTGAACTAAATCATAGACCATTGCATTGTAATCAGGAGAACATGAATTACAGAGACCTGCTCCATCTGCGCCTCTGTCAAAGACGTGGAGCCAGCCAGTTTGCGTTTGCATAAGAAAGGGAGCCAAAGAATGTGCATGTTGAAAAGGTGAGCAGGCGTACACACACACACACACACACACACACACACACACACACACATACATTTAACAGAGTAAATGGCACCTTTGGGTCGACAGCAGAGCCACAGTATTTGCGTCCTCTTTCCAAATGTTTTTGTGATGCAAATAATGTCCGCTGGAAGAAAAAAAAAAAAAAAGAAAAGATCTCCAGCCGAATCTTCTCTTCTCTAGAATCTCCAAAAGGACTGCCCTGTCCCTTAGGTCCTCAACTGTAGCCGGCAGCAGCCCGCCAGCCTGGGAGCTCGACCCCTCAGTGCACTCCTCCTCCAGAGAGAGATGAAACACAGGAACGCAGCAGTGAGTGACTGAGACGGCGGCCGCTCAGACTGTGTGTGTGAGTGTGAGTGTGTGTCGCCGCGAGTGAGGCAGAGTGACCGCTGAAGCGCAGATCTGGCGGCAGGGACCTATTGCATTGAAATACCTCTTTTCTCCCGGATCCCTCTGGATACTCAGGTCCTCTAACGCCCTCTGTCTGTAGCACAAGGAACTGAAGGTGGATCATATACGTCTTCTTGTGCATGTAGAAAAACTCAGTTGTTTCAATGTGACTATAAACCACTATGTGCAGAATAACAACGAAATGCTTATGAGCTTTTTATCTCACACAACAAATAACAATGTCTTTTAAATCAATTGTTTAGTCCTTAGATGCTGCCTCAGTTTCTATGTCTTAACCATGCCATTGCCAGTCGTCTCAAAGTCTTAGGGTTTATCTCGTCTTCTCTGCTTCTTTGGTCTATGCTTCTATCCTGTGTCTGTTCCTGGAGCTACAGTATTTGCATAAATGGGTAGATAACATTTAAGCTGCAAAAAGAATAAAAATAAATAAAATTGGTCAACCTAAAAAATGCAGGAATAAATACAATATACAGCTGCAAGAAAAAGTGTGTAAATCTTTTGGAATTACTTGAATTTCTGCATGATTTGATCAGAAAATGTGATCTGATCTTAAACTGATCTGCTTAAAATAATGATGCAAAAAAAATGTACGTTTTCATGTTTTTATTGAACATGTATATAAACATTCACAGTGCAGTATGGAAAAAGTATGTGAACCTTTGGATTTAATAACTGGTTGACCCTCCTTTGGCAGCAATAACCTCAACCAAACACATTCTGCAGTGAAGATCAGCAATATTTGTGGGATGTCTGGTGTGAGTCGCTCTTCTGAGGTCATGCCACAGCGTCTCAAGTTGAGGTCAGGACTCTGCCTGGGCGTATTTTCTTCTGTTGAAGCCATTCTGTTGTTGATGTGCTTCAGTGTTTTGGGTCGTTGTCCTGTTGCATCACCCATCGTCTGTTGAGCTTCAGTTGGTGGACAGATGGTCTTAAGTTTTTTCTGCAAATTTTTTGATAAACTTGGGAATTCATTTTGCTGTTGATGATAGCAATCCGTCCAGGCCCTGAGGCAGCAAAGCAGCCCCAAACCATGATGCTCCTCCACCGTACTTCACAGTGGGGATGAGGTTTTGATGTTGGTGTGCTGTGCCTTTTTTTCTCCACACATAGCGTTGTGTGTTCCTTCCAAACAACTCAACTTTGGTTTCATCTGTCCAATTTTTGCCAGTAGTGCTGTGGAACATCTAGGAGCTCCTTTGCATACTTGAAAACGTGCAGCAATATTTTTGTTTTTGGACAGCAGTGGCTTCCTATGTGGTGTCCTCCCATGAAGTCCATTCTTGTTCAATGTTTTACCTTTTGTAGATTTGTCAACAAAGATGTCAGCTTGTGCCAGAGAAGTCTTAAGCTGACACGAGGATTCTTCTTCACCTCACTGAGCATCCTGCGCTGTGCTCTTGCAGTCATCTTTACAGGACGACCACTCCTAGGGAGAGCAGCAGCAGTGCTGAACCTTCTCCATTTATAGACAGTCGCTCATTTCATGAACTCTTAGAGATACTTTTGTAACCCTTTGCAGCTTTATGCAAGTCAACAATTCTTACTCGTAGGACTTCACATCAAGTAATGCTTCTTCAGAATGGCAAACTCAAAGCTGGGGTGTGTTTTTTATTCGTCAGGGCCACTTTAACTCAAACCTCCAATCTTCTCACATTGATTGGACTCCAGGTCAGCTGACACCTAACTCCAATTAGCTGTTGAAGAAGTCATTAGCCTAGGGGTTCACATACTTTTTCCACCCTGCACTGTGAATGTTTACATAAATATTTAATAAAAAAACATATAATTTTTTTGCAGCATTAATTTAAGCAGACAATGTTTGTTTATTGTTGTGACTTAAGTAATTCCAAAAGGTTCACATACTTTTTCTTGCAACTGTATTTGTGTTGTACTGAGTCTGAAGTTTATAAGATATATATATTTTTTTATTTTGTATTAAACTTTTTTTTTATGAATTACTCAAATCAGCGTCACATGGTGTGACAAGCAAACAATTTAATATAAAATAAAAACTAGATAATATTTTCTTAAAATACTCTGTTCACTACACATGACTTTCATTGCTTTTAAGACATTTGTCATTTTCTCTGCACAAATTTGCTACAGTTTGTATTTTATTAATAATTGTGCAAAATGCTTCACCTTTTTTGAGCCTCCAAAGAAATTTTAATTTGACACATCTTGATAAAACTCTGCCAAAATGCTGGAGGTACTTGATAAAGGTATTCAGGAAGGTATTTTAGAGATGATAAATCATTGTTTTACACCATATGACCAACTCCATCACACCACAGTTCAAAACATGTTTATAAAATGCATTTAACATTCTGCTAATGAATCTGTTAAGGTTTTGTGATTATTATCTATTCATTTTTAACAATCTGGCATATTATTCACCCAACCTCAAAATCAATCGGATTTGATAAAGGTGACAAAGCCTCACTATGTATTTGTACAAAAAGCATTAATTAAACTATTTGATAGATTTTTATTATAAAACAGTAAAAACAACCTGTTATTTCTCCACTCTGTAGCGGTGAGTACTGCAGCACAGTGGAACAGCTGTGTTCACAGTTTGACCAGGACTCTCTCCTGTGTGAGCTTCAGGTTAAACCTTCTCTGAGAAAACTACACTCTCAAACTGTTTTGGGATTTTTCTGACACAGCAGACACCAAAAATTCAGCAAAAAAGATTTTCAAATGCATATTGGATTGTGTGTATTCAAACAAATGAAGCTGGGTTTTTTTCCTGAAATTCAGGGGATAACAAAAATAAAGATGAATGTAGTATAAAATAAAATAAAGATTTATTTATCTGGTGAAAACCTAAGTTTAGGTCATATGGTGTGATATCATACGGTGTGATGTATATGATAATAGTGGTCACAACATATGATTTTTTGCTCTTAAATCTCACTTCTAGCTTGTTAAAAAAGGCTACTAAGTATTAACATAATCAGACTCAAGGAAGCAATGCACTTTAAGAATTCATTAGAATTATTCATGTATTCATGTTAAAGAGACAAATGACCATGACCATGTTTTGTGATTTCAACGTCAATGCATTTTTTAGTCAAACTTAAAAAAAACTTGACTGGCTTATTGACATTGTAGATTATTTTAGAGACATTTTTGCAGCTTTCTGACTGATTAATTTTTTTTATCATAATAAAACTATAACTCATTCAAAAATCTAAATACTAGCGTCACTCCATATGATACCACATTTATTTAGAAAAGAAAATATCAGTATCAGTAATAGTGAGAGGTTGATGTTGTCGCTATGTACTGGTGCCATAAACCAATAAAAAAGAACAAGACACTGATTATTCTCAGTATTTTAAACTTTAAAATGAAAAAACATTTTCCTCAAGTTTAGCGACTTACTATAATTGTCACAAGTTAATGATGATTTTTAAAGTAATTTAGACAACGCTGAACTGAACGATTATGACAACACTGTTACAATAAAAAGCTACAGATTTTTTTAAACTTTATTTGTAACACCATATTTGTTTAGGAAAAAGACAGAAGTAAACCAGGTCTAAACAAGGACTAAACCAGAACCAAACCAGGTCTAAACAAGGACTAAACCAGGCCCAAACCAGGGCTAAACCAGGACAAAACCAGGACCAAACCTGGTCTAAACCAAAACCAAACCAGGTCTAAATCAGGACCAAACCAGGGCTAAACCAAGCCCAAACCAGTGCTAAACCAAGACCAAACCAGGGCTAAACCAAGACCAAACCAGGTCTAAACCAAGACCAAACCAGGTCTAAACCAGGACCAAAACAGGGCTAAACCAAGACCAAACCAGGACTAAACCAAGACCAAACCAGGTCTAAACCAAGACCAAACCAGGTCTAAATCAGGACCAAACCAGGTCTAAACCAGGACCAAACCAGGTCTAAACCAGGACCAAACCAGGGCTAAACCAGGACCAAACCAGGACTAAACCAGGACCAAACCAGGACTAAACCAGGACCAAAACAGGGCTAAACCAAGACCAAACCAGGTCTAAATCAGGACCAAACCAGGTCTAAACCAAGACCAAACCAGGTCTAAACCAAGACCAAACCAGGTCTAAACCAGGACCAAACCAGGGCTAAACCAGGACCAAACCAGGGCTAAACCAGGACCAAACCAGGGCTAAACCAAGACCAAACCAGGTCTAAACCAAGACCAAACCAGGTCTAAATCAGGACCAAACCAGGTCTAAACCAAGACCAAACCAGGTCTAAATCAGGACCAAACCAGGTCTAAACCAAGACCAAACCAAGACTAAACCAAGACCAAACCAGGTCTAAACCAGGACCAAACCAGGGCTAAACCAAGACCAAACCAGGGATAAACCAAGAACAAACCAGGTCAAAGCACAAGGACTAAACGAGGTCTTAAGAACCTAACCAGTACTACACAAGGACTGAACCAGGACAAAACCAGGACTTATTTAGGAAAAAGATAGGACTAAACCAAGTCTAAACAAGGACTAAACCAGGACTAAACCAAAACAAAACCAGTCTAAACCAGGTCTGAACTAGGACCAAACCAGGTCTAAACTAGATATAAAACAAGGACCAAACTGGTTGTCAACATAATGAACCTCAGTATTTCTAAAATCCTGTGTGCAGCCCTGATAGCAGCTGTCAAATTACCAAATTAAAAAGGAGCAAAAAATATTAAAGACTCAGAGAATGTAGTAATTCTGGGAAATCACTCAGTGCTGTGTGAGTCAATCAGCTCACCATAAGAATAAACAAAACTGAGAACTAGACATGCATAATGAATGGCAACTATTATCTTGGCATTATGATTTAATTGACACAGGAAATGTCCCAGGAAGTACGCCAAGTGGAAATGCGGTGATTCATCTTTGCAGAGATTTCTCCTGCAAGTTTCCAGCCTCGCGCAGACTTTGTAACTGTCTCCTAAACAGATGGGTGAACGAGAATCAGTCTCTGTTTTGGCAGTGCAGACGGAAAGAGTATATACACCATTTAAGCTCAGCAGGTGTCATGTAAATCCCCGGGGAGAGGAGCAGCCCGGGGAGAGGCACAAAACAAGATAGCAGCTGGTTCCTGGAGCTACTACCAGAACTACAACGGCTTCGTAGTAGGTCCAGGAATGGCCGTCGAGATTTCAGGTAGTCACAGACAAACAGCGCGGCTTGTGGAAACAGTGTGACTGTCAGTTTGTTCACCTGCCACTAGCTTTGACTGACATATTTTCAAACTGTAATTAAAATTAATTTCCGTCATTGTGACTATATTAGGGTCTTTCGCAAACCATTATTACTATGACTTTTAGAGATCCCGACCATTAGCGTGGGTTAAATGCAGAGAACAATATATTCCTATAGAAAGTCCTACATCAAACATGAAATGGCAACAGATACAAACGCTGCACTCTGTTCCTAGCATTTAGACATAAGACAAGTGCGTGCACCAGCTGTAATGGTAAAGGTTTGGCAAAAAATCTATGGGGTCAATAAAGGGTCAGCTGTAATGTAAACGTAAAAGAGGTATTGTAAACATAAGTTGTAAGTAGCGTAAACATAAATCTGAAACTGCAAACGTAGCTCTAAAAATAAAAAAAACATGATCATAAACAAAAGAAACGGATTGTGAACCTAAAACTTGCATTTATGCTACTTCTTTTCAACTCATTACAACTCAGAAGCTACAGTTATGATACATTTATTTGCCCTGTTTTTAATGGGGGTGGGCTCAACACCGATTGGCTGGAGAGACAGGAAGTCATCACATCCTGAGGAATAGTTTGGTCTGCAAGTGACTGAATAAAAGTTAGTTCGTGGTTGCAAACAAAATGCTAAAAATGAATATCCAGTGGGTGGCGGGATGCTTGTTGGATGGGGTCCTGCAACCTTGTCATGACAAGTTTTCCCAACACTTCCTTAAAGAAATAATAAAATATGATGGCATTGCATTTGGATCGCATTAAATAAATACGCAGGTTAAATATGCACTCAAAATATGAGTGCACAAAACTGCAGGTGGCGTTATTAAATGTTTATTGCTATAAATTGATGAATCCAATCAAACAGATCTCTCTCTCTCTCTCTGATGAAAAATGTGTAAATAAAATAATGTACGTCCGAAGATGAACGATTGTCTCCCATTGTCTTGGAACCATGCGACTTTGGCTTCTGTTTATTGAGAGGGGGTGGCTTGTTTTGGGCTGGTGTTGTATAATAATCACAACTTCCTGTCTCTCCACTCCCATTAAAAACAGGGTCAGAAATAAATTTATCGTAACTGTAGCTTGTGAGTTGTAATCGTAACTTGTGAAGTGATAAATGAAAAGAAGTAGCGTAAACCTAAGTTTTACATTCACAATGCGTTTCTTTCGTTTATGATTGATTTTTGTTTACCATTTTAGAGTTTACAGTTTTAGATTTATGTTTACGATACTTACAACTTAGGTTTACAATACCTCTTTTATGTTTTATGACCCTTTATTGACCCCATAAAATTCATACCTTAAAACTCCACAATTATTAAACCAACAGTCTCAATCAAAACAGCTCCCAAATGTAGGTTTTGAGTGTTATTTGCTTTCATGTTCCATTGCTTCTGATATGGATAACAAATAAAAACAAAAAATACTCAAATGTGCTAGTATTGAGATTTTGGAATGAAAAAACTTAAGGAATGAAACATTTCTAGTAGGTTTTGATAAAACATAAAACAAGCTAAACTGGTGTGGAAGGATTTTTTTCTTTAGAAAGTTTATAACTCAAGTGAAAAAAAAAACAAAAAAAACAAGCTTCAAGGTCATCACGATGAAGAGTGAGCCTTCAAAGCACTCACCAAACTCTCTGCTTCAGTGGTGTGTTCACAGTCCGTCAGAACTGGGAGCACTGTCACAGCGAACACATCAACAATATTTATCACGGCGCGGTGCAAGGACACCCAACACCACAGCAACCTTAACATTGTTATGTAGAAGTGAATAACAGTGAGGAAACTTTTCACACTGCGATCTGCAAAATAATGCTGCGATTTGTTTGATCGACCCCCACTGTAAAATGTGACGCCAGGAGGAAAAACTTTTAAATGCTGTTTTGTTTTGTATGATTTTTTTTTTCCTGTCACAACCAGCCACATACAGTGACTGGAGAAGGCAATGTGGATAAAGTTATTTGCCTGGTTTATTTTTAAATTACACAAATTATAAGGATTTGAGCGATCCACACACTGTAAAAAAATATCTGTAGATTTCATGGTAAAAATCTGTAGAATCTCAACAGTAAAAGACCATAGTTGATGTATCGGTAAAATACTGTTTTGGTTTGGGTAATTAACTGTAATATTAAAAATAAGGCAAAATTGTATTTTTTATTTTTATTTTTTGTAATGTATACAGTATAGCACTGTTAAAAAAATCAGAGTCCTGTGTTTATTACAGTTTAACACCTTTTGAAAAGATAATAACTTTAAATTTTACAGTAAATGTTGATTAAAAGTTAAGTCACAAACTAAAATATACATTAACCTATTTTTTTGAAAGATAATAACTTTAATTTGCAGTAAATAATAATAAAAACTCAAGTCAAAAACTGTAAAAACAACATTTGTGATAAAATTATACTGTAAAATGAAATACAGGCCTCTTGTAGTTTTTACGGTAGAATTCTGGCAACAACAGCTGCCAATTTTTTACTGTAAAATTTATAGATTTTTTTTTACAGTACAGATTTGAGCAAGTTTGACAAGAACCATGTTGTTATGACTAGATGACTGGGTCAAAGCAGGTGCTCCATAGAAGGAACAGTGGTGAACCAGCGAAGAGAGATGACCTTGGAGAGTGGGACTGACTGAAAAGCTCCGGTACATAGTGTTATCGTTAATTATTTTCCTTCGTTTCCTTCGTTATGTTTTGAAACCTGGCAGATCCAGAGACAGCGCTGCAGAAAGCTACAGAGCAGCTGTGCCACTTTCAGCTCCATGTTTTGAGCTGAATTTTCAACTTAAGCATCGTTTGTGACAAAGACAGGACATAATCTACCTCCAGAGCACAGAGGACAGACGAGAGAGTTTATTTAAGTTTATTTAGAGTTTATTTATTTATTGAAGGCAGAAGTGAAAGGGAACGTGCACGTCTGAGTTTCGTGAATGACCGTGAACAGTTTGTCGTTTTGTCCAAGGGAGAAAAAGACATCAAAGGTCAAGCATTGAAAGAGCACTCACTCTGGATCCAACTATGGTTAAATGCAAATACCGTACAAAGATCTTTCAAAGTACTGACATCTCACTCTATTTTTTTTAAAAACAACACATTTTAACAAGTTTTATCATAAATTTAACCTATTTATCAACTACAAACTAATTGAGAGACTTATTCAAGTGACTAATTTTATGAATGCATGTCTTTAATCTAAGACACCACAGCTATAAAGCATAATTAAATGCAGTACTTAATCCACTGACATTAATCATACATTTAATGTCCCTGCTATGAAAAAAAAATTAAAAAACAACTCTTATAACACTATACTCCTTATTACCTAGAGGTTAGTTTTTTGTTAAAATAAAACTTTTATGGTTATAGTTATAGAAGATGAATTAAAAAAGTATAAAAAAAATTATCGTTCAGGTACCGGTATCGCAAACCAGGTATCGTTTAAGTACCAGTATCGAAAAAATCTGAACGGTACCCAGCCCTACTAAAGGATGCTGAAGAAATTAATCTGATAGAAAAGTGTCAGAATACAGAGTTTGCTGCATATGGCGCAGCAAACACACAATGACCAATCTTAGGCTGGTGGTTATAATGTTATGGCGCGTTATGGTACATTGTATATTGTTTTATGTGATAGTGTGAGGGAAAACTTGAAGAGACAGCTGTTTGAATAAGCCATCGAATTAAAAGATTAAGATTGGCTTTAAACCTTGCCAGTTTTACCAGCGACACACTGCGCTCTGTTGATTAGTCTTTACTGTTTTGTGCCAACTTGGTGAGAGAGTGAGGAAATCATAACACCAAGCGGCTTTCAGATGTTTTTACATGCTTAAGTACTGTACACAGACAGACAGCAATTAAATATAGTGGCTCTCACACATGCAGCCTAAGTTTGTCAAGTGCAAGGACACAGTTAGCTCTGCATCAAAAGTCTTCAGCTGGATGTGCTCCAAATGAAATGACTCTGTCCTCCAATCATGACACAACACATGGAGGGTCATAAAGATGGAAATGTATTAGTATCGGCAGTCAAACGGGAGTGTCATTTTGGCAAACAAACGCTTTATTTACAATCAACTGCAGTTTTATCTGTATGCTGACATTACTCTGGTAACTTCATTTCATTGCTTATTCAAAAAAGATCTACAGTAGGGGTAAAACAATACATTTTTGCAGCGATACAATATGTATCGATTAGAAGTGTTTCGATACGATTCAAGAACGATATCGGCTAATTTGGTACGATACAATTCGATACGATTCAACACCTTCCTATCGATAATTGATTAGGGCTGCACGATATGGCGAAAACCTGTGATATTCGATAACTATTTTGAAAATTGCAATAATATTATTGTGATATTTGAAAATAGAGCCTTCTTTTTGAACATAGTAAGTTAAATTCACTACACCTCACAAAAATGTAAGTTCCTGTATTTACAAGTCAAAACAGCGACAAAATCAAACTTAACACAGACTAAACCAGGAATGAAACAAGGCTAAGCTGTGACTAAATTAATTAAATTACCACTAAAACTAGACTTTTTCCACATTTATTTATAACACATGTTCTTTTAAGGCTCTGGTGGGAAATGATTCTTCAGAGTAAATCTCTGTCAGATGGAAGACCACAGCGTTATTGCGATATATTTAGATTCTTGCGATACGGATATTGCATTTGCTGATATTGCGATAACAATAATTTTGCGATATATTGTGCAGCCCTGTAATTGATACAGCAACTTTTTGCCAAAAATCATGTTTTGTGGCGAGTTTACTTTCAAATGTAGCACTGCGGCCGGGGTTGATTATGTCCAGCAGACAGAGAGTGAAGAAAAGTTGAATATAACATTTTATTTAATTATAAACACAAAATTTAGCTCCAAAAAGCCATATCTGGTTTTATTTTAACATACAAATTTCAAATTTTGATATTTCTGATATTATCGATCGATACTTCATGTGTATCGATATTCACTACCTAAAAGGATATGATTCAATACAAGGTCATCGATGTAGCTGTATCAAAGGAAAAAAAATAAATACATCGATACAGTTACTGTATCGTTACACACCTAATCTACAACATTTATGCAAAAGTTTCCAGAGCAAATTCTTTGTTTTAATTTTCTTTTTCTAGTGTTTTTCTTGCTCTTTGAAACATTGCATAGGTTTTTTTCAACCTCAGACAAGCGATGCACACAGTTTGCAACCAATTAAGAGCATAGACCATTTAAGCCCTGCACTGGAGTTTGGAGTTCGGCCAACCACTAAAGAAAACATTTCCCTTAGACATTATTTCAAAAGCCCAGGCTAAAATTTCCATCCCCACAGCCTGTCCTGCTCTGTGTGCCGGTCCCATCAGTGATTATCCAGTGTACTCTTCCTTCTGCTGCTTCCGGCTGACCAGCCCGAGCCCCATCATTGGTATGGAAATGCAGCGAGCCCACCAGCTGCCCACTTCTGTGTGACGCCGCGCACGTGTTTCTGATGTGCAGCATCTGTCGGCTGGCAGGGGAACGACTGGTCCATTTTAAACTGGAAATGGGACGCCATAGTGCTGCTGGAGCAGGAAATGGACTTGATGTTTTGCTGCGCTGCGGTGGTTGAACTGAATGGTGGATGATGGAGAACAGCTTGAGAGAGCAACCTGGCTTTTATGAAAACACATGGTTGTATACTGCTCTGTACACATACTGTACAGTTCTCAACTCGTCTGGGACCCACCATCACCCTAAAATGACAAGCCAACCCAAATAAAAGCGATATTTCAACTAAACAAATGAACAAATGAACCTGAGAATAATGTCAGAATATCACATACGCCAACACACGGAGATGCTAGAGTGAACTTTTCCCTTCTACATTCTATTAAAAAAAGTTTAATTTAACCAAAATACGTAAAATAAAAACTCAAAAAGATTCAAGTCTACAAAATTAACTTTTCTTCTCATGGCCTTTTCAGAGGTAAATACTGACAGACTTTGTGAAAAACTTTTTATAAATCTGTTTTTTTTTCTTTTTTTGGCAAAGGCCCACGACAGTGAAAATGTTTCCGCAACCCACCTTTAGTTCCCGACCCACCAGATGAGAATCACTGCTGTATGGTTCTTGTTTAGATTTGATTTTAAGTCAAAATCACAGAAGGAGGGCAGGGGCCAATATTACTGAGTATGATAGATCCTATTTTTAAGAGAGATATCCAAACTGAAACTCCACAAATATTGAACCTGACAACTTTTTGTTAGATATTGATTCCACAAACTCACTATACTAAGCTTGTGGCTTAATTATCTGTGTACTGTCTATAATCACACCTTTCTGACTGAATAATATGGCCACTTTTTGACAATACAGTGAAAAACACATTGTGCTGACAGAAAAGGCATTGAATTTTGAGCCAGTTTTTTTTTTTTTTGGCAATATTAACCACAAACCAGCTCATTTTAATCAAAGTTCCTACCACATAAAACATTTATTTACTTAACTTTAGTTAGTTTTGAGATTTAATGGCGATTTCACACAATTTGTTTCACTTGTTAGCTATGTAAGCTTTTATGCTATTAAAATTAGCTTTGACACTGATCTTTCAGTATCAATGTTGATGTCGTTTTCAGTCCAGACATAAAATAACACTAAACACATTAAGTCAGCCAACATTTTACTGATATTGTATTTGTCATGAATTACGTTAAATTAAGTATATTGTCCACTGGGGTCGTTCACCTGTGACAGAAGCACAGGTTGGCTCATATTTCATTAAGTTTCTTCAAATAATGTCACTGATCTTTCACCGGCAGTGAGGGAAGGGTTAGGGCTTCTGGGAGCTTGTGTTTAGTTTTTGAAGCCCAGAACAAAAAGGGATTCGACAGTTTGTATATGAAGGGGGCGGGAACTTGGTGCTGGGTTTCAGATGACATCACAACATCCTATAGGCCTGTAGTATTTAATTGAGATGGGGGCAGGCAAAATTTCCATTATTAATATGCAGATTTTTTGGTGTACATAAAGGGGGTTTATGGACATTGTCACAAATATAAATGATCAAATTCGACATTTGGGAGTTTAGTTTTTAGATATTTTTAATGAAAATAGCTTATAGTTTATACTAGGAATACTAGGAACACTGGCTCCTGCTCCGCGTCTGAGACTGAGACATCATCTCCTGCTTGAATCTGAAAACAACCAATTGGCAAGAGCTGCTAAACCTGAAATAGAGTTTCTTTGTAATAAAGGATAATATATAGAATATATTATATGCCCACAGTTTTGCATGTATCTGTCCTAAAGTCGGTGTTTACATAGGTGCTATGTCCCCTGAAGTCGTCCTCATGCATGTGCACTGTTGGATCAGGCAGAATTAAGATGCAAGTAGAGACTTGCACAGCCTCTGAATATGTGCCTCCTGTTGCAGAGCTGGGTGATGGCGCACAGCAGGAGTCTGTGTTAGGAGCTCTAATGATTTGAATGTTTTCGGTGGTGATTATACCTGCAGATGGAGTGGCACATTTAAATGCAGATCACACTCTGATACAATCAACACAAGAATGCAGTCACAGCGCCTCAAATCCATCCTGGATCATTATTTTGAAGTCTTTCTTCGACTATAATCATGTGCCACTTGAAAACGGCAAAGGCCTCTGCAAACAGACTGCAAAGAGCACAAATCACTTTCATAATATTTAGCAATCATATCGCCACATACTTAATTATGTAGAGAAATATAAACTCTGCACACTATGTTCATGCATGATGCAACATCACATGTAAAAAACATCCAGATATTTGTGATATGTGCTGCTGTGACAAACTGCACACAAATTACATTCATAAACAGTGTTAAGCGACAGGTTCAAGCATAAACGTGGCGTTAGTGTTAACAGACGAGGCACTGGGGAGATCACAAGCAAATGTACACTTTGTGCCAGTCCCAAGCCTGTAAAAAGAGGAGAGGAGCATCTGGTGTAAAACTTGCCAAAGCAATATGCAAATATCTGCACTCTAGGGGGCGTATGACTTGCTTTGGCGACCCCAGAAGGGAAAAGAAATCACTTGTACTGCCATTTACTTGACTTTTATCATTTCTATAGTTTCACCGTGTCTCATTTTGATCAATAAGAACATAAATATTTGTGGAGTGTAAAGCTGTAGATCCTACAGTGAAGATTCAGGCATGAAAATCTTATGATAAAGCATGTGTCCATTAAGGTACAGTACTGCAGTGAAATGCCTGCATTTTCCCTCGAGGTCAAATGATATGCAGTACATAGCTAAAAAAAAAAAAAAAAAGTATTATACTAAAACCCATGTAAATTTCAGTTTATTTGCAAAAAAACTATTCTGTTGCTTTTGTGATGCAGTATTCATGTTAGGTAAACTGTATGAGGTTTCTAGATGTTGTAAATGCGGCGTACAAATGACAATAATTTGTTGGTACACAATTTTGAGGTACAAAAACCGACCAATTTTTTGAAGGAGAAGCTTCGCCACAGCAGCCAAACAATCCTTCAGGCAACATGTATTTAATCCCAGTCGTTGTAGAGCAGATACATTGGATTTTTGGACATAAGTTAGACTGTAATATGTGTAATATTACATTGGCAAGAACAATAAAAATATAACTTACAGTGAACCATAAATACCGATTATAAAGTGACACAAACACAAACAATGTAGATTCTGAAAATCCAAGCAGATTCAATTAACAAAGTGCAAATATAAAAATGCATTGTGCTGGCAACAGAAACAATGGACTGTGGTATATGCAAAAAGATTCCTGAAAGAAATATACAATAAAGTGACCTGCCATCAGTCGACACCGGAGGCAAAAAGGCTGAGCCATAAAAAATCTACAAAACCATCAAAGACAAACAGCGGGGCCACACTTAGCTCCTCTGAAAGTTTGGCGTCAACAGAATCTGAAAGAATGAGTGAACAAAGACACTGCAGTATTTTTTTCTTCCCCATTGATTTGATTTCTTTAGAAAGGCAACCACAGTTCAGTTCAGCCTTTTCATAGCACCTGTTTTCAGTTTAGTCATCTTATTTTTCTCACAGCCA
The DNA here is from genome assembly GCA_020698575.1 of Bostrychus sinensis. NCBI lineage: Eukaryota > Metazoa > Chordata > Actinopteri > Gobiiformes > Eleotridae > Bostrychus > Bostrychus sinensis. The sequence goes on from CM036239.1 coordinate 7,948,995, forward strand.
CATCTCAGGCCTAACTTCCAGACGCTTGTGTAGTGATTTCCTGTTCAGGGTCAATCTAATAAAGAAGCATGGGTCACAGTTTTAAAGCAAGAGCAAATTGTTCCGGAGTAATTTAAAATGATGAGTTAGAGGCTTCTCAGAGTAATGCATAACTTTTAAAACAATCATTTCTACTTGTTTTGTGTTTATACTGACAAACAAAGGGCAATAATGACTCAGGACTTTAAAGTTTAAAGTTAACAGTAGCAGTGAAATCTCATTTATATTATGATTTCTTATTGTACATTTGTTTACTGCATTACTGAAAAGCTTTACCACTAAAACCCTGAAAAAGGTGGTGGCTTTCTTACGACTGGGATGTGAAAGATAATGTGAATGTACGAAAAAAAAAAACTCCTGCTCAATGTCTAGGTTCAGCAACATTACCGTATTTTCTGGACTATAAGTCGCACTTTTTTTCATAGTCTGGCTAGGGGTGTGACGTATACTCAGGTGTGACTTATATATTAAAATATTTCAGGTGTTGGTTAGAGGGCGCTCTAGGCTTGTGTACCAGCATCTGCTGCACCTGTACCACTGACAATTTAAAATGTAAACATTACCACTAACAACTTAGGCTATAAAGACAACTGAGAAAGAGCGGAATAATTGGAAATGGAACTGATGCTGAGTCTGACGACAGCCACGCAGAGGAGGAAGCGGCACTTCGTCTACCTCCGGAGTTGGCGGAGTTGTTCAGAAGCGACACCGAGGATGAAGAATTTAAAGGATTTAGTGATTAGGAGTGAGATGGTGAGTTTGGTGAACTTGTTATATTATGTTCTTTATGCTATAGTTATGTGAATAACTGTTAATATATTACGTTAACATACGAGACACCTATTCAGTTCGTTGTTTATGCTTCATGTAGCTGAATAACCATCAATGTGTTACGTTAGCAAACCGCACACCTATTCAGCTGTTGTTCTCTATTCTATTATTACTATAACTTGCCTTTCAACATGAAATGTCTGTTCTTGGGGTCAGATTTTGTAAAATAAATTTCCCCCAAAAAATGCGACTTAGTAGTCCAGTGCGACTTATATACTTTTTTTTTTTTTTCTTCATCATGCATTTTCTGGCTTGTGCGACTTATTCTCTGGAGCGACTTATAGTCCGGAAAATACAGTATGTGCCCAAAGACTGAGGTCAGACTTCCTGCATGTACTGAATGACCAGGTTACTCCATCAATGGATTTTTTCTTCCCTGGTGGCACTGGGCTTATTACAAGATGACAGTGCACAAAATTGTGAAAAAAAAGTGATTCAGGGAGCATGAGACATCAGTTTCAGACATGGATTGGCCACCACAGAGTCCAGACCTTAACCCCACTGAGAATTTTTGGGATGTGTGCTCCCTGAATCACTCTTTCACAATGTGAGCCTGATGAATCCTGGCATTGTCATCTTGTAATAAGCCCAGTGCCATCAGGGAAGAAAAAATCCATTGATGGAGTAACCTGGTCCTTCAGTACATGTAGGAAGTCTGACCTCATTCTTTGGGCACATAACGTTACTGAACCCAGACCTGACCAACTGCAGGGAGGCTCTTAACTATTTACTTAGTTAATTCCAGGTGGCAACTTTTTTTGGGCAGGCAGTGTATGTTCAAAAGTATAGGATGATTTCTGAACTCTCTGCAACTTCCTGAAGTCTTAGAATAAGTTCCACTGTAAAATTATGTCAGTCAGGTGAACACAAGTCTGCATCTTTTTCATGTTGCACAAAAATATTATTTGGGAAAAGTCTACTTTATTAAACTTGGTTAACTCTGGGGCTGTGTATTGGCAAAAAGCCAGTGCTACAATATGCATTATAATATAACAATACTATACAAAAATGATATGTTGAAAAATCTCACACTGCATACAGATCATTTTATTAAATCCATTTTATTTATTAATCAAAACAGAGAGTACTGAAACTGTAATTCTCTAACAAGTTGCCTTTTTCCAATTAAATAATGAAAGTGCTTGAGGGTTTGTCTTGATAAAATACAAAAACTAGAGGTCAGAGGTTAAAATCCAGTAAAAAAGTAAGCCTTGGAGTCAGAAATGAAATATGAATAGACATAATTTATCAAAAAACTGACTTCTGTAGAGCCCAATTAAACATTTTCTTACACCCCTAAGTCAAGTCTGATTTGCATTGTAGCATATGAGGTTTGATAAATGCTATACCACTGGATGAAACGTAAGAAGAGGCGCCACAGGTTGAACCATCTGATGAGGAATCAACAGCAGGAACGGAGTGAACACAGAGAGAGCACTTCAAAGCAGTACCTTTAAAACCCAAGGGAGTGTAAAATAGCCTCAGCTCGGTCGACTGAAGACAGTGCATCCCGGCGCGCGTGTCACCTCTCCAGTCAGTCAGGAGGAATCCTAACTCACTTAACATGATGAAGATGCTTCTGCTGACATCTGCTGTCAAGGTTTTCATTACAAAAATGTCATATGGCCATGGTGCTGCAATGCTTTCACAGTTTGACAACACACAGAAAATCATTCCTGCTGAGAAAGAATCTCTCTTCTGGACACAGAGTGGACCCAGCTGTAAAAAAAAAAAAAAAAAAAAAAAAAAAAAAAAAAGTGGATTCGTTGGTTCCCTTGACAATCATTCTGTGACAGTAAGGTTGCATCAACAATTTAATCTGTGTAATGCAATGCTAAACCAGGAACAAACACACCAAACAAGATATAAAAATACAGAAAACCTTGCTGATTTACATACACCATCCATTCCCAAAGTCAGGAGTGTCACAGCCCTCCTAAGGAACAGAAAATCTCCTGCGGGCCCCCAACAATAAGACTTAACTCTAGTTAAAAAATATTATGTCTTGTTTTTCCTTCATAGACTTCTATATAAAAAAAAAACATTACAAAAACACAGGCTGTTGGCTAAAAACAGGGTAGCCCCAAGGTCCTAAAAGCATTAAAAAGGAATTAATTTGATTGAGTCAAATTGAAAGTCTTCAAGGTAATAAATATTATGAGTAGGTAGATATTAAATTGTGTTAATCTTGGTCTTAAAATTGTCAAAACATGTTAATATCACCACAACAAAATATATTTATTGAAGAAATGTTATCATTGACATGCATAGTTAATATTTCTTTTTATATATTAACTATGTATTTCAATGATAACGTTTGATAACTATGCATTTCAATGATAACTGCTCCAAACCAGATACTGAACGAGTGCAACGTCCAGATTTTCAAAGCAGAAACTGAAACTGTACATGGAGAATCACATTTTTATAATAATAGGCTATACATTCACATATGAGTTTGTTTAAAGGGACCCTATTATGCAAAATGGACTTTTCTGAGCTTGCTAACATGTTTTAATGTTGTTGCTGCATCAAAAACATTCCTGGAGTTCTGTTTTTGTTTCATTCATGCATGTTTGAGTAATCCTCTATTTATTTACATTGACTTCCTTAAAGGACAAAAACGTCTTGTTTCACCGATGTCTGCCATTTCCACCTGACCACGCCCCTCCCTCCTGACCACGCCCCTCCCCCACTGACCACGCCCCCTCCCCCTTCACGGCCCAGTCCCCTTCAGCTCACACCTCCCCTGCAGCAACCAAACAAACCCTGTTTGTTGTTATGAACCTGAGGAGCATGACAACAGCTGGGTCACGAGGAGGGAGGGCTCTTAAAGTGACAGGGACCTAATCTGAGCATTACTCTCAGAGTCAAATGATGAGTTTTTTCAAATAGCGTTTTTTCAATAATTATTGCATTTTCTGACCAAAAAAACGTAAGATGCTGATCTAGAGGTGTCCTAAATTTATTTAAAAGACATAAAAAGGCATAATATGGGCCCTTTAAAAACATTATGTATATTTCTCATTAAAATGTTTTATGTAGACACGCAATTCAGCTCTGCAAAAACAAAACTTTTTCAAACTCTATGAACTCACCTGTTGTAAAGGAGTCCATGAAGTGATGCCAACGACAACAACAAAGCGATCTCTAGTTAAACTGATGTTTTCTGTCCTTCCTCTTGTGAATAAAGATTGTTTTGGTCTCGTTCCTGTCTTTATCAATGGCTATTATTGCGTGATCTCGCCATTCCCCCACCTGCCTCCCCAGCTGCTCAGAGCTCCGCTGAGCTGCTGTTACAAAACGCTTACAGTGGGCAAGGGTCAGCACCATCGGCCGCTGGCGCTTCATGGTGCAGCGATTACGCCTGCAGTGGAAATCCGAGGTTAGTGTAAAATTCAATGTTGAGAGTGCTGGCATTAAAAAGTCCTAAAAAGGTCTTAAATTTAACAAGACAAAACCTGGAGCTACCCTGAAACTGTCTCTGCGTCTGAACGTCCTCCCTAATCCCTCTGTAGTGCACTCTGTAGTGGTCACGCCATTTTGTAGTGGTGTCCGAATGTCTAATGGATAAAAAATGGTGCACTCAAAATTTCCCACAATGCATTTTGAAAAGCAGTGGACAGCAATGGTCACTAGACGGTCACTATAGACCAGAATGCTTTGCGAGTTTTGTCGGAGAACAGCAGGACCGCGACAGGTCTTTAAAATGTACACAACACGTCTGAATGAAACCAGTTAGAAACGCCTTTTTTTACTTCTGTCACGTCGTAATCAGAGATAAAAAGCTCTTAAATAAACCACTGCAGTGTAAAATTGCTAACGTTAGCTTAGCCAGCATTCAGCCTCCCCACGTAAGGCACAGAGCTGCAATAATCCACTCTGTTTTATTCATTTTAGCGATAAATCATGTTAAATATCACACATATGACTATTATTTATCTATAAACACTAAAACATCAAGTGAGTCTGGTCGAGCTTTATCACAGAAGGACATTATCAGCAGAACTTTTTTTTTTTTACACAGACGCCAGAGTCACATGATCACCGGTGAGAGAAAACCTGCATTCACTTCTTCAACCTTCGCTTGTACATCACCACTGTTACTTCCTAAGATCACTTTTTAACCGGTGCCAAGATGAAGAGATAATCTATGTTATGAACTTCACAGGTGGTCATAATGTTATGCCTGATCAGTGTTTATTCAAGTGGGAAAACTATAAACGCAGACAGGTGTTGTGGTCGATGACAGCATGGCTCACGAGACACAAAAGTTACATTTTCTATTTTTATAATGCGGCTTTATTTGGAGGTTGTACTTAAACTTTTCACTCCAGTCAAGTCACAGAGTCATTAAATAAACTGGAGGAGGACGAGTGATTCCTAAAGCTGCCATGATAAGTCAACCGTGGAAATTATACTTCTCCATACACATATTGTTTACAGCTTATTTACTTTTCAGATACTCTTGGAATAAATAGGTTAATAATGAACTATCCAGTATATAGCTGTGTCTCTTCATGAAACCTATGAAAAACAAAACAAACAAAGCACAATAGTCTCTTGACACTTGATTAATTAAAAGGAGGTGAAATGAAAGAATATTTTAATAGTTTGTTTCACATTTTCTTAGGTTTAATTGTTAAAAGGAGAGTTATTTATATTTTTATAAAATTTCCGTGTAAATATTTTGTAAGTTTAAGATTTTTTTTTTCATTTTGAACATGAAACACTGTATATAGTGAAATAAGTTAATGTAATAGGAGGTTTATATTTGTACTTTTTATTTTTGTTGTTATTTTAAAGGCATTTTTAATCTTTAATTTTATCAAAGCCATAAATGCAGGAGATCTAAAGTTTGCAATAAAGTAAGTATAACATCTCGCTGTACTACTAAACACAGATTTTTTCTATGAGCACTTAAAAAAAAAAAATAACACATGTATGAGTGAGGGGGTACTCACAATAGCACCTAAAGTATACAAAAAAGGTTGGGAACCACTGTAATAAAGTGTGTAAACAGAGAGCTTGATCTGATCACTTTGACACACAGGAGATTTATTGCTAAGACAGGTTTGACAAAAGTCTCAATCTCACAATATTTTTTAAATCACATACAAAAAATGTTACTTGGCCTCACAGATTACCTCCCCAAGTGACTGTGGGCTCTCTGCAGGTGCTCCAGCTTCCCCCCACTATACTATCCCTAATTCTCCAAAATGTGCATGACAATGTTCACACTGCAGGCAAAAAGTGGCCCAAATCTGCCTTTTTTACCCATATGTGACCTGCATCTGATTTTTTTTGTGACAGTGTGAACAGCACAAGTCAGAGTTTTTCAAATGCGACACAGGCCACTTTCATATGTCCTCCTCCTAAATCAGATACGCATCTAATCTTTTACAATGTGACTGCAGTCTGAATGGACAAGTCACATTTCATCTGACTTTTATGTCATTGAAATGCAAAAGACAGACCAATTCCATGCTAAAAGAGGCGGGAACTGGCCAGATTAAATGATAACAAGCCTGGATGGAGCAGGTCAGTGAAAAAATAAGGTTTTAAACCTAATTTGTATTTAAGGTGACAATCCTGTTGAAGCTAAACTTGAGTGGTCATATTGTAACTGTACTGAGGATAAATGAGAAGAGAAATAAGATGTGAAATATTAAGTGAAGCTTCTCACATCACAGTCCCACCCCTCCAGGCTCTAGCATGTTTTTTTTGTGTGTGTGTGTGTGTGTGTGTGTATGCAGGTCACTTTAGGGCTGGAAACGGTTCACACACAAGACTCATGGAGGTCACATTTAAACTGTAATGTGAACAGCCACAAAAAAAAATCTGACTCGAGCAAAAAAACAGAATTGAGCATTAAGACCTGCAGTGTGAACGTAGCCTTAGTGCGGTGCCCCTATAGCGAATGAATCTCCTCCACCTGCAAACTAGGGCTGCACGATATGGAGAAAACATGCGGCATTTGATAACTATTTTGAAAACTGCGATAACGATATTATTGCGATATTTGAAAATAGAGCCTTCTTTTCGATCATTGTAAGTTAAACTCACTACATTTCACAAAAATGTACGTTCCTGTATTTACAAGTCAAAACAGCGACAAAATCAAAACTTAACACAGACTAAACCAGGAATAAAACAAGGCTAAGCTGTGACTAAATTAATTAAATTACCACTAAAACTGGACTTTTTAGACATTTTTATTTAGTCACAACACATGTTCTTTTAAGGCTCTGGTGGAAAATGATTCTTCAGTGTAAATCTCTGTCGGATGGAAGACCACAGCGTTATTGCGATATATTTAGATTCTTGGGATACACATATTGCGTTTGCTGATATTGCGATACAGATATTGCATTTGCTGATATTGCGATACAGATATTGCATTTGCTGATATTGCGATACAGATATTGCATTTGCTGATATTGCGATACAGATATTGCATTTGCTGATATTGCAATAATAATTTTGCAATATATTGTGCAGCCCTACTGCAAACCTTAACGGGAATAAGCAGAAGAAGATGAGTAACTATTTCATTTGTAATTTAGCTTGATAAAATCTAGCTTAAGTTACAAACAAAGTGCACCGAAGCAAATTAAATGCACCTTTCCAGCCTCGTATAACCTTGTAGTAAAAGCCTCTGTGCACTAATTGCAGTTGTAAGCAAAGGCGAGGCTGGAGATGTGCGTTTGAACTGACTGACGCACTCATGACACACCGGTAAACCTGCTATTATTGATATTAATGGCGTTGCCGGTTAATAACAGAGTTGTAATGGTTGCCCCGGGTTTAGTCCCTACACACTGTCACTGAACCAGCACTCTTCTCATTACACTTTGCTACGGCCCGGCTTAATTGAAGTAACCCAATCACAGCCCCCAGCGTTCCAGTCTGCTGAGCTTGGCAGCGGCAGTAATAGTAGATGATGAAAGAAAGATTAAAAATGTTGTTGCTGAATCACGCTTTGCATTTCCCACACTCCCTGCTATGTTTATTTGCGCTGGCAGAGATAAATTATTGGATATGATAAGAGTGTAAGCCGCTCGTGTAGCATTGTGCAAGCAGAAACAAAGCCCTAATGATGTCCTGTGTAAATGTTTCCTTAGCATGTATAATGGGCTAAAGTGGTGCATGGGCAAAATAAGCTATTTCCATTTCAATTATATTTTAATGAACTGTGACAATGTGCGGCTCATAAGGGAAATGCCAATGAAATATTTGCCTGCAATTTAATTTCAAGAGTGGAAGCGTCTGGCAGAAATACGAGCAGAGAAAGCTGTCGCACACAACACATACTAAAGTAAAAAAAAAAAAAAAAACTGCTGTGAAAACTCAAAAACTTAAGGGAACAGGATCCCTGAATATTTTTTGTTCACCTAATTTGATGTTCATGCGTCTAAAATTTAAATTTTAAGTTTTACGTTCAATCTTTTTTTTTTTTACTCATCTTAAAGCCAACTTAAAGTTACACTGTGTAAGATTCCCGGTCTTGCGCCTCTAGAGGCCACAGGTGCCACTGCACCATCGCAAAACGTAAACACGAGGGCCCCTCCTCCTTCTGAAACTGTGCGAGCGTGCGTCTATTTCCATCATTGTTTCAACTTTAGTTGACCTGCTGCTACCTTTGGAAGTTTGGACTGGATCTTCTATAGAGTTAGCGCTAGCGTTAGCTTATCAAGAAATATCGCGCAATGGAAAATAACAACGCTAAAAGTAGCTTCCTGGTTATACCTGCGCCTCAAGTCGTTCCCTGTCACGTGACTCTTCCTGAACAGCGGAGCGCTCCCGGCCAAGTTGCGAGGGTGGTTTCTCAGTACAGAAGCCTCGCTCGGAGCAACAGATCACGCCTCAGGCCTTATAATCGCTCAAAAAATCACAAAAACAAGTCAGTATGCCCCACATATTTAGGAGAAAAGTTACACAGTGTAACTTTAACTAGTGAGTAAAACTTGAAATTGAACGTTTTTAGACATATGTAAGTCAAATTAGGTGAACAAAAGATATAAAAATAAACTGAAAACTTTAGATTTTGAGTTGGCCCCAAAACTCAAAAATTTTGAGAGATCCTGTTGACTTAAGTTTTTGCATTTTTTTATTTATTTATTTTATTTATTTATTTTTTTACAGTGCAAATACACAGTGATTTAGCGATTCCTCTGCTACTGACTCAAACACACACTACATTAGAGATTTATGTTTAAAAAAGGCCAACCCTATGTATCATATTGCAGTGTTTCCCAACCAGGGGTGCGGGGACCCCAGGGGTACTTGGATCATCATTTGATAAGGAAATATTGACAAAATGTTTATATTAAACTATTGAAATGTATGAAAAATAAATCTCAAGTGTCTTAAATATTATTTTAATAGGCCTATCATATTTTGTTACATATTTTTAGTTTTAATAGCTGGAAAGTTTTTTGCCTATTTTTAACATAAACTTATAATTTAGTTTTATTTTGATTTAATATTTTGTTCTGTTATATTTGTATTTATATTTGTAACATATTATAACATTTTTTTATTTTTTTTTATTTTGTGTTATTTCTTTTTTTTGGTTTTCCAAGCAAAATATGACAGAGAATTAGCATTATCAAAAGGTAAATGTTTTTGTACACATACACTGAGGTTTTATAATTTTTGAAAAATAAACAGGGGGTACTCTTGGCATTACAAAAGAGCCCATGAGCAAGACCCCAAAAAAACAAACAAAACAAACAAACAAACAAACAAAAAAACACTGTTATATTGTTTTGTATTGTTGGAGTGTATTTTCTAGTTTGCCCTGTATTTGTATACAGTATTACATTTTGTATTGTCCTTTCAACATACATTTTTTTATCCTGCTTATTTTATTTTTGTTTTATGTTTTATGTAACACTGATATGTGGAAGCGGAAACAGCATTATAATTTCTGTCTCTAGTGAATGTGTCGAGAAATTGATAATCAGAATCAATTTCCCTGAGGAAATTCTTTTTTGTTACAGACATGCAACCTGACCAAGAAATGAAAGATATTGAATAAAAAAAGTTACAAAATAATAAAAATCTTATAAATATCAAAAGCTTAGAAGCCCGGGTGCCTCTAAAAACCTTAGTTAAAAATAAACAATTTAAAAATATAAGAATTTAAATAAAAATATATCACATTTGACACTGAATCTTTTTGAAGACGACACACTGAGCAACTTCAACAATTGCCTTCTCATCACAGCACACTTTAAAGGTCTTCACGCTTAACTGCATTTGGCAAGACAAGTTAAGATCACAGCAAACTCAGCAGTGCACACAACAGCGCCAGGGTTAACATCTCCTAAAGATCGTCTTTTACACAGAAACCAATACAGTGCAGGGAAACGAGGATGCACCACAGAGTTAACAAACCCTGAGCCGTACTCAGACAGGCAGACAACTCTTCCCCTCACTCTGCTGGGAGATCATCCGAGGTAATCAGACTCCACCAGCGACCCATGTCAGGGCAGATCTGGGAAAGATTTCTACATGAATCTGTTTACCGCTCTGTCCTGGTGGGGAGAGGGGAACTGCTCAACAAGCTGCAATTTATTTAAATGAGATGTTTGGTAGGGAAACATTCAAAAACCTTAATGTGAGCAGTGCATTTTTAATTCTAAGAGTCAGGAGGTTACACAGAGTAAAAGGTCATCTGCATAGTTTGAAGATGCAGTGTGTAAATGAGCTGACTCATATTTGCAGTGGAATAAATGTGCACTAGCTGGCTTGGTTTTCCTGTGTGTTTATAAATATACGTTACAAGAATGAAGGTTGGATATTGATAACAGAATCTGTGAAGAGACTTAGTACTACAGTTTGTTTTGGGGTACCTCTTTGCACGTTTGCTCCTCTGAGTAAAGCTTTTTATTCAGGTCATTTCTCTCAGCCAAGCCACAAAAGTGCAAGCGGTCAAGCATTTGAAATTCCTCCTTGTCGCCCTTTTAGAAACACCCACATCACAGTCTGCCGTCGGCTGTCTGCACTGGATTCAAAGCCTTTCTGCTGGCACACACACAGGCTGCTGCAGAAGCTGCAGTCCATAACTTCCATCCAGGCTTCACTTATCTCTTCAGCCCAACACAGACTGCTGACTGCTCACGTCGACTCCCACCGGCTGCAGTCTTTACCCCAAAAAAGTTATTTTCTTTTATCATCTTTTACTTATACATCTGTCTGACCTGAGGGAGAAAAAAATTGGTCTTCATCATATCAAGACTTAATGTATGTGCTCATGAATTTAGATTTATTGGCTTTACAACACTGCATATACAGAGCTTAACTAAAAAATAAAAGGAACATTTCTATAGCTCACTTGGTAGAGCTGCGGCGCATACACAGGGCAACGACAGCCTGGCTTGGCATCGTGGGTTAGGGTCCGGACTCCTGACATTTTGCTGAATGTCTCTCCCCACTTTCTCTCCCATGATTTCCAGTCACTTCTAGATTGCACCATCTACTTTATTTTCCGGACTATAAGTCGCACTTTTTCCATCGTCTGGCTAGGGGTGCGACGTATACTCAGGTGTGACTTATATATTAAAATATTTCAGGTGTTGGTTAGAGGGCGCTCTAGGCTTGTGTACCAGCATCTGCTGCACCTGTACCACTGACAATTTAAAATGTAAACATTACCACTAACAACTTAGGCTATAAAGACAACTGAGAAAGAGCGGAATAATTGGAAATGGAACTGATGCTGAGTCTGACGACAGCCACGCAGAGGAGGAAGCGGCGCTTCGTCTACCTCCGGAGTTGGCGGAGTTGTTCAGAAGCGACACCGAGGATGAAGAATTTAAAGGATTTAGCGATTAGGAGTGAGATGGTGAGTTTGGTGAACTTGTTATATTATGTTCTTTATGCTATAGTTATGTGAATAACTGTTAATATATTACGTTAACATACGAGACACCTATTCAGTTCGTTGTTTATGCTTCATGTAGCTGAATAACCATCAATGTGTTACGTTAGCATAGCGCACACCTATTCAGCTGTTGTTCTCTATTCTATTATTACTATAACTTGCCTTTCAAGATGAAATGTCTGTTCTTGGTGTCAGAATTTCTAAAATAAATCCCCCCCCCCCAAAAATGCGACTTATAGTCCAGTGCAACTTATACACGTGTATTTCTTCTTCATTATGCATTTTTTGGCTTGTGTGACTTATACTCTGGAGCGACGTATAGTCTAGAAAATACGGTAATAAAGCTGAGGTGAAAATAAGCCAGAAAATCACAAGAATTTAAAATTAATTTTAAAAATCTGATATACTTAGCTTAAAATAATGTTTCAAAAATTATTTTAGTGGTTGATCAACTCTTAATGAACTGTGCCTCCCTTGACCTTAAATGTAAGGTGACCAGAGGTTCCTATTTAAACAGGACAGTCCCAATTTTAGGCTCCTTGTCCTATGTCCCAACACATATCTGTAAAAACACCTCCCAGTTTTCAACAAACCATGTCCCTGTTGTCTAACCAACAGAAAAGCAGAGGAAACTAAAAACACATTTGTCTAAAGACTTTTGTCACTAAAATGATTTCTAAAATAAATTCAATTGCCATTAAAATAAATTATTTAGCCCCAGCATTATGCACATTGATTTCATGACAGAAAACTGTATGGATTTCAGAAGCTTCTTTGTCACTTGGTGAGTTCAAATGCACTGTGATTTAGTGAAAAAAAAAAGTGTCCCAGTGTTTGAGAGCCCTACCTTTTCTGTTGATGTCAAAATTGAGCTTCTGCAGAAAAATTCAAAATGTCAATAGTCATATTCGGTAAGACCATAGTATTATTCATTAATTCAACTCCATAATCTGAGGACAAATACTATCTTTAAGGGCTTCAAGTGTAGCACAGACTAAAAAAAAAAAAATCAACATTGTCAAAGTCAAAGTCTATTTCACCAATAATGAAAGGAGAAAGCACTATACTGATTTTTCTCTGCGTGAGAACAGGTTACAATCTCAGCATCAGCCAGCATCCATGCATTCTTTAGCATTAAATGTAAGTAGCAACACAATAAAAAGAGGTTTTCACCAATAAACTGTAAGTCAATTTAAAAAAGCTACCTTTAAGTTCAGTGGACCGCAGTGTTTTCCCTTCACTGACCTTAGCTGCCCAGGCACAGGAGCGACAGATTGTGCTTTAGCCAGAGATAGTATTTCCAACTGCATTTAAAAAAAAAAAAGATCAATAACAAACTTCTGTAAAGCTGTGCTATTTACAAACATCCAACGTTTTTTTACACACAGCTCTTAATGCATGCCCATTAGTCTATGAGCTCAGACAAGGATAAACTGCATGAGTGCCCTGAAATTTGGGGTTTAAAAGTTTGATACATTTAGCAAACAGACATGTCAGGAAAAGGTAAACACCACTGTACTCTTGTTCTTATTCTTTTAGGCAATTCCAACCATCATCACTGCCGTGTGCTGGTTTACATACAGTACCATATTTGCCAGACTATACGTCGCTCCGGAGTATAAGTGGCACAAGCCAAAAAATGCATAATGAAGAAGAAAAAAACGATATAAGTCACACTGGACTATAAGTCGCATTTTTGGGGGGAAATTTATTTTACAAAATCCGACACCAAGAACAGATATTTCATCTTGAAAGGCAAGTTATAGTAATAATAGAATAGAGAACAACAGGCTGAATAGGTGTGTGGTTTGCTAACGTAACACATTGATGGTTATTCAGCTACATGAAGCATAAACAACAAACTGAATAGGTGTCTCGTATGTTAACGTAATATATTAACAGTTATTCACATAACTATAGCATAAAGACCATAATATAACAAGTACACAAGCCTAGAGCGCCCTCTAACCAACACCTGAAATATTTTAATGTGTAAGTCGCACCTGAGTATACGTCACACCCCTAGACTACTATAGTCCAGAAAATACGTAAGTTTAATCAACCCCGTAGCACCCTCTGTTGCAAATATGCAGCATATAATTCAAAGGTCATGGCAAAAAAGTAGGAGTCTTTTTTTTTTAATGTATTAACTAATTCATGAATGCTGCTTACCAAAAATATTGACAAATTTTTGTTCTTACCCATCCCCGTTGACTAAAATTTAGCACAGATGATTTTTTTCCCACAAATATTTCTATGTCTGGGTTCTACAGGGTTAAGGCTGCAAAGGACTCCACAGACAGCTCCTTGTCTGGTTCATGGTTATACGGCAACTTGTTCCTCCTCTTTCTACTCCAGAGACATCCCACGCTGACTGAGGCTGCCCCAGTTGTCCCGAGGCCAGATCTGATCATCCAGCGTGACATGCGATCGAGTCTCCAGCCCAAAAGCCCTCCACAGACACGACTTCTCCCTCCACAGTGCATCAGCATCAATGTCAAAACCTCGTGACATTACTTCCAGCGTCTGAGCAAGTGAACTGCGGGGAGTTGACCTACCACCTCACTCCATTTAGTCTGACTGAGTGGGATTGGTGTCCGCTTTAGTTCGAAATGAAAAAATTATGCCTGCACAAATTGTTCTGGCTTTATTGTCAACAAACACCTTTCCCTCCTTTGAATCGTATTATCCTTTGGCTCTTGTTCTACCCCCTCCCTCGCTGTCATAACAAGACTTTGGAGAAGAGAGGTTCATCAGCAAATGGCTCCCTAAACCCCAGTCTCATTTATATGCAGATGAAATAAATATTGATGTGCTGCCACGGACTTGTCGCGTTTTGCCTAATTGATGCCAGCGTTCTTGTGTCACTTGTGTTAGGTCTGACTATTGGCAAGAATCTGCACTGGTGATACGACAAATCTAAAGCAAAGTGGTAAAGAAGAGCCAAAGACAGACAGCTCTAAACAGTCGCTGGGACGCCAAGTAAACAAAGCAAAGTGACAAAAGACGGCGCCTTATGCTGGTTCCCTAATGATAATGGGAATACAAAATATTCAAACCTATTATCTGAAATCTTGCAGGACCAAATACGTATGTGGACAAACAATATGCACAAATGATCATGACAACAATAATCATCACAGTGCACCAAAGGTTTCCCAAAGCCATTCATATTCACTAAAATGATTGAGCTGCCACAAATCTACAATTAATATTTCAACAACTTCCTAGTTTCTCATTTTGGAATACAGTGCATCTGGTGACCTACTTTTGTCCCAATTTACCACTTTCAGTTTAATAAGTTCTCTCTCTGCATTCAAATGAGAGCCTAAATGGGTCAGCAGCAGTGCCTTGTTGTTCACCTTTTATGAACTGGAGATGGTGGCGCCATCTCAGGGGCCACTGAACCCAAAAAGAATATATATATATATATATATATATATATATATATATATATATATATATATATATATATATATATATATATATATATATATATATATATATATATATATATACACACTGTATTTTCCGGACTATAAGTCACTCCGGAGTATAAGCCGCACTAGCCAAGAAATGCATAATGAAGAAGAAAAAAATGTATATAAGTCGCACTGGACTATAAGTCGCATTTTTGGGGGGAAATTTATTTTACAAAATCCGACACCAAGAACAGACATTTCATCTTGAAAGGCAAGTTATAGTAATAATAGAATAGAGAACAACAGGCTGAATAGGTGTGCGCTATGCTAACGTAACACATTGATGGTTATTCAGCTACATGAAGCATAAACAACGAACTGAATAGGTGTCTCGTATGTTAACGTAATATATTAACAGTTATTCACATAACTATAGCATAAAGAACATAATATAACAAGTTCACCAAACTCACCATCTCACTCCTAATCGCTAAATCCTTTAAATTCTTCATCCTCGGTGTCGCTTCTGAACAACTCCGCCAACTCTGGAGGTAGACGAAGCGCCGCTTCCTCCTCTGCGTGGCTGTCGTCAGACTCAGCATCAGTTCCATTTCCAATTATTCCTCTCTTTCTCAGTTGTCTTTATAGCCTAAGTTGTTAGTGGTAATGTTTACATTTTAAATTGTCAGTGGTACAGGTGCAGCAGATGCTGGTACACAAGCCTAGAGCGCCCTCTAACCAACACCTGAAATATTTTAATATATAAGTCACACCTGAGTATACGTCGCACCCCTAGCCAGACTATGGAAAAAAGTGCAACTTACAGTCCGGAAAATACGGTATATATTTTTTAATACCTGCACTACTGGAAATACTAATAACCTCTCATTGCTCCAAAAACCTGCTGGAGAAGACTTCACGCAGTGGTCACACTCTCCCATCATCAATACAAGATCTTGGCAAAAAATGTATGCAACACTGAAAGGAAATAAATGTTGTGACATTGCAGGAGCTCACTGAAGCAATGCCACAGCAAATATATGTTGTAATAAAAGCCAAAAGGTCTAACAAAATACTCATGTGTGACTTGGGCAGGCAGTCACTCCCACACGTCCTAAAGATTCTCAGTGGGGTTAAGGTCTGGACTCTGTGGTGGCCAGTCCATGTCTGAAAATTATGTCTCATGCTCCACGAATCACTCTTTCACAATTTACGCTCGATGAATCCTGGCATTGTCATCTTGGAATAAGCCCAGTGCCTACAGCAAAGAAAAAATCCATTGATGGAGTAACCTGGTCCTTCAGTACATGCAGGAAGTCAGCTGACCTCATTCTTTGGGCACATAACGTTGCTGAACCCAGACCTGACCAACTGCAACCCATTTACTGAGTTAAACACAAGTGGCAACCTTTTTTTGGCCAGGCAGTCTCTAACTTCACCCAAGTGATCCACTCTGCACATTGTTTTTGAATAATATGTCATATTTTGTGTATTTCTAATCTAAAAAAAATGGATTTTTGATGGTTTGAAGGTCAGAAAACATAGAAAATATTAATAGAATATAATATACTAATAATAAAAAATAATAAATAATAAAACAAATTCTATCTATGGTTAGGTCTGAAGTTGTAGAAAAGATTTCATGCCAAAAAAGTAAAAAAAAAAAAAAAATAAAATAAAAATGTGACACTTGTATAGCAATTTTTGTGTATATACTAGGGCTGCACGATATGGAGAAAACATGCAATATTCGATATCTATGTTGAAAATTGCAATAATATTATTGTGATATTTGAAAATAGAGCCTACTTTTCGAACATAGTAAGTTAAATTCACTACATTTCACAAAAATGTAAGTTCCTGTATTCACAAGTCAAAACAGCAACAAAATCAAAACTTAACACAGACTAAACCAGGAATAAAACAAGGCTAAGCTGTGACTAAATTAATTAAATTACCACTAAAACTGGACTTTTTAAACATTTTTATTTAGTCACAACACATGTTCTTTTAAGGCTCTGGTGGAAAATGATTCTTCAGTGTAAATCTCTGTCAGATTGAAGACCACAGCGTTATTGCGATATATTTAGATTCTTGCAATACGGATATCACATTTGCTGATATTTCGATAACGATAATTTTGCGATATATTGTGCAGCCCTAGTATATACATTTTGAAGGTGCGCTGAGGGTGAAAGTCTTTTTTACAAAGAGTAAATACTGTTCACCATTTACCAAGTCCACATGAATGCAACATTAGTCTTAGAGGTGCACTTAGGACACAGTAGATTGTATGTAAAGTGCTATGAACAAGCTAGTCTGACTTTAAAAGCCAGGGATAAATAATGAAGCCAATTTAGCCCAATAAAACCTGAACAAGAAATTAGCAGTGAGTGTAAAAAAATGAAATAAAATTCCTTGTATTGAGTGATCACTTTGATGTTTACCTCAAACTGAATTACCAAGGCGATCATCCACTTCTGCTTAATGCTGCTTTAATGCAGCTGCTCTGAGGCATGCGATCAATTCAGTTTCAATCTGCAGGTGACTGTTATTAGCTGCAAACCTGAAGGGACATGGGCACCGAGGCTGAAACAGTTAAGTATTCATTAGTTTGACATTGTCTGGCTGCAGTGAGGACATAAAGAGACAAAGCACTACATTTTAAGTGTGCAGGGATGAATATAGTGCTCCTGTTTGAATGGGCATTAAGAGGTTTACATACCCCTCAAGTGCCATGAAGACAAGTGATAGGAAAGAGAAAGTTTTGGTGTCTAAGATGTTGTGGTCAGTTGTTTCAGCTGTCAGTGTTGTGGTTTGAATGCAATCAAAACTACCACAGTACAAACCGTTTTCGCAGAAGTCAAACCTCTGCTGACATGTGAAAAGCTAACATTTGAGGAAGTCACCGGCATAATAAGGATGAGCTATTTAGGCTGTCGGTCAATTTGATTTAGCATGCTGCATAACCTCTGCTGAAAGTCATAAGCAATGATTCATGTCAGGATTCAGTGAGTATTGGACCAATATGTTTTTTTTTTTTTGACGCAGATACCAACTCTGATATTAACGTGTAAGTCCTGAGTCGGAAAGTTTCGGCTAAAATTCTACTTTTTTATCCTCAACAAGTCATAAAATCAATCATTTAATATCTTCTTTAACGCAAATTGTATAAAATAAAAGTACATTTTATTATGTTGATAACAATATATTGGTTGTATAGTTTCTTATAGTTCACTTTTCTGGCATTTTAGGCCTTATTTGTTGGATTTTTCGCTTGTTATTGGCTCTAATATAAGGCTGGGATATTTACGTTCACAAATTTTCACATCCGGTACCTTGTTTCCATCTTTCAAAATAAGATTGTGGGCTAAGCTAAAGTTAATCAGAAAATCACAAGAACGTCGCCCGAGTGTGAACTGAGCGTTCCCTGCGCATTTCCCTGTCAAAATTATTTTCATATCATGATTATTTTATAAACCCTTAGCATAAATACACAAAAATTACCAGAGGTAAAGCAATATGCAGAGTTTTTGTTTATCTACCTTTAGCCAGTTAACGTCTTTACAAACGTTTGTTAGGAGACCGAAAAATACCAAAAGGTGAGCGTGTCTGACTCAGGGCTATAGTGTCAGGACACACACACATTACTTAGGGGTGTAATGATACGCCTTTGCAACAATATGAAACATATCGATTAGAATTGTTTTGATTCGACTCAAGAACAATATTGACTAATTTAGAATGATTTGATTCAATATATTACGTGTTTTATTTATTTTATTTAACTTTATCCAACTTTTAAATCACTTTTTTTTTTACTTGGTGTGTAAGTAGAGCTTGAGGAGAGCTACAAAGTGCATGTGGAATTTTCAGTTATGTTCATGGAAAGTGCAATAAGGCATAAGACCAAGAGATAGAAATAAAGCAGGGAGCCTGTGGCCGCAAGAGGACTGCACCTCGTTCTTCAAACTGCATACTTTCCAGCCGTGTTGTTAAACTAGAAGGTGTACAACTCCCTGTCTGTGGGAGGGTGAGGCCACAATAATATTTAAGGTCAAGCAGGATGTAGAGAATCACTGTCCTGAACGCTACTGCATAAGGAAGTGAAGCAGAATCCTATAGGGTCCAAAAAGTTGCTTGTTTTGGGGATCATCAAGGCGTTTGTTTACTGCACATGTGATTTGAAGTTTTCTCCAGAATGGATAACTGGGCCAAATTTTACTACTGACATTATACTGCACTGTATTTTATAATGATTGTTTATTATTGATAATGACTGGAGGAACTGGCTGAAGCTTTTTGATAGCAAAACACACATCAGAGCTTTTTCCAATATGAGAGAAGTTGTATGAGGCTATATTTGTATCAATAAAAGTGCAAGTGCAAATGCAAGTAGAATGATCTATCCAAAATCCCCAATTTGTGACTTGTATGTAGCATTTTTTTCAAATAAATTATAGTTTGCAAATACTGTATAATATATGTAAAAAAAAAAAAAAAATCATGTTTGTCATTTATAAATCCACAGTTTTGCGAGTGAATTGTTGAATCTGCATTTGTGGATCACCCAATTTGTGCATTCATCACTTCTGCATATTCAGATCATTTTGAGACATTTGTTCAGTGTTTTTAGACAGTGCTGGAATAATTCAAAAGAAACCCTGTTCCAATGATGACCACCTGGTGGCAGTGCTCAACAACAGGGGCTACGCTGTAACTTTCTCACTGTAAGCAGCTTGTAAACAAAGAACTTTGTTCTGTAAACTCCCCACCCCAGATTTTTAACCTATGCTAAATCAATGAGCAAATCACTGCACCCTCAGAGGCAGATGCTGTGGTGACCCCAGGTAGGGTTAGCTGAAAGAAAAGAAGACAGTCTATTGGGAATAAAATATTGTTTCATGAAATTGTTGCATTCTGTTGTTATTTACATTTTACACAGTGTCTATACTTTTTTTAGGTTTGTTCAGATTTTTTATGCAGGTACTGCATCCTTAGTAAAGTACAATATTTTGTTAATTTTCTCTATTATCACATCAAATCAGTGAAGTCACTGTGGCAAATATCACTTTACTGTTACCAGCAGTGGGGGCTTGACAATAAAAGGTGCAGTGGAGAGAGTTGAAATCTGGAGTGCTTCTGCAGTGGGCTGTGCAGAGGGCAAGCGCCTGTAGCCCCACTCCTATTTTCAGCTTCACTGGGCAGAAGAGAACACAAAGCTGTGCCAACTCAGGGCAGACTGGACCAACCCCAGAGCCATGCACTGTACACCCACACAGGACTTTAGTTTATATACAGTATCTTATTTGTAATGGCACCAGTGGGAGATTCACAGACAAGTTACGACAGATAACAAGCAGTGTCCGATATTTTGGAGGATTCCTCGCAGATTGCTTGTGCCTGTCGCTGCACCTACTGCACCGACACCAGTGCATCGTCATAGTAACAACAGTGCCTTTCCCAGCTAACAATGCGACCACTTTTCCATTTTTAATTATTTTCTTTTCCATGCACATAACGATATAGCAAGTGGCACTAGATCCCGGCTCTCCAGCGATACAATGACAAACACTGCCTATGATAACTTCAACCTAGGAACCATCGCTGTGTAAACAAAGCAACGTTACTTCTATAAATCTTAAGTCTAAAAAAAACATGCCGGCTTTACAGACAGAGAATGTAAGCAGATATATTCTTTTATTAAAATACAACTACTGCACACTGACATAGAATTAATGAATCAATGAAGTGTCTAATGTGATTTTAGCGACAACAATAAAAAAAATAATGATGGTGGACTCTCCCATCTACTGCATCATTAACTATCTGTCTGGCAGTGAGCAGCCACACTGGTCTCCCAGGCACTTCTCAAACATCCATTTGGTTCATGATTGATTGTCAAGTGAAATGTCATCTCATTGTATCTCATTAGAAAGAACCAATCACAATGCATTAGTGTCAATGCCGCTGACACATATGCATTTTACAAGTGCTCCGTGGGGCTTCACAGTCAACAATGGCTAGGAAACAGTTCATGGATTTGGTAAAACAATTTCAGAAAACAAATGGTTATCAGGCAGATCAATTAATTTGTACACATGTCAATTTCAATTAAATATTTCTGATTGCGATACAAATAAGAATACACACAGAGACCTCCAAACAGTGAGCTTGGTTCCTGTTCTTGCACCCAAAAAAAAATACTGGTGGCCATAGGTCAGTGTAGCACAGCTAAATCATTCATTCATCTTATTCCACTTTTTCTCATAAGGGCTGCAAAGGGGCTTGAGATATCACTGCACCCATGGGCCTTAGGCAGAGTACACTATGGACAGTGGCTAGTTGGTTGCAGGGCTGTCATAGGCTCATTACAAACAGCACATCTGCACCATCTCAAGAGGTGTGCCTGGAGCAGAGCGGGGTGCTTAATTAGCGTGGCTGCTAGCAAATTAAGGTTAACAGATAAATTAGTCTTGCAGTGACAGTGGTTTAAGCGCTGATATTATCACTACACACAACACAGTTTTGGAACAAGCTTTAACACTAACTGACAGGTATGGCTTATCTACGTCTTGTCAGGTTTTTGTGAAGAAACAAATGTATCTCCATGTTGAGCTGAGCTGTAATGTTCCCAGCAGTGGAGAATACCCTCTCTGCTGCTACACTTGTATTTGTTATTTCAGGCCAAGTTAGACACAAGAGCGCCCTTCCCTCAGTGACACACTTTGGCTCTGTGTTGTGCTAACGCTACCTGTTGCTACTGGCAGATCAGCAGAGTGTCTTGTTTATGTGAAGACAGAGATCTGTAGAGTTGCTGCAGTAACGTAACTTCCCTGCAGAGCCTACAGAAATGTGTACTGCACCTTAGGAAACAGCTTTAAAACTGCAGTTCCACTGTTTATAATAAATTAACGCCATTTAAACAGCTGTATCAATACAGTAGCATGCGTATCGTATCATTTAGAAGTACTTCATATTGATTTTTTTTAAACACATCCGTAATTGCCGCATCAGCATCTTGTCAGTTATGTCTAAGGTGGCTGTTAAAGGGGTAGCTAAGCGACTCAACAAACACCTCAGATATGGCCACTCCCTCCTGCACCCTATGCAGTTTGGGTTTCACCAGTACCATTCCACACAAACGGCCAACTGTGTCTTCACAGAAACAAATCACTGCTTGATAAAAACACCTGTGTTGGTGCAGTCCTTTTAGATTTGAAAAAGACATCAGCCACTGTTGACCATCAAGCCATTCTCTCTAAACTGACTCACATTAACTTAGTTGAAGGTACTTTAGCATGGTTTAAATCTTATTTGTCTGACAGAAGACAGTGTGAGTGTGGGTGGCACTATGTCATCTTACCCTGAATGTCCTGCAAGGGTCCCCCAAGGGTCTATTCTAGGACCTATACTGTTCTCTATGCACATAAATGACCTGCCAAATGTGTGTCAAAATGTCCATTTTCAAATATATGCTGATGATGCTGTCATTTTTTTATACCTGCTAAAAGCTCCCAGGAGGCATCATCTATTCTCACAACTGCACTGGAAAACATACAGCAGTGGCTCATTAACTCATGCCTATTATTAACAAAAAGAAAAAACAGTGTCAGCGAAATTAGATCAGTCCAATGTGCTCCTTGGAGAAGTAGAACTTGACCTTGTTTAGTTCAAGTATCGCTGGGTCACACTGGATCTTTCGTTTAGAAAACATCTTAAACAGATTCTTAAAATAAAATCAATCCTGTGATCATTGTTACAACTTTTAGATTGTCCTAATCAGTCTCTATGTGTTCTGTGTTTGTCTTTGTGCATTGTTTGTGTTGTTCTTTTCTAAAATTAGCAACTATGCTACAATCTGGCTCATTTACAGTCTGTACACAGCCCTGACTAAATAAACAAATGATATATTAAACAAAAACAAAACAAATAAACAGACATACTGTGACGGGGTTCTTCCGGGCAAAACAAAAATAAATGGTGTAGTCATGAAATGATGTTAAGTGGTTTATTGTGCTCATCCTTACCAAGATGCAAAAATAGTGCTCAGGAACAAAAATGGTGCAAAAAAAATGTATTCACAGTATTTACAGTTTCTACAACAATGGCCAAGAAACAGTCCATACAAGAAAAACACTCTCTAAGGTTACTTTCACTCTAACAAGCTCTGGCCCAAACTGCCTTGGTGGTGGAGAAAGGCCCCTCTTTTAATCACTGAGGCCCCTCCTCCCAGCTAATTAACCCAAAATATTGAGAATTTCCCTCAAAAGCCACAGATACTGAACAAATATTACCACACATTTCCCCAAAATACAATAAACAAACAAATAGATCATTGTACCTGATGGGGCTACTCCGTCACACACACACACACACACACACAACCATTCACTATGAACAATTTAGACTAGACAGATTAGATAGACCCATTCTCCAAACACATGCAAGTCTTTGGACAGTGGGAGGAAGCCAGAGTACCAGGAGAGAACCTACAGTAACATGCAAAATCACCTCAGAGACTAAAACAAGATGCAAACTCAACAGCACTATAACTGTTGTTTATTTAGTGTGTAGTATGTACAAACGGTGAAAAAGAAGTAAATCCGGACAGCTCCTTCAGCTCATGACTGTCTCTGGTATAGAGATTGGGAACGTGACGTCACATCGGGCGTCACACAAGCTATGTTCAAAAGTAAAACAATGGAGAAATTTAGGAGGTAAATTTCTCAAGGTCACAAAAAAATATTCTGATACTTAGGTGAGTGATAAATAGTCATCAAGAGTGACAAAGCAGTAAAGAGAGTCGTTTGTTTACTTTTTTATTCTGCGGTGATCAATGCTACTCTATGGTATTTTATGGTATGGTATGGTATGGTATTTTGCTGTCTGTGACCACTCTCGAGTCAGATTCATCGCTCAGCGGTCGCTTCATGACAGGTTCCTGAAATCTAGACGCTCAGCCAGTTTCACGGACGGGACGATTTTAGCTCATTTATCCAATCAGCGTCTTGCTCATTTCCCTCTCATAGAAATTAACTGACGCTAAGCACCAATGCGGATTTATACACGGATTTATGTGTGTCGCTGCTCTGAAGTGAGAGGAGGATTGCATCGGAGAACCAGCTAAATAACTAACGACATACTCACGAAATTAAACGCATTCTAGCGCACTTTTAATGTAACTTGAT
Source organism: Bostrychus sinensis (assembly GCA_020698575.1). NCBI lineage: Eukaryota > Metazoa > Chordata > Actinopteri > Gobiiformes > Eleotridae > Bostrychus > Bostrychus sinensis. The sequence goes on from CM036239.1 coordinate 7,973,369, forward strand.
ATTTAATTTTATGAAATTCAGCAGTGCATATTGGACCATTTATTTTATGAAATTTTAAAAGGAAGCAATCACCACTGATCCACAGTCTCAAGCATAAACGGCATAAACATATAAAAAGCCTTGTCTTGTATCTGTTATGACCTTTTCACCAAATTGCAGTTTTAGCTGTAAAGAGACTATTATTTATTTGTTTAAAATGGATCCCCATTAGTTGCTATCAAAGCATCTAGTCTTCCTGGGGTCCAGAGCAAATTATAGCCACTATTTACCCTGCTCAATATTTCTTTATAAAGGAAAGAGAACAGTCTCTTGCAATCTGTATTCATGACTCAGTATCCAAGGACAGATCAGGGGGAGCTGATATTTGTTAGATTATTAAAAGTTTTCATGTTCACATTTCTCATTGAAGCAGCCACAGTGACCAAGAAGAAATAGCTGCAAAAGTTGCACCTTTTGATCCTCCTATCATCCTTTCCTTTTATTCTGGTAGGTTATTAAAACTGATTGAGAATGCCCAGTTTAAGCACTGATTTGAGGTTGAGTGTTTAAGAGTCCAGCCCAGTGCTTGTATCTGATTTGCACTCCCTAAGTTGAGCTCAGGAAAAACTATTCATCTCATGTTTTCATGTCCCATTTCTCTGGCTTTTTAGGCGAGGGCTATTTCTGTATGCAGGTGGGTGCTGCTGGAGAAGAATGCATGTGTGAAAGATGTAGAGTGTGTCTATTAAAGTCTACATCATGTATGTCTAGGCTGCATTAGAACACAGCTCGAGAGTGCCCTCTATGGAGCCAGAATTTTGTATCAAAGACAAATGAGTAACTAGATTTGGCATCAAAACAATTTTTATGCAGTCTGTAAAGGAAAGCTTGTTTTATCTTAATTTGACTTTGTGACTTGAGTCTCAATGAGTCCACTTGGTAGCCGCATGTTGTGGAGGAGCCCACTCTCGGTCCATTTCTCATTACTTGCGGATTACCACTTGAATCCTTTATAATAAGGCTAGAGCTGATGACAGTAATAACAGTCCAGTTTTAGTTCAGTGGGAGACAATAGCTGGGGACATGTAAACAAAATATAGGCTCATAATCCTAATTTAAGATATGCACTGCAAACAACAGAAAAATGCACTTTTTAATATACTGTAAAATAAAAATAAGAAAGCAGACATGAGGATTAGCATGACCTAACAAAGATGGAGGTTTGAAAATAGGATTGGTGATGTTGATGTGCTGCTGTTCCCTTGCACACTGGGATGGACTGGTACCTTTTATTAGAGAGCTTCTCTTAATTATTCAGGAGTTTGGAAAGTGGTCTCTTCATAGAATAAAACAGAGCAGACTGCAGAGGTAATAGCTCTCCTCTTTACTGTGATGCCTTTCTTTCATCTGACAGATTTTTTAATTTTTTTATTTTTTGCATTTGCTATTAAATTCTATTTTTATCATACTAAAAAGAGACAAAAAACAACAACAAAAAAAACAAAACAAAACAAAAAAAAAACTATCGTTTTCCTAACTGGCTTAACTTCTTACAGACTTAAGGGCCATGCTTGGACATGCATAGTCTATCTGGCAAAATGTAATTACTGTTTACTATTAAACATTTAAAAGTTTTAGCTTTGGTAAAATATAAAAAAACAAATGGGCTTTAGGACACCAACTACAATAGTGAACCAAGGAATCCAGCCACAAGGGGTCATAAGCCAGTGTATTCTTTGTGCCTGTCCCAAGCCCAGACTAATGGAGAAGGTTGTGTCAGAAAGGGCATCCGTCGTAAAACGTATGCCATTTCATTAAGCAAATCACTGCATGCTCAGTGTTGGAAAGACATAATTTGAGAGCGTTTGTTTTGCTGAAGGTGAGGATATGAAGTCATCATCACAAAGGTGACTTGTTTAAAAGCTGTTGCTTTTGGTGTAAATGCAAGACTCCTGAAATAGACTCAGCTGAGTTATTGTGCAGAGAATACATCTCAATCTAGCTCTGATATCACAGTCACTATCTGCAGTTCCTTTGTGTCAAACGTTTCTGGTTCAATTACCTGTAGCAAGTGTTTTGTGCTCCTTGTGTGACATCTGTATCCTGCTCATAATCAGTCAGTGCCCGCTGCTCTAAGGCCTGGTTTCAGCAGAGACGGCACAATTAGTTTCCAAATGAGCCAGTTATATTTGCAGATTTGGAGAGCTTGAAGATTACTCATGTCCCATTGATGGGACAAAAAGTACATGGCCAGTTGCCCACAAACACCTGTTCAAGGGGTTACCCAGAACACTGAACAAAGAGAGGGTCCTCAAAACAGTGCTTACAGACACTTAATAAACAACTTTTGTGAAGGCACACACAACAGACTGCTACCAAATAAAACACACACACACTGTAAATGAAAAGCTACAGAAGCATTTGTAGCTGCACATTCATTTTGTCAAAATACTCTTCAGCATGTTTACGCAAATATTAAATTGCCTTAATGATTTTTGCGACATGTGCAGTAATGTTTAAAACAGTCCTGGGCTCTGGTCCATCATACAACATGACTGTAGTTCTCACTGTGAGTCTGCTCCAGTCCAGGTCCCTTGAGAGCAACAAGTGTCCATCTACAAGAAAGTCAGTCTCTTCAGCATCAATTACTTAAATCAGATGTTTATTGCAATCACAACATCCTGGTAAACAATAAAATGAAATCTATTTACCTAAACATTGGCACGCATCGTTGTTCCAGCCTCAGTCTTCAGAGACATTTTTACATTCTCAGTTTAAAATTGCAGCAATAGAAACATTATTAAATCTATTTTTCATTTACATTTCGCTGACACATGTTATACGACTGTTATATTGCTAAGGTAATTACAAAGAAATACTCAACAGGGCCTTTAAAGAAAGACAGCAATGTTTTTATTATGTTTGTGGTTTAATGAACTATTTGCAAATACTTTACAACTGTCCTGGACACATCCGATTGAACAACCTCTGTCCTGGGAGTGGATCCCTCCTTCGGTGGTTCTCCCCGAGGTTTCTTTTTTTTCCTCAAGGTTCGATTTTTTTCTTTAGTTTTTCCTTGAAGGGGATGTTGTCTTGTGTGAGATGTTTGATCATTTCTTTGTCTACTTAAATGTAAAGCCCTGTTAGACGCCTATGGTTTTGATTTTGGGGTATATGAACAAAACATGCAATATCCGATAACTTGCGAAACTTGAAAATTGCAATAACAATATTATTGCGATATTTGAAAATAGAGCCTACACTTTGAACATAGTAAGTTAAATTCTCTACATTTCACAAAAATGTAAGTTCCTGTATTTACAAGTCAAAACAGCGACAAAATCAAAACTTAAACCAGGAATAAAACAAGGCTAAGCTGTGACTAAATTAATTAAATTACCACTAAAACTGGACTTTTAAAACATTTTTATTTAGTCACAGTACATTTTCTTTTAAGGCTCTGGTGGAAAATGATTCTTCAGTGTAAATCTCTGTCAGATGCAAGACCACAGCGTTATTGCGATATGGATATTGCGCTTGCTGATATTGCGATAACAATAATTTTGCAATATATTGTTTAGTCCTAGACTGGAGTCAAGATGATGTGCCAGCAAATATTATAGTTTTTAACATTTTATAGTTCTCTTGCAATTATGATACTTGACAGACAGGGACACAATGTGCCTGTATAAATATACTGACTTACTACAACAAACCTCATTACCTTTAAAATTCTATGGTTGTAGTTGACCAAAGAAATTGTTAGTCAGTCTTAAATAAGATTAAAAATTAAAGTCTTCAAGTAATAAATTAGCCTAGCTTTGTGAATACAAAGAGTTCATGCAACTAAGCGACCAATAAAATTTTCACTGACAGATTCACTTGTGTTCAAAAATAATATCTTCGTATTCCAGTCTCATCTCTCACTATTCAGGCCACTGGTTACAAATTGGAAATCATTACAGGAAGAAGTAGTTGTAAAAGTCATGAATAAATGTAAGTAATCAAATGGGGATACAGACATTTTACTCTGACTACAATAGTGCACCAAGAAATGAAATGTGACTCAAGTGAATATCATCTTATTATCTAAAAGGTGGAAAGAGATATTTCTGAAAGAGCTGGTGTTATTAGATGCATCTACTCTTAACCGAGATACCTACATTTTCCCTAATCACATTGTAGGTTATTATTAGCAGTTAACAAAATGCACTTTATTTTTGCTCTTCATGGTGCGCTGAAGGTGAGGACATTAACTGAGCTGGTGGCACTTTCTGGGAACACTGAGACCTGCCTACTCTAATAACCGTCTTTAATACAGCTTTTAATAGCCCTGTTTCTGCGGCGCTGTGTCAATCATTATTATGTATCCCTAAATAACTCACAAGACAGACAGGGCCGCGAGCATCTAAATCAAGAAATACAGTCTCAGGACAAATTACTAACAAAACAAGTACCAGTCTGAGGCTAATTGGATGATGGATAAAAATCATTTGAGTATCATTAATAATTGGAATTGATGATGCTTGGATAATTAGGTCAACATCAGGTGAATCCAAGCACTGTACGTGTAAAATGTGCATTTGTAGTTAAACACAACTGTGTGCCAACTTCACTGAGTGCACTGAGGCTGCATTTTTTTGTATTGTGTAGGGGTGTAATGATACGATATGTATTGATTAGAAGTGTTTCGATACAATTCAAGAACAATATTGGGTAATTTGGAACAATACGATTCGATACAATTCAACACCTTCATATCAAAAATTGAGACAGCAACTTTTTGCCAAAAATCATAGAAGTTTACTCTCAAACATAGTTCCCCGGCCGGGGTTGATTATGTCCAGCAGACAGAGAGTGGAGAAAAGTTAAATATAACATTTTATTTAATTAAAAACACAAAATTTATCTCCAAAAAGCCATATCTGGTTTTATTTTAACATACAAATTTCGATATTCCCGATATTATCGATAAATACTTCATGTGTATCGATAGTCACTTCCTAGAAAATGATACAATTCAATATAAGGTCATGTGTGTATCAATGTAGTTGTATCATAGGAAAAAAATGGATACATTGATACAGTTACTGTATCGTTACACCCCTAGTATTGAACTGTTTCATTTATTTCCAGCATGCGAATAGTTCATGGTGTACAATTTAACAACAGAATACAAGACAGAAGGAAAACATATCAAAATAATAAAATTAGTATGTACCCAGCAACCTAGATCATTTCTAGATTTACATAAAACATTTCAATAATTTCACCAAAACAAATAAGCTTTAATAACAAACCATACAGAAACGATTTGCTCGAAAAGGAGTGGGAAGAAGTAAGACTTATTTAATCCCACCCCCGTCTGTCATCCAAAAAAAAACATAATACAAAAGGTAGTTGTATCATTCTTTTAAGGCTCTGGTGGAAAATGATTCTTCAGTGTAAATCTCTGTCAGATGGAAGACCACAGCGTTATTGCGATATATTTAGATTCTTGCGATACGGATATTGCGTTTGCTGATATTGTTATAACGATAATTTTGTGATACATTGTGCAGCCCTACTATATTCTATTAAATATACTATATATGTTTTATTCTCTGCATACACTCACAATGCATTACCACAGGAAACAATCCTTATATTAAAAATAACATTATCTAAAGGACAATAAGCACATACCAACAATAGTAAGATCAGAGTCATGAATGTAAAATAATACATGACCATTAAGTCCTCCCTGTACTGTGACCATGTAAAATTTCCGTAACTGTCAACTCGTAGGCGTTGTGCCCTGTTTCTGTGGGGCTTTAACACTGAGATGAGCAGAGTCTGGCATGTTAATTGTACACACGTACCCATCTTCAAACAAAAGCACAGCAAATTGCATCTATTCACTCCAGATTCTTTACGCACTATCTCACATGCGCACAGTTTTTGAGTCTGCAGCCCAAGTCCTGGCCCCGGATCTGTGTCATTTTTGGTGCCTTCCTTAAGCAGCACAGACTTCTTCTGGGCAATAAGCATCACTGCTGAAAAGTGACTGAAGTATGGTAAATTAACAAATTTACATAATAAAAGCGGAAGTAACCCAGCTGAGTTTTGACACAAGGACAGAAAACTGTGAGTGATATAAACACAGTGGAGGAAAGCACCTGTAGACTCACGGTGAACTCTATTCAGCTCTGTTTCCACATTTTACTGACAACTTCTCAAATGTCACAAAACAACATATAAAATCCTCTAATGTTACAGTAAAGTTAGGGTGACAGTTACATTTTTTCAGTGAGACACAATCAACTGTATGCGAATAGAAAAAGTGATGCATCGTTTGAGAATTATTGAGAAGATGTAGAAAAAAATGGGGTCCATAAGACTGAGAAACACTGCACTATATTTCTGTCTTCATCCACTTATCCACAGAAAGGTCATGAACGCAGAAAAAAAAACAAAAAAAAACTTGCTTCTCCCCATACACCTCCTCCACATCTACAGGGGCATGACACAATGATCCTAGGCCATTAGGGCAGCACAATATGGAGAGAACATGCAATATTTAATAGCTATGTTGAAAATTGCAATAATATTATTGTGTTATGAAAATAGAGCCTCATAATATAGTAAGTTAATTTGACTACATTTCACAAAAATGTAAGTTCCTGTATTTACAAGTCAAAACAGCAAAACAAAATCAAAACTTAACACAGACTAAACCAGGAATAAAACAAGGCTAAGCTGTGACATAATTAAATTACTACTAAAACTGGACTTTTTAAACATTTTTATTTAGTCACAGCACATTTTCTTTTAAGGCTCTGGTGGAAAATGATTCTTCAGTGTAAATCTCTGTCAGATGGAAGACCACAACGTTATTGCGATATATTTAGATTCTTGTGATACAGATATTGCATTTGCTGATATTGCGACAACGATAATTTTGCGATATATTGTGCAGCCCTATAGGCCATCTGAAGCGCATACTGTCGTTGTGTCCCTGGGCAAGACACTTCACCCACCTGGCCTGTGTGAATGTGTTAGTGTGGCTGTGTTTGGTGGTGGTCGGAGGGGCCGTTGGCGCAGATTGGCAGCCACGCTTCCGTCAGTCTGCCCCAGGGCAGCTGTGGCTACAGAAGTAGCTCACCACCACCAAGTGTGACTGAGGAGTGAATGAATAATTGATCAATTGTAAAGCGTCTTTGAGTGTCCAAAAAAGCGCTATATAAATTCGATGAATTATTATTATTATTATTATCTTCTACTTTTACTAGACCAGTGTTTCTCAGCTGGGTAATTAAAACAATATTTTGGCTTCACCCACTATTGTGTCCCATCCCGCCAGCTGAGAATCACTGCACTAGACAACAATGACCCCTTAGTTACACCAAATGCATTATGTGTGTGGCACGGTTTTGTTTCGGACTCCAATCCCCACCGAGTGCTGCGTCAGTGTGATCTGTTCAAATTGATTCATGGATGCGCATTTTTGGTGGCGCACTGTACACGGACACGTCCCGCAGCGTGGCCAGTGAGCGTAGTCAGTTTTACTCATGCAATGCATTCTGTGTAAATTAGGGGTAAGCCTTGGCCAATGCTGCCAACTAAGACTAAAAATGTTCCTCAGTGCATAAATGAGCTCTATTAAACAACATGCCCCCTCACTTTTGTTCAATTTAAATGTGCTATACTGATACATACAAAGTAAATGAATTACTCCAGCAGAGAGTGCTACAAAGAGCTTCGGTCCCTCACAGGCAGTTCTTCTATCTACTTTGTTATAATGAGATGATGAGGACTCTACCTACAGGGTGATTAATTGCTCCAAGAGATGAAGAAGAGACCCCAGTCCTATCTCTATCCAAGTTGAAACCATGGCGACGGCGAGAGAGGCGCAAGCACTCAGTGTGATGTGGACAGAGAGAAGTGCACACAAGCATACTGTGTTACTCTGCTTTTATGAGGAAAGTAAAAGTAAAAAGAGTCCTTGCTAATGCTTGGATTGTTGTCGTCCCACTGTGATAACTGCTCCTGCTGGTATAATCACAAGCTTCACTATAAGGAGGAAGATTGGGGTTACTCTTGAAATGTCTATGTTGCTGCCAGAAACAATGTCTTGTGTTTTAACACCAATACAATTTAGATTCTCATACAACTGCAGTGTTTAAGATACGGTTTGATTTTACCTTCACCAAGGAGGTTATATTTTCACTAGTGTGGGTTTATAGGTTGGTTGTTTCGGTTGCAAAAAAAAAAATTAAGTAATGGTAAAACTTTGAGGAAATTTTTAGGAGAGGTCAGTAATAGCAATGGGCTATGGAAGAAATTATGAGGGTTAGTAAGTTTATTCACCATTGTGAGCAACAAGGACTTTGTGGCTCAGTGGATAGAGCATTTGTCCCCAGTCTACAAAATCACTTTACATCCAGGTCAGGGCAGTACTGTATTTTCCAGACTATAAGACGCTCCAAAGTATAAGTCGCACTAGCCAAAAAATGCATAATGAAGAAGAAAAAAACGTTTATAAGTCGCACTGGACTATAAGTCGCATTTTGGGGGGCATTTATTTTACAAAATCCGACACCAAGAACAGACATTTCATCTTGAAAGGCAAGTTATAGTAATAATAGAATAGAGAACAACAGCTGAATAGGTGCGTGGTTTGCTAACGTAACACATTGATGGTTATTCAGCTACATGAAGCATAAACAACGAACTGAATAGGTGTCTCGTATGTTAACGTAATATATTAACAGTTATTCACATAACTATAGCATAAAAGAACATAATATAACAAGTTCACCAAACTCACCATCTCACTCCTAATCGCTAAATCCTTTAAATTCTTCATCCTCGGTGTCGCTTCTGAACAACTCCGCCAACTCCGGAGGTAGACGCAGCGCCGCTTCCTCCTCTGCGTGGCTGTCGTCAGACTCAGCATCAGTTCCATTTCCAATTATTCCGCTCTTTCTCAGTTGTCTTTATAGCCTAAGTTGTTAGTGGTAATGTTTACATTTTAAATTGTCAGTGGTACAGGTGCAGCAGATGCTGGTACACAAGCCTAGAGCGCCCTCTAACCAACACCTGAAATATTTTAATATATAAGTCACACCTGAGTATACGTCGCACCCCTAGCCAGACTATGAACAAAAGTGCGACTTATAGTCCGGAAAAATAGGGTATGTATTTACCATTGTGGGACTGTTTTGTATGTATTTGAATAATTGGCAAGATAAACACTTCCTGCCCAATATATCCAAAACACAGACAGGTCCTACAGCCAGATTTACTGTAGTTTGCCTTAATGCATGATTTTTTTATGCTTTATGACTAGACTTGCATCTAAAAGAACATGATGTGTGAATACAGCGACTGCTGAAACCAATCAGCTGAAGTGTCACTTACTGTCCTTGTAAGAAGCCCGTCATAGTCAGAGGTTATTAATGACCACAAGTGAGAAAGTGTCTGCCCACTTGCTGGAGCACTCTGGTCCTATACCTGCTGTACAACAAATGGTTCTGAATGATCCTTATCAGATACCAGAGCTACTAAGTGCACTGACTACACTTGCCACTCTGCCAGAAATAACACTAAGGTCCCAAGAAAATAACATAGGCAGAGTAGAACCAACATTGCTATGTTTTGCAATTCTTTTCCTTCTGATCTATTCAATAACGCAATAACTAAGACCAACGCAATAATGGCCTAGATAAATCTTCCGTTTCTTGTACTCATGCATATATATGTTACTGAGAAATTGGATGTTCCATGTATTTATATCATTTTTTATTTAACTGACTTGACTTATTGATCATGAAGCCGTGTTGTAATTATGACAAAGCACTGACAAAACAAATCTCTGTGTGTCAACTTCAGTCAGTAACAAAAAAATAAATCGTAAAACAAATAAACTGCAAAATATCCAGCAATTGTAGCTTTGAGTGCACATAATAAAGCAAGATGTTCTTATTGTTGTGCATACAGTATAAAAGGAACATACAAATACCATACAGAACAGAAAAGCATTTCTTACTTACTCCATAAAACCTTTTTGTTGGCTACAGCACCGGTAACATCTGGAGCACGTTGGCATCCATCAGACACACAGCACACATGCGTCGCACTTAAATGTTGTTAAAACGCCTTTCCAACCACCTTGGCCACTCACTATAAAGTTATGGAGCAGAGGAGCAACCTTTATTTGTTCCATCTTCTTTGGCAGCTTTACCGGCTCGATAAGTGATACATACAAACATGCTGACACACAAAATAAGCAAAATTATGGAAATAAATGGAGATGGCTGACCCGGCTTTATGCAAGTGACAGCACCGGAGAGGAAGACGGATGCATTCACATTCTGATGCCTCAGGACGTCCCAGGGGAGCAGAGGTGCAAAGCAAATTCCTAAGTGTTAGTAGTTAGCAGGAAAAAACAAGAGCCCTGTTTATGTAGGAGTGTGTTTTACAGCAAGAAAAAAGAAATAAGGAGCAGTGGATGTATACTGAATTCTGAGTAGCTTAGTGCCAAATGTGCATCAAGAATTGATTTATTATCCATGGTAATTTTAGAACAACTTTTTCATTTTACTGCAACAAATGGGTGGCTTTTTTGGAGGCCAGTGGCGAATACTGTAATAATTTGATAGATAATAAAAAGAGTTTACTAGACTAAGTTAATTTTTTCTGATGAACTTTCCTTTAACCCTTGTGCCCTAGGACAAAAGTGTCCTTTTCAAGTTTTTTTTATTTTATAACTTTGCAGTGGCGCTAGCTTTTTCAATGAAATTGATGTATTTTATCACTTATTTTGATTTTCTAAACACAAATCTAATATTACTCCGTTTTTACAGTCTCTAACTAAATTTGTTAGTTTGCGCCTGTTCAGTGACAAAAGTGTCATTGTCAACAAAACATCATAAAAATGTATACATTCATGTTGTTTTTCCTGCTTTTCTTGCACAAATCTTTTAATCAACTTCTGGCCTGATCATAAATACATAATACATAAATAATATTTTATTCTTTTCAGAATTTCAACCCTTGTTGTGTCAGTGTGTGTAATAACATTACAATTTTTTGTGAACAAAACACTCACAAAAATAAATATTTTCAATATTCTCAAAGCAAAGTGGATTTTTCTATGGGGGATTATTACAGCGTTGAGTCTGTCAAAGATTACCAACATTAATTTAGATGCATTTGGGAATTTTTTTGTAGTAATAAAAAGTTACAACCAGTTTTAATGGGAGTTAGTATTTAGTAGTTATTTATTAAATGTTGTAGGTTTTGACAGACCCAAGGCTGTAATAATCCCAGCTAAAAAAAAACAAAAAAATCCACTTTGTTTTGAGAATATTAAAAAATATTTCATTTTTAATGTCTGTTTTTCACACAAAAAATGTAGATGCTATTACATAAAATTTAATAAAATAATTAAATCTTTGGTATTTATGGTCAGGGCACAAGTTAATTAAAAAATGTATGCAAAAAAAAAAGTAGGAAAAAATATGAATGTACATTTTTTATGATGTTTTGTGACATGGACACTACTTATTACTTTATAGTAACAACATAACAAAAACATGAAGGTTTAAGAAATTCAAGCATTCTTGTGATTTAAATGCCACAGCAGAAATTAATATTTGTGAAACCAACTTCTTCCAAATGTCACATCTTTTGTTGCTAGTGAAATGAAATGCAGTAATAAGAATCTCAAACCAAATAAACCGTTTTCATTGTTGACTTGTGAAGGAGGGCTGAGGTCTCCTGGCAGCAAAATGTTCCGAAAAGTTCAAGAGAAAGTCGAGCCGAGGTCACGTTTGAGAGGTCTGACGAGCTGCTACAGTGTGAAATCTGCACCGCATTTGTCTGACATCCATCTGGTTGTGCATCACATTTAGCAGCAGTGAGTTCAAGTGATTTGTTACATGTCACACAAAAGTCAGTGAGTGATAGAGGGGCAGCTGTTTGGTGAGTCACAGCACGTCTTTTACAAATATTCCAATCCACTCTTGCTGGAAATTGTCATTTTCCTTTTCATCAAACGAGCAGTTCTACAAATACAGCATGTGTTAAAAATTACAATTATTTGAATGGAATAGTGCATTTAGGTAACACCGTCAAGCATCACAACTTTAGTGGAAAATTATCTGAATTCCTGTAAATCCTACAGACAATAAGCACCTTGGTAGCCCTGAGTGCAATATCAATCCTGGAATTCTTAAGGATTTTTACATTTTAGACATTTTAACCAAGACTTGCTCTGATCAGTGGTTCTCAACTGGTGTCACCCTGAGAACCACTTTCCAAGTCACGACCCAGTAATACAACAAACTTATTAAATTAAAAAGCACAGTACACAGTGCCAGTTTGCAGTGAGGACATGTTACTCAAAAAACAATAAAAAAAAAAAAACACTACTAACTGAGGCTAGACAAATTAATTCGATTATTTGCAATGTGTGTGTTGTTCTTGCTGCTGGTAGAACTGGAGCAGCTCAAGTACTGTGTGTGGAGACAAAAACAGTATTAATCACGCTCTCAAGCTTCTCTTTTAAAATGAAAGCTCTAAGTCTACAATTACTTTTGAACCCCATTGCCTGGCCAAAAAAAAAAGTCGCCACTTAACGTTATGTGCCCAAAGAATGACAAAACGTTGCTGAGCGCAGACCTCAACAATGGCAGGGAGGCTCTTACCTATTTGCTTTGTTAATTTCAGGTGGCGACTTCTTTTTTGGCCAGGCAGTGTATATTCATTACTCTCTAAAATGATTTTTCTTTTTTACCATATCTCTTGCAACCCACCAGAAAGATGCTTGCGACCCACCCTTTGAGAAGGGTCACTAGATCATTAAACTGCCTGCAGCCATCAGATTTTATTATAACCTTAACTGCTTAGTGAGAAGACTCCTCAGTCTTTACAGTCAGTACTATGGTCCACTTGCATGTGTCTTATAATTTACTGAGAAAAACGTTTTTCAAATTCTATCTGCTGCCTGAGACCAGCCCTACTTTGATTAAATCTCAAGTAAATTTAGGGTTCATACAACAGTTAGATTGCAGATGGAGACGCACTGACAGACCAGTCTCCAGGACCAAGGCTTCAAGAGCTACACAACTAATCTGCATAAATACACAAAGTACAGAGCACTGCAGACAACACCACACTGTTTGTTTTTGCTGCTACCTGCTAAATGAAACAATTACAGCGGTAATCTGACATCTTTCTCAGTCATTACTAGGGCTTTCAGCATCTGTAGTTTCCACAGAGAGTATTTAAGCTTCTCTGGGCACTAACAGCAGCATTAGCCACAACACAGCAAACAGCACAGCGCATGGAGGATGCAATTTGCGCTAAATTAAATTTCACAATAAGTACAAAAATTAAAATGTGAATTTCATTGAATTAATTTATAGTCCAGCCCTACAACAAGATATTCTTACCTATACGTTAATATTTGCACTACAGTGTAATCAAACCCGTTATGCATTCAGTTCAGCATCTTCCCACTGCCTGCTCTTCTGTGGAGTGTCCTTATTTATTTAGCAGTGGCACTGTCTTTTGTCTGCGTTTTCACAGCTTGAATATAGCGGTTCCTGCTGGAGAGAGATTTTAATTGCATAAAGCCTTCAAAAGTAAGAGTCAAGGAATGGCTTATGGCTAGCAGCGGCACAGCCCTGTTTAAAAAGATTTCCGAAGAGAAAATCCCAGAAACTGGCCCAGTGTTTCACCCCGGAGTGAGAGCAGAGATAGGGAGGTCACAGCAGACACAGATGGAGGAGGCAGACTTTTATTTTGACACAGTCGCTCCAGAGACTGCTTTTTCATTTAACACAGTTTTATTACCAAGTAAGTCAACATAAAAGAATAACTTGGATACGACTTGCTTGGTTGTTTCTTGCTTGGATTTATGAATGAATTTCCAGCCTGTAGTTGTGTCTTGTCACACCAGTGATGAATCTCTCCATCTGGAAGTGATCCGGGCAGAATACATCTTTGTTTTCATATGTAAGCCCCGGTTATTACTATGTCACAATACTGACAACATAAGCTTCAATGAATCATCCTCTTCACACTTATGCTGTGATAAAGACTTTGGCCTAATACTGCTTCACTTGAGCTAACAATATAGTTTTACAATGTATAAAAACTATGTACAAGGTATTTAATCTCCCAAAACTAAGAGCTACATTTGATAAAGGTTTGAACAATACAAACATTTACCAAAAACCATGAGGCACAGTGAGTCAAGGTCACGGAAAGAAGCAACAAAATACCTACAGCATTCTCAGTAATACTTTTTCATATCAACGCAAACTCTACACAGAGCTTGTCCTGTGTGTGCCAATTTGCAGTTTTGCAAAGCAGCAGCAGTTTTTGAGAAATTTGTTTTCTAAAATGGTGATTAGTTCAACCCTTAGGATCATTTTGACCCTTTTTTTTTTTTTTTTTTACATACATGCATAAAATGAATGTCTCTAATCCTGTCACTATGAAACTTTTATCAGTGCTCCGACAGCATTCAATATGAAATTTGAATATTTATGCTAAACAATGATTATTATATGAAAAATGTAACAACTATAGGGCTTTATCAAGGTATTCAAGTAATTCGATTGGTAAAAAGCTTTGATTAAAAAACATTTTATACAATGCAAACAGTCATACAAACACTGGGTCCAATTGAAGAAAATGACATTAGTGTGAGCTCATCAAGTATTTCAGGAACACTCCTGCCTGCCTCACATATACTACATACTACTAATAACTAAGAAAGTCTTTAATTGAAGTAAGACAAAGTCACCCTGGGCTGCAGAGCTTGGAGCGGTCTTTGCTGAAGCACAACTTCAGAATATATTCTCTAATAGTTTGTCATGTAGCATGAAGAAGATCAGAGAAAATGTAATGTCAGTGCAGGAAGAAAAATGGCTGCATGGAATAATGACTAAACCAAAGCTGCGGACATATATTCAAATAAAAGATACATTTAGGACAGACTTTTATGTCTGTGCAAATCTGACTAGGAATCAAAGGTCTGTGATTGCTCAGCTGTGTTTAGGAATCCTTCCTCTGGCCTGAGAAACTGGGAGATTTAACCAAACTTCAGAAGAAGACAGACTCTGTGGGCTGTGGGAGTTGGGGGAAGTGGAAAGTGAAACTCATTTTGTTTTGTATTGTCCTTTTTATGATGAATTTAGAATCCCTTTGTTAAATGGGATGTTTGTCCAAAAACCTGAGATGTTCTGGAGCTCTGATGATGAGAAGATGAAATGGTTATTTAATTTTAATGTGTATAAATTGGGTACATTTGTGTGTAAAGCCTGGAGTCTATTTAGATGAAATTGTTTGGATTGTATATTTCTGTGTATATATATTGTGCCTACTGTCTGGCAACTAGTCTTTTGTTTAGTTGATGGTGTATTATAAGCCCAAGAAAAGGGCTTGGCATTTTGAATGCAAGACACAATAATAAAATAATTAATTAATTCATTCAT
Organism: Bostrychus sinensis; assembly: GCA_020698575.1. Lineage (NCBI taxonomy): Eukaryota > Metazoa > Chordata > Actinopteri > Gobiiformes > Eleotridae > Bostrychus > Bostrychus sinensis. The sequence continues at coordinate 7,988,839 of CM036239.1, forward strand.
ATACTACTGTATCAGGGACACTTACAAAGATTATAACAGCAACAGGCCTACTCAGATTATACAAACGTCTATAGAAAAACCCCTTGACTTCAGGCGTCAGATCCACAGCAACAGGTAACTTATGCGCTTATGAAAACACCAGTGTGGGCTGTATTATTAGTAACTTCACTTGTTCTGAACGGGAACAGCAACAAAAGCCAATTGTACAAAGACATGCATACATTTCACTCTGCAGCTAGCGGTTGGTTATTTTACTTTTTGTGATAGGAGATTATCTTCCACTATAGTAAGACGCGCTGCAGATAAACGGCTGTGATAGGCCGGTTTCAAGAAACTCGAGTGGAAACGGGTCACGATGGCTGAGGAACCAGACCCTCTTGCTTTTGAACAGAAAGTAGCAGGGGAGGGCTGGGCAAAACAGTAGATGGTATCAGGTATATGCATGAAGTTTAAAACAGACTAGTGCTATAAAATATTGTGTAATTTAACTCAACTCAGTCAACTTTTGCTGGCTCCCGAGCCGATACCAATTATTTCATGGTTGGTTTTGGCCAATCCGAGTCCTGATACTGACCTTCTTCATCTTTATTTTTTGCATTTTGAAATATAATAATTTGTAATATAATAAAATATTGCATAGCTATGTTTTTATGCTAAATATCTGAAGAAAGCAGCAGCAGTGTACATTACTCTCACAGTGACATCAGTGAAGACATAAATGTGTTTTAGTTTAAGCCCTCTCTGCTTCTAAAGGCCAGGTCTATTATAATACACACCATTACACCACAGAGGCCTGGGAAAAGACACTAAGCTGCAGAGCATGTGGCTAATTAGCATACATAAACAAAGACACGTAAAGTTACGGCTGAAGGCTGCACATCACACTACGCTGTTCGTTTTGGCCAAACTAATGCCACATCTAAAGGGAGACATTGCCAAGGTAAAGGGACTACTTTCTCTGTGATTATTAGTATTTCTAACGTCTGCAGTCTCCACAGTCAGTATTTAAGCTGCTGAAGGCGCTAACATTAGCATTAGCCACAACACCGATAACAGCTGCAGCTCTTGGAGAACCTATTCCACTCTTTTGACATCGTCCAAGGTAAAAAATTAATCAAATTAATTTGTTTTTTGCCCAGCTCTACTGCAACACTACTACATGCTGCGGTGGTTTGTGTTTTGGTTTGCGGCAGACCTAAAACATAAGATCAGCTCAATCAGGTGACTAAATCTGATCCTATCCTTTAAAAAATCCTTGATTGGTGTCAGTAGGGATGTCCCGATACTGATCTCTTGACCAGGATCGGGACATCCTTACTGTATATAATATCATTCTATTTTGGTAGGCATATTACTTTACTGCAAAAGGTGACATGACAAAATGTAAATAGTGGCTTCACTAAAACTTTTGCAAGTCAGCCCTGAGACTGCTGTGTGTATATATAAATGACTTTCTCAATATCAAATAATACCTTACACTTTTATTCATGGTGCATTCCTTGTTAAATCTCAATAGTCAAGTTAAATTGGCATAACTATCTGCTGGCTCTGACACCGGCTTTCAGACTTTCATTGTAGAACAAAATCTCTCAAAAAGCAGAGTTTCAGAGACAGATACGGGTCATCCTGGGAAATTGTTCTTTTGTTGATCCTGCTCTGTATAAAGGCAGGCTAAATGCTGTTCAGTACAGCTGAGGGTGTGCGAGTGTCATAATAAGCACTCATTCTTCATTGTTTTCACTCCAGCCACATTCTCCACATTCTTGCAGCAGTGACTCCCTTTGACCCCAGAAAGACGAGGACAAGGAGGAGGAGGAGGAGGAGAAGGAGGAGGGAGGAGCTGTGGTTCTTGGCCCAGTGCTCAGGTGTTATTTAGCCATATCACATAGGGGTGGTTTTTCAACTGGTGGTCCTGCATCAGGTGAGGTCGGAGCTCATCTTCTTTGGTCGCTGGACTACAGACCAGAAGTCAGCACGACTTGTGTAAAGACAAATAGTATATCACTAACATCAAGAACATGACTCAGGAATCTGAAACACCATGATACCATCTTATTTATAAAAACACTGAATTTGCGGAGCACATCTCTTCCCCCTGACGCAGCCTGATGAGAACTGAATACGAAATGCAACTCCACCTTCCACCTCCTCCTTTTTATTCTGTCAAATTAATGGACGGCCTTCTGGAATTTCCATCACAGCTATAAATAATCTGTCAATGACAGAAAATTCTTGGTCAAAGTAATCTCTGTATAACATAGACAATAAAGCAGTGAAAAATAAAAGGATTTTGATTATAAAAACAAAATGCTGCTTTTGTCTATGAAGATTGTCTGATCCAATCTTCTGAAGGGAAATGGGGAGAGAGCTCTCTCTCATCTTCAATTCTACAAACCACAAAAAGCTACTATTTGTAAAAATTTTAACAAATTAATTAACAACTACCATTCATTAGTGCAGTCTAAGAAATAGCTAATTTAATAATTTTTGTTTGCTCTCGTAAAAATGAATGGGAATCAGCACTGCTTTTAATAATAATAATAATAATAATAATAATAATAATAATGCATTAGTCTTGCATTAGCGCTTTTCTAGGCACTCGAAGTCTCTTTACAGTTTGGTGCATTATTCATTCACTCTTCAGTCACACTTGGTGGCGGAGGTGAGCTACATCTGTAGCCACAGCTGCCCTGAGGCAGACTGACGGAAATGTCGCTGCCATTTTGCGCCTACAGCCTCTCCCACCACCACCAAACACAGTCACACTGACACATTCATTCAGGCAAGGTGTCTTGCCCAAGGACACAACAATATGCCATTGCAGGGCTTGAACCGCCAACCTTCAGGTTAGTGGGCAAAGCTTATGAGCTACTGCCGCCTTTTGTCGCCCAAGTTACAGGCACAACATATCTGAGCTCAGTAAAGGATGTATTTGAAGCCAGCCATGTCTTACAGTCCAACATTAGTTTCTGAAACATGTGAACAGTGTGGGCGTTGAATGATCAGTGGCTCTTTTCCTCACATTGTAGGAGGAAGCCTGGATATCTCACATGATTACCTTGTTATAGGAATTACACTCTGAACATAAACGGCTGTAGAAAGTACATTTGCAGAGGTAAACTTGGCTCTGGATGTGTCCAAGTGCCTTCAGGCTGACTCTACAGAGGAATCTGCAGGACTGGGCTGTTTAGGAGCTGTGTGTATCTGTTTGACCTCATTATTACCGCGGGCCAAGGCTGTTTTTACTGTGTGCCAAGTCTGGACTCTCCCTGTTACTTTACACACTTCTCTGGAGCAGGCCTGGAGCAGACAAGGGGATCCAAACAGAGACAGAGTGGTTGTGTTTATTTGCAGTAGGATTCACTTCCACTGTTGGCATGTTGATAAGGGCAGGACTGGGGTAGGACTGGGGCAGGACTGGGGTAGGACTGGGGTAGGACTGGGGCAGGACTGGGGCAGGACTGGGGCAGGACTGGGGCAGGACTGGGGCAGGACTGGGGCAGGACTGGGGCAGGACTGGGGTAGGACTGGGGTAGGACGAGGGGATTTAGGAGGGTAGAGCAGGGATGTAGGAGCAAGGGAAGGAGCAAGGAAGCCACAAAACACACAAACTAACAAACTGAAGTTGATGTCATTTAAAGCAATAATGTGGTTAAATTGTGCAAAAAGGCAAAAAAAAGACGAAATTCATAAAATATGATTATTAGGTTAAAAATATTAGGGATTCAGTGGTGGAATGAAACAAAGTAAAAGTACTTAGTTACTTTACTTAAATACAATTTTCTTATATCTGTACTTTACTTGAGTACATTTTACAAGGTACTTTTAGTTTACTACATTTTATTGCAAGTATCTGTACCTTTTACTCCACTACATTTCTGAGTTGGTTTGAAGTAAAAAGTATTTTGAGTTTTGGTTTAAAATCCTGTGTTTTTGTCGTACCTTCATTGTAGACACACAGTACTTAAATATAACAGATACAGTAGTAGTACTGCTTTAGAAACTTCAGAATAATAAAGACAGATCACTTCTACTGCACCAGTTTGTTATTTTATTAGTGATAAGCACATTTTTTTTTGTAAAATCACTCATATTTAACACATTGCATTTGTTTTTCTTTTTTACTTTTATACTGAAGTAAATTTCTGCTCCTTTATCTGTACTTTTACTTAAATAAAAATATTGAAGAAAATACGCTGCCAAGGTATAATGGTAAGTAATCTGGCTTACTTTTTAGCCATTATTATTAACATTACAGTCAACACTTAAAATACAAAATGACGAAAATATGAAATTCTGAAATAATTTTTAGTGCACACAGTTTGGATCAGAGACTTCAAGCCTCTGGTCCAAACTGTCTCTGAATAAGAGAGTTATGCAACCTAAAGTGCTTAAATTTGCTAAGAAAGGCAAAACAGAAGAACAGCTCCTCAAAAGGTGATGTAGCGACTGAGTTTTGCATGAGATATGCTCATATTATCTTTAAAACTTTATTAATTTAATCAAGTAAGTACAAATTTGTCATTTTCCTGAGTTGTTGTTGACACAGCATAAATGACTTAGTTCATTAGCAGTGCAGGAAGCTGTGACAGTGCAGATCATGGAGGTGCACCAAAACAGGAACACGTTGCAGAACATAATTTCCCAAAACACATTTGTGAAGTCACATCCTCCTTTTTTTAAGGTTCTGTACAAAAATACATTAAACATAAAACAACTTTTTACTGTGAGTTTAAGTGTATTGGCATGTATGATACTGTATGTATGATATTACTTAATCATAAAGAGTGTGGTAAAGGAGAACTGTGATTGTTCTTCTTGAGAGGCTCCCTGCGTTTTTAAATAGTTGTTTAACTTGCTTAATCTTGCTGTATTTGTTGTCTTGATGACTGTACTGGCCAGGTCTCTCTTGTAAAAGAGATTCTGAATCTCAGTGGGACTTCCTGGTTAAATAAAGGTATAAAAAATAAATAAATTTAATCTTGCAATTTTAAGTTAAGTTGCACTTTCAACATTATCACAATAATGTCAATCTAATTATTACTTGGTACATTTCAGAGCATGGCACTTGCCAAAGTGTCAAGGTTTTTCCATTGATGTGTTCAGGGAAAATGTTCAGTCTGACTTTAAAGGTGCTATGAGCAGTATCAGTATATATTTTTTATATTTCATAAAGATATGAGGTAAACATGTTTAACTCAAAAATTAGTTGTACTGATAATGATGGTACAGTTGAGTTATTAACAATTAAAATGATGTCTTACATAATAAATGGTAAATGGTCACATTTATATAGCGCTTTTCTACCTTCATGGGTACTCAAAGCGCTTTACATCAAGGAGCCATTCACCCATTCATACTCACATTCATACACCAGTGTGCACCAGTGTCTTGCCCAAGGACACAACGACAGTATGCAACAGTGGGAGTGAGATTTGAACTGCCAACCTTCTGGTTTTTGGACAAGCGGCTCTACCAACTGAACTACTGCTGCTCCAAATAATAATAAATAATGGCCAAGTTGTTTTTGTTTACAATTTTTGTTTTGGTTCTAAAGCTGCACTGTTGATCGTCCAATCAGAAAAGAGACCATTGTTTAGATTTAGACTGCAGTACCCTTTTCAAACCAGTACGAGCGCATGCTGCTTACTCTACCTTTAAACAGTTTTTACTTCCAGCATCTGCAAGGCTTTGTGTTGCATTTGTTACAATGAGTAAAGCTCTAGCAAAACAAACCAAATCCTTTCCTGGTACCGTATTTTCCGCACTATAAGGCGCATCGGATTATAAGGCGCACCTTCAATTAATGGCCTATTTTAAAACTGTTTTCATATATAGGGCGCACCGCATTATAAGGCGCATCCACTAGATGGCGCTGCGCTAAAGGGAATGTCAATAAAACAGTCAGATAAGTCAGTCAGTCAAACTTTATTAATAGAATACAAACCAGCGTTCTTACAACTCCCTCGTTGAAAACAATGCATTTCCAACTCCATTTGTCACAGTTCAAAGCTACATGAACAGCGTTCGAGCGCTCAGTTTTCTGTCCCCTCAATGTCACAACTCTTCTACTGAGATGGAGCAAAGGCCGCGCCTCCTTGTTCTTTTGCGGCAGGATCCATAAACATGCCTATGGCACACATGAACAGCTGGGACTGGAATTCCCCTTTATCGTTTTTACCGCTGTCATTTCGGCGACGCCCCCTAAATACGGTAGCCATAATTAACCAACATTGATCCATATATAAGGCGCATCGGATTATAAGGCGCACTGTCGGTTTTTGAGAAAATGAAAGGCTTTTAGGTGCGCCTTATAGTGCGGAAAATACGGTACATTTTTGCCATTGATACAGCAAAACATCATATAGTTGTAAACCACATTGTGTCTGGGTGAGGCAGAATCCGGATGACAACACCCACCAAACACGTCTGCACAGGAAGCAGAGTGGGAGAATACAGGAGAGCGACAGAAAGTGAAAAATGTGAGTGGGAAATGGAGAAAGGAGGCTTAGCAATGCGGCCCTCAATTGCCCCACCTAATTAGAATAACAATAGCTGCTTTCAAGTTAGAATAATACACAGCTCATCATAATGGCTGCGAGCAGAACACAATCAGAACTAACACATCGAGTCCACCGTGGGGACTAGGGCCATACAGTAGTGAGTGTGTGCAGTACAGAATCAGCTAATAGGAGCCAGTCTAAGCCCTGGACTGACGCCACAGCCACTGGACAGTTTAACAAGCCTACAGAGAAGCAGCGTATTAGCAGCCAGTCGCATTAGCTTCAACTGCAGCTGTCAGACCTCATGGTTTTTAATGAAACACACAGTAAAGAGCAGCAGACCAATGGGCGGTTCACTTCTGCTCAACTAAACAGACCAAGCTGTATTATATTTTCAAATATATGCGTGCATTTCGGGGGAAACTGTCACACTGATTTTCTACAGCAGATACCAGCATTGTTTCCGCTTCTGTTGGAACCAACTCATGTCATTTGCAAAATCAAGCAAGAACTTTTCAAATAAGATGCATTTATATTAAGGCTATACTAATACATTTTTACTTTTTAAAGATTTTTGGCCTTTAAAGGGTTTAGCACAGAGGAGAAGTGACAAGAAATGATTTGGGCGAGAGAAGGAAGAAACTTTGTATACTGTGGCGCTGCTAAGACCTAAACTTTATTGTAAAATATACAGTATAAGTATAGAGTGTCACAGGCCGGCTCATAGCCCGTGACAAAATGAGGGGGCGCAGACAACAGGTAATGTAAAAGTTTGCGCAGTGTGTGGGTGCGGATGAACATGTGTGTGGAATATGATGAGTGTAAAACTAAAACAAACAGGAAACAAAGAAACAGGGTCATACCTGGAGGAGAGCACAGAGACAAAAGGTTAGTGTGAAGCCAGGTTTAAACAGTGGAGACCTGCTGTGACACAGACAAACTCAAGATCACGAGGATATTCTCCACCTGCCACTTTTAGGATCCTAAGAAAATGTTTTTCCAAATATCAAGTTATTCAGCTTTTGTTTATGATGGATTTATGAGGGAAATATCCCATGCAGCTCATGAAGTAGCTTTTGGTCAATTACTTTTGGACCCTTGAAAAAGAGACAGCTACACATAAAGAGCTGTAATTCCTAAACCCTTCCTCCATTTTGGATGTGATTAGCCTCAAATTACAGCCCAGAGTCCCATTATATAGCTGTATTTTGAACATGTTTGGGTAAATATTTATGGACCTAAAGCTAAATGTCTTTTAGCCACAAAACAAGCTGTAACAACAGTGACCTTAAAGAGTGTTATGGTTATAGCTATCTGTACCAAATTTATTCCGTAAATAGAGTCTACATTAGTTTATAATATCCTAACTATGGCAGACCAGTCTGATGTCATGGGGGAGGTGTTAGTTATAGTGAATATTAGGCTATCCAGAGTCTAATACGAGACCCAGAGAGTACACTCAGAGCTGCATGGTAGAAGGCCATTACACCAGAAGAAGCAGAAGAAGAAGAAGAAGAAGAAGCAGAAGCAGAAGAAGAAGCAGAAAGAGGAGGAGGAGGAGAATAGGGCTGTGCAAATTTGCATTCTTTCATTAAAGTCTGTATTTGCCACTGCTGTCACCAAGGCAGGAATAATTAAAGCAAGAAAGTGACATGAAGTTGAGGCGGGGATAATAACGAGTGGCAGCGTGCTAACATGACGCCAAGACTGAAGGGAGTGAAGCCCAAAGCTTGTGTTAATTGCAGAAGGGAGTCACAAGACACTTTGCAGCCAACTTCTTGAAGAATCTTGTGTTGGAACAGAAGCGACAGAGGGCAAAGACTCCCTTGACCTCAGTCTAATGCATACCTAGTAATGAAAAAACACCAGCTCTGTGGTTGAAGATGCTGTGATGCCAGACCGTAGCCTATAGTCCCCTCTGCACCTCTCCTCTCCGTGGTTCAAAAACAGCTCAGTGTGGCTCCACTGCCTCAGGCCAGAGAAACCTTGAAATTGACGTACGCTACATTTTCCAGGTTCTTCATCTCGTGCTACACATGCACAATGGAGAAGCTGTTAGTTTGAATAACTAGTCGCAAGTAGCCTTGAGCAAGAAAGATTTCCGGTTATACTTTGTACTTCAAATGCCAAAACCTCAATATCTGACGAATGCACCAGCAGAATCAAGTCAAGAGACTACATTTTGGACAATATTCTCAGTCTGTTTATAGCTCCTGAAGCAGAAAATCAATGTTTAAAAGGAAGCAAGCAAAGGAGAGAAAATAACAGTCAAATAGCCATGGGTTTTCATTGGCTTTGGAATCATGCATCAAAATGTGTAAAGCTACAGAGACACTGTAGTTTAAGCAGCTTCACCTGAATGGATATGATTGGCCAAATGCAAGATGGCGAGTCAAGGACAGTGATATGTTAGTTGTTCAGATGGGGTACAGATCACACAGGGTTCATGACACTGTAACAATCGGGACAAGTGAAGGACACTTGTGGCATAAACCATGTTGTATCCCATATAGGGATGTTATGATGTCAGATTTTTGTGTCACAGTTATTGTGAGATGAAATATTGTGATTATAAAATTTTCACAATTTACACAATTTTTTACACAATATTTTTATTGTATTAATTAGCTACAGGGATCATATAAACCTGTGTCCCTATGCTGTGTCGCAGTATTTCAGTCAGTTTCTGTTGGAGTTTAGCTCAGAGTTCGCACATATATTTAGGAGCAGCATCATGAATCCAGTGAACAGCGAGAACGAGCGTGGGGTTAAACCTGAGTCTGACTCATGGTGGGATAATGTGGGGCGCGTACAGTGCTCCGAGAAGCAGAGGAGCCCCTCCGTCTCTTTAAAGCACCAAATAAAACGTACCGGGGGCTCCAAGAAGTGACGCACGAGAGCTCTACGCCAGATACCGTGGTTTCTAAAATTCATACGGTTATCCTACTGTGACGTTTATAATCGCAAGTAATTGTATAATCAGTTAGTCGTGACATCCCTAATCCCATAAAGGAAAGTGCCCACCTCATAGAATGAACAAGGGATCAACCCTTGGGCCAAGAAAAAATCCAATCCACTTTATTTGTAAAGCACATTTTACAAACAAAACAGTTTCCAAAGTGCTGAACATAGAACACTAAATAACAATAAATTACTCCATTCAGGTCCACCAGTCCCCATTAAATAATAAGAACCAGTAAAACCAAATAAAAGTAATACAATAAAATAACAATAAATAAATGCCAAGAATTAAATAATAAAAACAAAACAATAAAACACAATAAAAGACAACAGAGGACCACAAAAAGGCCATCATACACATTCTGCTGGCCGTTCCAGCAGCTGTGGACCCTGTACAGTTTGGGAATCCGCCTCATGTTGGTGATGCTCATGCCTCATGCTGTCATCTACTGCTGCTGCAGCACTCGCTCTCACCTGGATGATGGGAAGAGCACTGTGCCTTTAACACTCTTCAGCCCTGATGTGGGAGAATTTTTCCAGTTTTTCTTTTTTCTGGGTCTAGCCACCTAGAGATGGACAGGAAGTGGAGTAACAGGACACTGATGGCAGACTTTGTGTAGTGGTCTCAGGCAAACCTCCCCTGCTCTCACCCACTGGACAAGATCACGGAGCTGGTCATTGTCTTCAGGTGGAAGAGCACTCCACAGTGGAGCTCCTTTAATGTGTGCAGCAAATTGCTACACATTTTCTACCATTCTCTGATAGCGACTTTGCAGTGGGGGACATGCACCAGTAAATAAGACTCTAGTCAGAATCGACAAACTGATCCGAAAAGTTGCTGGCGATACTTGTTAACAACATGGCAATGCGGAAAAAAAACGTATTCTGCTCTACATTTACAAAATCTTCTAACGTTTTCTTTATTGTGTTGTTTTACTGTTGTAGTGTTTTTTTGATTAGCTACAAAGCACTACTGGCACTTAACCCAATAACTCCCAAGTATGCTACTGAAAGTCCCCTTCACAAAGGTTTCAAAAGGGACCCATTCCAGATTGATTATTGCAGTCTTTTGCCAGGTTCATCCAGCTCCGCTCCCGCAGTAAATGCTCCATGACTTAATTGTACTATACCCCACGATCCAGCTGTAAAACACATCATCTCCAGCTTATTCATGTTAATGCTCCTCCATCAATATTACTGACCCTTACCATTTATCCTACCTCTATATAGTGTTCATGTAATTCTATTTCTGCCTCTTGTAATCTTACACCTATTTTTCAGGCTTAATGTGCAGCTCCGCTACTGTGACCAAGCAATTTTTCTGGTGGATCAATAAAATCTAATGTGAGTCTAAGTATCTTCACTATCTTCAGAGGCGTTGTACTGAAGTCTCAACTGTGCGCAACAATAACTTGTAAAAATGGTCATTGCATCAGTAACCTACAGCAATCTATACACATCTATATCATGTAAATGCAACTAAAGTTTGAAAAATCATGTGACTCAGTGCCAAAACTATCTTCCTTTTGAACATATAAAATGACACCAATTTCTTGAAGATTGGCAAATCTTGGACACCATCTTGAAAAACTGATTGCCATCAAAATCTCACTCCCACTGTGCCACATTTTATGGTTGTATCACAATTTACATGATTTTTTCCATTATCCGCACAACTAGACATTTTCAAGAAAGGTCGGTAACAAGCCAAGGAAGAAATTATTTGTCAATCCTGAACGCCAAAGCAAACATGATCCAGGAATAATTCTAAAGATTCTACCACTGCAATATAAGGTCAAAGTCAATTTCTGTCAACAGCTGGCCAAAGCTAAGCACTTTGAAACAGTAATCCATGGCTTCGTTACCTACTTGGCTGGATTACAGTAATGCACTTTATTATGGTGCGAGTCAATACCCCATCTCTCAGCTGTCGCTTGTACAAAATGTGTCTGCACATATTTTAACTGGCACACCCAAATATTAGCACTCCAATTTTATCCTCCATGCACTGGTCTGCCTGTACACTTTAAAATCCATTTTAAACTTCATTTATTTGTTTTTAAATGTCTAAATGGAGTTGCCCCACTGTACCTCTCTGAGCTCCTGCACCCGTTCACTCCTCCACGCTCTCTCAGTGTCGCTGAAACTAACTACAAGCTCAGAGGGGATCGAGCTTTTGCAGTGGCAGCACCAAAACTGTAGAACGAGCTGCCTTTGCACATTAGACAGGCCTCCTCTGTACCCGTTTATGACTGCATTTATTATGAGGATTTGTATATTTTTAAGTTTGATTTTACATTTTTATATTCTTATCTTGTACAGCACTTTGGTCGCCTCAGTTGTTTTTAAAGTGCTTAGTCGCAGTTACAAAGATACTCCCAAGATAGTCCCAAGGGATAAATTTTAGTGGATTCTTTACAATTTTCTTTTTTACCGAGGGCTTTGTGGCTCAGTGGAGGGAGTCTTTAAGAACTGTAAGATTCCCTGTTGATAGATATTTACTATTGACCGATTGAACCAGTGCATTAGTGGAGGTCTGCGCTGTCCGAGTAGTTTCTAGTAGAGTAGTTAGAATGGAAAAAATATTTGTGTCAAAAATATATAGAAAACTACACATTTTTTTATTTTTTGTGTATGTTTTCTAGCTGTCATACACAGTAAAATAAAAAAAAATGTTGCAAAAACTCAAAAACTTAAGGCAACGGGATCCCTCAAGATTTTTAAGTTATGGTGCCAACTCAAAGTTTTCAATAAGTGATTTTTTTTGTTTACCTAATTTGATGTTCATACATCTAAAAACTTTTACTCTCATTATTTTTAACAGCCAACTTACTATCCATTGTTCAGAAAAAGTATCATTAATAATAATAAAAATGAAATATACAAAATTTAACAAAAGAATAATACTTTTTTCTGAACAATGGATAGAGAGTTGGCTCTTAAAAATTAATGATTAAAACTGAACGTTTTGAGATGTAATTAGGTAAACAAAAAAATATTAGTTTAAGTTTTAGTTTTAATGAGATTTTGAGATGGCCCCAAAAATCTTGAGGGATAATGTTGCCTTGAGTTTTCACAGCATTTTCTTTTCATAGTGTACTTGACACAAATGTAAATAAATATAAATGAATAAACAAACTGTGCCACCTTTCATAACAATTGCTATAGTTTAGTTAAAGATGATTTCCAATGAATAAAACATACATTATTCAATACACTAACATACTGTGACCTTCATTTGAACAAAATCAGACCACTGATCTGCTGCGGATGTCAATTAAATCCACTCCACAGTCGTGTTTCTCGCGGCGTACACTGAGCATCAGGTGAATGCGTCCACAGGTCTCACACTGACACAGAAAGCCGTAAATAATGTGAGTGAGTGCAGGGACAGACCGGCCCAGCCGCACCAAGTCTCTTCATCTCTCAAACCTATTTCAATGCGCCCCTCTCTCAGTTCTCCAACCCGTGAAATGAATGAAATGGCTGAACGAAAGAGAAGTGAGAGCGAGGCGATAGTTGGACTGTGTGGTACATGTAAAACCTCCCAGGAGTGATGATGACAGGCAGCTCTGAGCAGCTCCAGGTCACCTCGCTCAAGGCAAAACGAGGCACGCTGAAGTGGAGCGGAGGGGCGCTGGTTAAGCTAAAGGCTAGGAGGACACTTGACAAGAATCCCAAAGTCAGCCATCTTCAGACAATGGCTGGCCTCAAGGACGCACGGCTCCTCCGAGAGCGAGGAAGACACACACGCAGCCAGACAGTAACGTACTCTACTGAATATAAATGGTAATAATGTGTCTGCTTTTGCTTTATAGGATTGTTACAGCACAGTGCTAAATCAATGTCTAGCTTTCAGCACTGTCACAAAGTGTTTATGTGATAATATTTAAATGTCATATTTGCTGTTTTTCTTTATCATTGAACCTTTATTTTACCAGGTAGAACATTGAGAAGAAATTCTTTATAGTGTTGACCTGGAAGTGCTGGACAACACTTGAAGAGAAAGAGAATAGGGGCAAACATAAAATTTAAACAAACAAAAAGACATTAAACTAGAGCCTGTCCAACATATCGGCCGGCCAATAGTATCGGCTGATATAGCCGGAAAATTATTGGTTATCGGCCGAAATCTGACCGATATCCGCCGATATAAACAGTACTATTTTTACTGTGTGCTGGAACACTGGAATTAGATCTGTTTACTTGCAAATGATGGCCTTCTGCTATTTGTGCAGCAGAGGGCGCTGGTGTTTCCAAACAGTTTGGTTTTTACTCTGCAGTTCATAGGAAACTCTCCAAATCGCTTTCTCATGGCCTGAAAAGCTCAAAAAGGCAATAAAATTATTTTGCTCATTTCTCTGCCATAAAACCTAATAGAACAAAAATTCTAAATGCATTTTGTAGTTCTCCCCATGCGCTACTTGCAGAGCAGGTTTAAGTAAAAGTTAAGTTAAAAAATGTAGCTAAAGCTGAATAAAATAAATAAATAAATAAATAGAATACATATAAGACATAATAATACTACCCACACCAATGCCCACTACAATCTACATAAAAATCAGCAAAAAGCACAATAAGCAGCTTTCTACAACATTTTAAAAACATTTTTAGTCTAATAAAGTGGCCATATTCATGTAAACAAGAGCAGAAAGAAAAATGCTTTAAAATACTTTTTCCTAATGTATAACTGTATCGGCCGATGTATCGGATATTGGTATTTTTTTGTTACCTAATATCGGTATCAGCCTCAAAAAATCCTTATATAAGTCGGGCTCTACATTAAACTAATGTTCATTAGTAAAACATTTACATGAGTCCTTAAAAATATTCTTTATTCTGCTTTTAAAAAGCAGAAAGTGAGATCATCAATTCCATGTGAAGTGTATTTAGAAACAAGTTCCAATCATTTGCAGCAGCAAAACGAAAAGATCCAAGGTGACCTGATGACTTACTGTACTAGGGATCTCCATCGGCTAATAATTTATTCAAAAGAGAAATTTTTAATCAGTAGAAATGTCACTTTCAAACAGCGTCAAGGCCATCGAAGTTTAATAGTACATGATCTGGCTCATGTTTGGGACTAGATATCATTGCCTGATAATTACCATCATTAAGGAATAAAAGGAACGCCATTTAACTGCAAAATTAAAAATAGCTGTGAGGAATCAGTGGAAACAGAGCTGTACTCTGTTTTCTGAATAAAGAAAAGAGAGCAGACTGGATGTAGAGGGCTTGTTGTTGATTGGTCAGTGCTTCCTGGAGTGGGCCGGGGTTTGTGTAAAAGGTGGAGGTTCATGTAAACTGAGCGTTTAGAGGAATCCGAACAGCTGTGCCAGAAAATATTACTTAAACATCCGTGAATGAAGCAAAACACAACTCCAGGAATGTTTTTATCAAGGGAACAACATCATGACGATTTTGCTTAATATAGCTCCTTTAATAAGTTACACATGAAAAAGAAAAGAAAAAAGCAAACTCCAGCGCAGATTCACGCAGCGAGGACACAAAGGCCCATACCACACATGCACCTGGTTGTTGCCTGGTTGTTTCTTCACAAGGCGACCTGTGCGCCCGCTGATGTGCTGCAGGGCTTCGGTGCTTCTCTGCGGCATCTGGGAAATAGCTTTGGAAGTTTTAAATTGAGAGACTATAAGGTCGGATGTTGAATACTGAATTACATAAACGTGCGCGTGCCTGCGGAAAGAGCTGTTGTGAATAATCTCTAGCTTGTTTTTAGAAAAAATAGGACAGTTTTGCAAGTTTTCTCTTGTATTGTTTTAACAGTCGCAAAGCTGCCTGCAACTTTGGCAAAAATGGTGAGAGTAAGCCATAAGGCAATTAAATGCTGCAATAATGCAAATAAGAATACTGTTATTATACTTCAGGTATCCTTTTCTGATTAAGACTTTTTCTGAAAATGACCTAAAACTGTATTTTCATGTAAACACCTTTTCATGAAATGCTCTCAGATTAATATTGAAGTATTAGAGTCAGTGTTGGACAAAGTAGTCAACTTCATTACTTGAGTAAAAGTATAGATCCTCCAGGTTAAATATTACTGCAATACAAGTCATTAAGTCAAATTTTTACTAGAGTTAAAGTACTGTATGTGCTTTCGAAAATACTAAAAGTACTTTTTTTACAATGTATTTCAAATGAGTGCAGTCAAGAATTTTGAGTAAAATTTCTACTACATTAAAGTCACAAATTTGCAGCTCCAAAAATATGAATAAAATACATTTTACATTATTTCAGTGAGGAAATGTGGGGATAAACTTATAAAACCATAACAGATAAGATTGTTCTACAGCAAAAATGAGCCATACGTTTTATAAATAAGGCTGGGTTTTATGATCATACTAATCAATTATTTTTAAATTAGTTTATTATAGAATTGTGTAGTAGTACTATGTAGTAAATGATTATCTTTGGGGAGTAAGTCAGATGTCTTTCAGTTTTAAGAATTTCTTTCTTTTACTTTGCTTTTTTATAAATGTAGTGCAGTAAAAAGTATATTTATCTTTTAGGAGTAGTGGAGTAAAAGTAGTAAGTTACCCCTACAAATACTACCCAAGTATAGTACAGAAAAACTATACTTAAGTACAGTACTACAGTAAATTTACTTTGTTCCTGTCCACCTCTGATTACAGTGCATGTAAGAGGTACAGACCAAAAAGCTCCAGTATTTACTGGTTTCAAAAAAAATTATTTTCTGTTGAGTACCAAGTTTTGATAAGTGGTGGGCCCTGAGACAGCGTTATAAAAAGCTACATGGCAGCCGCGTCACGTTTAGCTCCATGCACTGAGCAGAGCTTTCAAGCATTTAATAAACAAACACTGTACCGAATGTGAAACACGTGGGAGGCTCGGTTATGTTCTGGGGCTGCTTTGAGGCATGTGACAGAGTTCTGAATCTGGGCATCAAAAACACACAAGAACGGCTCAGAACAAAACATTGGACTGCCATGAACCCTGGGCAATCAAATTCATTTTAAACCGTTACACAAACAGCACACAATTCAAAAGCAATGTCTAATTTACATTTGTTTAGTTTCAGCAAATAATGATTCATTAATACTTTTGTCAGTTTCAAGTTATTTCAGTGAACACTGTGGGTTTTTCTTTTTTCATAACTTTTGTGCATGTCTGTATTCACTATATCATAAATTATATATTTAATGACCCTGCTATACGAATCAAACTTATGACTGACAAAACTATACCTCTTCATTACTTTAGGTTAGTATTTTGATAAAATAATGTGTGTTATGTGTTTTATTTAAAATATCTTTAGTGTCATAACATCTAATGGTTATAGAAGTAAGTAGCAAACAAAAGAATACTGTAGGTGCTGGTATCATAAACCAAGAATCATTTACAGGTACTGATAAAAAACAACAAACAATACCAAGCCGTGCACTGTAAAAAAAAAAAAAAAGTTGCAAAAACTCAAAAAGTCAAGGCAACATTTTTTTTCCCTCCACCTAATTAGATGTCCATCATCTAAAAACTTTAAATATTGAGTTTTACTCTCAGGAGCGGTTCTAGGGGGTGTAACTGTGAGCCTGTGCCCCCTAGTGGCCACCCCTCTGAAGTGTCCTAAATGCCTTATGAAACACACATTATATTGTAAATTAGTTTCAATGGTTATATTTAGCGTTATAAAAGCATTATCATGTTTACAAAGATGATATCAGAGTTATTTTTAAATTAGTCCCAGTCAGTTTACATCAAAATAACCCCCCCCCCCCCAGCAAAAAGGCTGGCCCCAGTGTGGGCCCCCAGTTAAAAATGGTCTAGAACCACCCCTGTTTACTCTCTCAATTCTTTAACTCACCTTACAGCCAACTTACTATCCATTGTTCAGAAAAAGTATTATTGATAATAATATAAACTAAATATTCTAAATTTAACAAAAGATTAATACTTTTTCTGAACAATGGATAGTAACTTGGCTGTAAGATGAGTTAAAAAAAAAAAAACTTCGTCAAATAAAGTGAACAAAAAATATTAGCTGTTGAAAACTTGAGATTTTGAGTTGGCCCTAAAACAACTCTTACAAATCTTGAGGGATCCTGTTGCCTTGAGTTTTTGAGTTTTCACAGCATTTTTTTTTTTTACAGTGCATGTATTAGAGGTGCATTTTTGAGAAAGTTTTAGAAAAGGTCACGATTGGGGAAAGGTTAATTAATTCATCCAGGAACTATTTTACATGATTCTTTACCATTTCACCGAACTCTGATGCGTCGGCAGAGGTCTGTGCTCTCTGTGCTCTCATGACCCTCATCATTCCTAGCAAACATTTAGTTTTGGCAATCTTTGGTTTAAAAAACAAGAGGACATCTCAGAAGACTGTTAAGGACAGAGCAGCCACCAGTGCCCTCTCAAAGGCTTTAATTACTCTGTATTGATTGTTGTCTCTTTTGGAGAATCAGCAAAAACTGGGGTGGGCCGAGGAGGTTTGCTTAATATTGGCTTCTGTCTGTGAGCAGGTCAGCCAATTCCGTCCTCCCCTGTGCTTTACCTCTGAAATATCCCATTTATATCTCATTTATATTCATACAATTGGCAGGCTTAGGGTGTAAAAAATTAAACTCTCCCAACATCAAACACAAACTCCTGCAATATCTGCCTCACAAAAATATCTTAAGCTCTCCGCTGGGTGTACCTTCTACATTTTACAGGCTGCAGGACAATGGATAGCTGTTTTGTGATTCAATGCACCTTTACAGCCACACTGTAATGTTTACGGTTGCTTCTCAGCCGCTGCTGGGTCTCCACTATTTCTATTGGAGTGAGTATAGATGAGTTTTTTTGATAAGGAACAATCCCACGGGAGAACAAGACTGCTTTACATGCACCAAAAAGAAAAACGGAGTGCAGATGACAGCAGCGATTTGGTTGCAGAGAAGATTGTCCTTATCTTCAGGTCAAAACTGTGTCATTGAGACCTCAACACAAACAACAGAGACATGTTTGAGACAAAAGTAAGCAGGACTGGGACAATACACTTTTGACACAATGCGATACAATGACGATACTTTAGTGCCAGTACAATTCGTATTGTGATTAATATATTGCAGATTGTGATTTGATACAGTATTATCAATTACTACAATGTTTTCTACTTACATTTTAAGTAAAGTTCACTTAGACTTAATTATAAATATGTCATGTTTCCAGTCATCAGCCTGACATTTATTTATGAAATGGTTAGAAACACTTATTTGTGTGGCAGTATTTGGCAGACCAAGTGTCCAGAAGTGCAGTGCTGCCCTCTACAGTCCAGGCAGAATCCATCACCAGCTTTTCCCTTTATATCAAATACACTTTTCTGTCTCATTTTTACAATGTCTACCACTATTTCAGTAACTTAAGCCTTTAAGGCGGACCCTTAAGGCCTTTAAGCTCAAAGGAGCTGCTAAAATAGAGCTAAACAAACATGCAAGATTTTACTCACCAAAATCTTCCCACGCTTCTTGGGTGATTTGCTGCAAATGAGGACAGAACACCACTTCCCAAAACTAAGTGTCAAGCTTTTCTGTGCAGCAAAAAAGTCAAGGCAAAGTAGGGCTGGGCAATATATCAAAATTAAAGAATACAATTTTGCGCAAGATATGAGATGAGGATATATAATAATATGGATATCGTCTGCCACTGATTTTGTTTCCCCAACTCTCTCACTCTGAGTCTGCCCCTCCCTCCCCTCAGCAGAGGAAGCAGCACCCACGGTGCTTACGCCACATTCACACTGAAGGCGCCGCATGTGCAGTACATCTATGCTACAGTTTTCTGACGGACCCCAGTTCACACTGAGTGCGTTGTGTGTGTGGCACTTTGCCAACCAGAGCCAGCTGGGAGACCACGGGAGAGGAACGAGTTTATGCTGGAAGTTAAGTTCATGTGATAATAACTAGGGATGTCCCGATCCGATCACGTGATCGGAAATCGGGCCCGATCACGTGATCGGAAATCGGGCCCGATCACGTGGTTTCAGACTCGATCGGAATCGGACGTTACCTCCCGATCAGGACTCAGATATGTATATTTATTCTCATTACATTTTATCAGATCTGCAGAACTTCCTGTTCATTTGGAGATTATTCAGAGATTTAACCAAGGTTAAAGCACAAAAGTCACAGAAATATATACTTCACCCCTGGGTAAGGACGCTACAAATATAAATACTGTCTCTTTACTCACATTTATTGGTGTCTGATGTCGTCTGTGACCCCGTGCTCCCAGTTAAGACGTAATGCTTACAGCAATGTAAGCGAGAGGCTGCACACGCATTTTTATTTTGAAATTTACCGAATCCTCTTCACTGGTCCCGGGTCTGACTTCCTGTCTGGTTCAATCTGCTCTGTTCAACTTTATGCATGACGGCCCCGTCCTCCGCCAAAAATAGACCTGATACGCATTTCTGTCGGTGCGCGGGACACAGAGAAGTACTCAGGGCCGGAGTGGGACTCATTTTCAGCCCGAGAATTTTTATGTAGACCAGCCCTCATTCAACTTCAATGCCATATTTCTTATGCATAAAAAGAGCAATATTCAAGAGGTATTCAAACAGCTAAACATCCATAAAAACATCACAGTTCTGAGAGTGTGAATAACAAAAAAGGTACATAATATATAATAATAAATTAGAAATAGAGGGTCTGAAGGTCCTCCCCCAGAAAAAAAAAAAAAAAAAAAAGTAATTTTATGTGTCCTGGTGTGTTTTAAATGATGTTAGTTGGCTTTAGTGTGAATACAATAGAATATAATCTGTCATTGTATCAGGTCCTAATCAAATTGTTCAGCAAAAGTTTTTAACGGAAAAGTGAGAAAGTACTTAACCTAACTATTGCACAAATAAGATGTGTAAAAAACTAAAGCAATGCTTTATAGGCTGTACTTTTAGAGAATAAAAAGAGAATTCACAAGAGTCTTGCAGACAGTAGCAGCAAATGACACAGGGCCAGAGCCAAAGCCCAGGGCTCAAAGAATCAGGGGTCATAGTAAAAATGTGTAATAAATATTTGGGGTTAAAGTTTCTGTATATTGCATGACAACAGTGACTTGTCCCAGTCTGCACTAGAAAGCACTTCAACATGTGAATTAAGATTATACTTCAAAAACATCAAGTCCTTTAGTGATTTGTCCAAACAAGCATCTCATCTGCTCAATATATTAGAAATGAGCAATATTTATTATGAGCCTACAATATTAGTGTTTATTATATTTACAATACTGACTCTCGTGTCCCTTTAAACTTAAATCCTCACAGAGAGAAGCAACAGTAAGTGATAGCCAGCCTTACCTTTAGGAGACGTTTACACAGACCGTGATATAACCAGCCCTGTTTTATCTTCAGCTGCTGTTAGCTTTAGCTCAGCTTTTACACTGCTCACACTGTTAACCTGACAGAAAACACCAAGCAGTGCTTTTATTAACAATAAGTTCTTTCTTATTTGTCATTTGAACGTTTCTGATCGGCTATATTATTATCCACATTGGTGTCATACTTAGCAAAGAGAGATTTACTCTCTCTCTGTGTTAGTGAAGGACTCCAGCTGCAGCTATGAGAGAGCAGAGTTGCAGTACTGCAGAGAGAGTTAGAACAAACTACTCCCAGGAGGTTACATTTTTAAAGAAAAAAATGACTTGGATTATTTCTTTCAAAGGCTGCGCATGTAAGTCTGTTGTTTAACTTTTAAATGTCTCTTTGGGAAGAAACAAATACATGGATTGGCTTTGTTCAAACACTTTGACCAACAGCATTAGCTTAAGTATCTGGGCACAATGATTGACAGTAAACTTACATCTGAGTCCCAGGTGGATGCTGTGTGCAGTAAATCAGAGAATGCACTTTTTATGGAATCTGAAAGGTTTTAATTAGGGCTGGGAAAATTATCTCGTTAACGCAGTGCGTTAATTTATTGATTTAATCCCGTTAATTTCAATTGATGCATCGATTAATTTGATCACAACAACACTGACAGAGGCAGCAACACGCCGCGGATCTTCCAGCGAGGCACAAATGCACCGCGCGAGCGTAGAAGACGACACATTTCCGTTTCCATCCATGAGGCGTTCGAGATGAGCCAGACCTGCGCAGTTTGGATCAGTGTCGGTCTGTGCACAGTGCTCAGGTTAGATTTGTGTCCGACTTGTTCCCGACTTGCTCTGATGTCACAAGTGCGACGGTCACCATGAGATCCAAATGAGGCAAGCGCCTGAGCCCCCTGCAGGGCATCAGGAGCAACTGCGGAGGCTGCATGGCTCAGTGCATGATGGGAAAACACCCACCGGTCAGCGGTGAACGGACAGGTGATTGGATCTGAGTTTAGTGCTGATCAGAAACGTAACACACGACGCTTCACTGCTCTCCTCTCCTTCTTCCCCCGCCTCTTTGTTTTTTTTAAGTACAGACTAAAGTTACAGTTTTGACCTGGATAAACTTTGTGCCCTGCTGCTCAGTGTGAAGTAGCATATTATTAAAAAGATTGTGCACAATATCTGCTGTTATAGAAGGCTGTTTAACTTTTATAATGTGTCAACTTAGACATAAAAGCTAAGAACCGCTGCTGAATGTGCCTCA
Source organism: Bostrychus sinensis (assembly GCA_020698575.1). Taxonomy (NCBI): domain Eukaryota; kingdom Metazoa; phylum Chordata; class Actinopteri; order Gobiiformes; family Eleotridae; genus Bostrychus; species Bostrychus sinensis. Next base: position 8,010,892 of record CM036239.1, read on the forward strand.
TGTTGTGAGCTCCTGAGGAGTGCCTCATTAACACAGACTGTGGTCAAGCACAGGACAGAAAAGTTCTTAGTAATCAGTTTAATGCATTTATTTTCAAAATTATATCCAACACACACAAGAAGTGGATTTGGGGCGTGATGGTGCGTGATCTGAGCCACAAACTGTCCGACTTCAGTACAGGTGTATTTCCCCTCCTCTCATTGCGGCCGTGCACTCTCGTTCACAATCCAGGCACAGTTCATCTGGAACGAGCCTAATGCAACAAGTGAACGAGCTAAAGCAACACGAGAGACCAAAAAGACACATTGCTAAATGGACAATTCCACTTCAAATCGTCACCAGACAGCAATATAGACAAAACAAAAGTTATGTGCAGTCTATGCAAGGATGAGTTCAGTTACCACTGGAGTAACACAGTTCATAGTATTTACACTGCTGTGAACCACAACAATTGTTATTAATTGAAGAATTAAACTTATTTTTGTTAATGTTCTAAAAGAGATTACACATGCTTTTTTTAGGCAAGTTTTGAGTATTTGTTGGTTGTACCTTATTTAGGCAAACTTTGTCAATGAAGACAATTTACAGGTCTCAAAAAGACTATTCATTTATTTTCTTTGCAAGTTTTGTTTGCATTGCACAAGTTTACAGTAAATGTATGTGAAGGTTAATTCAAAATAAATTTTCTAAATTTACAATTTTGTGGTTGTACGTGAATTCATAATGCGATTCATTTTTTTCAGATTTGCGATTAATTTGTTAATTTTTTTTAATCGATTCCCGGCCCTAGTTTTAATGTTGAATGTGTTTTGATGAAAATGTGCTATAGTTGTTTTGTTGAATCTGTCCTTTTTTACTCTGCTGGTTTGGTTTGTTAAACCTGAGAAACCACAATCGTCTGCACAGCATTATTAAAGAGTGTGAAAAAATCATTCACAAACCAATGACATTATACACTTATTCAAGTCCAGGTCTGTAAATTAAGCCAAAAAACATCTTGGCGGATCCCACCCCCTGCACGTACAGTTTATAAACTGTACCCAGGTGTAAGACAAACAGACTGAAGAACTTTTAGGATACCTGTCATTGGCATTAAACAAACTATAGAGGTCAGTTGTAAACACTCTTTACTGTGTTACTTCTATGTTTTTATACCTTTACATCTTAGATCATCCGCTGTTTAGCTTATGAAATGTTTTTGTTTCTTGTCCCGCGTGCTGTTGTGTGTTATGCTGATGATTGTTACTACTGGCTGCACAAAAATTGCCCCTCAGGGATCTAAAGAAAGTATTGACTGATTGATTGATTGATTGATAAGCCTGTATAGCATTAGCTTCAATCCACAAAAAGGGAGGTGCTGTACTGTAACTTTTATTCTACTGACTGTGGCTAAATGTTGCCTTATAGTTGCCTGAAAAATCCAGACTGATATGTCTCTGTGTTATTCTACAGAGAAATATCAGTCTGGTCACCACGCCGTCCGCAGTTGTTTACTCAAATCCAAACCGTACCGCGCATTTTGATTGGTTTATTTAAGTCACGTGTTCTTTGCGAGCAGTGTCACTTGTACGCGTCTCCTCACCAACAACAATCAAGATGGCGCACCGAGGAGCCGAGAGTTTGTTTCAGTCAGCGGTATGGTACGGTAATGTTGAAATAACTCCTTCGTTCCTCCCTCGTGGCTTCACTACGTTTGTTTACTTTCTCACTTTCTTGTCGCTTTGTTAACGTCACGTCCGCCATTTTCTGATTGGCTAACTCCGCCGTCCGTTAATTGGGGTTTGCTCCACCCTAGAAATCGAATTGATTCTAAGGCGACCAGACTCATCACTGGTACAGCGGTGAGGCTGGAATCTCCAGGCAAGCCTTATAGAGCCTCACAGTAAATGAGGATATAGCAGAAACTTCAAAATCATTATTAGGGACATTATTTTCCTTATTATACGGTAAAAGGTATGTTATTTAGAGTGATGTCTGGTTGTAGCATATGATTTGAGTAGAAATCCTATTAGGACATAGTTAATTCTTACGATGTAAATGTGTTAGATGGACATACGCTGTCCTCAGAGTTGGACATTAATCTGCACATTTTTGTGTAGTGTCGAGTGCTTTAGTTTTCACTTGAGTTTGTTTATCTAGTGCATGCAGCCCCGTTTTACTGCAATTTATGGCTCTATTAGACAACATTTAACCACAGTCAGTGGCACTGAAGTTACATTATATACATCTTTGTACTGGTGGATCTAAGGCATTAAAAATGTTTGAACATAGTGCAAATATCTGGGGGTTTTTATATTCCCTCCAGCCTTTAAAAGTAAGAATTGAACACTTACTAAAGCAGCCCTTGACTTTACAGCAGTTGCAAAGTGAGTACTGTTCTCATTGTCCAATTTATTTGTGACCATTAAGATGCTTTGGGAAGTTCTGAGAAGCAGCTCACAATGATCATGTAGCAGTTTGGGCTCTCACACTGCATCCAAAACATCCAAAATCTCTTTGGAAACACACAAAATTTTCAATAAAATTATTTTGCTTGTATCTCTGGAATAGAACCTCGTAGAACAGCCCAGTCTCTTAATAGTTTTAAATCTTTATTAAAAACCCATTTGTTTGTATTGGCTTTTAACACTTTTTGACTTTGGTTGTTGTTTTTATGCCTATTAATAATGTTTTAACTGTTTTTATTTCATCTGTATCGTATTTGACTTTTATGGTTTTATTTGCTTTTATGTCTGATTTGACTTGTTATTTTATTTTGTTATATTTCAAGTACTGCTCTTTATTAAGCCTGTAAAGCACTTTGGGCAGCGTTAGTTGTTTAAAAATGTGCTATCCAAATAAACTCGACCTTGAACAAAAAAATCCAAAAGTATTTTGTAGCTCTCCCCAAGCTCTACGTGCCTTAATGTTTTTCTTAAAAAACATCTTTAACTGTTTTCACTGTCACATTTTAACACATTTGTTTCTGTTTTATGAGCACTACTAAAACTAATGGCTATATAAAACTAATTTCTTTGATAAAATTAAGAAAATCATTACATAACGGTCCAAAGAATCTGCAGCACTTATCGGCTGATCTCAATTTTAAATATCAGTATTAGCATAGTCCTTAGAAAAACCCATATTGTTTGTATTGCATCTTACCAATACTGCATGCAGAATGATTGTGTAATTTGTTTACTTTGTGAGGCAAAACTAAATTTTCTTTGTGATCAATAAGGCATTTTTCTAATCTAATGTGTAATCTAAAACAGAAAGAGAAACAAGATCATCTCCAAAGTCAAGGGTCATCTGGACATCGTACGCATGTCTTCTGCATTGCACCTGAGCTGTTGTCTTCAGGATTAAATCAATAGTCATAAAAAGGGAGAGAGCAGTAAAGCTACAGAACAAATTACAGACTTCTACAACCCTAAAAGCACATTGATTGATTTGAACATGTACAACTTGGTGCCATTAGATTCAAAATTCTCTTTCAATGAAATGAACTACTGCAGATTATAAAGGAAAGTTAATGTCAGAGGAAAAGATTTATTAAATACCAAAGAAAAAGAATGTTTTTATGTGAAAAGAATGAGATTTCCAAACAATATGTTGCTACAGGAACACTGATAGACATCAGACATACTGTACAAGTCAGATGTTTTGAAAAATTAAAGATCTGTATAAAGGTAAGAACTAGACTTCCTAACTTTTAAGAGCATATTAGCCTAAATTAACCTGGAATTAGACCAACTCCACTGAATTAAAATCGATAAAGCAAGTCTTACTTCAGTACAAAACCTCAGAACGTGGTCAGTGAAGGGTTGTTTGAACTAAACAATATGTTTAGTTAAAACAAATTCATTGAGATTACCACATAGGACATTGTTTATGTCTCCCAGCACACTGCACATGCTACAGTTTGCCTCGTCCCTATTTTTAATCCCCAGAATAGCGCTCCAGCAGATGGCTTGTGTTGACAGGAGAAGAATCCATGTCTGTGTGTGGGCTCGTGCACATACATGCACCTTATCATTATCTGTCCGTGGAGGTGAGTCCGGCAGTCAGAAAGAGTAACACAAGCAACGACAACAGGATGTCTCTGGAACCCTCTGTCAGGCGTCACTGGACAGCCTGTGGTAAGCAGCGCCGGGCCCCGGGGACACGGCGGTACAGACGCTCCACTGTGCTTTATATGTGTGTATATTTATGGATGGCACACTTGCTGCGTTGCACTTGCTGCTGCAACAGTACACTCTCGATGGGACCTTGACAAGCAGACTGACGAGTGACTGCACTGAGGATCGTTAGAGCACTCCCACACTGCAACACTGTCTGACTCAACAACAACAACATCCCGACGCTCAAACAGCAGCTCACACTGACCAGTCCACAGTCATAAGGCTGCACATCACTCATCCCATTAGCAGGTCATAGACCATTGACTCAGTGTCACAAGCAATGACTGTAAAAGGAGGGGACCAATCCAGTGAGAGCTTGTCATTTTGATGATGACGCAGTCAGACATTACCATATTCACAGTAATATAATCACGGTTCCTAGATAGTAACCGAGATGCTAACAATCACATTCAATTTTATAAATCAGGTTAATAAATCAGTTGATCATTGTGTCTAAATCTGTTTTAAATATATTGGCTCAATTAGTTCTAGGGCTAATCATAGCAATATTACACAATTCTTTCTTCCTAAGGTGTTTAAAGACATATGGCCTGCAGCAAGCTTGTTAACCCCCAGGCATCACTATCAGAGATTACATTAACCGAGAATTTTCTGTCATTGATTGGATTATTTTCTGCTATGATGGAAATTTCTGAAGGCCATTGCAGTTCTCAGTTTTGTCCCAGAGATGGCAACAGTGCAAGTTATTTAAATCACCATGTGCCATAGTTTTGTGTGTGCCTCATATAGTTCTTGGACTGAACAGTACCATGTGCGTGCACCAGGCTGAATCACACTAAAACTAAAACATCCAAAAACCTTAAAACACCATAGACTAAGAGCAGACTACGCCCTGCAGCCTGTGACCTGCAAAGTCTAGTAATGAGCACAAAGCAGCGGTACCGTGCACTTTAAGGTTCTAATACACACACATGCCCTGCTCCTTTTGCTTTGTTTTAGTGACTCCCGAGGAGTGCACAGAATTCTCTGCGTAACACTAGCACCAGAGATTACATTAACTGAGAATTTTCTGTCATTTACCGATTATTTATAGCTTTGACGGAAAATTCTGAAAGCTGTCCATCATTTTGACAGAATAAAATGAAAGAAGGTGGAGTTGCAATTCCCAGTTCTGTCCAGGGGATGGCAACAGAGCGAGTTCATTAATTAACTATTTGTCATAGTCTTGTCTCAACTTCAGATACTTCTTGGACTGGACTTATTCGTGTGCGGGCATCAGGCTGAATCAAGCTAAAAGTTAAACACCCAAAAACCCTAAAACACTGTGGACTAAGAACAGCCCTTCTCCTTTTGCTTTTGCTTCTTTTTCTTCACTGCCATGGAGCGTGCAGTCTTCTCCACGTAAAACAAGCTCCTGGCTCTCATCCTGTGCGTTAGCAGTAGCTTCAATACACATTTAAGTAAAAGGAAAAAAACGCTGTGACTTGTGTCCCATGCGCTCTGGGGAAACAGAACTGAGGGGGGGGGGATTTAACTAGGAGCATGCTGCTGTATTTTAGACTATTCAGGACATATTCATTAAAAGAACAGTAAAGGAGTTAAAGCATTGTTTTGGCATATGCCTATTTAGTATTCTTATTAATGGCTCTGCACTGCTCTGTGATCACTATGGACATTTTTGTTAATTTGGGCATTTTTTTGCATTTTTGACCGGCCATCATTTTGGATGTGTTAATGCTAAAAGGAACATTTTTTGTAATAAAGGCTCTCTCTTGACAAAGTTTTGTTTTTTCTCATAAAGCACTGTAAAACAAATTTACTACCCTCTTGTGTCATTGAGAACAACAATGTCCACTTCCAAAAAACTGCTATAAAAACTTAACATTAATATTTTTCAGCTTTTTTCTTAATAAATCTCTTGATCAACTTTAACACATTTCAACGTCCTGCTAAAAACTATCAAACATTCAAAAATTATGAGGATTTAAACCCTTTAGATGCTATTTTGAATACCTAAAGTCACTGTTGTTATTCATGAAAACACACAAAAAACATTTACTTTCCATAAAACAGATGTTGCAGGATCGGCGTTTTGTTTGTTTGTTTGTTTGTTTTATCTCTTTGCAAATGCAGTATAAAATTGTGCATTATGTAATCTCAGCATTTCATTTTTAAGAAAAGTTGTATATTTTGACTTTTTTTCTGTATTCCATCAGATAGGCCAATGCATGAAATTACTGTATTTTAATACAATGGAGCCAGGGGATTTGACTCTCATTAAAACTCACATTTTTGATCTCTTTGCAATTACAAATAAATTGTGTATTCTGTGATGTCAGGACTGAAAAGGTTCCAGACACTGATGCAGAAAAAAGCAGGGAAAAATATTAAACCGTAAAAATATTATAGCAGTTTTTTGGAAGGGGACATTTTTGTTTAAGCAAATTAATGCTGTCGTTTAATCCAGTTTTTATCATCTTCGGCTTTTATCAAAAATTAAAGTTTTTATCTTTTAATGATTCTGAGCAAGTAATGCATGCTTTTATTTTCACACATCTGGACTACTGTAATGCTCTTTACACTGGCATCAACCTTGCACACTTATAGCTAGTCCAAAACGCTGAGCTTTTAACAAGTAACTTTTCCATTTGCCAAAATCTGTAACACCCAGAACCCAGTTTTGCTTAAGATATAGAGGCTGTAAATTGTGGAGTGAATTTTTCCATCAACACGTTACTAATGTCATTTAAAAAATAGAGAGTTTTTGATTAAATCTTATTGATTTTTTTAAAAACATTTAACAGTTGTTGATTCTTTTTATGAAGCACACTTGTGTTAAATGTAATTTTATTTGTATGTAACTTTTGCATATGTATTTTAAGGTGGAGGCTTTGAAATAAGCCCTTTGTTTTGTTTTGTTGTTTTTGCCTCTCCCCTGCACTTACACTGTTCTTTTTATATACATTTTTATAAATTTACATGGTAATTTTTATTATGCACAAAAAAAAACAACATTCAAATATAGTTAGTATACACACACAAATGTGGATAAGTAAATGTCTGCTTTTATTATTGTAACTTAACACGACTAAAACTTATCAAATCTGAAGAGTGCTGCTTTGCCTTTATGAAATGTGAAGTACTGATAAATGTTTGTGCTTTGAAAGTGAGTCAACAAAGTTGAAGGCTACATTTGAAGCAGATGTTAAGCTGTCAATCTTTTATTATTTTTGAAATTGAGCTACAATCTTCATACAAACCTTCAATAAAATAGAGGCTTCTCAAATAAAAACAATAAGGGCTTCATTATAATATTTTTCCTAGTATGCAGTCACAGGTTAATAAGCCACTGTAACGGTTTCATCACTTTCATCTTCAGGTACAAAGTGTAAAGTATGGCTCTCACTTCCTTGGCTGACTTTATAAAACATATTTGCTCTAACATAAAGCTCTGAGCAAGACGACACGCACGGCTCCACAGACACTGACTCAGCCCCTGCCTGTGCATTAATAATCCAGCGTGTTTAAAGAGGAGACCAGGCACTCTGATGCAAATGCCAGGGTCGTGTTTTTCTGCCTTGGAGGAGACGAGGAGTTAGGAAAGGAAATACCCACCAGTAATTAAACTTATAGAAGAAGGTCAAAACAAAAAAGGACTTGTTCAGTAAACATTAATGGCTTACACACACAATAATTACAAAAACATCTGACGTTAAGTTGATGAAGCAAATGAAATAAAAATTACATTACCAAGTTAAGTAATTTATACTAAATACAATGACATTTTGACCAACTCATAATGTTAAAACCACCTGCCCAGTATGTGCCTGATAACAAACTGCAATGCACTGTATATTCTGACATCTTTCTATCAAAAACAGATGCTCTGAGCCAGTCATCAAGCCATCACAATTTGGCCCTTGTCAAACTTGCTCAAATCCTTACTCATCTACTTTAAGGACAAAGGGCCAACTCTTGCAGATCTTAGTGCAGGCAGTGATCTAAACACCACAGACGTTAGTCCAGAGGCTGGACTTGGCCTGGTTTTAGCCCAAAAACGCAGGCTTCAGTGTCTCTTCTGAACCAATCAGAGCTCTTCCTTTTCTCTCACCACACAAGAAGCCCGGTAATGAGACTGAAGCATTATTACTAAACCTGCCAAGTGAATGATATTACTGTGATTATATTAAATGCAAATTAACATCAACAAGAGTAAAAGTGTTGCCATTTGACACAAAACTGACATTTATCCATCTCTAGATGTGATTTACAAACAAAATAACAACAACAAACCACACAGGGATAAGTTACTAGTTCTCTTTTATCACCACTCTCTGTATCCTTTATTAATCCTCACCATCAGTGCATGATCATGATCACGATCACTCGATAACATGGCCCCAGGAAACGGTGCGCTCCGAGCGGCGGGACACTTGTGCGCCACACCAGCCCGGAGGAAGTGTGTGAGGCAGAGGCCAGCTCCCAGGGAGATGTCCAGACAGGGGGCGTTTATTTATCTTTACATGAGGAAACGTGCACTGAATTAAACTCCGCTCTTCCTGATCCATTTCATGTCCTGTTAGAAGGTAATCCCTGTGCTCAGTGCCTGGCTGAAATCTACCACACATAAACCCTTTCTGTTTTTGTTTTGCCTCATTTAAAACCAACACACACCCCCATCCCACCCACGTGAAAAGATAATCTGTGTTATTCACTTTACCTGGTGGTGGTCATAATGTTATGCCTGATCAGTGTAAATTGTTAGCTCCATATTAAGAAAGTATCATAGCAATTACAGTTTAGTGGAACCACTTGACATAAAACGTTCAATTTACTTTCAAGTAGAAGAAATTGTTTTTAGCTGCTCCTTTTCTTTTTCATAGATCGCTACAGCAGTTTCTCAGCACAGGAACTTTGGCAGGTTTTGCCCTTTGCTTGGGACCGGCACATGCTGTAAAAAAAACTCTCACATTTAGATGGCAGATTCTCAAGGCACTGCAAACAAACATCTTGGCAAGGGTAAAGAGTTTAGACAAGCAGTAACAGGTGCATAAGGATTTACAAAGCAGTGTAGTATAGAGCCCAGGTTGTTTGGTCATGTTTATGTGTAATCCTTTAGCAAACACCCTGGGCCACTTGCATGAAATGTCAACGTAGGTCTAAATCTTATAATAAAACCGGTCTAAATCCCTTAATAATGTGTTAATTCCAGTGTGTAGGCACTGCTCTAAATCCACCCTGAAGAATACCGCCACATACATCAACAAAATGAACTGCTGATGTAGCCTATGGAGCGCTTTTAGGACCACGTCAATAAAAATAAAGCATTTAATAAAATTTACACTTTGATTAGAGAATACATACATGTATTTCCAATTGCATTTATTAATCTGCAAATGAAAAAACAATTGTTAAAATATTTTCTAAATACAAATTAATTGTACATGTAAAACTCAATTTGCAAATGAGCCATAGACCAGCTCACGAGCAACGCTTCTGATTGTTACAAAAGCACTACTTTACACCAGGACCACATCTACTTAAACTAATCTCTTCATGTCTTCACTTGTCTGCATTTACAGAATGTGTAAAGTCACACATTCATAAATGATATAACTTATTTACACTGAGCAGCTGACAGTTGTTGATGTTTGTGTTGTATCGTATTGCTCAAGTCACAGCTATCTGAAGCAACATTAGCAAGTTAGCAAGTGTTACTAAATTATGCCTAAAAAACAGCCTACTCTATAATAATGAAAGGGTTTCAAGTTTAATGATTATGTCATGACTTTTTGACCTTGATTTGATTAATTATAACCCGGATTTTCCACCTGTAGTCCCTGGGCAGGTTGATGGTAAAAACATAAAAAGACAAAGTACATATATACACATACACAACCATTCTCACAGTATAAGATTCATCTATTAAAGAATATAAGATTTAAGATTAGTCCATATTATGTGAGCAGGTTTGGTTTGTGAGCAGACATTTTTTTGTCATGCGTGAAAATGTGCTATAGTTTGTTGATACCTGTTTGTTCATTTTTAACGGGAACTATAAAACACAGGTTTTTAACCCTTGCCATTGTTTGGCCACTAGAGTCATCACACATTTAATTGCGCTTCTCAATCTGTTTTTTAATCAATTGTAAAAATAAACAACAGATTAATTGATAGTTGCTGCCCTAATCAGATCCGATCATATAAAAATTCCTCGATCAGCACCAAGATCAGGACTGGGACATCCCCAACTAAAGTTTTACACCATGACATCCCAAGTCATTTCAAGTTGGCTCTTTAATTTACCAGTGCCTGTGTGGCTCTGTTTTTTTTTTTTTTTTTACTATTTTTACTTCCAAGTATGGAGCACTGTTAACATCTACTGGACATTTACATCCAATAGGAGATGCATTATTACCTTTTATGCTAAAAGCTTGTCCCATGGATTATTCTGACACAAACTTTCATGCCATCCCGGGAGCCTGGCTGTCAGCTAAAAACAACCTTTTAAAAGGAAAGGTAGAGCACAATCCCACTTTGATGCCGTGCCATTTGGGCCTGGCCAGAGCTCCCTGCGATCCGCCTGCTGTAATGACTTTTCCCCAACACCAGCTTGCACTAAGTGGGCATCCAGAGAGCACACAGATTGCCTTCGGCTGACCTGGAAATGTCGCCTCTTACCCGCAACAACCAACACTCGGCAGGGCTCAGTGTGCAGATGCCTCTCAGCTGCAGAGCACACCTCCGGTAAGCGCTTGTCACTGCAGTGGCACTGAGACGTGACAGCCACAACACTGGATTGGGACAGAAGTTATTTTTTCAACTTGTAATGTGCACAGTGTAAGAGAACTGCTTCGGGCTTTAGATTTGACCTTTAATACGGTCAATGTCTGTGTCAGATTTGCACAATCCATAATGTCATGCTCTAATGAGAACTTATTGTGTCCCAGGCTGTTATTGCTCCCTCTGTTCTTACATCTCCATCAGTATTTTGTGGAGGATATAATTATTTCCTGATCCGCACCTCAGAGAATAACAAATGGGCCAAGATGGACTCGTTAAGTGGCAGGGTATTCAGAGAACAGGAGTCATAAAAGATTCAAGGCAAATGTATGCGCGATGACCTGGTGGTTCAACAAAGAAAACTGGTTATAGACTTATGATGTTTTATGGTTTTAGGTCAAAATGTGTGATAACATTACAAAAAAATCACAAATTTGAAGCAGACAAAGCAAGGTTTGCCATTTGGATAGACCATACACAGACTTTTTCTCATCAAAACTCAACATTTACTGATCACTAGACTAATCTATAGAACATTTATTCTTATAACATATTTTTTAATTTATGTCAACATTATAAACAAAGAAACTTAAACCTGGCTACATCCAATATTAAGATTTATCCAAATGATCATATAATTAAGTACATCAGCTATTCCCAAAGTCAAGAGTGTCACAGCTCCCTTAATTTCCGAAAATCCCACAGACTCCCAGACCCTCAACTATACAATTTCCCTCTATTCAAAAAACACGTCATGTTTTTCTCCATATATTTCTATAAAAATCTTACAAAAAAAAAAAAAAAAACACTGACTAATGGCTAAAAATGGTTTAAAGTAATATTTTTTTAACAAGTATATAAATGTAATTCATTTCAAACTCAAAACTTAATTTTAAAAGTATCTTCATGTAATGCATGGAAATGGAAAAGTCCATTGTTTACAGTTTTTTTTAACTACTTTGCTGAATATTTTAAGTCACTTAAGTCACAACAAAACTGCCATGATCTACCAAAAAATTGCAAAATCCTTGTTGTTTTACATGAAACATGATGCCTTGCCTGTGCCAGATTTGTTTGTTCTTTTATAACTTTTTATTTACTGTAAAAGAATATTTAGTCACTTCACCATTTTTGTATTGAAAATGGTCATTTTTATGTCAGATGTACTTCCCTGGTTTGTTTTGTACATGTTACTTAGAATACTTTGGCCCAGGACCCCACTTTGGGAACCACTGAAGTAGATAACACATACTTTTTAAAACTTGCAAAACATTTTTTGACACAATACATTTTTCGCAGTTTAATAACAACAATTTTTACCATATTCACCCGGCAGAGTGACAATATTATTACATTACTATATATTACATTACACATATAGTACATACCAAAAAACAGCATAACACAAACACTGGCCCTTAAGCCTTTTTTGCACAGAAGTCACGTCATTTTCTGTCACTTCATGTGAGACCTTGCACACAGAGACCATGAGGAGTGTGATTCTCTGCTAAATTTGGTTTATTTACTACAATCACACAGATATTTGCATACCTTCACCAAGCCATTACAGTTCAACCCCGGATGCAGACAGTGATCCAGATCTACACCAGCAACTAAGAATTTGTTCCTTGGTCCATTTCTGACCTTTCCTGAAAATTACATCAAATTTCAACCCCAACTTTTTATGTAATTTTGCCAACAGAGAAACAACTCAAAAATAAAAAACAGGAGGTAATTACTGAAACCAATATAAGAAATAAAAACATATTGGCCAGTGTGCTGAAATACAGTATACAGTCACTTAAGGACACTGTTTGCTTCTGTAATATTTACTTAATACTTACTTCATATCCATCATTTGAAAATTATATAAACAACAGTTATAGCACAAACACAAACAGAGCGGTGGGAGAAAATCAATCACTCCAGCCATCAGAAGAGATGAATATTTCATGAAAAATTAACACATTTGTTTGATATAAGCCTGGCTGCCTTTTGAATAAATCTGTGCTGCTCAATGCTGATTCCACACTCTCGCCGTCACACACAAATAAACATAAGCTAAGATTTTGAGCCAAAGCTTCTTAAAGAGCTTTTTTACTCGGCAGAACGGTACGGGACGTGTCAGTACGGGACGCGTTAGAACAGATCGCCCAAAAACCTGCTGGTGTTTCCATGACTCTGGGTCCAGGAGACCCACGCCTGTTATGTAAACACTGACGTCACACAAGCGCAACAAAAATTTTGTTAATAAATGAGATAAAAAAAGGCACTGGCACTGGCAACATTTAATAAAAAGATGAGTGTAAATCCTGGTGCGCGTCTGTGTGAGGTTGGCGCGCGTCTGTGTGAGGTTGGCGCGCGTCTGTGTGAGGTTGACGCGCGTCTGTGTGAGGTTGACGCGCGTCTGTGTGAGGTTGACGCGCGTCTGTGTGAGGTTGACGCGCGTCTGTGTGAGACTGAAGCTAAAGCTGTATTAGCTTCAGTAAACAGGAGACTACTTCCAGTTTACCGCTCCACTTTAACACATTTTAACCTCTGAACATATAACCACATGAGTTTAACTTGTGTTTAATCCAGTCTAAACTAAAAAATAAACGTTTAGATTCTCAAAGCGAGAGCCATACTTCGTAAAACTGTAAACAGCTGTCGCTAATATACGCTAGCTTTATTTTTAGAAGAAGTCGCCTCGACATTAGCTCGCCCTCTCTTGGAATACGGCTGTTTATCACAAGGACAAGTACGAGTTTGATTAAAAAAAATTTGTTGCTTTTATATCTGTTCTTTGGCTTGTTGTTTTTGCCTGAGTGAGGATTCTCTCGCATCCAATCAGCTCGCAGCAGTGCCCGCCTCTAACTGTTCCAGACGCTTTACCGAGCTGGACCTCATCAGGGAGGAGTGCCAAAAGTACAACGGTTTGGACCACTTTTTGGGAACACTTTGGAACACTTTAGGAAGTGGACACACCCCAAACCGCCCTGCCCCGCCCTGTTCTGACCTAGTGAAAAAGCGCCTTTACCAGGGTTAGCAGATTTTTCACCCAAAAAGAAAAAACACAGATAGCTCTGCTGGCTCCGGTCTGTGACACCCAGTTTTATTAAATTCATAGATGTGAGACCAGGCCAGAGGAGTGTGTCCAAGAGATAGGCTGTGGTACATTGAGTGGACAAAGTTATTTAATAGAGTTTGGAGTTTGTATAGTTTCACCCCTGTGATATAGTTTCGCTGTGATACAAAGAAAGTCCTAGCAGAAAGGGATTTCTCTGTTAAATTGTTGCTACATGCTGCTGCTGTCAGACTCTACAATGAACACTCCTGATAATCCACTTTCATTACATCTTCTATATCATCACCTTTTGGAAACCTGTGAAATATTTGTTATTATTATGTGCAGTAAATATATTTGTAAGCAGCAATTCACAATGTACAGTTTTTATTCTGCTATTTATGAAAAGCCATACACTGTACATACACTGTAGGACCATATACTGTACATATTTATTAGGGATGCCCGATAATGCATTTTTGAATCGATAAACGATAATTTGAAGTTTCTTGCAAACGATACTGATAATAAACCCGATAATTCTTAAGTAAGATTTTACATCTAATTTTTTACCTTACTCAACCTAATTTTGATAGAAGTACAGTTTAATTAAACATTATAGCTCTTACAAAACCTTATTAACCCTTATCTTCCTTATAAAACCTGAAATACATTTGACTTTTTTTTTTAATATAGAGTAAAATTATTCATTCATTCATTCATTCATTCATGAATGGCTGAATGGCTGAATGAATGAATGAATGAATGAATGAAGAGTAAAATTATTTGATCTGACTCTGACTTCTCATAAGCACAGTAACACACACTTACACTGTAGGCTGTGTCCCACTGTGACCTGGTAATGTGTCAGAAGACACACATTATTTATCTGTGTCCAATGCCTTTTTTGCAACCATTGTTTTTGTTGTAAATAGATTTTTTTTATTTTAATATACAGATAAAGACATTTTCTAACAACTTAGTTGCAGGTCAGTCGTTTTTTTACCCCTTGTGATCTTGATTCTTACACAGGGGGAAAGAGGCGGGGCTTACATTAGAACGTCCAATCAGACGAGTTTGCCCAGAGCCTGCTCTGCTCTGTAAACATGAGATGCAGGCTGTGAACGAGGCGATCTAATCTCTGGCTTAATAAAAAGTTTTCGCAGGAAAGAGACTGTCCCATCCCCCATAAAGCCTCTCGCTTCTACACTGGGCTGGTACGAGGCTGTTCTTTGCTCTGTGTGAGAGAGGAAGCCCGAGCTGAGCAGCAGTGTGGCTTGTACCATCCAGTCCTTCTGTCACTCGGAAAAGTTCTGGAAAACTCCTCTCGCTCCACACTCAGTGCGGGCTATTGGTTCTTCATTTTGTCGCATATTAACAGACAACATGCCCTTTTAAGACCGGACATTGTTAACGTGTTAAACTTTTACAGTGGCGACATACACCGTCCAGCGCTGTCCGTGTGTTCGACTGACAACAGCGGGGCAGCTGCTCTGTGTTCTTCACATCTTTGTCATGACTCGTGGTATCCTGTGGGGGGTGCTCTGGGAGTATGGGGTCCGAGGCCCTTTGCTAGGGACTGTCCGGTCCCTGTATGACTGGAGCAGGAGTTTGATTCGCATTGCCGGTTGTAAGTCGGACCTGTTCCCAGTGCATGTTGGACTCCGGCAGGGCTGCCCTTTGCCACCGGTTCTGTTCATTATTTTTATGGACAGAATTTCTAGGTGCAGCCAGGGGCTGGAGGGAGTCAGGTTTGGGAACCACAGGATTTCATCTCTGCTTTTTGCGGATGATGTTGTCCTGTTGGCTTCATCGGGCCAAGACCTTCAGCATGTGCTGGGGCGGTTTGCAGCCGAGTGTGAAGCGGCTGGGATGAGAATCAGCACCTCCAAGTCCGAGGCCATGGTTCTCGACCGGAAAAGGGTGGTTTGCCCTCTCCGGGTTGGGGGGAGTTTCTGCCTCAAGTGGAGGAGTTTAATAATCTCGGGACCTTGTTCACGAGTGAGGGAAGGATGGAGCGTGAGATCGACAGACGGATCGGTGCAGCGTCTGCAGTAATGCGGTCGTTGTATCGGTCTGTTGTGGTAAAGAAGGAGCTGAGTCGAAAGGCGAAGCTCTCGATTTACTGTCGATCTACGTTCCTACTCTCACCTATGGTCATGAGCTTTGGGTCATGACCAAAAGGACAAGGTCCTGGATACAAGCAGCCAAGCTAGCCTAGCTCAGTAATGTTGGGTGGCATTTGTACTGCAGTTGCCTTCTTTAAATCACACCAAAGATTTTCAATCAGAGTAGACCATACCCATGATGCTGACAGTAGGCCAAGAGCGTGACAATTACAAAAATATGGTTACAATGGTCTAACTTTCCTATCATACCACAGAGGTCACAGAGGTCTGGACCAGACTGAACCAGATCTAAAAAACAACAAAAAACAGGCCTAAATTAGGTCTAAACCAGGTCTAACCCAGGACTAAACCAGGATTAAACCAGAATTAAAAATACTAGAAGCCAGGACTTATTTATGTAAAAGATAGGACTAAACCTGGTCTAAACCAGGACCAAATCAGGTCTAAACAAGGACTAAACCAGGTCTAACCCTGGACTAAACCAGGACTAAACCAGGAACAAAAATACTCTAAACCAGGACTTATTTGTGAAAAAGATAGGATTAAACCAGGTCTAAATGGAGGTCTAAACAAGGACCAAACCAGGATTAAATGAAGTCTAAACCAGGACTAAACCAGGACAAAATGAAGTCTAAACCAGGACATTTTTTTTTATTTGACATTTATTTAACCAGGAAAGTCCCACTGAGATTTAGAATCTCTTTTGCTGGGGAGTACTGGCCCCATGGGGGACCTATTGTACATGTTTTTAGTGGTTTAGTTCTGGTTTACTAAACCAGGACCAGTAAACCTGGTTTACTAAACCAGGACTAAACAAGGACTAAACCAGGACTAAACCAGGACTAAATCAGGTCTAAACAAGGACCAAACCAGGACCAAACCAGGACTCAACAAGGACTAAACCAGGTCTAAACAAGGACTAAATGAGGTTTAAACCAGGACTACACCAGGACTAAACAAGGACTAAACAAAGACTAAATCAGGTCTAAACAAGGTCTAAATGAGGTCTAAACCAGGACTACACCAGGACTAAACAAGGACTAAACAAAGACTAAATCAGGTCTAAACAAGGACTAAACCAGGACTAAACCAGGACTAAACAAGGCCTAAATCAGGTCTAAACAAGGACTAAACCAGGACTAAACAAGGACTAAATCAGGACTAAATCAAGTCTAAACAAGGACTAAACCAGGACTACACCAGGACTAATCAAGTACAAAACAAAGACTAAACAAGGACTAAACCAGGTCTAAACAGGATCATAAACACTTTGTCCTGGTTTAGACTTTGTTTAGACTTTGTTTAGACCTGCTTTGGTTTCTACTTGTGAATGTTCGGCTACTTTCTGCGTTAACTGAGCTGCACGGACAGCAATTGAAGTAACACACCCCCTAAAATCTGAACTACAGCAGTCCATAGCAACTGGACTCTGCCAACACAACCACAACACACCAAAAACACAACCACCCGAAACCAAGGATTCACTTAAGCGTAAAATACTCAGAAACATAGCGGTAGCGCACATCAGTTTTACCAGGCGCGAGCGCTGTCAAAACAAAAGCGCGCGCCACTTCACCCACGAGATAAAATGTCCGAGAGAAAGCTGCACTGCGATGCTAAAAGTTTGCTAAAAGAACCAAAAAACAGCCGCAGCCTACCTTGCTTGACACATTTGAGTCGGACTGGGTCTTTGCAGTGCTGGACCACGGCGTGCACGTCTCTCGTGGTGAGTCCAGCCACGGGGGTGTCATTCACTTCCAGTAAGAGTTCGTCCTGGTGGAGTTTCCCGCTGTGGCAGAGCTGTCTACCCGGGAGCAGCTCGCCGATGACCGGGAACTGTCCATTCTCCGCGCCGCCCTTCAGCTGCAGCCCCGGAGCCCCCTCGTCCTCCTCCTGCGCCTCGCTCCTGCAAAGAACGCTCTCGTGGACTTTGTTGGTCCAGTGGTTCTTCCTCCTCTTCAGGCTCTTCGACATGGCTCAGACAAAAGGAGGGGGACAAAAAAAATCACATGAGGGCGGCCGGGGATGAAGTTTTAGCGCTCGCTGAAGTCCCACAGTGCGGCCGTGACACTGTTGTGCGTCCAACTTCAACACAGGAGGAGGACAGTTGCGCACACTCACGCGCGCACAGCAGCTGGATCATCAGTCTGCCTTTTTACTGAAAGCTGCTCAACTTGTGGTGCGTTCGCGTCCAACATGGAAGATCGGAATTTGCACAATTGCATTCCCAGGTTAGTAAAGTTACCTGTGTACTTTACATTTATATTAAAATATAAAGTTCATTTCGATAACGAGGACAGACCAGCCCAGTTTATTTGCGTTTTTTCCGAAAATCTAAGAAACGCCAAAATATCAATCTAGAAATTCATATTCTTTCATTCATATCTTAAAACAGGCTGTGTACAAATTGGGTAAATCCTGTGCATGTCTTTGGCTTTACTTTACAGTGTAGGCGGTCAAAACCAGAGTGTTATTGTGTCTCAAAAGCTTAAAAACTGTCTTAGTTTGTAGCTGTAGCAAGATAATGATTTCCCAAGAAGCACGTGAAGGCAGCGCTCGTTTCCAAAAAACCTAAGTTACCCGGATGTGAATGCTGGAGGAGGAGGAGGAGGAGGAGGAGGAGAAGGAGGAGGCAAGGCTTTTCTCCAAATCTGGCTTTGCATGAAAAAAAAAGTATCCAGTATTTCCAATGACAGAGATGTAAGTGAATATAATAAAAATGAAGGATACAAAGTGATGATTTTCCATTGTGAAGGTGAACTTGACAGCAAAAAATGCACCCAAGTCTCGGTTTAAAATGTATTTCCATAATGCACTTGAGAAAAAGTGTTTCTTTAGAAGTATTTCTCAATCTCTTATTAAACAGACTCTGTTTCTGGACAGCTCTAATAGTGTTTGTGACATACCCAGCCACTTTACAGTAATAGCTTTGTCATGCACTAGAGGCAAAAGCTCTGAAAAGAAAATCCCCTTATGTTTGTCTCAAAAGTAGACGGAGACATTAGGAAACTGAAAAAAGTGAGTGCGAATAATCCATCTTCAAACAAATGAATGTTTTAACCAGCTGTCATCTGTAAAACACAAACCCACACTGTGTCAAAGCCTCAGTCCTAATTGAGCTAATTTTCAGTAATAATAGCGCTTTAATCCTGTAATTGTACAAATACCTCGATAATTTCTATTTTACCTTTTAGTTGTTGTTGTTGTAACACGTTGAGAGTGTGTTTTTATGATAACAAATGGAACAAAATGTATGATAACTGCACATATTTCCTACACAAACAGATTATCCGTTATCCAGGCGACTTGAAGGAGATTTGGAGCGTTTTAGCAGCGGTGGAAGAAGTAATCAGAATCTTTTGTTAAGTACTGTTACTTAGGATGACCAGATTTTAGACCCAAAAAACTGGAACACACATTTTTTTTCACTGATCACGGTGCATTTGAACTCACCAAGTGACAAAAAAGCTTTGTTTCTCTCATGTAATTTAAGTACATAACACCAGAGCTTAAGTTTTGAATTTTAATGCAATTTATTAATAAAAAATAATGATTTAATTGATATTGATAATAATTTTAGTGACAAAAGTCTTTAGACAAATGTATTTTTAGTTTCCTCTGCTTTTCTTTTGTTTAAAATGGGGACAACTGGGACATGATTTGTTGAAAACTGGGACATTTGAGTGTTTTTAGATATGTTTAGGGACATAGGGCAAGGAGCCTAAAACTGGGACTGTCCCGGTTAAATAGAGACGTCTGGTCACCCTACTGTTAATACTAGCAGAAGTAAAAGTACTTGAAAAGTAAAACAAAATGTAGTGTAATGTAAAGTTTACTTAAGTAGAAAATACTTACTGCTATTACCAGTGCTACTATTACTACTACAACTACTACCAGTACAACGTCTATTATTACTTATACTAGTGCTACTGCCACTACTATTACTATTACTCAGGGCTTGACATTTACTTTTTTTTGCTCATTGGCCACCACTGCTAGAATTTGTCAAAAGTGGCCAGGCAATTAGTGTTTTAAAGAGTTAAATAAATGTAAAATTAGATTTTATGTATGGACAGTGATAAAAAAACAACAACAACGGCAAACCTCAGCAGAAAAGTCTCAAAAAATCATCATAGACTTACATATTGAATGGTGAGCTCCTGTCATTGTTTTGTTGCAGAATGATAAAAAAGTAGTGAACTACATAGACCATGATCCTTTGCTCAGTGCAGCTAGCATGACGATATTGTTATTAAACACTTTTTCAGTCTGAATCTTTTGAAACATCACAATAATGACAATACATTTTATCATCTTGAGCTTTTCCACAAAACCATGAGCCTCCTCACAATATCGCGATAAATATCGTACCGTGAAATTAATATCGTGATAATACTGTAGCGTGAAATTTCATTACATCCCTACTTAATAGTGTAAACTCAAGCAGAGCAACATAAATTCAGGCTTAACGTTAAAGTTAACATATACAATGGGTATCATAAAATCCACTGCTTAATATTACGACCACGGTTACTATAAAACATACAGTACACAACTGCGCTGCCTGTGAGCTGTGCAGGAACTCGCTCCTGTGTTGTGACAGTGGGAGCTCTGCAGACTAAATGAGAAAATTAAAAGAAAAAGAACTAAAGACTGAGGGAGTATTTTAACAAGGCAGGAATTCTGGAGGCAGTGCTTGAATAAGACGAGGAATGTTCTGCGCGTGGCGGAATAAGTGCCAGGGAGCGGGGCACAACATCAACAGTCCTCTAAATGAAAAGGTTGGAAAAACAGTGTGGGATTAAACTTGCTCGTGGGCTGCATGTATTATAGTATAATAAAGCCACACTGTTAAAAAAATGTTGTGAAAACTCAAAAATAAAATGTAGTTATACAGAAAGGTTAAGGCTTCGTGACAGTCAATTGGCATGATTCAGGATAAGCTTGAATCAGAATAAGACACCTGGAGTATTCCGATCTTATTCTGATTATTGCTGCACCTTAATCGGATTATTGCTTGTTCTCACTTTTTTGGCTGAAGTTAAGGAGGCTTTGTGACTGATAAAAACATTCCTAATTTAAGAGAAAATGGTCAAAGTGCTGTTATACTCACCAAAACAAGCTAGCGGTTATTAGCAACAGCTGTTTCCGGTTTTGGACGGCACTTACTTCATAAAACAAACATTGCGTTTCTTTTTAACATTATATTAACATGAGTCAAACTAGTGATATTATATAGTGAGTTATATACTGCACAGAAAGCTGGGACTAAACATGAAATAGAAGGTGTAGCGTAGCGTTAGCATTAGCTTTACCTCCAGCCTCTCATCGCTACACTCCAGGATTTACTCTCGTCCTTTTTCCGTCTTTTCTCCTCTTCTATAAGTGGCTGTTGAGTTATTATTAAATACAGACAACGCAGCATGTTTTAAATATCTGCTATAAATGCGTTCTCATATATTAACACAACATTTAAAACTCTAACTTAAGCTTAATCAGAATATGCTAAACAGGAAGATGCTAATTCCAGTAGCGCATGTAAACACCTTATTCAGAGTATGAGCTTTATCTAAATATGGACATTAATTGGAGAATGATGTGCCATGTAAACACAATCACTGACAAGCAAAAGTGTGTACCCCCCTGAGCATTTTTCCTTTATTGTTGCCTTACAACCTGGAATTTAAATGGATCATTGAGAGGTTCATGTCAGTCACTTTACATCACGTGGCAACAGCTATGAAAATGCAAAAAAAAAAAATTATTGTGAAGGAAACAAAAATTTTAAGGAAGTGAAGTGCTCTTTCTTTTGGATTGTGTTCAAAAAGTCCCAGCTTTCCACTCTGCTGCCCTCTGCTGGTCTCTTTATCTGTTTCAATATGGCACCTGTGGAGTACTTATTTAAAACATTTTCTTTTAGACAGATGTTTATAAACAGGGTGTCCGCGGGGTTTGAAAAAGTATTAAAAGTTGGTGAATCAATTTTGGGTAAATTAAGAAATAAAAAGTAAATTAAAATAAAATTTAGTCTAAAGAGAGTTTGACTGCAAAAAGTATGCATTGATGGATTAATTATGTAATATATGTTCACACAGGAATCGTTAAAAACAATTTAAAAAATGAAATAGTCATATTGACACGGCCAATATTGGCTATCAGCCACAAGAGCAAGATTGATATCGGTATGGGATGAAAAAGTAATATCGGCCCATTGCAAAGAACAACTGTTTACTGTTTTCTTATATATAAATATTTTTGGGAAGCTCTTCGAAAAGTCTCAAAAACGTACTGAAATGGACAGAGCATAGAATTTTAGGATTTTTTAGAAAAAAAATGTCTAGTATATAGGGCTGCACGATATGTTAATGATATTATTGCGATATTTGAAAATAAAGCCTACTTTTCGAACATAGTAAGTTAAACTCACTACATTTCACAAAAATGTAAGTTCCTGTATTTACAAGTCAAAACAGCGACAAAATCATAACTTAACACAAACTAAACCAGGAATAAAACAGGGCTAAGCTGCGACTAAATTAATTAAATTACCACTAAAACTGGACTTTTTAAAAAATTTTATTTATCTCAACACATGTTCTTTTAAGGCTCTGAAGGAAAATGATTCTTCAGTGTAAATCTCTGTCACATGGAAGACCACAGCGTTATTGCGATATATTTATATTATTGCGATACAGATATTGCATTTGCTGATATTGCAATAATGATAATTTTGCAATATATTGTGCAGGCCTAGTAGTATACAAAATCATTCATGGTCTGTTATCTCCTCCTCTCAGCAGTTTGGCATCGATTAACAAGAGGATCAGCACGGGGAGACTGTATTGTTCCTCTCTGAAAAAGTGCATTCAGTTAGAGTGGGTTCTCAGTCACAGCTTCACAGGAGTGGAGCTCAGAGAGGTGACCTCATACAATCTGTTAAAAAAACATCTAAAAACAGGTTCATAACATACCAGACATGTCACCATTAACATTAAAACAATATGTGCGCCTGTGCTACTACTTCTCTTTGCGTAATCAAAAGTTGTATGTTTGAATATGTTTTATCTATTGTTGTGTGATGTATTCTGTACACTGTATATTTATGGCTATCATCATTGTTTTTTTGTATAATCTAATATTATTTACTACTGTTCTGATATTTGTGATTCTATAGTTATATATGCTTAAATGTTTTACTTTTTCCTTCTGAACATCTGGCTAAGGACTACAGATGAAAACTAGCCTCTCATAACTCACATTTTACATTTGAAATGGTTAATATGCACTGTCTTTGTAATGAATAAATAAAATAAAAAATTCTGGACCATTATCATAGGGTCAAAGAAACTCCAGCCACAACAAATTAGTATAAAAAACAAATTATTCGTTTTGTGGATACCAAAATTGTTGTGTGTTCATTGTTTATTTTTCAGCTTTTATTCACAGCTATTTTGCTTATTTCTGTTTTATCTTCTCCCATTCAGGCTGATGAACGTGAGATCCATGCAACTCAATGGAGTACAGTGGATGAGCCTCTGATGCTGCCCCTGGGATTGCTACACTGCTCTGCCAGATTATAAAATGACTGTGACAGACCTCATTTTGCCATAATTACAGCTGGTCAGGAATAAAGCAAAAATGACCCAACCACTGATGGCTTCCACCGCCAATGAGAGAGGAAGTTATTATCTGCTTTATTTAAGTGAAAAGTGGCACTTCAGCTTTAGCAGTATCATTGTTACAGATTTGGCAGCATACAGTGTCACATAAAAGGTACAGTTAATGAAAGCTGAGGCATGATTGTGGTCATTTTGTTCATTTCAAACATTTGGCTTATGTTTTCAGCGCCATCTGCAGAGCTTTTTAGCTAATGAGAAATGTATTCCAAACCACGAGCTCCCTCTTTCCTCAGCTCTGTATGATAGCAAAGATGAGCACTTCTGTTGTTTTGACTGCAGGAATCTGGCTGGAGCAAGGGTCTGAAACTTTCTGGATCCGAAGAGCCAATTGTTCCCAAAAATACAAAATGAGAATCTGTAAAGGGCCGCAACCAATTTTATTGCACAAAAGTTGCTTAGCCTTTGACTGAAATATAACATTGGTGGTCATTAATGCAAAGTAAGGAACTGTGTTAAAGGTATTAGGGAGGATCTTTATAAATTTTATTTTTTGCAATATTTATTAAAACTACCTTCATTGCCCTGTATAAGGCTTAGAAATTGGCGTATTAGAAAATATAATAATAATATTAATAAACTGTGGACTCTGTGGGACTTAAAAAAACTCATCCAATCTTTTCGTCATGAGTACGGTAACCATTGTTCCATGGACTCGCCAATCATTCCGACTTCCTAGTTTCGGCGATAGTGCGCGTTCTTGTGCCTGCGCATGCGTCTACACTATGTTTATGTAGTCCGGCATTAGCGGCGTTAGCAGCGTTAACATCGTAGCGTGGTCAGCCTGACTTCGAAGAGCACAGTGGCTGAGGAAAACCATGAACCAGGCGGTCACAAAAGGAAAACTGGAGGAGGAGAAAAACTGTAGAAGAGCAGAATAAAACCCGTGTAGTTATTGGCGATTCCTTCAAAGGACGGCCTGCGCTGTAGGAACAGAAAGGGCTTCAGACGATGCATTGGTCGCCAAGTTTCTGCTGGACAGGAACGTTTATCTTATCGTTTGAAAAAAATGCCTTTTTTCTTTATCTGTTGAACCTTTTCAACTGTACAGCAACGTCAGTTTGCTAATGCTACCAATAGCAGGAGGACATATATTTTTGCTCACATTTAGGGACTGTGCATGTGACTGGGTCTGTGTGGGGAACTAGGTCAAAGGTCGCGCAAACAAACAATGCAAGTCTAAGTTTAGGCGAATCTCTGCTGATGCCGGCTGTAAACAAACACTCGTGTTCCAACGCTCGTGCACGTCGCTGTGGAGGAGTTCCTTGGAAAGGAACAGTGAAGGGCGGGGCCTGACGCATGCGCATTATTCAAAAAAGGACAAACAGTCGCTGGTTTCTCAGCAGTCGAAAAAAATCCTCCCTAATATCTTTAAATAATGCACTGATTGTCTCACTGAGAGAACTAGAGTTACATCCTGTAACTATTTCTCAGTGCTTGTGTGTGGCTCTTCTGATCAGTTTGTGCATCTGTGTGGACAACTGAGGCTAGAACAGTTTATTACAACAGTTTAACAGTGAAGTCCGTAGAAATTAGGGCAAAAGTTTTATTTAAAATTGATGATGCTGATGCAGGTTGTTTTCTAGTCTTCTACTTATTCTTTTATTGACTTTACATAATCAGATTTCAGATGCCTAAACAGCCGCAAGAGCAGGACTAAAGGGCTGCAAGTGGCTCTAAAACCATAGGTTGCAGATGTCTGGGCTAGAGATGCAATACTGTAGGTGAAATAAGTGCAGTTTTTAATGTAAAGCAGTGCTGTGACAGAGACTCCACTCACAACCTTCTTGAGAGGAGTGTGCATGTCCTCCCTGTGTTGTCTCTGGGTGACGCAGTTCCTCTCATCCTCCAAAGACATGCTCAGTTGTGTAAGGTGAACTGGGGACTCTAAGGAGCCGTTTAGATGACAGTGCATTTTGTCAACTCCACAAAGGTTTCATTGTGGTTTGGCCTTTCGTTTACACAAAGACAGGATTTCCATTTTCTGACCCTCAAGCACAAAATGCAAGGCTTTTATGTCTCATACGTTCATTTTTAGTCAGTAACAGTCAGTAATATCTGTGTAAGTACTTACTTTGATGAGAGACTTTATGAGAATGGCTCCAGAAAACCACAAGATCCTAAAGTAGTTGGAAAGTTAAAGACTGGAGCTATCACTTCCTCTTCTATTTACTTATCATGTGCATTTGCGGGGCCCACAGCGCCATTTGCTGGACAAACACGGGTACTACAGTTTACAATTGTTTTCCTTACATCTCAGCGCTGTCAATGCGAATAGCAGGCAGCATAACTGTTGCGTTTTTCTGGCATGTACGGGCCCTGAATTGCCCCACGAGTAAATGTGAATAGCTGTCTCTCTGTGTCAGTCCTGTGACTAACCAGCCACTGTGCAGGGTGTACTTTACCTAAGGCTTAGATACTAGGATAAGCTCCAGCTATCCACAACCCCTAGTGGGATAAATTAATGCTCTCTTTTATTCACTGCATATAAAAAAAAAACATTTTTGCAGTGTGCAGCATCAGGGTTCACAGGGGAAATGCCGTGACACACACCTCCCAAATCTCGTCAATGCATGAGCAGGCCTGCATGTCAAGCCAGCTTATTGGTTTATTCCATATTCTGTCAGGAATATAAAGGAAGTCTGCACATGATCTCAGTGCCAGCTATGACCCCTGTCAGGCAGTTTCTGATGCTGTGTGCGAAGAATACAAGTGAGTAATTTTCTGTGTTCACCTTAGAGATCACCTTCAATGCTATAAACCCGAAAATGTTCCAATTAAAAGTGATTTTATTAGTGAACAACGGTTGTAAACGCTGCTGAACCAGGTTTGATTGTCCTTTTGAGTATTTGCCCTTTCATTTTCTCTGCCATCACTCACATCGGTTTGTTAGTTGGATTCTGTCTCCAGCCTCAAGGGGGCAGTAAAGGAACAAATTATTAGTTTTAGTGGACCGTTATACGAGGGCTTTTTGGTGCAACAACCCCTGAACTTAAAGTGTAACTCAGTAAACTTTCTTGTTTCTTGGAGGTCTGTGCTCTTTGAGTTCTCTTGTATTCTCTGTTCACTTAATCGATCACCTTCAGTAGTATAAATTTAAAATGTGTCAATTGTTTTCATCAGTTCACAATGTACAGTCAGTATAATAATTATTAAGATTACGATATAATATTACAATTAGTGGTGGACAAAGTACTCAGCTTCATTACTTGAGTAAAAGTATGTATCTTCTTGGTCAAATATTACTGCAATACAAATAAAAGTTGTCAAATTTTTACTTGAGTTAAAGTACTGGAGTATGTGCTTTCAAAAATACTTAAGTATACAAAGTACGTTAAAAAAATGGTAAAAAAAAAAAAAAAAAGCAGGAAACTGAGGCACTCAAAAAGATAGGAATTATTAAAAAGCCTTTATTATCACATGGCTGAAAAAAAAAGTTTTTTTTTTTTTTTTTTTACCTTTTTGCCTTGATGAAGGCCTAAGAGCCGAAACGCATTGGCACTGTTGGCAAATGTATTTCAAATGAGCGCAGTCAAGAATTTTGGGTAAAATGTCTACGACATTCAAGTCACAAATTTGCAGCTCCAGAAATACGAATAAAATACATTTTACATCATTTTAGTGAGGAAATGTGGGATCAACTTATAAAACCATAATAGATAAGATTGTTCTACAGCAAAAACAAGCCATACGTATTATAAATAACTCTGGGTATTATTAAAGAATCATGCAAATAATGTTCAAAGCAAAAGCTAAATCACTTCCAGATTGTGCCCAGAGGTTCTTTTTAGTTCCTGAGAGCAAATATGAGTAGTATTACGTAGTAAATAATTATCTTTAGGGAGTAAGTCAGTTGTCTTTTGGTTTTAAGACAATTTCTCTGCAGAAGTTACTTTTGCTTTTTTAGAAATGTAGTGGAGTAAAAAGTATATTTATCTTTCAGATGTAGTAGGGCTGGGCGATAAATAGATTTTTTCGATTAATTTGAATTTGTAGGGCAGGTCGACTTGTTTAAATAAAAATCATTTAAAAGAAAAAACGTCCACCACCGGCGCTCTGGGCTCCCATAGTTCACAGTGGGTAGGCCCTGCTCTCCCTCCGCGCTAGAGGAACACAAACAACATGGCAGCGAGCAGTGAAGAACTCGTTCCTAAGAAAGGCACAGTGTCGTCAGTTTTGTGGAATTGGTTCGAGTTTGCGGCGTCAGACGGAGCACAAACAGCGCCCCGCTGCAAAGTCAGTCCCTACAGGATTTCGCGATGTTGTGATCGCAACTATTAACGCAAAATCAAGCAAACCCCGCGAATTCAGCGCGACCCTGCAACTTTGTCCAAACTCCGCAACTCTCTCAGCAGCAGCGCACCGGTAATGCGCGGCAGAGGTCGGGTTGAGCCACAGACAAAGCAGCGTGGAGGTGTGGTGCGGAGGACGGAGGTGTGGTGCGGAGATCGAGCGCACATGAGGTCGCAGGTGCTCACCAGCAGCAGCGGTGTGGATGGGACTAAAGAAAGAGACGAACGCGGTGATATAGTTGCCTAAAAAGTTGAATGGGCAGCGTATTTAGACAACAAGTTGAATGAAGTTTGAGGTCATTGTTCTTTAAACATTAATGTTGCAGGCTAATAACCTTCCTGAAAACCTAGCACAGCAAACTTCCTCTGTTTTTAATGACTGGATGTTCTACAGCACACAACAGGAATCACCAGAGAAGATCTGAGAGGAACAGAATCAGAATCAGCTGCAGGAGCCCCAAAAAACAGCCTAATAACACAGCAATATCATTTTAAAAAAGTAGGTACACTTGACCTGTTCAAATACAGGTATTTTTAATTAGATTAATTACCACCTCACATATATTTAAAAACAGATTATGTTAGTTTTTACAGTTCTAGCTAATATTTTTAAGAAGAATTATAGACAAAAAAAATTGCAACTTTTAGCGCAACTTTTAAGAAAATCCCCCATAAAATCACAGGGCCTTCTCTTCTGTTTGACTGCACTTTAACCTCAAGAAGAAATCAAAGCAATAAAGCTAAACTTGTTTTGGACAATTTCTCTGTTGTCTTCAGTTTGATTTTAAGTAAGTGGGGAAAAAAATAGATTTTTTTTTTAGGCAAAATCGCCCAGCTCTAAGATGTTGTGGAGTAAATGTAATAAGTTTCCACTAAAAATACTACTCAAGTAAAGTACAGATTCTGAAAAACTATATTTAAGTACAGTACTCAAGTAAATTTACTTTGTTACTGTCCACCGCTGTAAACAACCTTTACCTGAATTGTTGTTTTCATACTGTGTCAGATAATTGGGGATAGACCTCCTGCGTAACTGTCCCCAGACTTCCCTTTTCGCTCAGATACATTCACACTGTCACCGTCAGTCATCAGTCTTCTGCAGTCATCTTCACACGCCCCGTCGTCCATCAGAGGGAGAGCCCTGATGGACGACGGGCCCCCAGCCAATCAACAGCGTGACAGCTTGATAGTGCAACACAAGCCACCTTTCCTCTCCCATCACAAAACACATCTGACAAAAACAGACACTATCACTGGCAGAGTATCTTTTTGTTGAATATACTGTACTGTTCAGAAGCTGTGAGATGTGAGAAATGCTGTTTGGTAAGACAGCTTTAATAAAAACAGAATGATATTATGATTATAATGATGGTTATTATTGTCTCACCCATCCAGGCTAATGCAATCACATCAAAAGGTTTAAAAAGAAGTCATATCTAGACTTGTTTGTTAAAGTTTTGCCTTGTATCCAAGAGGCTTTCTGAAATGTAACAGGTAAGAGAGCTGGTTTAAAGAACTGAGAGGTTTTAAATTCTATTGGTTCAGAAGACTAAATGAACTTGAAAGAGCCTCAGTGGTTTCATTAGGAGTCCTTTGTCCTCAGCTGGAGTGAGTGGCAGAGTGGTTAACCCTCCCCAGCCTGGTCAGCTCCTCCAGATGTTAATGACCTGAGTGAAACTGATTTGTTTTGTTCAGGAGCCTGCTGTAAACAGATGGAAGTAATAAATAATAGAAACAAATCAGTCTTATATAGCGCTTTATTGGACACTCAAAGACGCTTTATAATTGCAGTATTCATTCTCCACACTCAGTGGTGGTGAGCAAGTTCTATAGCCACAGCTGCCCTGGGGCATACTGACAGAAATGTGCCATTCTGACCACCACAGATCACACACAGTGGGTGAAGTGTCTTGCCCAGGGACACAATGACAATATGTTGTGACGGGGATCGAACCGCCAACCTTCGGGTTAGGGGGCAAGCGTCCTGCGTACTGCCGCTCCACCTGAGATAAGATACAGCCTTCCATCTGTCGCCCTTTACATCAGGCTGCTCTCATTTATCCAAAAACAAGATTGGTTTAAAAATACCAATAAAAGCCAAAAATAGCCTCTTTCAGGGATTCTGTACCTTTTTGAAGCATAAACTGAACTTAACTCACTAAAAAATGGTGATGATTAGTAGATACTTTACCATTTTGAGATATAAAGCTTTTGTGGCTCAGTGGAAAGAGCATTTGCCCCTGAACTAGAAGATCTTTGAGTTTGAGTCCAAGTCTGGCCACTACAGTAAATCTGTTTGGACCCATGCCTTGGCCAGGCCTATGCTCTCCAAGTGCTTTGTATTTTTTACATTAATAAACCTTTCTTTGTTCATAGCCTTTCCTTAAAACCCATCAAAAATTTTCCACAGTATATTTAAAAAAATAATATCCCTCTTTTAGGCACACTATTGGATTTTTTTTTCTTCCTCTGGATAAATAAAATAAAAACACATAACAAGACACTAGCGCAGTTTTATTACTATATTAGTTATTAAAGGTCCACTCTGCTTTTTTGCACCTAAAAAACATACCCAGAGTAGTATTTTGTCATTCACAGTTCCTTTTCTGTTGCCTTTTTAGGGAGGATGCAAAATATCAAAATGCACAGATTGTACCGCAGCAGGATCATCTTTGAAGTCTGCAGCTTTCACTATGGATTTACCAAGGTATTAAAATTCCCCTTTTCGACCTTATCCAATCTGGACATGCATTTATACATAAGGTTCCTTATCGCTCTTTGACATGTAGGCAGATTTATGTAGAAACAGATGAGTGGCACTGTGAAATATAGGTCACACAGAAGAATAAGTGGAATGGATGCAGGAGCAAAGGCAGCATTTATTACTGTCATTTAAAAAAAAGCAGTGTTTTTTAAAATTGTGTGAAGCCGTTTGACATTATATCTGAATAAGGTCTATCCTGCTTTTTTCTCATTAGCTCCACTGATGGCAGCACTTTACGGCCTGATTTTCACTTTTAACACTTTTAAGATAGATAATTTGTTGTGTAATGTCACTATTAAGATGAACACTTAGCGATAAGCTTCCTGTTAAGTGATTTAAATTGTTTAAGCACCTTTTACGCTACAACCAAACGTGGGCTCTAACCTTGAAGTGTGTCACGGTGCGAGATTGGAAAGTCAAATGCGTCATAGGCTATGATTCAGCTGCCGTCAACAACAGGAAGTGTCGACTTGAGTTGTATTCAGAGGAGGAATTAGTTTTTAGAAAAAGAGGACAGGTAGGTTTCAATGTGGAGTAAGTCAGTCGTCGGTACACTCTGACTTTAGAGAACGAGTGCTCACAGTTAAATTATGGTCCTAGCAGTGTGTACAACTCATCTGTATGGTCATAATACTGTGCAACATGTATTTATATTTACATATTTATAGTCACAATACTGTGCAATGTCAATATCATCATATTCATCATATTCCGCCATCACTATGTAAATATATATATAGCCTGTGTGGTTGTTTTGCACTGTTAATTTTATATTTTATCGTTTTTTTTTAATAATGTTACATATTCTTGCTTGTTTAGACTTTTCCTTGTAAATAATTTATATTGCACCTTTCTGTTTGTGATGCAGGCTCACTTTATTTTCTTGCTTTCTCCACTTTATTCTGTTTTAAGTTTTGAACAAGTGAATTTCTCCACTGTGAGATTAATAAAGTTCACTCTAATCTAATCTCTAGCGGTTCATTGTTTGTTTTTTTATCCTTAACTAACTAGAATTAGTTACTGCTATTGAAAAGGCACAAGAAAAAGAAAAAACATAGCTGTGGTCCCCTAAATAATTCAGTTTGCATGAGTGGCTCTTTGCTCTGCCTTCAGCGTGTTGTGTTTAAAAACAGAACACTTTCCAAAGACACTCGCTGCATATACTTGAGCCGACGTTTTGATAGGCCGAGATTTTCTCCGACGCCTTTTCAGTATTCTGTTCAGTCAGTAGTCAGTTCCAGTCTAAAGACCCTCATTGATCAGCGGCTCCTTAGGATTCGCGCTTCCCACCCAGGACAGAGTAACTGTTACATCACTGTCACAGAAAATGGAGAAATGATCTCTTGATTTATGAGGATCTAGATGGGTCATGGTCACTCCATTATTACAACTGTATGCACTTTTACAATATATGTTGCATGTGAAATGACTGAAGATTCATTGGCAAGATCTCATTATTCACGAGGAAATTTGGCTGCTGATTTATGGTCATGATTTATGAAAGACAATCTTGTAATTAGTGAATGCATAACTCATCTGAGCGGTGCCTTTGAACTTTCATTTAGCAGATTATCTCAATTGTTGTTTGCATAAGGAGTAATTTTCATGCTTTATTTAGACTTTCCTGTAATTTTGTCATTCTAGCGGAGTGTTTTTTGTGTTGATATGTGACAATCAAAATACTGTCCCCCATAAGGTACCGTATTTTCTGGACTATAAGTCGCTCCGGAGTATAAGTCGCACAAGCCAAAAAATGCATAATGACAAATGAAAAGACAAGAGTGGAGCAGTGGTTAGTGCTCCAGCCTCTCAGCAAGGTTTTACAGGTTTGATCCTTGGGCCGGCCGACTACAATCTCTGTGAGTGAATTTCCTCCCTGCCAAGAACAATTTGGTGGGGGGTGCCTACTGTCCATATAAAATTTGTAAGGTTGGACAATATACTTACTGTATAAAATTGTATGTTCATGAATATGCATTGTCCCATCCAAATAAATGAATAAAATAAATAAATAAATAAAAAATTTCCGGACAATACGTCGCTCTGGACTATAAGTCGCACTAGCCAAAAAATGCATAATGAAGAAGAAAAAAACGTATATAAGTCGCATTTTTTGGGGGAAATTTATTTTACAAAATCCGACACCAAGAACAGACTATTTCATGTTGAAAGGCAAGTTATAGTAATAATAGAATAGAGAACAACAGCTGAATAGGTGTGCTGGTTTGCTAACGTAACACATTGATGGTTATTCAGCTACATGAAGCATAAACAACGAACTGAATAGGTGTCTCGTATGTTAACGTAATATATTAACAGTTATTCACATAACTATAGCATAAAGAACATAATATAACAAGTTCACCAAACTCACCATCTCACTCCTAATCACTAAATCCTTTAAATTCTTCATCCTCGGTGTCGCTTCTGAACAACTCCGCCAACTCCGGAGGTAGACGAAGCGCCGCTTCCTCCTCTGTGTGGCTGTCGTCAGACTCAGCATCAGTTCCATTTCCAATTATTCCAGCTCTTTCTCAGTTGTCTTTATAGCCTAAGTTGTTAGTGGTAATGTTTACATTTTAAATTGTCAGTGGTACAGGTGCAGCAGATGCTGGTACACAAGCCTAGAGCGCCCTCTAACCAACACCTGAAATATTTTAATATATAAGTCACACCTGAGTATACGTCACACCCCTAGCCAGACTATGAAAAACAGTGTGACTTATAGTCCAGAAAATACTGGTACATATAGCGATTGAACATTACATAATATACATATTATGAACTTTAATTTATTAAAGTTAATGAAATCTGCTGCCAGGGAGATTGTTATTCATTATTAAATGAAGTAACTACAAATTTGGCTGTATATAAAATAACAGCTTGCTTAACTAAATGAACACTAAATGAATTCACAGGCAACAACCAATAATTCACTCAGCGGTAAGCAGTAGATTGAAATAACATATTTCAATCTGCCATTTAGTGCCGCTAATTATAGCTAAGGTTATTACTCATATTGCCACTGTTTGTTACTGATATACACAACAGATCATAGTTTAGTTTCACTGTGAGCTGTGAAGTATTTGTGCACTTTTACCTTACAGTGACCTACAAAAACTCATCACATCTTATTCAAATCAGCCACATTAATCATGCCTCTTGTTGTTATTCACTGCGCTGCCACTTGCCTTTATGACACGCTGCCACCTAACTGCCTTCACTCCACTATAAGCACCTCCTCTGTCATGCAGATACAACCTCCAACTTAATTATTCATCCCAAATCTGGCCATTAACAACAGCCTGCAGCGGGAGTCACTCACCGTGACGTCAATAAATATTCTCTTTGGTAAGATGAGAAGATTTTGCGTGACCTAAATATTAAATCAAGCTATTGTTCCTGCTCTGTCGAACTACATTTTCCGTGACAGAGAAGCTGAAAGCAATGGGAGAGGCAGATTTTGTGACTAGGAGGATGCTAAAATATAAACTTCAGATCAATGTGCAACAGTTTGTCCAAACTCTCAGAGCTCTACAGTTTGGAGATATTTAATTGCTGCAATAATAAACTATTGCAGAGTTTCCCAGGGCTTTCGTGTACTTCCCAGGGCTTCTTTGTCATAACAGGAGAACCCCTCACGCCTTGATAATTCTTGAAAATTGTAATAAAAAACATACTTAATTTATTATAACAGCAAATCTTTCTGCATTTTTCAGTGAAAATCAAATTAAATATGTAATAATCTGCCTGTCTTTAAAATAAAATAAACTTGTAATAAAACAATATAAACTCCTATTACATTTATTTTTATTTTAGTGTCCAAAATGATCTTAAAAAATAAAAACAACTCATAACAAATTTACTACACTACAAAGAAAAGTTTAAGTAATTTTGATAATTCACCTTTGAACCAAGGTATTAAGCCTAAAAAATACAAAATATAATAATAATTCTAATAATATTCTTAAGCAGTTTCACCTCCTTTACAAGCATTTACCCCTGAACTTGGAGTTACCCACTTGAGCTTGTCTTTTATAAATTTCAATAGTTCAATATTAAAAAGATCGCAAATGGTTTTTTATCTTCTGTCTATGCATTTTTTTGCTTCTTTCCTCTGTCAGTGAGTTTGTTTATTGGTTGGTTGGTTTGTAGGTTGTTCTGTTGCTAGGTCTGTTAGCAAAATAACTTAAGTCATCAAAAAAGTTGCAATGTTGTTTTGACGACATTTTCATAAAAGGTCATGGTTCAAGTTTACGTTTTGAATGCAGGAACAATTTAAATTATTTTGTACCATTGCAAGATATGGCCAGATAGTAGACTCTGGTCACAAAGGTCAGAGCAACAACATTTGTTACCATTGTCAGAAGGCTCAATAGATTGGGTATTTACCCCTGGATTTAAAGATTCTTGTACACTGCCTATAAAAAGTATTCATCTCTTTAGCATTTTTCCTTTATTGTTGCCTTACAACCAGGGATTTCAATGGATTGGGAGTTGTATATCAGTCACTTTATATCACATGACAACAACTATGAAGATGCTAAATATTTTTTATTGTGAAGCAAACAAGAAATATGACCACTTGAGTGTGCATCAGTATTCACACTCTGAAGCCAGTCCTTTGCAGAAACACCTTCTGAAGGACTTCCAGTTCCAAGTCTTCTAGAGTGAGTTTGTTCATAAAATCACTAGGATTTGTGCTCATTCTCCAGCTAAAAACAGCTCAATCTCCTTCAGTTGGATGCTCAGCGCTGTTTGAGTCATTTTCTTCAAAAATGTTATGTTTATGTTTAGCTCCATCCTTCATTCCTTCAGCTCTGAACAGTTTCCCAGGCAACAAGACAACAGTCGCTGCTGTGGAGCTCTGCAGATCTTTCAGGGTCACCTTTGGTCTTATTGTTGCCTCTCTGATGAATGCACTCCTTGCCCGGTTTGTGAGTTTTCGCTGGTCGTCTTTAGGCAGGTGTGGTGCGGATCCCTGTTTTTAACATGTTGTAATGATGAATTCAATGGAGTTTTGTGGCAGTATGACAGCTGAGTTGCAGACAGGTCGACCTTATCTCACTGTTTTTGTGACTTCTGAGTAACACGGGGTCTCATTTAGGGGCCTCTTTAAAAAGGGGGTGAATAATTGTGCACACTCATATTTCTTGTTTGCTTCACAATAAAAAAAAAAAAATTTGCATCTTCATAGTTGTCATGTGATGTAAAGTGACTGACACAATCCTTCCAATGATCCATTTGAATTCCTGGTTGTATGGCAACAACAAAGGAAAAATGCTAAGGGGGCACTGTGTATTATTGTTGCGAGATATGCTCAAGGTTTGGGCTCTCCAAGTGCATCTACTTCTTTATTATTTACCTGTATAATAAGTACAAATTGCCTGCAGAAATACACAATGTCTTCAACAAGTGCAAAATCACAACAATACTAGATTTTTAGTAATAATTCTACCTTCCTTTCTGCTTTTCCTCTCTGGGGGTTGCCACAGCAAATCCTTAAACTTTCAGGTGCAGCAATTTCCATAGTGATTTGGCATAAATTTTACACCAGACGCCCTTTCTGATGCAACCCTCTTCATTTATTCGGGCTTGGAACTGGCACATGAAGGACACTGGCTTGTGAGTTACCTCAGTCTGAGAGAAACCTCAAATAAAAGGTCTGTACATATTTTTTTTTTTATCTAATTATTGTGTCATTATGATTTAGTTTAAAGCTTTCTGTGACTGATTGTACTGTCATTGTTATTATTTTAACATTAGTTTTGTCTCTGGCCTAAGTTGTAGCTCATATAACTTTGTAGCCTGTAGCTTAGCTTGTAGCCTGTAGCTTAGCTTGAGAAATGGATAGAAACCTAACGTTAGCCAAAAATAACACTGGAGTGTCCTCAAAAATGTCGAACCTTGTCTAATAATTATTTTCAGAATGCTTGGGGTGAACTGTGGTGTAAAAAAAAATAAAAAAATGCAATAGTTCTACTAGCTTTAGCTTTTAGTTGGAGAATGAGCACAAATCCTAGTGATTTTATGAACAAACTCACTCTAGAAGACTTGGAGCTGGAAGTCCTTCAGAAGGTGGTTCTGCAAAGGACTGACTTCAGACTGCGAATACTGATGCACACTCAAGTTGTCAATTTCTTGTTTGCTTCACAATAAAAAAAAAAAACATTTTGCATCTTCATAGTTGTCATGTGATGTAAAGTGACTGACATAAAACTCCCAATGATCCATCTGAATTCCTGGTTGTATGGCAACAACAAAAGAAAAATGCTAAAGGGGCATTGTGTTTTATTATTGCGAGATATGCTCAAGGTTTGGGCTCTCCAAGTGCATCTACTTCTTTATTATTTACCTGTATAATAAGTACAAATTGCCTGCAGAAATACACAATGTCTTCAACAAGTGCAAAATCACAACACTATATTTTTAGTAAAAATTCTACCTTCCTTTCTGCTTTTCCTCTCTGGGGGTTGCCACAGCAAATCCTTAAACTTTCAGGTGCAGCAATTTCCATAGTGATTTGGCATAAATTTTACACCAGACGCCCTTTCTGATGCAACCCTCTTCATTTATTCGGGCTTGGAACTGGCACATGAAGGACACTGGCTTGTGAGTTACCTCAGTCTGAGAGAAACCTCAAATAAAAGGTCTGTACACACATTTTTATCTAATTATTGTGTCATTATGATTTAGTTTAAAGCTTTCTGTGACTGATTGTACTGTCATTGTTATTATTTTAACATTAGTTTTGTCTCTGGCCTAAGTTGTAGCTCATATAACTTTGTAGCCTGTAGCTTAGCTTGTAGCCTGTAGCTTAGCTTGAGAAATGGATAGAAACCTAACGTTAGCCAAAAATAACACTGGAGTGTCCTCAAAAATGTTGAACCTTTTCTAATAATTATTTTCAGGATGCTTGGGGTGAACTGTGGTGTAAAAAAATGCAATAGTTCTTCTAGCTTTAGTGTGAGTTACTTGACTAACTGTCAGCGAGCTAATGCTAACTGCTACTTTTCAGTTTTAAAAATGCCGCTGTTGTTTCAGGTCAACTTTATCCTCTCCTTATGGACTTCTGAGCTGATACATCTGTAGCTTTACACGTAGGAAAATATTTAACCTATTTTTCACAATAAAAAATAAAATCACCTTTATATTTGGCTTAAATGACAAACATTTAATAACTGGTTTTCCTACAGGCGCCTTGGTAAAAATGCACTCAATCTGCCATCTGAGCTCTACCAAAGTTTTACAAAATGAAAAGTACAAGTAATTACAAACTGTGTATTTAATTTTTTTTATAGCATTATGAAAAATGTGTGTCTCTGTACATATTTTAGCTGTAAATGTGACTCTTTTTCTTTTTTCCCCAAAGCAGAATATCCAGCAGACTGAAGTGTCCACACCAGAGCAAGATCCTGACTGTGGAGAGTGTTCAAAACTATTAGCTCTCCTAAAAAGAGTAGCTGTAGCGCACAAGCAATATTATAACACTGACTACAATAAAAATAGAACCCCCATTCCCCTATAAGTGTATAATCCATAAGTAAACTGAAAAAAAATAAATAAAAAATACAAAAATACAAAAATTGCAACCCAGGTGCCCAGGCTTTGTAGTCTACAGAGAGGTCTATAAATGCTTTAAGTGAGTGTTTTTGTGTGTAAGTGTGCTCATACATGGAGAATGTGAGGAATGCACATTGCCTGCAGACCACTCCCCCCCGACATGTAATCCTGGCCCAGTCCTTACCTTGACATTTAGTGACAACATTGGTCTACAAATGTTTGGACTCGATCTGCTTCTGAGATAAAAGTGGCTAAATCTTATTTATTTTGATAAGATGAACTGAAAATCAATTGATAACTGTGCTGGTTAGCTAATGTATTCAAGATATTTAATGATATTGTTTCACATCAAAATCACATCTGTTTATACAATAGATTTAGGCATTTTTGCTTAAAAATATTTCTATTTTGAAAATATTTAATTTCTCTACATACATGCATTTTGTCCACTTCCAAGACAGAGATTTCTGAAAATAAAAACAAAACATTTTATGTCAAAACTCTAGACATATTAAAATGAATGTATTGGAATGTGCAGCTTTCAGATAGAACTGGTTGCTTGTAGACACTGTACCTTCTGATAAACTACTGTTTTGGCCTGATTTTGCATAACTTTCCTATTTTGACCCAATACTGTTTCTTGGAAACTATAGCCAATCTGCACTTCTGACTTACTTTTTCTTTATTAGTGACCTAATCCAAGAAAAATTTCACTACTTTTGTTCCAGAAGCATTTTGCTGTAGACCAGTGCAAGTGGACTCCGAGGTCATGGACTAAGGGCTCCACAGTTGCTGCACCGTTGGTATGACAAGCATGCTTATTTCAGGAGTGCACTGGGTTATTCTGCCCCAGCAATCAGTATGAGATTATACCTGTGTCCTACTGCAGAGAGAAGCATACACAGCCCACCAGTCTCACTTTTGCCTTTTTCACATCGTATGAATTAACATGTCAAAGGAACAATAAAAACAGAGATCTTCTTTTTGTAAGACAAAATCTAGAATATTAAACAATAAAAACAAGCCATGATGTCCAGTCAAAACCATCACACAGCCAGGTAAGTTAAATAAGGCAGCACTTAGGGATGAATTTGTTAAATGATATGGATTTTAGTTTAAGAACACACTCCGGGCCCGGGGAGGCTTTGGGTGCAGAAGGGATTAGAACGCAGGGAGATTTGCTGCTGGAGGCTTTGATATATTTAAGAATATGGCAGCCCTAACTCAGAAGAAGTTTGCGTAGGAAGGCTATCTACAGTCATATGTAAAAGTTTGGGCACCCCTCTGAGGTTGCATAATAGCTTTCTCTGTCTTCACGAAAAAAGATCTCAGAGGTATGTCAATCATTTTCTAGTGACATCTGAGTTCTAGGCTGCTTTGCTAATAATAATTTTTAGTGTAGCAGTATTTATATGTATGAAATTAAATGAAATATGTTTTTGGGTGCCCTTATAAGTTTGCTGATTTGAATGCATCTTCTCAAAATGGTCTTGCAACACAAAACTTGTTAGATTAGTTAGTTAAGCCTTGAACGTCATAGACAGGTGCATTCAATAATGAGAAAAGGTATTTAAGGTGGTAATCAGGAAATGGAAGGACACAGGCAAAGTTGATGTTGCCATGACCCTTTCAGTCCACGCTTCCAGTCTGCTCGTGCCTCATACCTCCTCTCTGCTGCCGTCGAGGATCCATCCAATCTCCGTCCTAAACTCACCTTGTGTCAAAATAAACATCTTGTCTGCATTTTTTGGGTCTGCCATTAATTAATTTGCCTTAACAGATGTAAAGAAAGGAAAATACCAGAGAGACATAGGCAAGGAATGGTGAGAATGGTTAAAGACGACCCACAGATCACCTCCAAACACCTACAACATCATCCTGCTGCAGATGTTTCTGTACATGGGTCAACAAATCAGAACAGCTGTATGGGAGGGAGATGCCACGCCACAAACAGAGTCACGTGAGGTTTGTCAGTCCACAGCACGTTATTCCAAAATGAATCTGGCTTTTTGAAGTGAACTTTTGCCAACCTCAAGTGAATCTGTGATCTTGTTTTGTGAAGACAGAGTAAATTATTATGCAACCTCAGAGGGGTGCCCAAACTTTTACATATGACTGTATATAAACAGTGTCTTAATGTTTTAGCAGCCGTACTAAAAAAAGTTATATTGGTAAATACTATCGAGTGAGAACTGATGTGTGTTTAGATTTTCAGTTGGCTAGTGTTATGTTTATGGAAAAAAACTTGGTGTGTTGGCAGTGAATATAGATAGGGTTAACATAAAACTGCACATGTAAATACAAAGTATGGTTATTTACAGCTTTTCTCAATCGCTTTAACACATTTCTCCATTCAGAATTGTCATTTGCAAAACAGGTTGCCAAGAAAACCCAGTTTTTTTTCTTTACAAAATGTTGTTCTGCAATTTAAAAGTTTTTGCATCAAAGTTATCAATTGTAATCAGATGACTTCATGTGCACATTAAATCATTTCAGACAGCAGGTGAAAAAAGAAAGTCATGCTGTCTGTAGCTTGCAGTTCTCACAGATTTAGTGCAGTGAGCATTTGGGTTCATATTTTACACAAATGAATGAGCAGAAGACTATAGATATCTTCACTAAACCTGACAGTTTTTATATTAGAACAGTGAAAATGTATTTATGTAAGAAGAGAGTATATTGTATATTTTTACAGTTTTTAGTGACTGTGAAGCACTGTAAACCTGCAGTGGTGCATTCTTTAGAGTCTGTATACAGTCTGTCAGAGAGGAACATCAGAGTAACAGCAAAGTGAAGCAAGAAACATTAGCTTCATTCTTCACAGATAGATCCTTTGTTAATCCTTTCCAGGGGATGACATTGCTGCGGCAGCTTCAGTTTCACATAAAGTTAAACAAATAGATGACATTCAACATGTGGACAAATTCATTAGAGTGAAGTGAATGTCGTGCATTAAACAGTCTAATAGCAGCAGGTAAAAACGACTTCCTAAAGCCCTCAGACTTGCAGCTTGGAGAAATTAGTCCTTAGTTGAAAGTGCTGCTGTTGATCACCTGCAGGGCGTGCAGTGGGAGAGCGCGATTATCTACTGTTGCTATAAACTTGGAGAGCATCTTCCCCTCTGTCACCTGTTGCACAGTTTCAAGTTCAGATCCAACCACAGAGCTTGCTTTTTTAATAAGTTTATTTACTCTGTTTCTGTCTGCGGTGTGAGCACTTTCTCCTCAGCAAACCATAGCAAAAAAACAAAGCACTGGCCACAACCATGTAATGTGTCATCAGCAAGAGTTGGCAGATATTAAATGACCTTCGCCTTCTTAAAAGTCAGCTTTGTCCCTTGCTCTACACTGCCTCATATGGGTTTTCCAGTCTAGCTGCTTATTATCAAGCTGCACTCTCAGGTACCTTCCACCTCAGTGCCATGAATGGAAATGGGTGTTGTAGAGATGTGGTGTTCATGAACAATCAGGATCTTTTGAACAGCTCTTCACTGTGAACAATGAGTACTGATTCAGAAAGGAACGCAAATCGTTTTTTTTTTTTTCCCTTTTACTGTCATATAGAAATGAACAAGCTCTTTTTGTTTGCCAACTGTGAAAAAAAAAACCATAGAAAAGGTCTCTAGTTGTAAACAGAGCCTATGAAAGTTTATTGCTGCCTGCTTAGTTTTTACTGACATTTTTTGCATGAACATTTGTCAAGGTAGCTATATTTTGCACATTTAATTAATCCTAAATGGTGGTCTCAAAGAGGTTTATGACGTCCCCATTAGTGAATGTAGTCCACACGTGCTCATTTTATTAAAAAAGTTGATAATAATGTCCAACCTATAGAATATGTTTTATTCTGATTAAAATGATAATATATCACTCATCCCAGTGTTATTACATTGACGTGAATCCAAAAATGAGTCAGTCTTTTGAACGGCTCTTTGAAATGAACAGATCCCAAAGATTTAGCTCCCGTTAAAGTGCCAGAAATCCCATGCCCCCCCCTTCTAAAGTCCATTTACATTTACTCCAATTTACTCCACTCCACAAAGTCATGCTGACATCTTTAGCACTATCAGTGAAGCAATGATAACAATAATGAAAATATGTTTTCTGAAAAAGAAAACATAAATGAAGTCGTAATAATATTTATTGTATGTGTAACAGAGATGAAAATGTTAATGAATTTCACCAAAACTGAGGTGCTGTCATTGTCTGTCAATTAGAGCCACCTGCTGGTTACTGTAGGCAACTGCAGGTAAGGGGTCTTTCAGGCGCGCTTTACGTAGCCCCAGCAGAGAAAATGCTAGAAGCTGGAGGTAAGTGCATGAGAGCCTGGGCTAAACGTAAAATGGATATATAATAGTCTGAATCCTGTTGTTGACAATGTGATAAGCCTGTAACTTGCATATAAGCACTACAAGAATGTAGTTTATAAGCTACAACCGTTTCTGTGTCCACATGACAACTTTGTGGACTAGATTCGCAGCATGCTAAGCTAACGCTAGCTGGCGGACTAGCTTTTTACTGCTCAGTTGTGGTGCTTATAGTAATTGTACTGTTGTTTGCCTGTACAGACCCGAGCTTGCAGTTGCCACACACACATTAATGGAGGTTGTGTGTTTGTTTTTGTACCAGGTAGGCTCAAAATGTAAATGTTAAATGTTTTATAGTTAACGTATGTGTGTCCTGAGTCGGACACGCTCACCTTTTGCTATTTTTCAGTCCTCTAACAGACGCTCGCAAAGACATTACCTGGCTAACGGTTGATAAACAAAAACTCCACATATTGCTCTACCTCTGTGGTAATTTTTGTGTATTTATGCTAAGTGTTTATAAAATAATCATGATATGAAAATAATTTTGATAGGGAAATGTGCAGGGAACGCTCAGATCACACTCGGGCCACGTTCTTTCAGTGATCTTAGTGTTTTTGTAGCTAACTTTGTCCGTCTTATTATTTTCTGATTAACGTTAGCTTAGCCCACAATCTTATTTTGAAAGATGGAGCCTTAAATTAGAGCCGAAAAATCCAACAAATAAGGCTGAAAAAGCCAGAAAGGTGAGCGTGTCCGATATTGGAACTTCCGTGTGTCCGACTCAGGGCCATAGCACTGCCGAGCTTAAACCTCGGACAAAAGCGCTCTTTCATACGGCCGCAATGAATTATTTGTAAAAGAAACTATCCAACCAATATATCGTTATAAACGTAAGAAAATGTACTTTTATTTTATACAATTTGCATTAATGAAGATAATAAATGAGCGACTTTATGACTTGTTGAAGATAAAAAAGTAATAGAGTTTTAGCTCTTATTCACTGTTCCCTGTTATATTATTTTCCATATTTTTCCATAAATGTTAAAACGCTCTGTAAAAAGCGCAGATAAATGTAATATACCACTATACGATCACGTTGAAAACAGAGAAAATGCTGGAGACCCGAGCTTGCAGTTGCCACACACACTTAATGGAGGTTGTGTGTTTGTTTTTGTACCAGCCATTAAAGAGCAGTT
The DNA here is from genome assembly GCA_020698575.1 of Bostrychus sinensis. NCBI lineage: Eukaryota > Metazoa > Chordata > Actinopteri > Gobiiformes > Eleotridae > Bostrychus > Bostrychus sinensis. The sequence goes on from CM036239.1 coordinate 8,054,774, forward strand.
CTGTGTCGGTGACATCATACACATCAGCTGTACTGTGACGCCGTGATGCCCTGGTACATATGCGTTTTTGGACATCAGACCAGGGATTACATCACCATCACACTGTATATCTCCTCTTGTAATGGCTGCTAAGAAAACCCTCTTGAGTGACAAATACAACTGAGGAGTCCTTATGATTTAAAATGTACGAGAAAATATATAGTTTTCTATATGAATACTGTACATTGGGTCGTGCCCCTTTTTCACTACTGAGACCACTTTCCTTTTGATTGCTGTGTGAAAACAGTGAAACGGAAGTAATTTCCTTCTAATCAGATGCTGAGTGCTCACAATGTTAGACTTTTGCAGCTACGTAAAAGTTTCTATAGTTATAAGAGTCAGCATTTTGACTAAAAACCCTTTCCACAACTCTTTTATTAGTCAAACTAAGTGCGTTCAGTGAAGCTGTGTGTCTCTGTCTCTGTTGTGATTGAAGCCAAAGAGTTATGCTTACAGAGTCTATTAAAAACTATCTTTGTATTTGCATATGACCTTAGGAGGACAATGATGAAACCTGAACACATTATTTGATGGATGCGTTTGATAGAGTTATTTCTATTCAGAGCTAAACAATGTCAGCAGCATTTAGACAGATTGAGTTATAGCCGAGGCCCCCCTGATCCTCGAGTGAAGTGAATTACAATTCTGCCCAGAGCAGGACGGCAAAGAACTTTGTTGCAAGATAAGGAAATGTAGCAAAATGTGGGGAAACAAAAGAAGGATTTTTAGGACACCACAGTATTTGACAACACTGCTGGCTTCTAGGATCAATAGCAAGGCGACACCAGGTACAAAGGATCGGAAGCTAAGGACGTTGACATTACTTTAGCGCCATCACCTTTCCAACTTGTTCTCCTGTGCTGACTGTGCAGATCGTTTAGTCTGCAGATATGTGAGTAACGGAGGAGTCAGATAGCCCCTGTGCTCTCCATCAGCACACTGACACACACTTTATGTTTACCAATGAGCTGGCTCAGAAGATTGCACCATTCAGAGTGACAGGTAAAGGGAATGTGCACTGCCTATATCAGATTTTTCACTTATGCACATCGAGGAAAGGAGGACTTGGATGGAAAGCTTGTTCTAAAGTTGTTAAAACTCTATTGGGCCATTGGATCATAAGAGTGTGGTTTTTAAATGGGTTTCACAAGTGACGTTTTGTGCAAAGTCAAAGTAACAGCTCCCCAAAAGAGGACATTTTCCATACATATACATTATTTTAAGTAATAAAGCATAAACTACTAATGCAAAGGTGTCTAAATTTATCTCAAAAAGCTTGAAAAAAACATAATCTGTTTCCTTAAAATGGCTAAAATGATCATTTTTATATACTAAAAGCACCAGTTTATACGGTTTTATTTATTATTGTCTGTACAGTCTGGAGGTAGGTCAACATTATCGTTACATCAAAACATACTGCCCTCTCTGTTGTCTATGTATGTGCGCAGTTAAATTAAAGATATTGTTTTCTTCTTGCTGTACCTGTGATAGGCAAAGTTCAGTCATCTTTTTTATGGACTACTATTAATTTATTGCTACCTTTATGTAAGCGGAGTGAATGTGTATTGTTACTAATATACAGTATCTAGAAGAGTATTGTAATCAATTTGTACTGTAATATTATTTAATTGCACACAGTTAAGGGCTGCATAAATGTTAACCACAATTTTGCTTCTTCTTAGCTTGTACCAGTGATGTATAATGGCAAACGTCAAAAGGTAAATTCATTTTCCTTTAATTTCTTATCATTAAATGGTGGCTGCCTTTGAAAGAAAGCTTCTGTCTTCATTACTGTCACCTAAGCTGGCTTGACTTCTAGCGGCTCATACCCCTGGCTCCTATCGGGTGCCACTGATTATGGCCTGATCCAGCTCAGAACCAATCTGCGTAATTCCAGGAGCTTAGATACAGTACCTTTGGGGGTCTTTGTGTCTTATCTCAAAGAGAGGGCCAGCCATTTGGAGACACCCAGCAGAATTGTGCTGTTGAATAAAGAAAAGAATTACAGGCTAAATGGCAGCAATCCACCAAACAACGAAGGTGTCTTATCAAAACTGAGCAGGGTTTTACCTCAGCCTAGGCTCAAACACAGAGGGGAGGCTAGAAAACACAGATGTCAGCTGTGAGGGAACATTCAATACACTAATAAAGACATTATAACAAACTGTACCCTGCTATTTCAAATTCTGTAATAGTAGCATTAAACTTGAAGACCTAATGTTTTCAGGAGCTGTCACATTGCTTACCTCAGTAAAAAACCTATGGTGATGTCTTTCTTCTGTGTATTTATCAAGGACACTTCAACTCCTCTTGAATGTTGTCAGTGCTCTTGAACTACAGATTAATGTATTTAAACAGCTACTTTGTGATTACGTTAAAAACAACTAACTGAACTAAAACACTTTGGGTAACGCTTTAGATTACAGCCCTTTGCTAACTGATAAGTTTAAAGCAGTTATTCAGAAAAGTCTGTTGTTCCTCCCCATAGCATATTGTTAACAAAACACTGAGTTGAGAATTGTGGACAAATTATAAACACTGCTGGCTCATACAATAACAAAAATGGATGAAAATGACAAAAATGAAGTAGTTTCCTGTTTACTGAAGCTAATACAGCTTTAGGTCCTCACACAGACACACACCTACCTCACACAGAAACACACCGGCCTCACACAGACACACACCTACCTCACACAGACACACACCAGCCTCACACAGACACACACCTACCTCACACAGACACACACCAGCCTCACACAGACACGCACACAGAGACACACTAACCTCACACAGACACATCGGCCTCACACAGACACACACCAACTTCACACAGACACGCACACAGAGACACACTAACCTCACACAGACACACCGACCTCACACAGACACACACCAACCTCACACAGACACACCAACCTCACACAGACACACACCAGCCTCACACAGACACACTCCGACCTCACACAAACACACATCAGCCTCACACAGACACACTCCGGCCTCACACAAAGACCAACTTCCCACAGACACACACCAGCCTCACACAGAGACACACCAGCCTCACACAGACATTTATTAAATGTTTCCAGCACTTTTATGTTTTAAAAGTGAGTTTCAAACAAATTTTTTATCTCATTTATTAACACCACTTTTGTTGCGCTTGTGTGACGTCAGTGTTTACGTAACAGACGTGGGTCTCCTGGCCCCAGAGTCATGGAAACACCAGCAGGTTTTGGGGGCTACCCGTTCTAAGGCGTCCAGTACTGACACGTCCCACACCGTTCTGCCGAGTGGAAAAGCACCAAATCATTCACTAGGGGCAGTTTAGAATGACCATTTCTCTTATACGTGAATGTCTTTGGACGGAGGAGGAAGCTTAAGCATTTAGAAACAACAGTAACATGAGGATGAGGACATGCAGACTCAAACCCATGAGCTTCTTGCTGAGAGGCAGGAGCGCTAACCACTCTGCCACCAAACAGAAACAGAAAGTAATTTCTTAAAGCTCCATAAAAAGGCTCTTGTGAGTCCAATTATGCACCTGATAAATTTATCTATAAATCATTGTAAAGTTCCAACAACATGGAAGCCTGCAAGAATTACACCAGTCTTTAAAGCTGGTGTTAAGACAAAACCAGAGAACTATCGACCAATAAGTATTTTACCAATCATATCAAAAATAGCAGAGAAATGGGTTGCTACACAGTTAATTGAACATCTAAACAGTGGATATACCCCTCTCCATCCAATGCAATTCGGTTTCTGCCAAAATCACTCCACAGAAACAGCCACCTGTTACTTTCTGGAGAATTTATAAAGCCTCTTAGATCAGGGTGGATTTGTAGGTGCTGTTTTTTTAGATTTAAAACGTGCTTTTGATACCATTAATCATGATTTGCTCTTGGCAAAACAAACTTATTATAATTTTTCTGAAAGTGCCCACTCCTGGATGAAAGAAAGCAAGCAGTACAAACTGGAAATTCACAGTCATCTTATCTTACTTGCTCTGATGGAGTTCCACAAGGCTCAATACTAGGCCCAATCTTATTCAGTCTTTAAGTCAATAACTTACCAAATGTCTGTCCAAACATAAAAATGCAATTATATGCCGATGATACGGTATTGTATGCTCATGCAAAAACTAAACAAGAAGCTGCTGTCATACTTTCTGGAGTAATGGTACCAATCTCCACCTGGCTTCAAAACTCCTGCTTACATCTTAATGCTAAAAAAACTGTTAGTATGTTTTTCTCACGGCAGCTGACAGAAGACCAACAAGCATCTGTTTTAGTCAGTGGTGAATGTCTAGATGTGGTGGACCAATTCAAGTATCTGGGTGTGGTCTTTGATTCAAATTTAACTTTCAAGCAGCATGTAAAGAAAGTCTCAGATATGATCAAATTCAACTTGTCAAATTTTTATCATATAAGACCTTTTCTGACTCTTCAATCGGCAAAAGCTTATATGCATGCAAAGAGTTTTACTCACATTAACTACAGTTACACAACCTGGTCTCACACAACAGAGGTCACTCTAAAACCTGTGAAGTCTCTCTTTAAAAAAAAACACTGAAAATTTTAGATAGGAAGCCTTTCCATTTTCATTATTGTAACATCTTAAGGAAGCATAACATCTTAGACTTGGATAATTATCAGATATTTTTGGATGTCTGTCTTGTTTTTAAGGTTTTGAATGGCCTTGCACCTCCACCATTGCAGGTTTTTATACACAAGACAACTAACAACAGAGTCAATACCAGAGCATTAACCCGGGGTGATTGCAATATACAACGCCGTAGGACTAAATTCAGCCAAATGGTGGTGTCTATTAGAGGTACAAAGTCATGGAATGCACTGCCAGCTAATGTTAGAAACTGTAATAACTATCTAACATTCAAGAAAACCCTAAAACATTGGTTAAAAACAAGCCAGTCATGTACTCATGTATAATCTACACTGTTTTCTGATCACAAGTTGATTTTAATGTGTTTATTGTAACTGGTCTTTGTGGTTCATTGTATGTCTACACTTGATATTATGTTTGTATCTGTATACTGTGTACTGTTTTATGGAGCCTGCCTTAGGACAGCGGATGAAATTTAGCTATTGTGCTAATTCTGGCGTATTTACATTGATGCTTACCTGCTGATATGTTGATTAATATGCATTGTCCTAATTCAATAAATAAATAAATAAAAAATAAAACACAAATACAGTGTACCCACATTAATGCTTTCATTCTGCCATGCTGTCACTAGGTCATTCAAGGCAATAATGTGAATGACGTTATACATGATGTGCTTATTTCTTATTACTGCCTGATTCTGAAGTGACCTAGTTGCCAAAGAAAGGCTGTCACCAGCTGCAGCTGCATGAACGACACTGTGTGAAGGTGTGAGACAGAACAAAGCTGTAACATTTTTTTTTCTTATCCCTAGAAGAAAACAGTGTACCACTGCAGGAGATATTGTCTGAGCTGCTCCCTGGCTGTTTCATCTTTGCTTTTGTGCTCTTTCTGCTCCAAAAGGCTCTTTCTTCTTAAATTACACTTTTTTGAAAAAAATAAATAAATAAATAAATAAAATTAAACTTTAGCAATAATTGAATGGGGTCTGGACAAATACTGCACATGATTTAAAGAGATTGGGACAACAGAAAAAGTCTGGCAAATCATAAAGTCAAAGTGACAAAACACAAGCAGGAAATTGGTGGGGACCAACAATTGTGCCCTGGGGGATATCACTCAACAGGAGCATTTAGAGCAGGATATAAAAGTAGATTGTGGATGTGTTAATAGATTGTTTTGTTGCTTTAACCTTTTAGAAAACAATCTGGAAAACTAATAAAACACATACAACTCTTAGCACTGATATAAGCTCTCAAATCTCTTTTTTAAATTCGGTGTGATGTCCCTTGCAGGCAGATAATTTATACAAACATTAATGGGGCCATTTCTCCATTTATGCCTCTATCTAAATATGAGGAAACAACAAAAACTACAATTACAATCCCTCACTATCATGAATCCATAAAATACTTGATAAAAATGTGAAATTATATTGCAGTGACAGTGCATTATAAAAATGTTTGAATGGGAGTCAGTGGCACAAAAAATGCCTTAGGGGTAAAGGTGTGACTATTTTTTTAGGCAGAGAATTTTTTTTATTCCTGAAATCTGAAAATTCATGCAAAAATACACACCTGAGGCAAAATCTATGCCATTTGAATCAACACAGCTGAAGTTATCCACACAAAAAAAAGAATTGCAAATCATCAAAAATATCTTTGGGGTGCACGAGGGGTTAAAAGGAACATTAGAGATACATACAACTACCATATTTTCTGGACTATAAGTCGTGCTTTTTTTCATAGTCTGTCTAGGGGTGCGACGTATACTCAGGTGTGACTTATATATTAAAATATTTCAGGTGTTGGTTAGAGGGCGCTCTATGCTTGTGTACCAGCACCTGCTGCACCTGTACCACTGACAATTTAAAATGTAAACATTACCGCTAACAACTTAGGCTATAAAGACAACTGAGAAAGAGCAGAATAATTGGAAATGGAACTGATGCTGAGTCTGACGACAGCCACGCAGAGGAGGAAGCGGCGCTTCGTCTACCTCCGGAGTTGGCGGAGTTGTTCAGAAGCGACACCGAGGATGAAGAATTTAAAGGATTTAGCGATTAGGAGTGAGATGGTGAGTTTGGTGAACTTGTTATATTATGTTCTTTATGCTATAGTTATGTGAATAACTGTTAATATATTACGTTAACATACGAGACACCTATTCAGTTCGTTGTTTATGCTTCATTGTAGCTGAATAACCATCAATGTGTTACGTTAGCATAGCGCACACCTATTCAGCTGTTGTTCTCTATTCTATTATTACTATAACTTGCCTTTCAACATGAAATGTCTGTTCTTGGTGTCAGATTTTGTAAAATAAATTTCCCCCAAAAAATGCGACTTATATAGGTTTTTTCTTCTTCATTATGCATTTTTTGGCTAGTGCGGCTTATACTTCTGAGCGACATATTGTCCGGAAAATATGGTAAGTATATTGTCCAACCTTACAAATTTTATATGGACAGTAGGCACCCCCCACCAAATTGTTCTTGGCAGGGAGGAAATTCACTCACAGAGATTGTAGTCGGCCGGCCCAAGGATCAAACCCATAAAACCTTGCTGAGAGGCTGGAGCACTAACCACTGCTCCACTCTTGTCTGCTGCAATTAAACCAAAACAAAAAGCAAAACACTTCAGTGCAGCGCTGAGCTCCGAGAGACAGTTCTGACTAAGTTCTGATCATAAAAGCTCACAGCGTTCCCTGCCAGAGAGCAAACTGCCTCAACCATTGTCGTCCCTTTCAGATCATGCCAATACAACATATTTCCAGCCTTTTCTTAAGTGCACCACTTACGCCACCAGAAATTCAGAAAGAGGGCCATGCATAAGAGATCAGACATAGTGAAAGTGTTTTTGAATGGGAGGATAAGTGCATTTCTGGGAGTGTCTGTTTTTGTTTTCACCCGACAGATTTTTCTTCTCATTCGGCAGCAACAAGGCAACAAAATGCAAAGGACATACAGCTTCTGATTCCTTATTTCGTCACATTTCAAGGAGTGTAGGTTGTGCTTGGACTTATTAAAAAGTTGGCTCCGAATTGGTTAGCTATCATTTTGGGCTCAGTTGCACTTTTCCAGAGGGGATTCCAGGTAAAAGTGCAGACAAGGTGAAGCAGAGTGAGAAACACGAGCTGAAAACTGCCCTTGCAAATGATTATGCATCTGTGGCTTGTTGAAGACGTGAAGACAGATGACAGATTGGTCTACCCTTGACTGTCAACACTTCCAGTCTCTGTGTGGGCCGATAAAACTGGAGTCGGCTAATTAATTACCTATTGGTGTGTTTATCGTCTAGAGTGTGCGCTCATAACAGTCAGACACTCGTGCACATGGGTAGGAGGCTGCTGATATGCCCCGTCTCTCAAGGCTGCTTACAAACCTTTTTCATTTAAAACCAGAGAGCGCAAATGATTTAATTATGTGACGTAAACAAACTGTTATTAGTCATGTAACATTTATTATTAAATAGTTTTCAATTTTCATATGATTTTTAGTAAGAAGTAACATTTAATCCCATAAAATTTGAATGCACACATGTGCGGTAAGTGCCAGGGTTTGAGCTCAGGAACGTCAGCGGAGAGGAGGGAGGTGGACCTGCAGCAACAAGACCTGCATTAGGTTTGGTCACATTTAGTGTGAATGTAATCTTGATTTGACAATAAACACATTGCTACACAGTAAATGTTCAAATGTTAAAGGAACAATTCAGTAAAATATAACATTTCCTCTTTTAGACACATTAGAAACAGTCTGGTGTTGGAAGCATCTACGATATATTTTAATTAATTTAAAGATGGATATTAAGAAGAAAAGATAGATAGAAAGAAAGAAAGATGGAAAGAAAGATAGATGGAAAGAAAGACAGAAAGAAATTGACAGAATGAAAGATGGAAAGAAAGATGGAAAGAAAGAACAATAGATAGATAGATAGATGGAAAGAAAGATAGAAAGAAATTGACAGAAAGAAAGAAAGATGGAAAGAAAGATAGAAAGAAATTGACAGAAAGAAAGAAAGATGGAAAGAAAGATAGAAAGAAAGATAGAAAGAAAGATGGAAAGAAAGAAAGATAGATAGATAGATAGAAATGATTTGTCACATGCACAAACAGTATTTCTTGCTGGTGTCAGGCCAACGAGACCACACTCAGACCTCTCACATCGCTCTATAATCAAGCCTTAAAGGTACTTGATAAAAAAACCACTTCAATTTAACCTCTGCAATATTCTCAGCAAATACAAAATGCTGAGTTTTTATAATCAAATTCTACATTCAAATCTATGAGCCATTTTTAAAATTGTTAATAATATTGCTCCAGCTTGACTGAAGAAATTTATTCAATTGTTCCGAAATAGACAACACAAAAATCTCACAAAAACTGTATAATCCCTAAAAGATGCCCTGCCTTTGCACAATCAGCCTTCTCATTTAAAACTATCAAACAATGGAATCAGCTCCCACAGTCTGAAGCTGTCTGTAGATCTGCATCATTTTTCTCAAAACCTAAAACAATATATTCTCAATAATTAACTGTGCCAACATCAGCTGTGTTTTCATCATTATTCACTGCTAATTACCTGTATTTGTGAGTATTTTAATGAATTTAAGCTAAAATGCCTTTAAGCTTGGTAACATAGTAAGTATTTTAACTATGAATTAAAACTTTTGTCTGAAATGTTTTATTGTTTGTGTTATGCTTCTTTAACATCATTTGAATGAACTCTGAATTGTTGGGGCAATACTAAAAGCAGCCTGATGAATTAAAAATTGTTTAATAAAATGATGAAACAAAAAAAATTTCAGCTGAACCATGTTATATATTGCAGGAAAAGTACAGCTGAAAGGTTTAGTCTCTGAATTTAGCTCCGCCTCTTCCTGTGAATGTGTCCAGAGGTGGCCAGATGTGGATGTGTGCCTCCATAACAGTTTAGAAATACCTTAGAAACATACAACCTCTATTTATTATGACAAAATGTTGATCAAATGTTGTCATTTTTACATTTCAGGTCTGTTTTTTCCCTAACAGTTATCATATATAACATAACATATATATGATACACACACCTAAGAACTACGCAGTATTTCTATGTCATACTGTTTGTCACCATAAAAATATCAAATAGAGCTCACCTAATATTTACTTCTTTAGCATAGTAAATATTTGACTTAATATATTTGTGCTAACCTTACAAGATAGACACAAGAGGGTTTTACTTCAGTTACAGTGCTAACGTTTAAAAAGAAAAAGTGTGCGCTAATTATTATGAGAATTTTCATAGTAAATATTAATAGTTATTTTTTTAGTGTATAGCCATGGGAGGATAATTAGTGTACATACATACTGCATTGGCCATCTGGGAAAATGACTAATTATTATATATATTACTTATACACTATTTGGAGATTTCATAGATTTATCTACGTGTTGGAACATTTTTATTAGTAATTATTTAAATGGGATTTGGTAAAATGAATAAAACAATAAACAAAGAGTTTTTGTTTGGTGACAGATTAAAGGATAAGGCTAGGATTAGTTTATTGTTGTATTGTCAGCACAGAATAAGAGCAAAAGATGTCAAATAATATTTTTATGCCACATACTTTTACTAGTAACATCAAATAAACCAACCCTAACCCTAACCTTAACCAGTTTGACAAATAAAATAATTATTTATCGTCAAATTTACCATAAATGCTACATGAGTCGTGGACGTGCACCAGGGTTTCTATGGCGACATCCTACCAAACCACGCCCACCAGGTCGAAATGCCTGGATTTTAGTGTCTCCCATCAGGAACCGTGGATGACTGTGCACTGCTCCAGATTACCTGCAGGAGGATTAACCAGTTATGTTTTAGGTTGAGGGGAAAAACCAGAGCATTCAGAGAAAATAGACCAACACCCAAACTTGATTTCTGGCATCTTCGTGTTGTGAGATAATAGTGCTAACATTGCCACCTTGCCGATATAATATACAGAGTTAACTTAAGCAGTTAAACAATATTTTATTTACATGTACAAATAGATAATTTGCACATTCATTAGTTAAACCCAGGGACCTCAGATGTTCTGTTTGTGTTTTTCCATCCTGCTACATCTAAGTCTCACTGCTGCTTATCATTTCTGTGTCTGAAAGTCCCACTGGATTTTAGATCTGTCATTCTTGACTTGTGCTTGACTCAATGTCCGACTATGACTATGGCACTGGATACTCTCTGCCTTCTGTTGGTAGCTTTCAGCCGCTTTCAGCCACAGCTTGTAATCTTGGTGGTTCATTCAGTGTGCAGTGATTTGTTCTCCCATTATGGTTTCTATCCTTGGATTCTCACTCGCACTTCCTGCTACTTCTGTACTGTATTTCGGGTCATTAGATGTTGCCTGGTAAGATTCAGAGTGTTACATAGACAAGCAAAAAGCTTGATCCCACACATTTCAACCCAAATTAAAAAAGCTAGGTCCAAGTAAATAATGAACTACTGAAATATGAACAAACTGGGAACATTTTAATAAGAAGAAGAGCTGTTGTAAAAATCTTTAAATGGTAATCTGCTTTGATACTTTTCCCATACTCACAACTTACAACCAAAGTTAAAGTCTTAAGTTTTGTCCCTGGATTTACCTTGAAGGGCCAAGATCACTTTATATTAAAAACTCTCATCGTCATTTAGTTTGTCATAAAAGGCTGTAAAGGGAGAATTATAGCTCTGGGCAAGTCTTGTTTTCAGCTCTCCAATGACATGGTTTGATGTGCTATAAAGATTGCCTTTTACTTTCCTGGTTCACATCTTGTATTACTGCTTCTTTGCTGAATCTACACTATTATGCAGGTAATAAAGACCCAACTGATCTTACAGATTGACAAATTTATTTACTTACTTTACTTGTAACCATCCAACTTTATTTCATTACACCAAAAGTAAAAACTATCAAGTAATCCCACTCATTACAGAAATGTTGTGGCTAATAAAAGCATTAAAATCAATAGTTCACACTACTGTGCAGTAAACAAAGGTAGGAAGTAGTGATGCAGTCTGTCTCTTTTCAAAGATTTGGTTTTTGCTCCCGCAGAAGAGCCGGCTCTTATGACTCCCAAATGGCCCTTCATTTAGTATCACTCAGAGCATATTATTTAGGCCTAATTTAGCAATTATGAATGGCGTGTGTGCTTGTAAACATTGTTTTATCTGTGTTTTCATAAAACCCTTATTTTTATGCAGTTTGGAAGCACAAAATACAGTTACAACATTTTGTACTCATCCTTGCTGTCTCCAGTATAATCTTAAAAACATCCAAATGCTGCTACTTTTTGATTTTTGCTAGTTTCTTCCCTTTTCCCCAGAGAAAAAGATGTGATTGGCTGCATGATGTGCCCATCAAAACAACATTACGCTTTGCTTGCGCTGATTTTTAGCAGAGCGGCTCTTCCAATTCGCTCTAAAGAATCGGCCCTTAGAGTCGGCTCCTTTGCGAACAACGTATCATGAGCAGGAAGAAAACTTTCTGGTGCTAATGCTAAATGCATCTAATACTGATGCTGGCAGCTGCCTTCATTTAGCCCTATCCTCTACATCCTCTTCTCTCAAACCAACTCCTCTTTCAATACATTCATAAATCTCCCCTTGGTTCTTCCTTTATTCAATTAAATTAAATTTTATTCCTATAGCCCAATATCACAGCAGCAGCTGCCTCCAAGGGCTTTACAGAAAGACACATAAACACAGAAACTGTCACCACACACACCATTAAACTATAACTAAACTAAACACTCCCAGGACATCCCCTGTCCTTAGACGCTCCTTCACAGTAAGGAAAACAACAACAACAACAATAAAAACAGCTGTGAGAATCCACTCCCAGTGTCTAGGACTATTAAATAATGTCCATAAGCATCCATAGTATCATAGTTCAGGTCTGTAAGGATGCAGCAGGTGGCGAGGGCTTCATCCATACAGGGGAGTGGGGGTGAGGTCTGGAAGTCCATAGGAGGTGAGGTTAAGGGCCCATAGGTTCGGGAACTATTGTGCAAGTGAAAAAATGTAGTTTTACACGTTTGATTTATATGAGTTTTGAATGATAAATCTTGGTTGAATGAAACTCTTTGGTTTCTCACAGTAGAAGTGAAGAACTGACACAGTCCAGGGACACTCTCTGGTCAGTAGAGCATCTCTCAGATTTTTGGGGCCTAGTATAATCTCAGTTTTCTCTGGATTTAGGAGGAGATAATTAATTGTCATCCAGGTCTTTATGTCTTTCATGCAGGTGCTAAGATTCTCTTTGTGGTCATTCTGATCAGGTTTAATTGATAAATACAACAGTGTGTCGTCTGTGTAAAGTCAAAACTAATGCTGTGTTTTCTGATCATGTCACCTAAGGGCAATGAGCAGAATTGGTCCAATCACTGAGCCCTGTAGCACTTCATAGCAAACTTTAGTGCACTGTGAGAAATGTGAGGAAGAATCTGTGAGGAGAATCTATAAAAATGTTAGAATAAGGAATGGAAGGCCAGTAGATAATTACAAACAAACAATTTTTTGTTTCTTCCAGTTTGGATTAGTGATTAGTGACAATATAAGGCTTTTAATTAAGTGATGAGTTTAGTTTTAGGGCTGGGGAGGCACTGGGGGCCGGTCTTGCCAGCACTCCTGCTACTATTAGCATGGTCTGCGGTCCCTAAAGGCTGGGACACATCACACCAAAAATTGTCTGTCTGGTGCCTTCTGGCACAGTCTGGCGTTGTTGGACAGTGTGACGCGGTCAGCATGTGAGGCCATAAACAATAAAATATAAAAAACTTTTGTTCTAAAAACTATTTTTTTTGTTTCTCACATCCTTGATGCTAATGTGCTGCAGTTAGCTTAGCTTGGGGCCTTGTACAGACAATTATATAATCCTCACTCTGAGACAAACAGCTGCAATGATCCAGTCTGTTTTATTCATTAATGTGATACAATGTGTCCAATAAAGCACATTTATCATTCACTGATAAAAACTTGAGTGGAACACTTGAGTGTTGTGGAGTTTGTTTAAAGAAGCCCAATATCAGCAGAGTTTAGCCACTAGCGCTGCCTGCTGTTATGGATAATTACGTCTTGCATGCGCAGAACACAAGCTGCTCTGTAGACGTCTGTGATCTGTAGACGGCCTGCATCGCCCTGGTGTCTGTAGCCGGTAATAAAAATACTAGAATTATGCTTTTCAGTTCTTAGATTACCTCTAGGTAGAGAAGAGCATCTGCATGCTACATATGGTACAGAATACACTGAGAAGAAACGTCAGCCTCTAAGCCTCCTGCCTGGCAGATCCAACCTCAGCGTCCTTCTGCTGACACATTCACTACATCTCCTACATGAGCTGTCCCTCTGATGTACTCATTCCTAATAATACATATTCATTATTATAATAAATATGAATATGAAATATTTTGACCTGATATTGTCTAAAACTGTATTACTGCATGTTGCAAGAAGTTACACACTGATGTCTAGACTGGCAGCATTTTCAGCTATTTTCACTGACTCTGAGTGCAAAGTAATATTGTGTGTTACAATCTTAAAGAGCAGGATTCTGTGTGTTTCTTGCTGCTGTGGCACAAGGTGACAGCTCATCTTAGTGAGTCATGATGCAGTAATCCACCAAGATTACAGAAAGACAGGGAGGGAATCACTGTGTGAGCTGCAGCCATCTTTAGATTCAGAACAGATAGAAATGGATAAAATATGTTGTTTCAAACTTCACCAGAAGGTACAGTAAGCGTAACTCTCTTTACCTTTGGAAGCTGTTGCGATTGACTTAGCTTAGCTTTTCCCTTTGTCATTATTTACATATTACAATAACAATCTAATAATTATTTTGTGTTTGGGTGTGTATAGACCAATGGTGGAGTCCTCAAGTCCTCCCTGTGTTACTGTGAGTTGTCTCCTTGCACCCTCCATCCGTCCAGATGTGTTTGCAGAATGAATAAGTCTAAATTGCTCCAAGTGAATGAGTAAAAGAGTGAATGGTTGTCAAATCCTGGGAATAACTGTCCAGAGACTGTCCAGGGTGTACCCAACCACAACTCCTGACTGTAATGCATCATTTTTGCACCACATTGTGAGAAGCAGTTAATAAGCTAATTTTACCACATCTAGAACAGAAAAAATAGTGGTAAGAGCCAATAGAGGAAGATAAAAATGAAACCTGGAAGATAGCTGTAACATGAAGTTCCTCAGTCCAGTGTAAAACTTCATTCCTCAGTTGCAGTGAAGTGGAGCACAACCTTGCTGCCATCTACTGGACCAATTCTGACTTGATTCACACTGAAAAAGAAAAAAATCAAAACCCCTCAGGCTCAAAGCCACTTGTACAACAAATATAGCAGAAAATTGAAAAAAATATAAGATGCTATTAACTTTCAGTTTAATAGTCTGAACTTTTTGCTGATACATCACTTCATTATCTAAACTCCACAAAGTTGGACCAAAACACAGCACAATGCACACTAAATTTATCATCGACACCGCACTGGGCCTGAAGCTGGAGCTAAGTGACTGTCATATCGATTCAGAAGCTTTCCTTTACTTGTGCCTCGCGATTCATGCCTTACTTAGTTTGCGCTATTGATCCGTGCTCTCGGAGCTGCAGCTGCAGTGATCGACCGATCAGCAGGCTGATTGAAGATACTTTTTGGAGAAAGCTCACAACCATAGGCCTTCTGCTTCTGCTACTTAATCCACTTAGGTCTGTCTAATTTCTCTAAGGTGTGTCACAAAAGTAAGATTACAAAATATTCCCTCAATAATTTTCCTATAGAACCCAAATTCCAAAAAAAGTCGGGACACTGTCTAAAATGTAAATACAAACAGACATGGAAACAGAAAGCTGGGAAAAAAAGCTGTACTGATAACAACTGGAGGAACTAACTCAACCAAAGTTAGGAACATTTTAGGTAAAAATACCCCATGTATCAGACGCTTGTGATCGTCAGGACCTAGAGTGACATTGCATTAAAAACATTCTGTACTGGAAATCCCTGAGTTGATCAGGAACACGTCCAGAAGTCACAGAACACCACAGTTTGGAGTTGCACAAATCCAAGTTTAACACTGTCATGCAAAGAACAACCCCAACTGAATGATGATTATGATGTTCTTAATAATCTTGTGAATAAAGAATTCATGGATGGAAAACAAAAGTAATGATATTCGGCAATTACAGAAATAATACAGAAGCACTGATTCAAATTAACAACACAAACACTGAAAAATTTAAAGCCAAATTCTTAGAAGTAATCATAGATGATAAGCTCAGTTGTCACACATTAGACATACAAAACAAAATGTCAAAAAACATTTAAATTATAAACAAAACTAAACAATTTCTGGATATCACTTCACTCCGTACACTTTGTTGTTCCCTTGTACTATCATGTCTTACTTATTGCATTGAAATTTGGGGAAATATTTTTAAAACCGTACTTCAAACTTCTTATTTTTGCAGTCAAAATAAGTCAATTAAATATGCCACAGCACAAATCATGTACAGGGCAAATATGAATAAACTGCCAGAAAATATTCAAAGATTATTTAGACTGTAGAGATGGAGGGTAACGACTGAGGGGAAACTTTAAAGTAAAGTCTGGTGCAAAGACAAAAGCAGTGTACAAGTATTCACACACTTGAAGTATAAACAAATCATATTCTCACAGTACAGAGCCGAGGAAGAGCTATAAAGGTCACAACAGACTTTTATTAATAGTCGTGTGCTCATGTGTGTGTTTGGATATGTGCATGAGTTTCATGTGCACTGCTAAATATTGAACACTGTGAAATGTATTTGATGTATCTGAAAGTATTTGATGATGAATGCTCAGGAAGCAGTAGTTATATAATATAATGGTAATGGTAAAGAGGGTGCCAGCAAATAAGTGTTACTTCATCCCACTCCTGTTATAAATATATATTATTATAAATATGTATTAACTTTGGGGGGCGGTTTTTGATGTCCTGTCAAATGCATGGAATATAAAAATTTCCCCAAACCCACAGCAATATTCTAAGTTGTTCCTCAAAACTGTAAAATTTCTCTCTGGCAAGCTTCAGCTCTGGCTTTCTCTATGCTCTTGGCCCAATGACGCAGACTTTAATCTTGGAAAAAAACAGCGTCCCCTTCACATAAACGATGGATGGAGGACTTCCACTCACATCTCAAAGTTGAACATTTACAACATACTACACAGGGCTCTGCCAAAAAATGTTACAAAGCATGGCAACCATTCTTGGACCATTTTGAAAGAATAGTCCATCTAGTTCCATGTTGACCAGTGCATTCTTTCTTTTATTTTTTCTTGTGTATGTAATGTGTCATTGTGGCGCATGTTTTAGAATTTCATTTACGTATATTTTTGTTGTGGCTTTGTCAAGGATGTGTGGATGTATTGTTAATAGCTTGGTTTTTGTTTGTTTGTGAAAACTCAATAAAAATATCCAAATAAAATACGTATTAACATTGTTATTGATGTGTGTATATGCATGAATACAAATTAATGTGCCTATAAATTGCCACAAAGATGTACACTATATTGCCAAAAGTATTTGCTCACCCGCCTTTACGCATATGAACTTAATTCTTTATCTACAGGGTTTAATATGATGTTGACCCATCCTTTGCATCGATAACAGCCTCAGCTCTTCTGGGAAAGAGTGTTTATGGGAATTTTTGACCATTCTTCCAGAAGCGTGTTTGTGAGGTCAGACACTGATGTTGTAGAGAAGCCCTGGCTCGCAGTCTTCGCTCTAATTCATCCCAAAGGTGTTCTGTCAGGGTGAGGTCAGGACTCTGTGCAGGTTCAGTCAAGTTCTTCCACACCAAACTCACTCATCCATGTCTTTATGGACTGTGAAGTGGCCATCCCCAAAGTTTTCCACAAAGTTTTCCACAAAGTTTTCCACAAAGCTGCTGCCTAGGTGCTTGTTTTTATTCACCTGTGGCCATAGAAGTGATTGGAAAACCTGAATTCAATTATTTGGGTGGGTGAGCGATATATATTGGCAATATAGTGTATGTACGTGGATTTTAGGGCTGGAGAAAACATGTGATGTTCGATAACTATGTTGAAAATTGCGATAACAATATTGCGATATTTGAAAATAGAGCCTACTTTTCGAACATAGTAAGTTAAATTCACTACATTTCATAAAAATGTAAGTTCCTGTATTTACAAGTCAAAACAGCGACAAAATCAAAACTTAACACAGACTAAACCAGGAATAAAACAAGGCTAAGCTGTGACTAAATTAATTCTCTCTAAAACTGGACTTTTTAAACATTTTTATTTATAACAACACATTTTCTTTTAAGGCTCTGGTGGAAAATGATTCTTCAGTGTAAATCTCTGTCAGATGGAAGACCACAGCGATATTGCGATGTATTTAGATTCTTGCGATACAGATATTGTGTTTGTTGATATTGCGATAACAATACTTTTGCAATATATTGTGCAGCCCTAGTGGAGATGTATGCATGTCCAAAAAAGAAAAAAAAAGTGAACATGAGCCGAAAAATACTGCTTCACATACGGATCTTTGTTGCATGACACAGCTCTAACTATAACTTAAACAGGCAGTGAACCCGCAGCTCCACACTTCCTGTCTACGGCCTGTGGGAAACCCGTGATGCGACTTCCAATGAGCTTCTCTCTATTTGAAAAACAAGTGGTACAATCTCGCCAAAGCGGCAGCAGGTTTGATTGATATGCAGCAGCAGACATGGATCCCCTGCGTGGACAAACAATGGGCTGTAATTTAGAGGCACGATCGCATCAGCGGGGGAGCGCAGGGGAAACTGGAACAAACACACCCCGTGGTACAAATCAATGACCAGTGCAGCAGCGTATCTGGCAACCACACGGACTCAGACAGGAAGACGGACAGCGCCGACCCAGGGACAAACTCCTATTTTTCTCCACGTTTGCTTATTCATTCTGCAGCCCGACTGTCTTTAACGCAGATCCATTTCCCTCTTGAGAGATGGAGACACACCGCACACTTAGATGAAACTAGCAGATGACATATCGATTTGAGAAAAGGTTACTCATTTAGTTTCATAAAAGACTTGTTTGTGCTTTAGGTTTACATATTTTCTCAGATTTTACTTCACACGTTGATGGTTTTCTCAGCAAATGCAATGAAAGAAATGTTGCGGGCCACACACACACACAAAAAAACACAAACAGAACACTGATTGATACCATTGAAGCATGTCCTTGGTTGATGTGCTGTTTCCACGGCAACGCAGGGTCTTCAGCGTCATCGCACGGGGAGCTGGGCGCTGCCGGCGCACGACTGCAGTGGCACACAAATCTGTATCCTCTATCAGAAGCAAATCGTAACACTATTGACTGAATAACGCTTTCGGTCAAGTAAACAGAACTTAAATAGATGGCCCCTGAAAAGATCCAAAGCCTCAAATTATATGTATTAAACACAGTGGGACAGTTAAGTTTGTTAATGATTATTTTTTTCATTTACTAAAAAAAACAGACTGAGCTGATAATAAGAATGTGGAGAATTAAAAATCATAGGTTCTGTGGTCTTGGTCTGTGGCAAATCAAAATCTACAGGACGGCAGTAAAAAAGTGAAGGTTTGTACAATCACATTGCAACTTGGAATGAATAAGTTTAAGATTATAACTTTTAAAAACTAAAACATTACATTTTTTTGGTAAAAATGATTATTTATTAGCATATATTTATTAATAAAAACACAAAAATAGACCAGTTTATTCTCTTTTTCTTAATATATGTGATTTTGACACGTGTACTTTCCTTAAATCTTCTCAGCCTTTTAAATTAATGTGGTGTTTCTTTTGCTAGTTCCCTCAAATATGAGCAGTTTAACCTTTTTTTTTATTTTTAATATTATTTTACTTAAAATCAAGTTTTTCTAGTGAGGTTTGTAGCTCACCATGAGTTCTCATATATCACTGTTTAGTCATATTGTTCATATTAATTCAATTATTAAATTAGATTTTGTGTTCCTTAATGGTGGTTGTTATTTGCAGCCTGTTTAAAATGAATAATAGTTGTTTTTTTTATATTTGAGTGTGTTTTCATACCAGTATGTGTTTAAGGAAGGATCTTCAGTTCTGTGTTTAAAATTTCACCTTTTTTTCCATCTGTAATGTGTAGTTGAGTTCTTAAGCTGTTTAAAAACAAAAAAGGTATGTAATATGTAAGAAAAAAACAAACTTATACAGTTTTCATTTTGCCAACATGAGACATTTTCAGACTAGTTTTGTGAGCATATTGTTGACATTGATATTACAACAACAAGCCAGACCTAACATATGATCATTTATAATAAAACAGACACGCAGCTAAAAACACATAAATGATTAGTAGCACTGAGAAAGAGTCAGTGTTTCATTTTAAATAACCTTTGTAGTGGTAAAAATACACAACAAGGTGGGATGTTCTGTAAAATAGGTCCTGGTCAGGGCCGTACACAGGATTTTAGAAATACTGAGGTCCATCATGTTGACGACCAGTTTAGTTCTTGTTTTACACCTAGTTTAGACCTGGTTTAGACTGGTTTTGTCCTGGGTTAGTCTTGGTTTATTGCTGGTTTAGTCCTTGTTGGCTTTAGTCCTGGTTTAGACTGGTTTTGTCCTTATTTATTCCTGGTTTAGTCCTTGCTTTGACCTGGTCTGGCCCGGTCTTTTCCCAAAATAATTCTGGGTTTAGAGTAGATTTTTTTTCTGGTTTAGCCCTGGTTTGGTCTTGGCTTAGCCCTGGTTTGGTCCTGGTTTAGCCCTGATTTAGAATTGGTTTAGACCTAGTTTAATCTTGGTTAAGCCATGGTTTAGCCTTGGCTTAGCCCTGGTTTAGAATTGGTTTAGACCTAGTTTGGTCTTGGTTTTGACCTGGTTTGATCCTGGTTTGGTCTTGGTTTAGCCCTAGTTTAGAATTGGTTTAGACGTGGTTTGGGCTTGGCTTAGCCCTGGTTTGGTCTTGGTTTAGCCCTGGTTTGATCCTGGTTTAGCCCTGGTTTGATCCTGGTTTAGCCCTGGTTTGATCCTGGTTTAGCCCTGGTTTGATCCTGGTTTGGTCTTGGTTTAGCCCTGGCTTAAAACTGGTTTAGACCTGGTTTGGTCTTGGTTTAGCCCCGGTTTGATCCTGGTTTGATTTTGGTTTAGCCCTGGTTTAGAACTGGTTTAGACCTGGTTTGGTCTTGGTTTAGCCCCGGTTTGATCCTGGTTTGGTCTTGGTTTAGCCCTGGTTTAGCCCTGTTTTGATCCTGGTTTGGTCTTGGTTTAGCCCTGGTTTAGCCCTGTTTTGATCCTGGTTTGATCAAGGTTTAGCCCTGTTTTAGTCCTGGTTTAGTCCCAGTTTACTCTTGTATTTTTCCTAAATAAGTCCTGGTTCAGATCTGGTTTAGTCCAGTATTACAGACATACCGAGGTCCGGCTCTGTGACCTCTGTGACCTCTGTGGTGGTCCTGGTCGTTCCCTCGTCAAACTAAGCCAGCCCTGTCACTGCTCTGAAAAGAAAAAGGCAGACTCCTAAGCCCTAAGACCTCAGCCCTGAACACTGCACACTGTAATATTCACTTTTCACACATTTAGTTGAGCTTGTTAACTCCCTCCCACAGTACACAGAGTATTGTGACAGGTTGATTACTGCCTGTAGAGCCCACGGCTGCCAACAGCATGGCATTTTAGTGCTGGGGCATTTTTTAATTTAGTCTCTTGCATATTTGAGCCACTTAAGATCATTTATTTACAAATATTGTCTTTAAACAGCATTTCATTATTATGCTTAATGAGTTCTGACATGCCAGAATATTTTAACTAAGTAGCACCATTTAAGATGACATTATTACTTGTTTAACATTGTTTTGTTTTTTGTGCACATCACCCCGACTTTATCCCCCCCTGCACTGGTTGCCTGTGCACTTTAGGATCCATCTTAAACTTCTTTTAATTGTTTTTAAATGACCGTACACTCCTTCATGGTCGCTCAGGGCGGCAGACCAGCACCAGCACCTCCTGAGTGCACCTAAAATAGTTTATCACTCAGCCCTCTGTTTCATAACTGGTAACAACTACAGAACCCATCACTGATTACTTTAAGTTGGCTGGACATCTTTATCAACCAGGAGAGAGCAACTACTGTATTCTGTTTATCTATAAGGCACTTGTTAGGAGCATATATCCCAATATATATCGTCTTTTCTGAGCCCCTCCATCACAAGCTCTCATGACTTTCTAGTTCTGAATTCTGAACATATCAGGACAGAAATAGGAAAAAGGCCTTTTGTTTTTATGCTCCCCACAAATGGAATAACATTCAAAGACATGGACTGGACACACTGGTGCCTCTCTCACACTTTAAAGCACTGGTGGCTGATAAACACTAACACAAATGTATTTGTTTTAAAAATTAATTGTTGAGCTATTCCTATTCTATGTCTTGTATTTGAATTTGTTGCTTGTTTCTGTTGTGTTTTTGTGTGAAGACAGGGCGCTCATGGGGCTCTGCATTTATATATAAAGATAAATAAATAAATTAGGGCTGTACAATATATTGCAAAATTATCGTGATCACAATATCTGTATTTGTAATATAGCAAACGCAATATCTGTATTGCAAAAATATAAATATATCGCAATAACGCTGTGGTCTTCCATCTGACAGAGATTTACACTGAAGAATCATTTTCCACCAGAGCCTTAAAAGAACATGTGTTGTGACTAAATAAAAATGTGTAAAAAGTCCAATTTTAGTGGTAATTTAATTAATTTAGTCACAGCTTAGCCTTGTTTTATTCCTGGTTTAGTCTGTGTTAAGTTTTGATTTTCTGCTGTTTTGACTTGTAAATACAGGAACTTACATTTTTGTGAAATGTAGTGAATTTAATCTTACTATGTTTGAAAAGTAGGCTCTATTTTCAAATATCGCAATAATATCATTATCGCAATTTTCAACATAGTTATCGAATATGTTTTCTCCATATTGTGCAGCCCTAAAATAATTTTAAAAACTAAACAAAAACTCAGAGGGGATTAAGCTTTTTCAGTGGCAGCACCAAAACTGTGGCACGAGCTGCCTTCGCACATTGGACAGGCCTCTTCTGGTCCTGTTTTTAAATCTCTTTTTAAAACCCACACAGTCTGAGTTGTTGACATTATTATTTATTTATTCTGTTTAATACATCTACTGTTTTATCATTTTACTCTTTTCTTTTATGTATTGTTTTATTCTTGTTTGTTTTATCTTGCACAGCGCTTTGGTCAATGTTTTTTAAAGAGCTTCATAACTAAAGTTGCAGTTGTGGCTTATTTGCAACACTACATCCCCTGGGCCTACATAATGTGTGGCACCCTGCTTAGTCACAGATGATCATGGGTTGTGGGTGGAGCTGACTCACATCTCGAGCATCTGCCCGGGTCGTGTCCACATCAGGACGCGGTGACGTGCACTGAGGGGGAAGCAGGAAGCGGCGGTGGTCTGGTGCTGCATGCTCTGCACAGCTGTGACTCGTGCACGCGGAGGGAAACAGGCACTAATGAGGAATCACACTGAAACTCAAACCGGCGTAGTGCTCCGAAAAGGTCACTAGAGGGAGCTGTGAGAAAACAAACAGGCTTGAGAAGAGGCAAAGATGAAGGCAATCAGCAAAACTAAACTGTGGGCTTATAATGAAAAGTGTAGGTTTTTTATTCACCATAAAGATGTCATATGTATATTTTACTACTAATAAATATACAGGTGCATATCAAAATATTAGAATATTGTGGAGCAACTTTATAATTTAACTCAAAAAGTAAATTGCATGTATTATACAGATTCAGGACACAAAATAATATATATATATATATATATATATATATATATATATATATATATATATATATATATATATATATATATATATAAAAGATGTATTTTAATTATGATGATATGTGATATATTCTAATTTTATTTTTATAAGATACTGAAATTAATGTTTTCATTAACTTTAAGTCATAATCATCACAATTAAAATCAATGATGTTCAAAATATTTCATTTTCACTTTCCTCAGCTTTCACATTTATTGAAATGTGCAGCATATTAATTATTTTTTCCCCCTTTAATTTAAATATGTGTTATTAGGAACAGTCTTTTATTTTTTAGTTACTTTTTTGGGTATACATCTCGTGCTCCATATAAAGAGAGAGATTAACTTTCCAAAATTTAAACCCTCAAACCTAAACCATCAATAATAAATACACAAGTGGACAATAATTAACACAAGCAAAAAAACAAAACAAAAACAACAACAAACAAAACAACGTAGCCACGTCTTTTCAAAAGCTAAAAGTTGATCAGTATCTCACATATTTCTTACAGCCATCATTTTACAAATGGAGCATCTTCAGCAGTGTTTCCCCCAGCACTTGAAAGTTAAGGTGGCCACCTTGACTATAAGCATCTACCACCTTGACTACCATTCAATATAGGCCAAATAAAGGCATATTTAAATTTAATTTATTCCCCAAAACGCAACTTTAATGCTTTTACGATAAAGTAGTTATGCTGAAATTAATTTTTTGTGGCATTTAGGAGTTGTAACTGGGGTTTATTAAGGACATTAGTTTGTGCAGTTTACAATTTGGAGGCACTAGGAGTTGGCTACCACCTTCGCTGACAAACTTTCTGTGGGAAACACTGCTTAGCTTAATTTTTTGGCTACTATGAGGCAATATTAAATTAATTGTTGTTGGGAGTGTAATTTAGTAACTTTTCCTGATGTACCTAGAATAATTGTTTCTGGATCCGGGTTAAATGGGAATTCATTCTTTTTGAACAATAAACTGTGCAAATCTGTTAAATACTGTTGATTTTCTTTATGAAATATTGTTGCGGTACAGCAGGCCTAATGTGCTGGGGCAACATTTAGAGCCATTAAGTGGACAGCGGCCTTGGTGCATCCACTCTGACAACGTTTACTCCTCCTCCCATTCTCCTGCCGGGATCACTCACTGCTTCTACTCAACCACTGACTGCAATTTCCGGCTCCTCAAGCATCCGTGCGTGTGCAAAAGAGTGGGAGAGCATGCGTGAGAAACAAGAAAATAAATAATTAAACCACTGTCCTTACGTAAAAGCATGCACAAATAATTTCAAAAGGCACAGACAGAGAGGGGCAGATAATTACACTTCCTATTGATTGTGTGCTTTGCCTCACAGAGATTTTTCCTTTGTACTTAGGCGTCGGATTCCACTAAAAGTTCCCCCATAATGACCATTTACAAAATTAAATATAGATGAGTGCCTCTCTAAACTGCTGATCCATTAACAGTTGACTTTTCTGAGTCAGAGCAGGCGGGGGGTGAGAGGATGATCTTTTAATATGTGATTGAAGAAATTGTTGTTTTTGTTATAGGGACTCTACAATAATTGTTTAATGTCATAAACTCCAGTGTCATATTACATTATAGACTCTTCAGCCTTGTACCGAGATTAACCTTCTATCCCATTCATTTCTGCAAGGGAACAAAATAAAAATATTAATGTAAACGTTTTTGGGCAACAGGAACAAATGGTTGTTGTTTATAAATTTATTAAAAAATGACTCTGAATTAATATGAACCAGATTTTTTTTTTTTTTTTTTTTCAAATATTATAGTAAACGTTTTTGGGCTAGAGGAACAAATGGTTGTTGTTTATAAATGTATTAAAAATGACTCTTAATTAATATGACCCAGATCTTTTTTTTCTCTTTCTTTTTTTTTTAAATATTAATGTAAACGTTTTTGGGCAACAGGAATAAATAGTTGTTGTTTATGTATTTTTAAAAAATGACTGAATTAATATGACGGCTAAATATGGCTAAAGTTAACTTATAAAAGTAGGATTTGTGGCGATTGATTAATAAAATCTGAGCATATCGTGTCAAACTATTGTGGTCCGACACATTCCTGTTACTATTTATCGTGCGTAACATTAAAATTAACAAATGTAAATTACGTAACTTAGCCTTTAGCTTAAATGCTAACTATAGACGCTAATTACGGAATTACATTAAACGGCTAAACATTGATACACTCACTAATGTTATTAAATCAATGATTAGGCTCTGATATTACTCACATGTGGCAGAGTGGTTGTCGGTTACCAAACCTCTCCTGATTATTGCTAATTTGCGATGTTTTGTGGCTAGTGCTAATTCCCTTTTTACTAATGTACTTGCGTCTTTTCTAACTTCCGGTACCAGTCTTTGGAACGCAGATGTTCTGTTTACAAACACAAGAAGGGTCTATAGTGCTAAAGTAATATAAGAAAAACAGTCACTCATGCCAAAACAGTAATCAAATAATGTTGAAAGTTATTTTTTTTATTTTTTTATTCTGCCAAAACTCTGGTTGGCCCATACTATACCAACTCCAGCCACAAGGGGCAGTGTACTTGTGTCAGTGAAGTCAGGATAAATGAGGAGTGTGCAGGATGAAGAGCCCCTGAAATTGTTACTCTTTATGTATAAAACAAAAACAAACAAAACTCCCTAAACTATTGAAATATTCACAGTATACACATTTTACTTAACTTTTGATGGGGCCCATCTTGATGTTAGTAAATTCAAAAATAAAAATTCTATCGGCATAATCTGTCAATTTAATAAATTCTATGGAGGAGGGTCTTCGGCTATTTAGGAGGTTACACACACTCTAAATATTTTTGGTGCATATTTTTTGTATTATGTTGCTCCATAAGTAGACTCCAGACCATACCAATTCACAAAGGTTTTTTCTTTTTATCATTTTCTTTTGTTGTTGTTGCATTCAAAAATGTGTAATCACGTGGTCGTATATATTCTTGTTCCTGGATACCTTATTTACACTATATTAAGGGTTTTTCACAGTTTCATTTATTTTGTATTTTGTTTTTATTTGGGAAAATAAAAGGTTCTATCTGCAATGTCAAACCTTAACTTGGTAAAGGTAATTTAGCTTTTGAACTGACTCCATAAAGGCTGGTTAGTTTTATCAGTCTGAAAGCTGAAAATATAAAAAATGTAGAGTATAAGTTAACTGTAAAAAAACTGTTAAAATTAAAATGGAAAAATATAAACATAGTATAAAAAAGTAGAACAGTGTTAAACATTAAAATATAGCGCTGTTACTTACATGCCAACACATTCTACATTAAATATTGTCAAAGTGTATTGCATTTGACTTTCAAATGTGTGATGCAGTCTTAAAAACTGTTAAATTATAAAAATAAGTTGACTGCTGAAATGAAACTTATTGATTTTTGCATGTTTTGTAAGATATAACCTTATTATTCCAACAGGATTTTGGGTTCTCAGAATTAGAAGGTTCTATCTGCGAACGACCAGTTCTCAAGAGTCCCACTGCAAATTTATATTTACAGTCTCTTTAAGGTGCCTTTAATTCCCATGTATTAAAGAAATGTTTTCCTCATATCAGTTTTGCTATTTTTATGGTAAAAACTTAAAGCCTTAATATCTCAGAACTACTCAGAACACAGATAAAACCTATAATTAAGGGGATTTCTGGATAATTCTTACTTATTATTACTTACTTACACATATACACTGATCATTATGTGCACTAACTTTTTCTTACTTGAGTGTGTTCTGGGTGTAATAACATAACTGTGGCCTGCTGTGGGGGGAAAGGTCTGGCTCCAGCAGCGGTTCTGGCTGTGTGCTGCTCATGTGACTGCAGTGAGCTCAGCTGGTCCTCAGCAGTGGGCGCGCAGGAATGTTAAGAGGTAGGAACAGTGTTTAATCCTGACGTCCTTATCAAAAGCTCTGAGGCCGCCTGCTTGTTCTGCTTCACTGTACTTGAAGGAAAGGATGCGGACAGACAGAACAGAGCACAAACATCACTCAGCCTTTAATAAAACCACACCAATCCTGCCAAAAATACCGTTTTGTTCATTGCTTAAAAGGCAGCTACTCAGGGTTTGATTACCTCTGAACACATTTGTGGTTTATGAAGTTGATTATATAACTTCAAACAAAATATACTGTTTCATTTATATTAGTTCCCAGTTTTTATTTTTATTTTTTATTTTTTTGCATGTACAGTATTGTGCTGATCCTCTAGCACAGTGGTTCCCAACCTTTTTGGTCTTGACCTGCTTTAGTCGTGGTTTGGACCTGGTTTAGTTGTGGTTTGGACGTGGCTTAGTCCTGGTTTAGACCTCATTTGTTCCTAGTTTTGTCCTGGTTTAGGTCTCGTTTTAGAGCAGTTTTTTTCCTGGTTGAGTTCTGGTTTAAGACCTGGTTTAGTCCTGATTTAGTACTTCTTTAGTGTTGCATTCCTTTGGTGTAGTCCTGGATTAGTTCTGGTTTTGTCTTGGTTTGAACACGGCTTAATTCTCATTTAGTCCTGGTTTAGACCTTGTTTATTCCTTGTTAAGACTGGGTATAAACCTGGTTTGTTCCTAGTTTTGTCCTGGTTTAGACTTGATTTAGTTTGGTTTAGTCCTTCTTTAGTGTTGCATTCCCTTGATTTAATTTTAGCCTCTCAAAGCCAAACATATAAAAGCATTACAAATGATCATATAACTCCATGTACCCCCTGCAATGTGCTCGCGTACCCCTAGGGGTCCCTGGACCCCTGGTTGGGAACCACTGCTGTAGCACACCCAACGTTCAGTGAAATACATAATCACTAAAATAAATTCCACAGCACAAGAGTTCACAGATCAAAAAAGAAGCTTTAGCATACTGCACTAAATTGTAGTTTAAAGTAGGCTGACCAGATTTCGACACCCAAAAACTGGGACACATATTTATTTCACAAATCACGGTGCATTTTTATTTATCAAGTGACAAAAAAGCTTCCGAAATCTATAAACATTTTCAGTCATGTAATCAAAGAACATGACGCTAGGGCTCAAGTTTTGAATATGATGGAAAATTATTGATAAAAATAATGACATTGTAAATAAATTTAGTGACAAAAGTCAAGACAAATGATTCTAAGTTTACTTTTAACTTTTACTGTTGATTAAAATGGGGACAACTGGGACATGGTTTGCTGAAAACTGAGAGTTTTTACAGATATGTGTTGGGACATGGGACAAGGAGCCAAAAATGGGACTGGGGGTCTCTGTTAAATGGGCACATCTGGTCACCCTAGTTTAAAGTATACATAAAGAATACTTTAGTAGTAGTGACCTAAAAATCTACTGCAGGCTGAAGAACTTGAATGCTTTAAAAATTTGGGGCTGACACATAAAAATGATATTATGAGTTCATCTTGAGAGCATAGCACAGCATAACATAGCATAGCATAACGTTGCATAGCATAACATAGTATAGCATAACAACGCATAGCATAACGTTGCATAGCATAACATAGTATAGCATAACAACGCATAGCATAACGTTGCATAGCATAACATAGTATAGCATAACAACGCATAGCATAACGTTGCATAGCATAACATAGTATAGCATAACAACGCATAGCATAACGTTGCATAGCATAACATAGTATAGCATAACAACGCATAGCATAACGTTGCATAGCATAACATAGCATAGCATAACATAGCATAACATAACATAGCATAACATAGCTTAATATAGCATAGCATAGCATAATATAGCATAACATAGCATAACATAACAGCATAACATAGCATAACATATCATAGCATAACATAGCATAACATAATATAGCATAACATAGCATAGCATAGCATAACGTGGCATAGCATAACATAGCATAGCATAACGTGGCATAGCATAACATAGCATAACATAACATAGCATAACATAGCTTAATATAGCATAACATAGCATAGCATAATATAGCATAACATAGCATAACATAACAGCATAACATAGCATAACATATCATAGCATAACATAGCATAACATAGTATAGCATAACGTCGCATAGCATAACAGCATAACATAACATAGCATAACATAGCTTAATATAGCTAACATAGCATAGCATAATATAGCATAACAGCATAACATAACAGCATAACATAGCATAACATATCATAGCATAACATAGCATAACATAATATAGCATAACATAGCATAGCATAGCATAACGTTCCATAGCATAACATAGCATAGCATAACGTGGCATAGCATAACATAGTATAGCATAACATAGCATAGCATAACATAACGTAGCATAACATAGCATAACATAACTATAGCATAGCATAATATAGCATAACATAGCATAACATAACAGCATAACATATCATAGCATAACATAGCATAACATAATATAGCATAACATAGCATAACATAGCATAACATAACATAAAAATTTAAATGGTAAATAAAATGGTTACAGTGGTTTTCTACCTGAGCACTCAAAGCCTTTTTCACCCTTAAACTCACATTCATTCACTCTTACCCTCACATTCACTCACCAGTGTGCGCAGACAGTGGAGTCAAGGTGGGTTAAGTGTCTTGCCCAAGGACACAACGACAGTATTCAATAGTGTGAGCAGGGTTTGAACCACCACCCTTCTGGTTAGAGGATGAACAGCTTTATCAGCTGAGTTAGTGCTGCCCAGTTCTCACTACAGGCTGGTGTGGGGGAAAGGCTCCTGAAGCAGTTCTGGCTTGTGTTTTGCTCAAACTGCTGAAATAATTACAAAGATGCAAACAGAGGACGCAAATTTATATGAGAAAAAAATCTGTAAAAAAAAAAAAAAAAAAAAAAAAAAAAAAAAAAAAAAAGCCATCTGGAAAATGCTTGTTTTTCTAGATGTTTTGTCACTACATGCGAAGGACTTAATCATTTCTTAAGTCAACTCTTGTGTGAATAAAAGTTTATAGAACCTCCCTGTGAAGGAGTGGTTAAGGCAGCAGTTTAGACTGACAATGCGTTTTGCCAAATCCACAAAGGTTTGATTGCAGTTTGGCCTTTCATTTACACAAAGACGGGGTTTCCGTTTTCTGAACCTGCAATCTTTTGAATTCTGTAAACTGTAAAAACACTGTAATCACTGAAAACGATGACGTAACAGCCCCAATCTGAACAGTGATTGTCTGCCGGGTGCTGGTCAGCTGACTGCTGAGCGCAAAATATGAGGCTTTTATGTCTCATATGTTTATTTTTAGTCCAGTAACTGTCAGTAATATCTGTAGTACTTACTTTTAGGAGAGACTTTATGAGAATGGCTCCAGAAAACCAAAAGTTCCTAAAGTAGTTGCTATCGCTTCTCTGCTGTTTACTCTCTGTGTGGTGCAGAGCATTTGCGGGGCCCACAGCTGTTTGCTGGACAAACACAGGTACTACAGTTTACAGTCGTTTTCCTTACTCCTCGTGTAAATGCGAATCGGAGGTGGCTGTTCCTGTGCAATGTTGTTGTGTAAACAGGCTCTAAACCTAATTGGACTGAGGTCTGTTAGCGGCTGTCTCCTGGATGGAGTCAGGGGCCGGGTCGTTTCCTGGGATCCATGTTCATAAGATTCCTCTGAAGTTAATGCCCTGTTGTTCGAGTAAAAGGTTTTTGTTTTGTTTCAGAATTGAGTTGCATGGCTGGAGGAAGAGTAAATCTTAGGCCTCCTTTCCTTTTTAAAGAGGATTTTTTTTTTTTTTATTTATTATTTTTTTTTTTTTTACAAAAACGGCCTCCCTAATGGAACTTTTGTACCAGTCACTCTCTCTGGCTCCAGTCATTACTGAGGGAGACTGCAGACTGTGGTCCAGGTGAGTTATGTGTCTTGGTACATTTTATGATGCAAAGGTTGTTTGCGTTCCCCAGCTGACAGATCGCTGCGTTCTTCACTGCACTGAACAGCGTAGACCACATTGCTCCGTTTGTCTGAGGCAATTTTGTTCTGAGAGTGAACAAGCCTCTGTCAGAGTCTGGGAGAGTGTTGTTAGGGTTGAATTAAACCAAAATGTTGTAATTATTGAAACATATTTTCAGATCAGTGGAAGTTTCTACAGACAGAAACACGGTTGCACAATAGGCTGCCTGGTTTCCCCAATCGTGGCCAATTTGAATCATTCCTGGTACCAAACCAAACTACCTTTGCATCATAGAACGTATCAGCATAGAATCACAATCTCTTTATTTTATCCCTGAGGGAACATTCTTGTTTGTTACAGACATGCAACCCGACAAAGAAATAAAAAAGATATAGAATAAGAAATTTACAATATTAATAAAAATGGAATAAACATCAAAAACTCAAAAAACCCAGCTGTCTCTAAAACACCTTAGTAAAACAAAACCAAACAAAACAATTTCAAAATATAACAAAGAAAAAGAATCTAATCCTATAATCTAATAACTGGACAGGACAGAGACAGCTCACTCCTTTGAAAACTGTAACGTCCAGATTTTGGAAAAACAGAATGATTGGTATAGACATCGGTTTTAGGGAGGCCATTTTTTGTTAAGAAATGATTGAGCTTTAGAAATGATAAAGTCCTTTGAACAAAGTGATGAA
Organism: Bostrychus sinensis; assembly: GCA_020698575.1. NCBI lineage: Eukaryota > Metazoa > Chordata > Actinopteri > Gobiiformes > Eleotridae > Bostrychus > Bostrychus sinensis. The sequence goes on from CM036239.1 coordinate 8,086,878, forward strand.
AGTCTTTAAGAACAGTGGTTCTGAACTGATCAGGCTTTGGCCAGGCTTTGGGACCCAGCATCACTGAATAATGATAAGCCACGACCCAAAGAACAGAAAAATTAAGAAATATTTCAGGAAAAATAGAAGATATTGACAAAATTTAAGCAGTATTCAGATCAACCTTAGGTATAACAATAACATTATCAAACAGATTTTTTTGCTCTGGTTGAGTTTCTTTTATACTATTTTATTCTATATGTGCCACGCTGCCACCTACTGTTAAGGAGTGTAAATTGATGAATTATTTTTAAAAATTAAACTTTCTTTTGTTGCCTTGGCAAAGGCCCGCGACCTGCTGAAAACAGTTCTGCGACCCACTTTTGGGTCCTGACCCACCAGTTGAGAACTACTGCTTTAGAAAAACAAACTTTTTCCAGATGACCTTTCGTTTTTAACCTTTTTTTTAGTGTTTTATCTGCACTCTTCTCTTTTATAGTAATTTTAAATGAAATCTTAATTATAATTTTTAAATTTGATCTTATTGTTTTAAATGTAATTCTTGTCTTTGTACTTTTAAATTTGCCTTTTTTTTCTGTAAAGCACTTTGAATTACTCTGTGAATGAATTGTGCTATACAAAAAAACTTGCCTTTTTACTGAATTGCTAATAATAAAAAAAGAAAAAACAAAACAGAAATGGCTGAAAACAAATGCAAATAAATAATAAATAAGTAATAATAAATACTGTATTGAATGAAGCTCTAATGTCTCCGGACACCTACAAACATCCACTGCTATTTTTAACAACTTTACCCACGTGACTATTATAAAGCTATATGAGTGTGTGAGCTTCTGTCACGCGTTTCATTCACTTCAGTTCACTGTTGCCATGGAGCCGGGAATCAATGACATCACAGGGAAACGTGTGCGTGCGAGTGTGTGCGTGTGCGTGCGTGTGTGTATTGAGATGAAAGCTGGAATCCGTCACGAGCAGAGGCACACACACACACACACACACACACACACACACACACACACACACACACACACACACACACACACACACGAGCGTCTATCGTGCACAACACAGACGACGCAGCACGTGACACACGCACGGGCGGAGAAATCGATCGGTCACACTCCAAACCAAAGTATTTCAAATAATCGCTTTTAAAGGGCATTTCTGCACCTGCATGGAAACATCTGCTGTTAATCAAGGTAGCTCCAGGTTTCGGGGGTTTGTACAGTCATGGAAAACCTGGAAAAGTCATAGAATTTTAAAATGCAATTTGCAGGCCCTGGAAAAGTTTTGTAATTTAATATTTTGATGTAAAGTTTTGGAAATGTAAACAGTCTGAGTTGAACCTGTGCCAGCTAGAATACAGTAAATGTTCTCGCAGAAAAAAGTGACCAAAATGTGTTGTTTGTTAGAATATTTGAACTAAATAATTATTTTTGTTGGTCTTTGACTTTGGAAATGCTTTAAAACACAACAGATTTCATAATAGTTTAGATCTAATATAGCATAATTATCTTTATTTCACCAGTGTATAGATTATATTTTATATTTCTGAGGAAGACTTTTTTTTTTCCTTCAACTGACTATTTTCCAAATTTAGCAAATTAAACTGCAGCAAAACAGTCTGAATAGTATTTAAACACATGTAAGTCATTTTTCAGGCCTTGGAAATTTAATCAAAAGTTTTGGAAAAGTCATTGAAAATCCTTGGTAAAAAAGTGTATGAACCCTGAGGTTTAGTTTTGTGAAATTTAAGACTTTTTTAAAGACATTTTAATGCCACGTGGAGTGAAATTTAAAGCCAGCATCAGAACAATAATCCGTATGAATTTTACACTAAGGAATTATCCGCACTACTCTGAAACTCAAGGGTTTTATTTTAAAAGGCTAATACAGATGAAAGTGCTGCATTAAAAAAGCATGAATAAATGAAGCATGCATTTGAATGATAACATTTCTTCAATAAATTTGTTTTATTATTGTGGTGATCCTATTTTTTGCACAGAACAACAATGTTTTGACAAATTTTAAGACCCAGATGAACAAAATTTAACACCTACTCATAATATTTAATACGTTTGCGGCCTTAAAAATCAAATTTAATAGCTTTTTAATGCTTTTAAGACCTTGGGGATACCCTGTTAATACATATACAAGGCTATAAGAAGACCCCCTGTGGCTGAGTTTTAAAAAATATAAATCTGCTTAAAGGTTTCCAATTCTTTTACTCTACATTTACTCTACATTAGTCTAAAGTCTACTCTACACTGAGACCCGTTGTCATATTTCTTTCTTCTTTCTTCTCTGAGCAAATCTTAGTTAATTTGAGAACAGTTTTTCATTTTCTGTGGTGGAAGAAGTACTCAATTTCTATACTTAGGTAAAAGTACAGATAAAAGAGAAAAATGTACTCAAGTAAAAGTAAAAGTATCACCTTGAAATTTCTACTTAAGTAAAAGTATTAAAGTACTCACTTTCAAATGTACTTGTGATTAAAAAAGTAAAAGTATTTCGCACAAACTCAGCAACTCATGAATGTGTTAAATGTGAGGGATTTTGCAGAGGTCTTCTGTCTTTATTCTGATGTTTCTAAAGGAGTACTATTTTACTGCATCTGTTATATTTAAGTACTTTGTGTCTACAATGAGGAAAAACAAAAAACAAAAAAACAACAAAACAAAAAAACAAAACAGCAACACATGATACTTTGCACTTCAAACCAACTCAGAAATGCAATGGAGTAAAAAGTACAGATACTTGCTCTAAAATGTAGTGAAGTAAAAGTAAAAGTAAAAGTACCCCTTGTAAAAATTACTCAAGTAAAGTACAGATAAAATTGTACTTAGTAAACCAAAGTCCATTTTAAAGCAGTGTTTCTTGATTATGTCCATAATCTTTGCATGATTCAGATTTAAGTTGCATTCCTGTGAACTGAAGATTAAAAGCTTCAAATACATCCAATAATAACATTAGACTCCCATTATAAACTCATTTGTTACAAAATGCTCTCATCACTTACCTTTCCAGGCTTTTGTTGTTGCCCCTGTCACAACATTTTTGAGAAGTTGCTGCGATCAAGTTCAAAGAGAGCTACTGTATTTGTTTCCGCATTGCGTTTTTTTAAATATAAATTACATCAGGGCTACTTTAAATCACCTAACCTTTACTAAACATGTGCTGTTAATGCAACCTTAATGAAAACATATAAAGGGGAAATTAAGAAATGTTACACAACAAGCAAAAATACTGTATAAACTTTTTTGTAATAAAGGATCATTTTAAAATACCTTTCCAGTAGTCATCATCAAATGGACTGCAAAATCAAATTACCGTATTTTCTGGACTATAAGTCACACTTTTTTTCATAGTCTGTCTAGGGGTGTGACGTATACTCAGGTGTGACTTATATATTAAAATATTTCAGGTGTTGGTTAGAGGGCGCTCTAGGCTTGTGTACCAGCATCTGCTGCACCTGTACCACTGACAATTTAAAATGTAAACATTACCACTAACAACTTAGGCTATAAAGACAACTGAGAAAGAGCGGAATAATTGGAAATGGAACTGATGCTGAGTCTGACGACAGCCACGCAGAGGAGGAAGCGGCGCTTCGTCTACCTCCGGAGTTGGCGGAGTTGTTCAGAAGCGACACCGAGGATGAAGAATTTAAAGGATTTAGTGATTAGGAGTGAGATGGTGAGTTTGGTGAACTTGTTATATTATGTTCTTTATGCTATAGTTATGTGAATAACTGTTAATATATTACGTTAACATACGAGACACCTGTTCAGTTCGTTGTTTATGCTTCATGTAGCTGAATAACCATCAATGTGTTACGTTAGCAAACCACACACCTATTCAGCTGTTGTTCTCTATTCTATTATTACTATAACTTGCCTTTCAAGATGAAATGTCTGTTCTTGGTGTCGGATTTTGTAAAATAAATTTCCCCCCAAAAATGCGACTTATAGTCCAACGCGACTTATGCTCTGGAGCGACGTATAGTCCGGAAAATACGGTAGAGCACATCATTGTCTTATCACACCTATTCTACTCATTAAACTACATTTTAACATCTTAATTGTGGCTAGTAAACGGCTTTTGAAGAAATTAGTGTCAAGCCCTGACTATATTATATATTAATTTCACAACTGTTTTTGGGATAGGAGGATGTTTAATGTATACTGATCCCCAATAAGTTTTCACTCATCAGCACACTGCCTTCTTATTAACATTGTTGAATTAGCGGATACACAACAAAGCTCAGTTTTTTTTTTTTTACAATTAGCATACAGAATGAAAATATGTTGTTGCACCATTTGTCCTAAGAAAGCGGCGTGAAAGAATGTGTAGAGCCAGACTCCGAGTGTGTGTAGTTTGGAGCTACAACACGGGAGCAGAGCTGATAAGCCTGGCCTTATCTTAGTTGCCAACTGCTGCCCCTGGAGAAAGTGGCAGAGGGTTGCGCAGGCAGTAAACACAGCAGCCAAATAACAGAGAAATAATGTGTCTATTGTTCTTTTGACACCCCCCTCCTCCTCCTCACTCACTCGTCAAATAACCCCTTTCCTCTGTTTATTGCCGGGAGAACGTCACAGTGTCACTGCTGTTGATTTTACACCAGCAGTCATCATGGCTGCCTCCTTGTTCAGTGTCTTTGACTCCTTCTCTCATCCTTAAAGGTGCTAAAAATACAACATATGTGCCCCCCCTCCCACAGAGACACTTTTACTACTCCACTTGGCAGCACCATAACCAGCCTCCTTGTAACAGTATTTTCTCTCGCCCCCTTCTGTTTGTCAAAAAGTGAAGCTCTAACACGTCTTGGCTGTAGATGTGTGGAAAAACAACCTGCAGAGGAATGATTTGTGACATCTAAATGGGTGAAATGCCACTTGAAAAAGCATTTATGTCAGATGGCAAAGGGAGTCTTTGAAGCGCGTCTTCCTTACTCTGTTGGATGCGATTCTGTTCAAAGACAGAGAAGGCTGACGTGACCCTGAAACATGCCATACATTCTGTTTTTTTTTCCTGCAAACCTCTACCTACAAATGTAACTTTGTCATTGTTAAAAAGAGAAGCCATCAGGCAAAGCCACATTTACAATGCAAATGAAGGCACGGCGAAAACCTGACAAAGATAAACTCAGGAAGGGAACTGCAGCCGTCATCATGCAAGTGCTTTACGTCACTAAAGGCAAAGCGCGATTATCCAGGGTGAAACCGATGTCACTGTGGAAGAATAAATATTGTGCCTGGTCACTTATGTAGGCTAACAGCATTTGTATTTGAGATGCACTATACAAACAACTCAAAGTCCGTTTAAAAACTACAAGCTACAGTGCATTAGGCAAGCATGAAAAGAAAAAAAAGCTGCAAGATAAGAAAGAGTAACACATTTACTCCTTGTTATTGCTATAGAATTTGTAAAATATATACAACAAAACATCCTCGTGTAGTTTGTAAATGGTTTTATTAGCAAAATAAGGGAGATGGGTCTACAAATATTGTCCTTTTGTGGAGAACATACACATACATAGATAGGTGTGGCAGTTTTTTACATGAAAAGATCCAGGACAATATTTCTCAATCACCTTGGCAAACTTAAGCTGATCTACCATGACAGACCAGGCTTACACCTTTTCAGACAGGAATTCAAAAGCAACGTCTGAACTTTATGAGACCTCAAACTCACATTTACAACCAGGTTTTCTGTGGTTCTCTTCAACATCATCTCCTCCAAAATACACTAAAATATACAGCAAGATGTGCCTACTCAGATCCTTAAACACTTGAGTATGACTGGGTCAGTGCCTTAATAATAATCCATTTTAAAAGTAACAGGGAGAGTTTTAAAATTTATACACTGTTAAAAAACCAAAACCCCAGAAGTAAGGGCTAATCGTAACAATATACATCTCAGTAAATGATTGGCTGGCCAGGCCTTTCGCTGTCATGGCGGACGGGGAGGGGTCGTTAGATGGGGGACAGTGGCGGCTACGTGTTGGTCACCATGGCGACCGGGGACCCATGTACCTTTAGACGAGAGGGCAAAGCTCCTTCCTCCCACAGGTCACAGGTGTGCACATGGAAAATAGCAGGGACACGAACATATGAAAACAGTAAACCTCTCTATGTTTAGGACAGTTCAACAGGCAACAAAACAAGCATCGGGACGACCGCAACGAAACAAGCATCAGGACGACGACCGCAGTAAAAGGCATGCGAAGGCACAAGTACCAACAAACTGGACTCACACGTTGTACTTCTCCCCCTTCTTAAAAAAAAAAGGAAGAAAAGACGTATTTCCACCACAAAAATACCTTTTCCAGAAACAGAAGGAAAAGTTCACCTTCTTGAAATTTTTAACCGACAGGATAAAAAATAAAGTAAAATATGTTGAAATCTGCGTTGACTCTCTTACATTGATAGACATTCTGCACAAATGTTGAAACGTTAGGTAGAAATGTCCCAAGACAAAAACATAAATAAAGCTGTTAAAAGTGGCATATTGTACAACACTGGTCCATGAGTGATCCTCGAAACTCTTCTCATGTGGCCCGCCAAAAGATGCGCAACAAGCCGGCTCCTCGGCCTGCGGACAGACACAGAAACAAACCATAAAGGAGTCGTCTAAACAAAGGGGACGATGTGTTTTAAACTAAAATGGCACCAATTTCAGAATCATGTGTGTAAATTAAAGTGATTTTATTTCAGTAGTTCCAGTCAAAATGAAACATGAGAATATTACAATATAATATTACATGTTAATAACCATTCCAATTAAAGTAAATGCTTAAAATGTTTCACTATGTGTGTAGTTTATTGGTATTAGGGCTGCAACAACTAATTGGATTAACTGATTATTAAAATAATCGTCAACCAATTTAATAATATAATCATAACTGGGGTATTCATAGACTCTGAAACAGGCCATGCGCTGCGAGGAGTGTTTATTACCAAGACAGAGAAGTAAAGCGACAAAAACTGTTAAAAATAATGTACATTTTGTGTTTTTGGTTAAAAATATCTTTGTGTGTTTTTGCTTTATCCAAACGTCCTCAAGTGACATCTTGTTCAAATTTGTGTCCTTACCATTGCTGGTAAATATGTTTCCTTACCTTTTCTAACATTTGTGTCTTACCACTGTTAGTACTTGTGTCCTGCAATCTATTATTTAAAATTGATTTGCCTGAAATGCCTTACTATTTTTTGTTATTTATATTTCTGGAAATGTAAATATGTTTTTTTATTATTCTTGTACAAGCAGGAAGCTAAAAATAAGTTGTTTTGATTTGTTCTATGTAATAAAGGGGTGGGATTAAATAAGTTTTCTTCCTCCCACTCCTTTTCGAGCCTTAAAAGAAACAGTTTTTAATGTAATTATGATTCTGTATGTACTGTATATTTGTTGCTCGAAACAAATAAAGACTAAATTGTGTGATTTTTGGTTGAATTTTCACAATTTTTAATGGGAATTATAAAACACTGCAAGTTTTTAACCACTTTTTAATCATTAAATCAAAACTATTATTGAAATGACTGAACGATTATCAAAATAATTGTTAGTTGCAGCCCTAATTGGTATATTCCTTGTTGACTTGGACAACTGTATATTGTCCATATAACCGTTGCTATTTCCAGTTTCCACAGCAATGCCTACCCCATCTTGACACTATGGTAAGAAATTATTCATAGGCCTGTTGTGCCCCTGGTTACGATCAAGACACACACATCTAGCACATCATTCACAAAGCAGTGCTTATCAAATGCAATACTTACCCAGAAAAAGTTTTTTTTTTTTTTTTTTTGCAGTCACCGTCCTCAGAAGAGGCCACAGTCTTTTAGGTTGTTCTTAATGATGACGTCGGTGACAGCGTCAAACACAAACTGCACATTCTTGGTGTCTGTGGCGCATGTGAAATGGGTGTAAATCTCCTTTGTGTCCTTTCTTTTGTTCAGATCCTCAAACTGACACTGGATGTAGGCCGCCGCTTCCTCGTATGTGTTGGAGCCTAGATATACGAAAATAAAGCAAAGGAAAAAACAAAAGAGACAAAGTTAAATGTGGTTTGAATGCAATGTATTATCCAGGTGTGTTCAATTATATAAAATCTTAGGAATTTTCTGTGGTTAGAAATTTGAGGAAGTTGTATAAAAAAGGGGAGGTTCTCTTTGACAAACGGCATGTTTTTGTTGGCGAAAGATAAGTACGAGTCATCTCAATAATAGAAGGACTCAATGGCGAGATGTCTGCAGCTTCTCAATCATCCAGCAAAATCCTGTAAAAAGTTTAAACAAGGAAGTCATCTGGACAAGGTTTGTTTATTAGATGTTTCACCCTTTATCCAGAGTTAATTTTGACAACAAATTTTAAATTAGTTTTAGTCTTTTGACTAAAATGCTATTTAGTTTTATTCAAAATTTAGTCATGTAATTCTTTTTAGTTTTAGTCTAGTTTTTGTCGACTAAATCTCATACAATTTTAGTATGTATTTGTCTTTGATTTAACAATATTTATTTTTGTATATATATATTCTTTTAAAGTTTTGTTATGGTAGTGGTTTGCTTCAATGACCATACCACATTTTGCAGTTATATGGTCATTGCTTTGGCATAAAACTGAACAGATTGTTTGATGATGGTTAGCAGCAAACAGCAGGTAAACATTCAGGTGCAGGTAATTACTCCAATGCACATAAACAGAACTGGGGATGCAGCCAGTAACTTTGTGCACACACTTGCAGCCTCTCCAGGCATCAGCAGCTTTTCAGGACAAAGACAGCAGCAACAACTGTCTCTGTCCTTTGCTGGACACAGTGTGGAGTTTAAATCTGATTCTGTTTAAGTTTAGCTCAGAGATTGTTTTTCTAACCCGTGCGTAATGAAGAGGAGGAAAGACGCGCTGCACATCGCGAGAGGAAGGGATGAAAGGTGAGGAGCAGGGTCACAAAACAACGCATTTATCCAACGCAAAGTGAAACCTTGAGATGAAGTAGAGCGGGGGGAACGGCGTCTGCAGAGGTGGAGCCGCGTTTCTGGCGCTCCGTGACGAGGCGGTACACATGTCCCGACCCACTTAAAGTCCCGGTTAGAAAATATGAACGTTAACAGCGGTCTTTGATTGAAGAGGTATCAATTTATTTATTTATCGTCCCGTCTGCTCATTTTTGTTTCATTTTTATTTGTTAACGAACATGTCAGTGCATTTAGTTGTAGTTTTAGTCCTCATTGATTACTTTTTATTTAGTTTTTGTTTTGTAAAAATATGTTGACAAAAACTATGACGAAATATATTTGTCAACAAAATTAACACTGCCTTTATCCCAAGGGCTTACCGTATTTTCCGCACTATAAGGCGCATCGGATTATAAGGCGCACCTTCAATTAATGGCCTATTTTAAAACCGTTTTCATATATAGGGCGCACCGCATTATAAGGCGCATCCACTAGATGGCGCTGCGCTAAAGGGAATGTCAATAAAACAGTCAGATAAGTCAAACTTTATTAATAGAATACAAACCAGCGTTCTTACAACTCCCTCGTTGAAAACAATGTATTTCCAACTCCATTTGTCACAGTTCAAAGCTACATGAACAGCGTTCGAGCGCTCAGTTTTCTGTCCCCTCAATGTCGCAACTCTTCTACTGAGATGGAGCAAAGGCCGCGCCTCCTTGTTCTTTTGAGTCAGGATCCATAAACACGCCTATGGCACACATGAACAGCTGGGACTGGAATTCCCCTTTACCGTTTTTACCGCTGTCACTTCGGCGACGCCCCCTGAATACGGTAGCCATAATTAACCAACATTGATCCATATATAAGGCGCATCAGATTATAAGGCGCACTGTCGGTTTTTGAGAAAATTAAAGGCTTTTAGGTGCACCTTATAGTGCAGAAAATACTGTAGTCTTTTCTACTGAGCGTGTTGAGGAGCCACTTTCACTTTGGAGCCCAGCTTAGCCCAGATTAGAGCAGCCACACTGGCCACGTGAGACGCTTGAGCAGCCTACAAAGCCTACAGAAAGTAAATGCAAGCCTATTCAGTCAACTATAGTCAGCAAAGGTTTATTATATGTGGCTGTATTTTGACTTTTGAATGGCATTACCAGAGAAACACAGGTGCAGAGCTGCAAGCACCTACACAGTGCTATGATCTGGGGTTGCTGCAGTCGGTCGGGTTAATAATAGGGCTGTGATTTTAATATGTTATTATGATTAATTAATTACAGAAAAAGTGACACTATTTCAAGCAAAGTTTTCTGTCCATGGGGTAAGATAATTTTGTTTGAAATAAATAAAAAAATCTTACCCTATGGACAGATATATTTACTTATTTCAAGCAAAATTAACTTAAAACAGGAAAGAAATACTTTGAAACAAGGCAAATAATCTAGTAATAAGTTACCTAATAACTAAATAAATCTAGCCTAGTTATTTTTGCTTAAATCAACATTGATAATCTGAATTATTGCTCAAATCGAGATTATCTGAATTCAAGTAATTTTATCTAATGTAGATATTGATTTTTTGCAGTGCAGTCAGACACATTGTCCTTAAATAAAACTTAAATCTAACAGGAAGTAAACAAATGAAGTAACAGACTGTGGCTTTCACTTAATAAAAATATACATTAATAAGGCTAAATGAAGAACTCAAATGTTAAAATCCCCCTCCTCATATTTACCAGTTCATTTGTGGCTTTACTCTTAAAACTATGGCCAACCTGACCCTCATTATTTTCTGTAACAAGCAGATGAAAAAATAATATTTATGGCACTTGTGGTGACAGAAAAGGGGATGAACAAAACGAGCACAATGGTGTGGTGTTGTGTATGAAAATCTTTCTCTGAGAACACAAACGTGAACGAACTTTAGCCTCCGACAAATTCCAGACAGACCAGGTTTGACATTAACTTTTTTGCTCACTGGCCACCATGACTCAACTTTGTCAACAGCTGCTAGCCAATTACTGTTTATACTATCCTATATATTTAGCCACAATTTAATTAGTTAGGTTTCTGTGTATATTTTATTGTACAATTTGGTTTTATATAAGGACATGAATTTACAAGATATTAATAAACAGCTTTACCTTGACAGAATAAATCTTAACTCTGTCCATGTGACATCCTCTAAAACATGTTATTGTGTTAATTCTTTCTTTCTTTATTCACAATGAGGGCTTGACATTAACTTTTTTGCTCATTGGCCACTGTTTCCAGTCCTTTTCAAAAGTTACTAGCCAATTAGGGTTTTTAAAAGCTAGAATTTAACTAGTTCAAATGTTTATTTCATTATTTTATCATATTTTATAACATACAAAAACAATTTGGTTTTATGTGCAGACAATAATTTATCAAATATGTGGAAAAGAGGTTTACCTAGGCAGAATGAATTTTCTCTTTTTGCATCTTAAAACATGTTTTTTTTTTTTTTTTTTTCTCAGATCACGATGAATTACTCTGTACTAAATTAGGTGGACACTCAAACATACCAAAAGGAGTTCAGGACCTCTAAAGTTAAGATACCATATTTTCCGGACTATAAGTCGCACTTTTTTTCAGAGTCTGGCTAGGGGTGTGACGTATACTCAGGTGTGACTTATATATTAAAATATTTCAGGTGTTGGTTAGAGGGCGCTCTAGGCTTGTGTACCAGCATCTGCTGCACCTGTACCACTGACAATTTAAAATGTAAACATTACCACTAACAACTTAGGCTATAAAGACAACTGAGAAAGAGCGGAATAATTGGAAATGGAACTGATGCTGAGTCTGACGACAGCCACGCAGAGGAGGAAGCGGCGCTTCGTCTACCTCCGGAGTTGGCGGAGTTGTTCAGAAGCGACACCGAGGATGAAGAATTTAAAGGATTTAGTGATTAGGAGTGAGATGGTGAGTTTGGTGAACTTGTTATATTATGTTCTTTATGCTATAGTTATGTGAATAACTGTTAATATATTACGTTAACATACGAGACCCCTATTCAGTTCGTTGTTTATGCTTCATGTAGCTGAATAACCATCAATGTGTTACGTTAGCAAACCGCACACCTATTCAGCTGTTGTTCTCTATTCTATTATTACTATAACTTGTCTTTCAAGATGAAATGTCTGTTCTTGGTGTTGGATTTTGTAAAATAAATTTCCCCCCAAAAATGCGACTTATAGTTCAGCGCGACTTATATAAATTTTTTTCTTCTTCATTATGCATTTTTTGGCTAGTGCGACTTATACTCCGGAAAATACGGTACATGCCAAAGAGGCTTGAGAGACTAAAAGTGCTATTACCCAAAATGGAAATCTACCAGCATTTGGCCGGTTGGCTGGTGCTAATGTAAAGCCCTGAAGACAGATATTCACCATCGCTGCAGGTCACTCTGGACACTGAACCACTCTTATAAACGGGACGTACAGACTGCAGCCTGTGCTGAGTGCTGCTGCTCTGCTGAGGGGAGGGAGGTGGAGCAGAGTGTGAGAGAGGCGAGACTCTAGTATTAACACAGCATAGCCTCATCCTATATTGTGCGCAAATTAATATTGATATACTGTATCGCCCCAGCCATAATTCTTACCTGCATATTCAGGGTAGCAAATGGTAAGCGGACTTTTCTTGATCTTCTCCTCAAACAGGTCTTTCTTGTTGAGGAACAGGATAATGGATGTGTCGGTGAACCACTTGTTGTTGCAGATACTGTCGAACAGCTTCATACTTTCATGCATTCGGTTCTACAAGAAGCAACAAGGAGATTATGTGAACGACTGCGTTAGAGGCCAGGCTGGGTGAGTGTTGATCAGTTAACATTCAGCTTGCTCAGAATCGGGGCAAACAAGGACAGAGATGCTGCTGTGTTGGAGCACACAGCGTAGTGTTCGCTGCTCATCTCGTCTGAGTCAGTGAATTACTCACCATCTCTTCGTCTTCTGCCAACACCAGGTCATAGTCACTCAGGGCCACACAGAAGATGATGGCCGTCACACCCTCAAAGCAGTGGATCCACTTCTTCCTCTCGGACCTCTGACCGCCAACATCAAACATTCTGCAGGCGGGAAGGGAGAGGTGATGCACACAATACAATACATGCAGTGTTTAAACAAAAATAAATCTGTGCCACAGGGTTTTTATATCAGCTGTATTATGATCTGATGAGAGAATTAAAAGAAAAGGTTTCTGTATTATTTCAACATGTGTTTGTAATACACTAGAACATGATGACTTCAGGTACAAAGACCTAATACTCTAATAAAGGCATTAACAATTATGTATTATAACCTTTTTCCAACAGCAAATGTATAGTATCTCCTTTTAGGGAAAGTGTAACCCAAAGTAAGATTAACAGTAATCCAGCGACATTTAATTTAGATCTTTAAATCTTTAACATACAGTGTAGTAGTTTTTAAATAATATAAAAGAATTTCAAAATATCCTAAAATTGCTGATTTGAAACCTAGATTTATTCATCTACAGTATGTTACCTCATTTACAATCTGCTGAAAGAAGAAAGTAGTAAAGCTTCTATTTAAGAGAGGAATTGTACCGTATTTTCCGGACTATAAGTTGCACTTTTTTCCATAGTCTGGCTAGGGGTGCGACGTATACTCAGGTGTGACTTATATATTAAAATATTTCAGGTGTTGGTTAGAGGGCGCTCTAGGCTTGTGTACCAGCATCTGCTGCACCTGTACCACTGACAATTTAAAATGTAAACATTACCACTAACAACTTAGGCTATAAAGACAACTGAGAAAGAGCGGAATAATTGGAAATGGAACTGATGCTGAGTCTGACGACAGCCACGCAGAGGAGGAAGCAGCGCTTCGTCTACCTCCGGAGTTGGCGGAGTTGTTCAGAAGCGACACCGAGGATGAAGAATTTAAAGGCTTTAGTGATTAGGAGTGAGATGGTGAGTTTGGTGAACTTGTTATATTATGTTCTTTATGCTATAGTTATGTGAATAACTGTTAATATATTACGTTAACATACGAGACACCTATTCAGTTCGTTGTTTATGCTTCATGTAGCTGAATAACCATCAATGTGTTACGTTAGCAAACCACACACCTATTCAGCTGTTGTTCTCTATTCTATTATTACTATAACTTGTCTTTCAAGATGAAATGTCTGTTCTTGGTGTCGGATTTTGTAAAATAAATTTCCCCCAAAAAATATGACTTATAGTCCAGTGTGACTTATATACGTTTTTTTCTTCTTCATTATGCATTTTTTGGCTAGTGCGACTTATAGTCCAGAAAATAGTGTACTACCAAATTTGGAGGTTGTATTGTAACATTTTTAAGTCTAATTCTTTCCCTTCCTATTTGTACTGGTTATTCAGTGCCTTCTGCCTACAGAGATGGTGCAAAAACTGCTGTATGTACACATAGAGCAGTATGATTTGGGTCTAATAAGGCCATTGCTGGGTTTACTATTGCCGCATTTCCACCAGGGGGTACGGTACAGATCAAAACAGCTGTGGCTAATATACACTAGCGCAGTTTTAAAAAAAAGTAATTTGCATGTACTCTCTTTGCGTATGGCTGTTAAGATGCGTTTGATTAAAACAACTTTTCCTTGTTTTTAAGTTTTTTTGCTTCTCATTTTGACTCAAGTGAGGATTAGCTATCATCCAGTCAACACGCAGCAGTGAGTAAATTTTATGAATGCACAATAATGGCAATTTGAGGTCAAACAAATAATTCTGACAATTAAAAAATCAACCGATAATAGGACCGATAATCGCCCTGTGGTTTTCCCATTGACGGATCCCAGTCTGTCAGTTTCCCTCAGCCCCGCCCCTGCTGCAGACTGCTGTCAGCCTGGGAGAAAGGAACCCAGGGCAGGCTGTCTTTACAGTGTCCATCAAAGAAAGAAAGTTTCTGCATGTTCTGTAAAAGTTCCACGAGAAAGGCAAGAAGCTACTTGCTCTTCACATCAATTATAAGTCTCCTAAAACTTTATCCTGACGAAGATGTGTGCGTGTGAAGAACACTGAGCAGCCTGCCCCACTGTCACTCAGGCTTCGGCCAAACACACACGGACAGCGCCGAGCCACCTCAAAAAGCCTAACACAGTGTCGGGTCTTAAAAGGGCGGGCTGCCTGATAATATTCAACAAAACGAAAGAATGATAATCCTAGAATTTTTCAGCACTTCTCTCATTGAGATGGAGAAGAGCCCCATTGCTGCTCGTATCAGGCCAAAGCAGAAGTGAGAGGCTTTGTGCGGGACAAGACTGCCTCTTTCCTGCGCAAACCTTTTATTAATCCACAGATTTGATTGATTTGTTCACCGCTTCAGTCTGATGTTTACAGAGCAGAGCAGGCAGCGGGTGAACTCGTCTGATTGGATGTTCTACCGTAAGGCCCGCCTCTTTCCCACATGAGGTAAAAAACGACGATTGTCATGTCTTTAGGTCAAAAGACATTGATAATTTTATAATGTTAAAAAGTTAGTTAAAAGTTATAAATAAGTTTATGATTGCTAAATAAATATGCCCATTTAATATTGTAAACTATTAAAAAAGATACGGATAAAATTGTCAGAGTGAGACATCTTCTCCTGTAAGGATCGTTTTTGTTTCAGTGCAGAGTAAGCGCTCCTGTGCGCCATTAGAGGATCTTTGACGTTTTTTCCTCTCAGCGAAAATCAGGCTAGAACCGCGGTAAAAAGAGCTCCAAAATGTCTCATGAACACGCTGAATGTGCTCTAAACGTTTGAACCTTGGGAAACTTTCGTTTTTGTAAGTATTTGTATGTTCACAAGCACTTAGTTGAGGTTACAGTTGATGTAAACTTGAGGTTGTTACCTGCCGCTAACAAGACTGCTGTGTTACATGTGCATAAGCTAACCTAGCTACTTGTATTAGCACACCAAATGTCCAGGGCAGTCTGTAATACACATTTTTTCTGTATGTTTCAGTTACTAAAATATATATCAATTCAAGAGAACTCCATAAAAGCAAGAAAAGTACGCCTTGTGTACAGAGTTTTCTTTATTAGTTTGCTGGCTGTCTAGCTCCACACAGTCACGTGTTGTGAGGGCAGCACAATGATGGAATGCAGCTAAGGCATTAGAAAAGGTGTTTATCTGTATATTAATGATAAAAATTATTAGAACAATAACAATAATAAAAACTGTAAAAAATGGACTGGACACAGAGATAAGTAATATGTGACTTCTGACACACATTACCAGGTCAAAGTGGGATACTACAGCCTACAGTGTAAGAGTAAGTTATTATGCTTACAAGCTAAGAGTAGGCTGGATAACCATACTGACACCGTTTCAGAAAATGTGTGTAGCCACACAAAGTTACTGTAATACTTATGCCAGGTCTATTATTGGCGCTGTGACGCTGCCACAGAAACACACCGAAAACCTAGAGAGTATAGACGCAGTCGTTGGGAAACTGGAAGCTCCACTCGGCTCCACTCTAACTAGCAATACTATTGATTGCGTCCAATACGTCACTTCCTGTGCCAAATACAAATACTTTTTAAAAACGCAACTAACTGTTTAAAAATTTATGATATTGATAGAATAAAGATGGTTATGGTTAAGGTTAGGGTAAGAAACTTGAGTACTGGAAGTGGAGGTAGTGGAGCTCCACTTTCCCCAATCGGCTGCAGCCAGACCCTTCTCCCAAAAACAGACAAAAACAAACGGGGCAGAGGACTGGTGCAATGTAAACATAAGACCATGGTGGTGAATATGAATGTGCGAGCTACAAAGAGGACCTTAGTCTGTAGTGAGAGGAACAGAATATTTTGCTGTAAAAGCCATAAAATGCTCAGTAGTGACTGCAGCTTGCCATTATTACTGTTACTGTCAAAGTTCAGCACGTGCAGGTTAAGGAAAATGCGTTATTGTTTCAGAAAAGATGTGTATGAGCTAAAGATATGGAAACATGTATCTGCCGTTTTTAAATCTTTCCACTCTGGGATCCGGTTTCAGAAATGATCGTATTCGGCCTCCCAAAACACATGTGGATGAAACACCTATGCCACAAAAAAACCTTTGTGGATACGCCTAAGCCCGTCTTCATGTGGACAGGCCTTACTCCACATTTATGTATCTGTCAAATGTATTTCAGGTTTTATAAGTAAGATAGTGTTTAATAAAGTAATTTGAATGACTTACAAAATCAGGTAGAGTTAGAAATAAAATATTATTGTTATCGGTTGAAAGACGCTGCATCCATTATTGTGCATCCCTAGTACATTTCTCTTTGGACATTTTTGGCGAGTAGAAACTCTGTACTGGCTGAACCTGCGTTGGACCGCTCTAGTGGAAATGCGCCAGGTGTTAGGCTGTGGAAGTTCTCACTTGAAATGTAGGTCCTTGAATGTGAAGTGTGTCTCAACAATGCCTGTGGTTTTGACTCGGGTCCTCAGGACATCCTGCTGTGTTGGAATGTAGGTGGCCTGGGATATCCTGTCCAAATCATTCAAGTAACTGTGAGAAAGGCACAACAAAAGCAATAGTAAGAGAAGATGAAATAAAGGTAATTTGTGGGTACATAGCCAAGGAAGAAAGACATTGATTAAAAAAACACACACACACACAGATTAGGATGATGTGTGGTAAAAACAGCACACTCTTAGTAAACACCACAGACAATTCCTGGTTGAATTCCATAAATTAGCCTCAACAGACTGACAACTAATTACATTTTGCACCAGAGCACAAACAAACAGCTATGTATGATGCATTTCGAAATTCCCAAAATTGCATGTACAATGCATTTTTTCTATTCTGACACATTCACATGGTTTAGATTATATAGCTGCACAACAAGCTTTTGTTTTCACTAATGCATTATTTTATAATAGTACAATGTCCCCCAGCTACTGTTCCACTATTACTCAGGATATTCATTGTGAGCCAGTGCCAGTAAAGCAACCAGACCACAAGATTAGATACCAAATCGATCTGGGTTGAATTTAGACATGATTGCAGCGGTTAGAGCTGATGCCTCAAAGCTAAGACAGTGCCTCTGACATTATCTGCGCTCAGTCTTATTGAGGGAGTTTGCCAATGTGAGGTCTTTGATGGGTTCCCTGTGGCTGCTCTACAGTTCACAGATATGTACACAGCTGATTGGGAAGTCCCTACATGTGAGAACTGCCATCTGCCACACTGTTTTCCTCCACTTCACACAATACCTGCTGACACCAGTGCACAGCCATACCCCCAACACGACCTTTCTGTCACCCCACTAAAGGCCAACATACAATTCAGTTGCACCTCTTTGTTGTCTTGCTTTCTTGAAGTAGTAAGACACACACACTGTGCCTCTTTCAATTTGAGAAAAAAATCAAATTTTAACCTTTAAGGTTTGAGACGAGAAATGACTATATAACTACCCACACGTTTTGACCTTCACATTAAAACAAGTGAAAAGAACCTGGGAAAAGGCCTTATTTGTTTTGCAATGTATCAAGTGGTGTAGAACCTTGTAACACAGCATGGTGCCGGTGATGGCCACAAGCAGCAGCAGTGTGTGCCGCAAATGTCTGTATAGTTGGAGTAAATTAACTGTTTTGTGCAAAGAAGTGCAGGATCACTAAGTACAGTGCAGCATCTATGACTCTGCTGCTCTTTACTGTGACTGTGTTTTAGTTCTATGTATTTAAACCTTTTTTTATCTTAGACCGTCCTCTTTTTATCTTATGAAATGTTTTTGTTTCTTGTCCTGTGTGCTGTTGTGTGTTATATGCTGATGGTTATCCCCTTCAGGGATCTAATAAAGTATTGACTGATTTATAGAAAACACACAAAAGATACAATAGTGTTCCCTGAAAAAGGATTAGAGTAACCAATTAGAAAATGGCAAACTGCTGGTGGCTCAGTCTGAGATGAAACTGCTGGTAGTTTTAAAAAGCAAGATAGTATACGGCTTTTGCTTTTGCTGAGTAAGAGGGCTGCCTTGTGACAATGTCAACAGCAAACCAATGGCTATTGCACAATACCATAAACAATAACCCCTAAGGATCCTAAAGCCTCTGAGCTAACCTACAAAGAAGCGTTCCTTTGTTGAGGTGTTAAGTCAAAGATGAAAAAAGAATTATTTTGGCACAAAAGAGTACACTGTCTGTGTCAAAGTTATGGCAACGTATTTTTGAGTGGTCTACACAGTAGTGCACTTGAACAGGTCGTCCAAAGACAGGCAGCTGAATCTGTGAATTTTCCTGAGTTATTTGGCCTTCTGGACACCTGAGGTATAATACTGTGTCAATAAAAGCTGTGTGAGGCACCTCTGAGAGCATGAGTCAGCAGCAGGCAGAGAAAACACACTTTCACCCTGTTGTTGTTGTTGTGTTTATGAGTGTGTGCGTGTGACTCACTATGCTGCTGAATCGTTGAGCTGATATTCGCGAGAACGGCTAAAGCAGGCTTGGACTCCTCCATCCTTCCACAACCGCTTAATGACACCAGCGAGCTCTGCAGTCATGAAGCCTTCCTCTGCTGAGCCCGCCAGCACAAACAGCTGCCGCGCATCATCCTAACAGAGGAGAGTGCCTTGTGTCAATATGATTAATCAACCATCAAAGTCATCGCACTTCTTTATAATTAACACTGGTTTGCTTCACAGATAAATGAAACCACAATCTGGAGACATATGAAGGTGAAATAACTCACAAAAACTACAAAAATACGTTTTTGTTAAGAGGTAACAGTGTTCATCTGTGTGTTGTATATGTCTACTACCTTTGGCAGAAACAAAGAAACAACAATAGTTTGAAATGTTAAACTGAGTTTCTTGGTGATTTTTGCTGTGGTGAGCTTAACCGCATACATGAAACCAACATCACAATGATCCTAGTTTAGTATACGGTATACTCACTCTCCTACTGATGATCCTGGGAATAATTTTGTTGTATACTAGCAGGCAGACGGCCTGTTAACATGCACACCCTAAGGCGCTTTTCCACTCGGCAGAACGGTACGGGACGTGTCAGTACGTGACTCCTTAGAACGTGTAGCCCCCAAAACCTGCTGGTGTTTCCATGACTCTGGGTCCAGGAGACCCACGACTGTTACATAAACACTGACGTCACACAAGCAACAAAAGTTGTGTTAATAAATAAAATTTAAAAAAGATAAAAAATGTGCTTGAAACTCACTTTAAAAACATAAAGGCACTGGCAACATTTAATAAAAAGATGAGCATAAATCCTGGTGTGTGTCTGTGTGAGGCTGGTGTGTGTCTGTGTGAGGCTGGTGTGTGTCTGTGTGAGGCTGGTGTGTGTCTGTGTGAGGTTGGTGTGTGTCTGTGTGAGGCTGGTGTGTGTCTGTGTGAGGCTGGTGTGTGTCTGTGTGAGGCGGGTGTGTGTCTGTGTGAGGTTGGTGTGTGTCTGTGTGAGGCTGGTGTGTGTCTGTGTGAGGCTGGTGTGTGTCTGTGTGAGGCTGGTGTGTGTCTGTGTGAGGCGGGTGTGTGTCTGTGTGAGGCTGATGTGTGTCTGTGTGAGGATGGTGTGTGTCTGTGTGAGGCTGGTGTGTGTCTGTGTGAGGCTGGTGTGTGTCTGTGTGAGGCTGGTGTGTGTCTGTGTGAGGCGGGTGTGTGTCTGTGTGAGGCTGATGTGTGTCTGTGTGAGGATGGTGTGTGTCTGTGTGAGGCTGGTGTGTGTCTGTGTGAGGACGGTGTGTGTCTGTGTGAGGCCGGTGTGTGTCTGTGTGAGGCCGGTGTGTGTCTGTGTGAGGCTGGTGTGTGTCTGTGTGAGGCTGATGTGTGTCTGTGTGAGGATGGTGTGTGTCTGTGTGAGGCTGGTGTGTGTCTGTGTGAGGACGGTGTGTGTCTGTGTGAGGCTGGAGCTAAAGCTGTATTAGCTTCAGTAAACAGGAGACTACTTCAGGTTTACCTCCAGCTTTCTGTGCAGTAAATTCACTTCTCTGCTCCACTTTAACACATTTTAACCTCTGAACATATAACCACATGAGTTTAACTCGTGTTTAATCCAGTTTAATCCAGTCTAAACTAAAAATTAAATGTTTAGATTCTTGAAATGAGAGCTTCACTAAACCAGAAACAGCTGTTGCTAATATACGCTGGCTTCATTTTTAGAAAAAGTGGCCTCAACATTAGCTCGTCCTCTCTTGGAATACGGCTGTTTATCACAAGGACACGTACGAGTTTGATTAAGAAAAAAACATTTTCACTTTTATTTCTGTTCTTTGACTTGTTGTTTTTGCCTGAGTGAGGATTCTCTCTTGTCCAGTCGCCTCACAGCAGAGCCCACCGCTAACCGTTCCAGACGCTTAAACCGAGCTGGATCCCATCAGGGAGGAAAGCCAAAAGTAGAACGGTTTGGAACACTTTTCGGGAAGTGGAAACATCCCCAAAACCGCCCCGTTCCAACCTACTGGAAAAGCACCTCTAGTGGTACTACAGTAGAAATTGAAACCTAGCTAGCTTCATGGCTTTGTTGAATATACAATCAGTAAAAGGAGTTTTCTCATGACTCACAGCTCTTGCAGCATCTCCAAAGTCAACCTTAAGGCGGCCCATGGCTCTGATGATGGCAATGATGGACTGGATAGTGTTGCTGTAGACCACAGCCTTGTACTGCTTACACTCCTCTTCTGAGTAGCCCGCTTCATGGATGATTCTACAAAGGAAAAATAAAATGTACTCAAATCAATGACAAACTTCTTTTCCTTTAAACATGTTATTGCATTTAAAACGTAATATCCTATGCCGCATTTGACTTAAGGCATCTTTACTAATGTTCATTAAATAGAGAACACAGCAAGTGGACGATGATGTCTAAATCTACAGTGACAGATTGTGCTTGTTTCTCGTCATGATCCATTAAACGTGCTGGTGGTTTGTACTCTGTGTAACATTACCCTGATAGCATCATGGTTTGTGTTGTGGAAAATTAATACTATGAAATAAAATCTACCACAGTGCGTCCGTGCATATTTGATGAGAGTATGCAAGCTAGAAATGGTTGATTTACTTACTTCATCTGCTTAACTATTGTGCTTTTTCCAGATTCACCGGCACCTAGAAAACAATGAAAAGTGCATAGTTAGGGAAGCTGAAATACAATTTACTTTACACCAATGTTCACTACTCAAAGCATCAATTTGTGAACTGATCAGATGAGGTTGAGTGTAAATAATTTAGCCGTAAAAGTGCAGTTCTGTTTTTGATCAGCCCTAATATTCAATTATGCAGTCTCAGTGTGGAGGCTTTCTGTATTAATGCAGGACAAATTTAGCAAAACATGGCCAAAAACACTGTGTCAATTGGTGATGGAAAGTCACTTGGCACAGGCGGCGAATTCGGCTGTTGACGGTGTAGTTGACCGATGAGGCAACGGCGTGATGAATAGAGCAGAGGGGGAGGGAGAGATAGAGCGAGCATAATGAGAATCGGGCTGT
Source organism: Bostrychus sinensis (assembly GCA_020698575.1). Lineage (NCBI taxonomy): Eukaryota > Metazoa > Chordata > Actinopteri > Gobiiformes > Eleotridae > Bostrychus > Bostrychus sinensis. Next base: position 8,109,267 of record CM036239.1, read on the forward strand.
CGGCGCGAGTTTGCCAATTTCACACGTCACAGCGCCATGGCAACTGCTCTCTTTATATCCAGGGCATCTCAAGTCCACAGTCACCTGAGGAGGATCGCCTTTGAGCGACGTGTTGGCTTTATGCAGGGTTTGCTATGCATTATACATCTACTGCTTTCTTCTGTAGTGTAGCCGGGGCTTTCCAACAGCTATCAATGTCACGATCAATGTCATTAAACAGGATAAGTAATGATCTTTCATAAAGCATCTATCATTTGCTTGTGTGTAGGTTGTGCAGTGCAGACCTGCTAATGCTCAGATAATGTCCAGACCTAGCTATTAGCAAAGCAATTGGAGATGAGAAAACTCCAAATAAAACCCAAGCTGCTTCTAACTTTACTTCTTTAAAAGGAAGTGGGATCAAGGCACTAAAAAAACATTACACCATGACACTGCCATTATAGCCTATTCTAGCAATATAAATTATTTTCTAGCTCCACTTTTGTGATTTTGAAAAACACAATACAAAACAATAATTGGCAACAGGTTCAGCATTGGGATTACTGTATTACTGTATAACAACAGCAAAATAAAAGCATCTGTGACTAAGGTTATGTGTCTAAATTCCTGTACACCTTCCTCTAGCACAGACTAGCTCTGCCTTGGCACTTCAACTTTGGTATAATTGGATAAGATTCACCTGAGGACACATTATTTTAATTACTTGTCACCACTCTGGTGCTAGAGTGTTCCCGTGAGGAGGGGCTGTTCTCTGCGCTCTGAGGGCAGACACATAGGTGTGTGAAGCTATTAGGAGGCCGCGTACAGACGGCTGCTCAGCTGGACACGGTGGCCGGACAGCGGGCACAGCCTGCGCAGCCCTGGCAGCCTCCACTTCACGTAGCAATGCAGAGGAGTTCAGTATAAAACACTAAAATGTACAGACACACTTTGAACTAATCTCAAGGTCTCGTAAGGAAACTTCTAGGTGCTAAAAAAGAACAACCTATTCTCAAATACAAAAACTTCTCAATTAAGCTGAATTGGATAATGATAAAACATGCAGGAAATACATTTAACATACAACATAATTCCACAGTAAATGCTTTGATAAGATAATCTGTGCATGTGAGGCGCTTGGATGAGGCTGCAGAGTGATATCACAGGGTGCGGCTCCTGTCTTTGAGGCCTTGAGGCTAGAGCAGCCCAAAACACACCATCTTCCTGTTTTTGACTCAGACACACATTTGTTACCACAGACCTGACCTATCTGCCTTTGTGCAGAGTCATGTTACACACCCACGGCTTTGATACTCCCTCCCCAAAAAGGCTGTAGACCCCAAACCTCTGAAGCAGCTGTTTTCTGTTTTTAGTGGTTCAGCCTATTTTAGGAAACTCAGAGCTAAACCTTCCAGTGAAAATTGCTGGGTTTCTGCTGCTTCCACAGAGAACAGAGCTGCTTCTATCCACCAACCTCAAACACATCTCGCTTTTGGACCTTCCCCAGGTGGTTTTTCCTTAACTGCAGAGGCACTGTGGACGGTGATTGTTGCAGAACAATGGACAAATGCGATTAAAATGGCTACAATACCTGGACCTTTTCTACTCGAGATTAGCCATATGTCTCAGCTATTCTCCTGAGACTAGACCCTTGGGTACAATGTACGATTTACAAAACACAGAATGAGTTGTTTTCATTGGCAACTTGGAGTGGGTAAAAGTCATGAAGATAGATTTGCCTACAACTGTTTAAGGAGAGAGCAGACAGCTAGCTGACCATGTCCAATGTTAGGGGAACAGCTCGGGTTTGGCAGCTCAGTGTGTAAAAGACATTAGTGATGCCACATTAGAAGAAGGAGCAGGGAACATGTAACCGTCCTGCTGTCATTGTCCTTTTGTGGCACTCATCCTTCCCCCTCATTCTATCTGTTATATCTTTTCCCTTTGATTTACGGTTATTGTCTCTTACCACTCAATTTCCCTCTCGCTCACTCTCTGAAAGGGGATTTAAAAATGAGTCACTCATAAAGGATTCCAGGAGGCTCGGAGCAGCGCTACCCACCGAGGGAAATGACCACACTAAATCACACAGACTTATCCACCAAACTGCGGGTCGATGGCTACGACTGTTTCCCATACACACCGGCTTGGACGAGACTGTCCACGGAGATGTCTGAAGGTGTAGGAAAGGAATGTGCTTTGATTTTCTGCATTTTTGGTGACACTACTTCTGATGAGAGCTGAGCAGCACAGTCATAGCACTTGGTCGAGGCAATTAACCACATAAAAGCTAGAAAATGGATTAGAATGATGAAAGTTAGGCATTTGCTTACAATTACTGTACTATATACTAGAGCTGCACGATACGGAGAAAACATGCGATATTCGATAACTATGTTGAAAATTGCGATAACAATATTATTGCGATATTTGAAAATAGAGCCTACTTTTCGAACATAGTAAGTTAAATTCACTACATTTCACAAAAATGTAAGTTCCTGTATTTACAAGTCAAAACAGCAACAAAATCAAAACTTAACACAGACTAAACCAGGAATAAAACAAGGCTAAGCTGTGACTAAAATAATTAAATTACCACTAAAACTGGACTTTTTAAACATTTTTATTTAGTCACAACATACGTTCTTTTAAGGCTCTGGTGGAAAATGATTCTTCGGTGTAAATCTCTGTCAGATGGAAGACCATAGCGTTATTGCGATATATTTAGATTATTGCGATACGGATATTACAATAATGATAATTTTGCGATATATTGTGCAGCCCTACTATATACTTTACTAACTATAAAATGAGTAGTCAGGCTTTAGAAAATGTAAACTATTTCAGCACACAGACAGTAATAGAAATCTTCAAGAAGAAAAAAATTTGTATAAAAAAAAAAAAAGTGCTAATGAGAAAAAGTCCACATCCATAACTGACTTCTCTACTTAACTCCCTGGAGTCTGCCAGATGGTCTGCTCACTGTCGAGCTAATACACAGCGATTCCTATGTGAACAGAAGTGTAGAATTATGCCTAATGATTTAACACTGTATTAGGGACAGAGAGCTCAAATCTGTGATAAACATTTGGTGTCACACTGGAGCACCAGGTGGTATCCACATAAAGCTGACAGTCACTAAAACACAGGAGGTTTGTTGCGTAAACAAAAACAGATTGTGGGTCACCTCTTCCAAACATTGCCAAAGACTTGTATTCCACTGAAATATTGTTGACATTTTAGTTTTAGAGTTTAGAGTACTGGAAAGTGAACCCAACAAGCTGAATCCACGCTTTCTAATCACCAACAACTTTTCAGCAATGTTTGTTTCTGGCAGGATAAACAACTCGCACTGTGTGGTTTTCTGAAACCACAGCTCTTTCATATTTAATGCCACAGTCATTAACCGTGTTCTCGTTTTACTGGCTATCTCTTCCTTTCTCCTGGCGTCAGTCGGCTGTCACTTCAGGCAGTAACCTGAAGAGCCTCAGTGCGTTACCTGGCTACCAAACTGAGTGGGCTCGACACAAATGGCAGGAAATGGCACCATAACAGATGTGTGCAGGACGCAAATGACCTGAAACACAACGAGAACAAAAAGAGCTACTAGGTGTGAATTTCAGCAAGTCTAAGTTCAACCAGCGTTACAGAGCAGGTGCCACAAAAGACATATCTCTGCCAACAGCAGCACAGTACAGAACTTGACCCAACTTGCTTTGGTTTCAGTGAGCAGGTCCCTTCTGGCCTCTAAGCACTTGAAGAATGCAGTCTGTCTTAAACATGAAAATATGTCTGCTTGTTCAAACAAAAGTCAAACGCGTCCTGAGAGAAAGTATATATCATTGGACTATGATTTGTTTTAAGACTGGAAACTTCTTTTTCAACAGTTTGTTAGAAACCTCACATTTTGTCATTTGTTAATCCCTGTATTAGATTGAGAATATGTGTCCTGGTGACCCACATAACATGTGTGTGCATGTCAACATTTCACAAAGCCAGCTACCTCAGAGGCCGGTGGAAAATTTTTGCACCTATGGTCTGTATTTACAATCACAACAGTGCTTCCCCGTGTAAGTAATGTCTTATTTACACATGGCCAGGCTTCGAGATGCAAACGTTTACTGTTGTGCACACAGGGCCACAACCAACCAAAGATATGACAACACAGAAAATACACACCAGTCTATAGATATTAAAGGTAGTATAGGTGCCAATAAGATATATAACTAAAGTAGGAGTATCACTTTTGGTATGCAGAAGGAAATTTAATAGTATGCAAGTTGCTTTACAGATATAACTGGAAAATGTAGGTTAGTTTACAAAAAATAACAGCTGGCTTCAAATAGGGCCTGTAAATTTAAGAAACAGAAATTAGCCTGCTCTGCTGCATAAAGTTTTCAGCCACTTTCAGCCGGGCCCCTAATGAGCCATGGGCCTACTCTCACTGCATTACCCTGGACTGAGTGAGAGGAAATGTGCCACTGTTAAAAGCATTTAGTCGATGCTATACATAGGCGGCTGAATGGGTGAAAATAAACGTCTTTAGTGCGCAAAAAGACAGCTTAAACTTGACACGTGCGCCAATTTGACACATTTATTCGATAATATTGCGCGCAATCATCATCTGGCACATTTCAACGACACTGGCCATCCTTGGGTGGATAAATGCAGCGTTAAGTTCACAGCCCCCGGAGATGACAGAGTGTAAACGATGCGGAATTGAAACTCGGTAACAGTTCACAAATGACAGCACCGAGCGCACTTCAGTAACTAAGAAAACATTTAAGACAGGCGGTTTAAGAGTGCGTGAGGCCGCTACAGAGCCGAAGTTCACCCAGGAGCGAGTCGCCCATCTCCTCCTGCTCGGTTCTTACCCAGCAGCAGCAGCTTGACCTCCCTGGCTGCCTTCTCCCCGTCGTCCCGCAGATTTCTGTCGATCATTTTACTGCGCTCCACCGCCGCCTTGTCCTCTGTGCTCAGCGTGCATCCCATCCTCGATCCTCCTTTAGACCCAGATTGTTTAAAAAAAAAAAAGAGCTAAAATTGCATATATACACAGACTATCTACATGAAATGGTTAAACTGCCTTCGCCCCGCACACACGCCCTTTTACAAACGACAGAGGCAATCGCTGGTCGGAAAATGGAGAAGCAAATTGATTTTTTTTAAATGGTTGTTGCTTCAGCCCGGTTAAATGATTCCCGATGAAAGCCCTGCATCCAAATGAAAGCTATTTTGACAGCCAATCAGTTCCTGATCGTTGTTGTTCGCCTCCATTCGCTGCGGCTGCTGTACAGAGCTGAGGTCCGGAGCCGTGCAGCTGTGGCTGAGTGCGCTCTGCAGGGAGCACAGCAGCGCAGCGTCCGGGCGCGCCCTTCACAACAAAAGCCTCACACTCAACAACTCCTGCACAATTATAAAACGTACGACTGCGAACCGATGAAACTTTTATTTTGAAAGAGCCACACAGGCGTGAAATAGTTTAAATGTAACTTTACTTTTTACTATTTAACTATTTTTGCTTCATATTTGACAGGTAATTAGTTATTGACAGTGGTGGAAGTAAAATAACAGGGAAAAGATAAATTTACTCAAAAGTATCACATGGAAATTTCTAGTTGAGGAAAAGTATAATAATACAAATTTTCCAAAATAAAATAATAATAAAAATTGCCTTAAAATTAACAATCCCCACTGAGTAATGAGCATTGTTATTACTGTTTAATTCTTATGCTCATATAAACATCAGTGTTAATTCAGTATCAATAATAATGTTCAGTGATGACATTACTGTTTCTTGTATATGTATTAATGGTTTCTAACCCCTAAAAATAGTTATAAATATAACTATTTTTACTTCATATTTGACAGGTAATTAGTTATTGACCGTGGTGGAAGAAGGAGCCAATTTCTTAAGCTGAGAAAAGATAAAATTTACTCAAGTAAAAGTAAAAAGTATCACATGAAAATTTCTAGTTGAGTCTATTATCTATTAATGGTTTGTTACTGCTTAATAATTTGTTGTAGCTTAATAGTAGGGAGCTTTTCTAAAGTGTTCTATGCGTTTGTTGTGATTGTTAAATAATTGTTAGCTTGTTGCTAATTTAATATTTTGAATAAGATATATTTTTGTTGCTTTTGGGGTCTATTTCCTTTATATAGTACAGTTGCTGGAATAAAAATATCATTAATAAAAAGAACTGTCAGAGTGAAAAAAAATAGTACTAACTTTCAAATGTACTTGAGTAAAACACAAAAGTATTTCACGCAATATTGAGAACTCATGAATGTGTTAAAAGTGTTGCTGATTCCAGATGAAATGAACAAACTGAGCTCTTCTGTCTTTATTATTCTGATGTTTCTAAAGCAGTGCTACTTTACTGCATCTGTTATATTTAAGTACTGTGTGTCTACAATGAGGCCATGACAAAAACACATGATTTTAAACCAAAACGCAAAATACTTTGTACTTCAAATCAACTCAGAAAAGTAAAAAAATACAGATACTTGCTCTAAAAAAGTAAAAGTACCCCTCAAGTGAAGTGCAGCTACATGAAAATTGTAGGCTATTTGTTGCATTCCAGCACTGTTTATATAAATTATTTCCTCAATAAACATTAGTAACAAAAACAAGTCAATGTTTAATAGTTTACTAGAATTTATCAAATTATACAGATTATTTCGTTAACAAGAGATGCACAGTCTAAATGAATGTAGTCTAATTTGCAGTTGTTGTATTTGTTTGTAGTCAACATGTAAAGGTTGTTGGTTTGGCATTAACATTTTCCACACAGATGGCAGTGTTTTTTTCCTGCACTTTCATTATATTTTCATGTGGTGGGTACATGCAAATTTGTTCCTAATGGCCTTCTATTCAAGTTTGTTTTGTTTTGGTTTTATCAATGTAAAAAAGTGGAAGTATATTCAAAGCTAGGACTATTAAAATGCACAAACTTGAAGCAGATATAGAATTAAAACTATTAATTCAAACTCAAAACAAACAATGACATGCTATCTTTTAGTCCCAATGTGGTTTCAGGATGTTTTTTTTACAGAATTAAAAGGATTTGGACTCAACTGATGTTAAATAAACTGCAGGGAAGTGCTGTAGAGACTGAGGAGCTGATGATGACTAAAGGGGAAGCTTTGAAGAAAGAGAAATGTGCTGCCATCCAGTGGTGGTTATGGTGCTACAACAACAACATGAGCCTGGCCACTCACACTACGTCTTTTTTCTACACAACAGAACTGTATAGAACAGAAAAAGTACAACACAATACTCAAAAACCAAAAAAACTAAAATAATAATAAAAAAAAAAACATGCAATTTTAAATATTTTACATCATTTGACCCAGTGCACTTAAAAAATAACACAAACTTTTTCATAAAATGTCTATAAACAGTGTATAAGCAAGTGGAATGTAATGGAGTAAAAGTACTTAGTTTCATGTATCAGTACTTTAGCTGAGTATTTTTTACAAGGGGTACTTTTACTTTTACTTCACTACATTTCTTATTTAGTATTAGTATTTAGAGTTTTGGTTTAAAATCATGTGTTATTGCAGTGTGGTCAGTGTATACACAGTACATGAGTATAAAAGCTGCAGTCATACTTGATTGTATCTTTTATTATGTACTTCTCATAAAAACCTCACCTACAGATTCAGTCTCTTCTACTGCATTGTTCATTTTTTGTTTTCAGCAGTTTTTCAGCAAAATCCCTCACATTTAACACATTTATTAGCTCTTGAATCTGTGCAAAATATTTTCACTTAAATAGAAATGTTCATGTCATGCTTTTACTTTTACTTGCTCCTTTATCTGTACTTTTATTTAAGTAAAACAAAGAGCACTTATATTGTGCATCACCCTTTCACACAGTTTTTGACTTGCTGCTAAATAATATAAAGCAATAAACTACTTTGCATGAACCAGACATTGCACTGTAATCAATGCTATCACAGAAGTTGATCAAGATACTGAGCACAGAGACATCAGTGCTCTTTAACCTCTGCCAAGAAGAACCATCTGCAACGTGTGCCATCATTTATTTGTCTTTATTTTTTCATCTGTCAAAGAAGTTTGTGAGAATTTACTGAAAATTAAGACAAACAGATAATCCAAACCCAATTCCCTCAAAACTTTGGATGCTGTGTAAAATGTAAAAAGAAAGTGAATGCCAAATCTCATTAAACCATATTTTCCAATATTTCCAATAGAACAATGGTTCCCAAAGTGATGTCTGAGGCCCCCTGGGTGTCCGTGAAGGTACTGCAGGGGGGCTGTGAGTTTTCACTTTCAATTCAATAAATTCTTTATTTCAGATACATGGTTTTAGTCCATAACAACAAATTAAACATACAAAGATAGAAAAAGACAATTCATCAATGAGCATATTAAGTATCTAAAAACATTAAGTACACAGAAACAATCTAATTTGCAATGAATTAGAGTTATATACTTGTTTTAAAATACTTTAAAACATATTTTAGCCAACAGTCGGTGTTTTAATTATAATCATGGCAGTCTTTTTAATAGAGGGAAGTTCTATAGTTGGGGGTTTGTGTGGGATTTTTGGAAATTTAAGAGGGCCGCGACAGTTTGACTTGGAAACAGTGTTAAAAATGTAAAAAAAAAATCATTTTATTGTTTCATGAAAAATGATTTATGAATTTGATGGCAGCAGTACATCTCAAAAAATTTGCGACAGGCTAACAAATGTAGCAGTGAACTGGTTCTTGTACAAATGGCTGAAGAAGCATTTTGTTACTGATTACAGTCAAATGGCAACATTTCAGATTTGGACTGAAAGGAGGACATTAGAAAGGCAGAGTGTTTATTATTAGGGTTGTATGGAATATCTGCAAAATGTGCGTCCTCAAATGACATTGCTTTTATTTGAACGTCTGGTGATGCTGCCTGTGGCGTTTTACAATCAGTGGTGGACAAATTACTCAACTTCATTACACACTGGTCAGATATTACTGCAATACAAGTAAAAGTCAGTCTGCCCCAGGGCAGCTGTGGCTACAGAAGTAGCTCACCACCACCAAGTGTGACTGAGGAGTGAATGAATAATTGATCAATTGTAAAGCGTCTTTGAGTGTCCAAAAAAGCGCTATATAAATTCGATGAATTATTATTATTATTAAAAGTTGAGTTAAAGTACTGGAGTATGTGCTTTCAAAAATACTTAAAATACTTAAAATAATGTTATAATGTATTTCAAATGAGTGCTGTCAAGAATTTTGGGTAAAATTTCTACTAAATTCATGTCACAAATTTGCAGCTCAAAAAATATATCATTTTAGTGAGAAAATGTGGGATCAACTATAAAACCATAATACATAAGATTGTTCTACAGCAAAAACGAGACATATGTATTATAAATAAGGCTGGGTTTATGATCATACTAATTATTTTTAGATTGGTTTATTATAGTATCGTGCAAATAATGTTCAAAACAAAAGCTAAATCACTTCTGGATTGCGTCGAGAGGTTTGTTTTAGTTCCTGAGAGCAAAAATGAGTAGTATTATGTAGTAAATGATTAGCTTTAGGGAGAAGTTACTTTTTTTTTTTTTTTTTTTTTTTTTTTTTTAGAAATGTAGAGGAGTAAAAAGTATTATATTTATCTTTCAGATGTAGTAGAGTAAAAGTTGTATGTTGCCTTTAAAAATACTACTCAAGTAAAGTACAGATTCTCAAAAACTATACTTTGTTACTGTCCGCTCCTATTTACTCCGACTTGAAACAACTCCGACTCTGAACCTTCAGCTACTCAGTTATCTTCTAAACTCCGCTGATAGATAAGAAGATGTCTCTGAGCTGAACTTCAGACCCCACTCAATCTCACATTACATAACCACATTAATTAAGAGCCCTTGTGCGCCTGTGCTGGCCTTTTTTCCTGTACCTTTACCTGGCCTCAGCTGATCTGTCACTGACGGCACAGCCTCCGTGCGCTGCTGCTGCTGCTGCTCCTGCTGCTGCTCCTGCTGCTGCTTCTGCTTCTGCTGCGGGCGACAAACAAACACACACAAGCCGCACATAGTGGCACACAGCTCCGACAGAAGGAGCACAGGCTGTCGGAGAGAGGCAGACGGACGGAAAGACAGACGCAGGAAGGAAGGACGGACACAAACACACAACACACCACCATGGGATGCTGTAATGCAAGGTGCTGGCTGATCACCGGAGCTGTATTTGGAGCGGCTGTGGCCATCCTGGGAGGTGTGCTTATCCCACTGGGGAACAATGTCATTGAGGGGACAGTGAAGAAGGTAGGCAGCTCATTTTTCCCTGTGTTGGTGGATAGGGAGCGAGCATAAATGTGTGTGTTTGTGATCAAGGTGAATGAGGAGAAAGACAGCGACAGTGTGTGTTTTTGAGCTTTTTTTTTAACGAAACAAAAGCTCAGCAGCCAATGTTTTCATCTTCAGAATCAGCAGCGAGAAAAAAAAAGCATCTGTCACTAACAAACATGCCAGAGAGAAAAAGAAAAGATGTGTGTGTGTGTTGTGACAGTGCACACCTTTCATGTCTCAGTGCTGGCTGGCCTGCTGGCGATCTTGAGGCATGTTAAAAATAGCTGCTAATCATCTGCTGGGTCCTAGGAAGCCGTCATTGAGCCCGGGACGATCGCCTATGACAACTGGGTGGCTACGGGGGCACAAGTGTACAGGCAGTTCTGGTTCTTCGCTGTGAAAAACCCCATAGAGGTCATCCAGTACGGAGCGACGCCTGTAGTAATGGAGAAAGGACCTTACACGTACAGGTAAGCTCAAGATCTAAAGTCATGCACAGCTCTGCGAAAACACAAGAACCCACTGAAATGTGCGCTTTTTTAAAGATAATTCTGATCCTGTTACCTTTTTTATTTCCAGAGTTGTATGTTTTTTGAATAAGATTTCAGCTTTCAATCATCCAATTCTCTTTTTTAGGACAAGATTTCTTCCTAAAGACCAAATAACATTCACTCCAAATCACACAGCGTCCTTCGTGTTACCCGTGGTCGGCATCTTTGAGCCGTCCATGTCGGTGGGGCCCGAAGATGAGAAGGTGGCCACTCTGAACCTGGGTGTAGCTGTGAGTGTGTGTCACCCCGCTGCGTGGTGATTCCTGACTTCCATTGACCAAAAACACAATTACAGTTTATTAATATCGCTATATTGTCTGTTCAAGCAGTAATTTCCTCCCTAATGTTGATAAGGTTATCCAAGTTATAAACGTTATTTAACAGAGAAGATAGCGACAGTTTGCAGAGAAAATATTATAATTTTTCTGCTTTTTTTCCATAGGGAGCTTACTCACTGCTTCCCAAACCATCCCACCCTTTACTGGAGTTACTCATGAAGACCAGCAACTCGTCACTGTTCCAGTACCGCTCAGTAAAAGAGCTGCTCTGGGGTTACACAGACCCAATGTTGAAAAGAAAAGTGGGGCTGTTTGAGGTAAACATGAGCACACACATCGTACACACCAACAGCATTAAAAACATCTTTCAAATTAGTTTTTTTTTTATTTTATTTTTTAAAGAATGGAACACTTGATGGTCCCTATGAGGTGTTCACCGGCAAAGACGACATCTCAAAAGTGGCAAAGATTGACAAATGGAGAGGGGAGAGGTGAGCCCATTCTAATCGATATTTCATCAATCCACTGAAAAGGAGTCACAAATTAAATATTAGTTTGCAATATGTGTGCTACGTCTTCTAATAAATGCTTTTTATCTGACAGTAAATTGAATTTCTGGGGCGACCAATACTGTGACATGATCAATGGGACAGGTTCGTACACTGCTGAAAAATGGACGCCTCTGCTAGATACGACCACATCATTTGTCATCTTTTTTTTTTACTTTTCAGATGCTTCTTCTTTTGCGCCTTTCCTGGACAAGAAAAAGCCACTTTATTTCTTCTCATCAGACATCTGCAGGTTAATTTTAACACATACTGTACCTGTATATTCTTCATTAACCACTAGAGGCCAGGGCAGAGCAATAGTTACAATACCAGAGGCAGCAGCTCATGACACGTTTTTGTTTTGTCTATAGATCGGTGTCGGCGAGCTTTGTGAAGAGCTATAAACTGAAAGGTATTGAGGTGTACCGCTACTCACTTCTCCCCTCCACCCTGGCCTCTCCTGTGGACAACCCTGACAACCGATGCTACTGCCGGGACCCTACGATCACCAAAAACTGCACATTGGCTGGAGTACTGGACATCAGCAGTTGTCAAAGTGGTCAGTTTGCATTATTCTGAATCGCTAATGGCTCCATGTTTCATCATTTGAAAGACAGGGAGTCCATACACAGTAAAATTGACAGTGTACATACAACACCTAAAGAGTTAGTTTCAACAGATTTACCTCACCCAGAAAGAGTAAAGTTTACTCTTGTGATAGAGTTAAATGTTCAGAGTTAATCCAACACTGGCAAGAGTATTTTACACTACACTGGCAGTAACTGTGTGTAACTGGAGTTTTACTGTAACTCTTTATAAAGTCATTTGAAGAAGACTCTGGGTTAAGAAAAGAAATAAGTGAATTTATAGCTAAAGCAATTTATTCAAAAATTACTTTCAAAAATACACCTAAAACTATAATCATACCTCTTTATTAAAATAAAACAAATGGTATAAAACATACATAAAAGAACAATACTTCTTAAATTCAACATTAAATTCAAATTCCCCAACAGAAAACTTCACCTGTGTTTTCTTCTTCTAATAGTAATAATAATAATAATAATAATAATAATAATAATAATAATAATAATAATAATAAAACATGTTATTTTACAAATAGGGCGTCAGTGTGTGTTAGCTTAGCACATGAGAATTATGATGTGGTATGCCTGTTGTTTGCAAAGGTTAGGAAAAAAAAAGCTTCTACTAGTGTTTAATCAGGCAGAAAATGAAATAAAAATGTTTTTTTGTTTTTGATTTTGAATGAAAATCTGGAGTTAGCCTGCTAGCTATGGGCTAATGCTAGCTTGAAATAAGCTAATCACCAGAGACATGAGATTTAAGAAACAAAACACCTTAAGTCAATGTTGAACAATTACAAAAATATAGTTCTAAATTATTTTTTGGTATAAAGATGAACTTACCACACGTCTTTCATCAAATGGAGAAGCAGAAAAACTCAGTTTGGTTTAAAGCTGGGCTACAGAGGACAGAGTCAGTTCTGGAGGACACCGCTGCAGCGTGACTCTCGCTGCTGTAGTAACTCTCCTGTTATTACACTGTTTATTAACACTGTCAATGTAAAACTCTGGATATTTACACCAACACTGAAGGGAATTTTACTCTAATCTCAGTTTCTTGTCATTGTTAAATTAACTACAAAAGAGTTAATGTTTATCACCACTGTGTTTTTTACTCTTGAGAATTTACTGTGTAGGGTCTCTTTACAATAAAAAAAATGAACAGACGAATGGAAATTATTACAAAATGAGGAGTAGATATTGAAGTTTTTTTTTGCCTTATTTAATGCACCTCTGTATGGGCAGCATTAGTTGTACTACTGATCCCAGATTCTCACATTATGTGTTCAGTTTCCCTGAAAGTCATCACTAAAACAAACTCAGGTGAAGAACATTTCATCCTCAGAAATCTGTTCCAATTAACTGCAAACTCTTTTGGTCTTGGTTTATCATTTGGCTCGAGTGCAGGCTGTAAGAGTTGCACTTTGGAAGCGTGCAGTCATAAGTTCTTGTGTAGGACTTTGTGCACTGTTGAAGGTGGAGCTGTAACTGTCTGGCAGCAGTACGGATGTGATTAAAAACTTCAGACTCATCAGATCTCATCAATTGCCTTTGTAATATACTTTTTAAATTGTAAAGAGACTTCATGGACACCCTGTATAATGTAGGAATTGCAAATAGACGGAGTAAATAGCAAATAGTGGAGGCAAATTAATGAATAAACGACAAATATCCAACTTCATGGTCTTTGTGCAGGAACTCCTGTCTACCTCTCCCTGGCTCACTTCCTCTTTGGCAGCCCCTCACTGCAAAAGGATGTTCTGGGCCTCAGTCCTGATGAAAAGCATCATGAAACTTTCCTCGATGTGGAACCAGTAATGATTTTTAACATATTTACTTTTTCTTGAAGGAGTAGTTTTGATGGCCTACTTATTTTTTTGTATTGTTTTGCCAGAAAACCGGGTTTACACTGAACTTTGCCAAGAGAATACAAATAAACATGATGTATGGGCCGTCAAAGATCGTCACGTAAGTTGTATTCAGATTTGTCTGAAAAAAGAAGAAAAACTTTTGTTGAATGCCCTGTTAACAGCACCTTTCTCATTACAGAGTGCTTAAAAAAGTCAAGGATTATACAATATTCCCTGTCGTCTGGATGAATGAGGTAGGAAAAGTATTGATAGTGGCCTTTTTTGCTGTGTTATTGCAAAAAGAACAATCTACTTAAGCTGGGGACACACTACACGATTTTTTTGCCCGATTTTATAACGATTCACAGTTGCGCCGAGTCTTTACCAGTCAACAACAGTTGCAGGGAATCGTAATCACCAGTCGGCCCTGAAATCCGTTAGTATGTGATGTTCAAAGACTTGAATCGTTAAGTGTGTGCGCCGCAAAAACCTGGCCTGATGTCAGTCGCAAGCAATCAAACATGTTTGAATTTTAAAGCCGACTCTGGACGCACTCCTGTAGTGTGGGCTGTTTACATCCAACGGGGAATTCATGGAGTCCAGTGGCCGATGAAAAACAGTTGATGGGACACAGGAAATAGTGTCAGGACGCAGACAAAAAACAGGAAGCGGCAGGAAAATATAAGCGGAAATTTGAAGAAGAAGAAAACATAAACAATCATGGCAAACACCGAAGAAAGTTGAGCGCTACCCAAGCGAAACTAGATACATAGCCGTTTTTTCTTTCCCTTTTTCCAAACAGATAGCTACGCACACAACGGCAACAGCGACCCAGGTAGCGTCCATATTTGTTTACCATTTAGTTCTCGCGAGTTCCCTGCGAGAGTTTGCTGCATTTGTTTGGCGTCAGTTGCAGTTACAGATCTTGTAGTGTGTGAGCCCCAGTCTTTCAGTCATCAGAACTAAATTTGCTGAAACCAGTCGGTTAGTGTGTGCTTCTAGTCTTTTCAGAATCTGTAACGACTGAGAAAATCGTGTAGTGTGTCCCCAGCTTTAAATATACTTTTTTAAAACTTTTGTTCAAGTAATAGTTTTGTTGAGTGCTTTTCCTACCTTTACGCGCTTCAGACAGCCACGTTGGACGATGCCACGGCTGACATGATTAAGGAGGAGCTCGTGAACCGGATCCAGCTCTTGGACACGGTGCAGAAGGCCTTACTGGGCGTGGGACTGTCCGTCTTCGTCGTGTGCATTATTTCCTTGTGCTGCGTGAAGAGGAACAGTGGCAAAGGCAAGCTGGTGTGAGAGGACTCTGCCAATCTGCACAAAAACGACGCATTTGAGCTGCTACAGAACGCCAAGCCTTTTGATATAGACTTGCACTTTTTGTAAACTCAGAGTTATTTATAAGGCCATACTTTCTTTGATACTGTGATTTTGTAAAGGCTATGGAAGTTTATTATTCCTTTGCTGGGTTTTATTTGGGGCAGCAATTATCACTGTATAATATTAATCAGGGAGGAATAGCACACTGATGCCTACTGACTGTCAGGAACCAACCTTGCACAAAGAAAATCCATGTGTTTGTGCTTTATGTGTGAAAGAAATGTCTGTAAACATTAAAAATAGACTGCACAAAACAGATTTTTTTTCCTTGGATACATGTGTTATCATTTAATAGTATATTGTAATAGGAATAAAAAAAAAAAATGGTTGCAAAAACTCAAGGCAACAGGATCCCTCAAGATTTTTCAGTTTTGGAGCCAACTCAAAATTTCAAGTTTTCAACAATTAATATATGTTGTTCACCTAATTTAACATTTATATCTAAAAACTTTCAATTTGACGTTTTATTCCCTGTCATTATTTTTTTTAACTCATCTCACAGCTAACTTTTTCTGAACAGTGGATAGTAAGTTGGTTGAAAGATGAGTTAAAATAATAATGATAGTGAGTAAAACTTAAAATTTAAAGTTTTTAGACATATGAACATCAAATTATATATATATATATATATATATATATATATGTAAACTTGTTAAAAACTTGCAATCTTGAGTTGGCCCCAAAACTCCAAAATTCAAAAATAATGATAGGAAGTAAAACTTAAAATTAAAAGTTTTTAGACATATGAATGTTAAGTTAAAAAAATAAAATAAAATAAAATAAAAAATAAAAAAATAAAAATGTTGAAAACTTGAGATCTTGAATTGGCCCCAAAACTCCAAAATTAAAAAATAATGGTAGGAGGTAAAACTTAAAATTAAAAGTTTTTAGACATATGAATGTTAAATTGAAAAAATAAATAAATAAATAAATAAAAATGTTGAAAACTTGAGATTTTGAGTTGGCCCCAAAACTCCAAAATTCAAAAATAATGATAGGGAGTAAAACTTAAAATTAAAAGTTTTTAGACACATGAATGTTAAATTGAATAAATAAATAAATAAATAAATAAATAAATAAATAAATAAATAAATAAATAAATAAATAAATAAATAAATAAATAAATAAATAAATAAAAAATAAAAATGTTGAAAACTTGAGATTTTGAGTTGGCCCCAAAACGCCAAAATTCAAAAATAATGATAGGGAGTAAAACTTAAAATTAAAAGTTTTTAGACATATGGATGTTAAATTAAATTAAATAAAAAAGAAAAGAAAAAACAATTGTTGAAAACTTGAGATTTTGAGTTGGACCCAAAACTCCAAAATCTTGAGGGATCCTGTTGCCTTGAGTTTTTGAGTTTTTTTTTTTTACAGTGTATGAAACAATTAGACTTTCTGACGTCATATGAACTTATTATTGAGGATTTTAATCTCTGCAGTACAGGACCCTATGGCTGCTGAATAAAGGTTAGACAGTCTCTGTTTTAGTGCTAGATACATTTGTTTATACAGAAAAACTGTGCAAAAAATTGCAAAAAAGGGAAGCAAAGTACAACACAGCTAAAAACCCACAATGACAGATGTGATGTTGAACAAGGCAGAGATACACATCAGTCTAAAGATAAACTTCAGCACTGCAAAATACAAACTGCAGCAAAAACTCAAAAACTCAAGGATCCCTCAAGATTTTTGAGTTTTATGAACTCAAAATCTCAAGTTTTCAACAACTAATATTTTTTGTTCACTTCATTTGATGTTCATGTCTAAAAACCTTAAATTTTAAGTTTTACTCACAATCATTATTTTTTAAACTAATATTACAGCCAACTTACTATCCATTTTTCCGAAAAAAGTATTATTCTTTTGTTAAATTTAGTATATTTAGTTTTTATTGTTGTCAATGAGTATTACTTTTTCTGAACAATGGATAGTAAGTTGGCTGTAAGATGAGTTAAAAAAATAACAATAGTGAGTAAAACTTCAAAGTCAAAGTTTTTAGACACATGAACATAAAAGTATTTGTTGTTAAAAACTTGCAATTGCAAACTTGAGTGATCCTGTTGCTTTGAGATTTTGAGTTTTCACATCATTATTTTTTTTTTTCACAGTGCAGAAGGTAGCCTCCAAATTTCAGTCTGATGTCTTATACGAGTGTTTTAAGGTGGCAAATTGGTTGAATTTGCCATTTTTAAAGATAAATAGAAGCAGAAATGTAGCAAAACCGCTTTTGGTGAGTGGTGAGGGGGTAAATGCTTACAGTGTAATGCCAGCAGTTTAAATAAAATCAGATAGTGCTGCTTTAGTTCAGCGTACTAATGCTTTCATACAAAAACGCGACTTTATCGTACCCTGCTGGACAAAACTCTTCTTTGTACCCACTAATCAGAAATTATTTACTTTCCTCTTTACCCTGAGTGGTCTGTAAATCCAAACCACGACGGTGAACGGGGGCCGGAGTAATTCACTAAAAAAGCAGTGTTTCTCCGCAGCAGGAGGCTGCACTTGAGCTTTATTGGTTTTTAACGACCCTGAGCAGACTGCTGGGTTACTCTGAGTCGACAGTGTTGCCTCACAATCTCCAGCTTCACACAGGGAAGGATTTCACTGGAAAAATGAATCTGCAACACTGTAAAACTTATTACATTTCACTTCAGAGCCACACAGGTGCACATCAATAAACTAGATTACAATACAATAAAGCAGTGGTTCTCAACTGGGACCCAAAAATGGGTCACAAAACTCTTTTCAGTGGGTTGCAGGCATTTGCCAGGGCAAAAAAAGGAAGTTTAATTTTAAAAAATTATTCATCAATTTGCACTCCTTAACAGTAGGTGGCAGTGTGGGACAAATATAGCAAAATAATATAAAAGTTCTATAACTTAATTGTTATACCTAAGGCTGAGTACTGCTTAATTTTCTAATTTGCTTCTAATTTCCATGAAATATCTGTTAATTTTTCTCAGTATCTTTTAATTTTTATGAAATATCTTTTAATTTTACTCAATATCTTCTTATTTTCCTTAAATATCTCTTAATTTTTCTCAATATCTTCTTATTTTCCTGAAATATCTCTTAATTTTCCTCAATAACTCTTAATTTTCCTGAAATATCTTTTTTATTTGGGTCGTGGCTTGTCATTATAGTGATGATGGGTCCTGAAGCCAGATCAATCGAGAACCATTGCAATGAAGAATATTGTGTAAAAGTGAAATTATTTCATTAGTTCAATTCAAAAAATTGAAATGCATATATTAATTTGATTCAGTAAACACAAAGAGAAGTTTTTCAAGTATTTAAGTGTGATGATTATGAGAATTGAGATTTTTTTTTACTATGAATTGTTGTTGTCATTAACTGTAAGCCATGATTATCACAACAGAAATATTTCACTGTGTGTAGTTTATCTGTATGTGTTTCACTTTGAGCCGAGCCTCAGCTGGCTCCTCTCGATGTGGAGGAGCAGCGGCTCTACTCCGAGCTCCTCCCGAGTAATCGAGCTCCTCACCCTATCTCTAAAGGAGCGCCCAGCCACTCTGCGGAGGAAACGCATTTCAGCCGCTTGTATCTGGGATCTTGTACTTTTCGGTCATGACCCAAAGCTCATGGTCCTTTTTTTATTCCAGTGAATAAAATTTCAGTAAAAACATGACTTGCAAAATGTGTGTTTTTGAGATAAAAACAGCACATCACTTTTTTTTTGGCTGTAAACTGAAGCAACTTGTATCTCAGTAAATTGGTATAAGTTAGATTTGTACATCAGAACATTTATTTCTCGAGTCCGTCCCTCCTTGTCCCAACAAATCACACAACTTGTCCCACTTTGTGTACTTTTGGAGGTAGTCACCCAAACAGACATGCGCCTTGTATGTTTCTTGAATTCTTCTTTCCTTTTGGCTTTTTCCCTCCCAGGACATCACAGCGAATCATCCGCCCCCTATCCTGCAATGATTTACAAATTACTTTAGCACAGATTTTACTCTGGTTGCCTTTAGTGATGCAGCTTGGAACAGGAATACACTGTCCTGGGACTCTTCTGGCTGGGTTATTGTGATGTGAATTAAAAATAAATAAAATACAATTTGCCATGGAATAATTTCAGCTTGAGCTTTTTGCATGAAAATCAAATGGACAGATTATCTTTTTTAATTTCTGATGATATAATTAATAAATAGAAATGCATGTATCATTACACTAACTTTACATGGATTAGATTACATGATGCAGGACACGCACTACAGTAAACATGTAAGAAATGTATTTTTTTCTCAAAACAAAACAAACAAACAAACAAAAAAAACTACAGCTCTGCCCTTTGCAGAGACAGTCAGACAGTCAGAGTTAGTTGGTGACACTATGTACAGAACAAAGACATTTTTTTTTTAATAACAAAATACATTAAATTAAAACCACAACTGTACAGACATAACTCTATCTACATTCAGTATGTTCCATGATTTAAGCCTATTCACATCTAACTAATGGTCATGTGATCTACTTTGTGCTGCAGAGTTAACAGGACGGACAAACGCATGAACGCTGTGCACAAAGTGAAACACCAGGTAACGTCAGGGTGAAGCCTAAACTTCTATGTTACAGAAAACAAAATGCATGTTCTGATTTTTTTTTCTATCTGAAGACAAACATTTAACTTACTACTACTACATACGACTGTACAAGGCCGCTGTTTTACACTGAGGCACACTCACTCTCAGCACGTCTGTGAATGGTTCTCACTGAACACTGTAAAAAAAAAACAACAATAACTAATGCAACAGGAACCCTCAAAATTTCAACAACTAATATTTTTGTTCACCTCAATTTGATGTTCATACGTCTAAAAACTTTCAATTTTAAGTTTTACTCTCTCTCATTATTTTTTTAACTCATCTTACAGCCAACTTACTGTCCATTGTCCAGAAAAAGTATTATTATTGATAAAAAATAACTAATAAAATAAAATAACTAAGTATACTGAATTTAATAAAAGAATAATACTTTTTCTAAACAATGGATAATAATTTGGCTGTTAAAAAATAATGATAGAGAGTAAAACTTAAAATATGAACATCAAATTATAGGTGAACAAAAAATATTAGTTATTGAAAACTTGAGATTTTAAGTTGACCCCAAAACTCAAAAATTCGGAGGGATCCTGTTGCCTTGAGTTTTTGAGTTTTCGCAGCATTTTTTAATTTTCATTTTTTACAGTGTGTAGATTCTTCTTTTTATCTTGCATTTGGATTTGTGTGTAGTGTGACCTTTAAACTCTACCGAATACTGTATTTGCAAAACAATTTTCAGCAACTGAATTTCCTTCTGCCAACAGAGTTTTGGAGTTAGTTCCAGTGAAGGTTTACTTTGATAAATGCTGCTGCAGCACTGGGGACTCGGGACAAAGCATGCACCTCCTCTGCTCCTCCAACAGAACCTCCTCTGTACTTTCTTTACTAAGAAAAAGCCCAATGACACTTATTAAATCTTATTAAATACAAAGTCAAAAGTTGTGTTTCCAGGTCGTAGCTGCACCCTTGTCATTCTGTGGTAGCACTTGGTTGTAGCATAGTGAGCAGTTGTACACACTGTAAAAAAAAAAAAAATTCTGCGAAAACTCAAAAACTCAAAATTTTGGAGTTTTGGGGCTCAAAAATCTTAAAATCTCAGATTTTCAACAACTGATATTTTTTGTTCACTTAATTTGATTTTCATATATCTAATTTAATCCTTCAATTTTAAGTTTTACTCTCTATTATTATTATTTTTTAACTCATCTTGCAGCCAGTTTACTATCCACTGTGCAAAAAAAAGTATTATTATTGATAATAAAAACTAAATTTAACAAAATAATAATACTTTTTCTGAACAATGGATAGTTGGCTGTAAGTTGACAAAAAAAATGATAAAGATTAAAACTTAAAATTCAAAGTTTTAGACATATGAATGTCAAATTAGGTGAACAAAAACATTAGCTCAATTGAGTTTTTGAGTTTTCGCAGCATTTTGTTTTTTACAGTGCATCAGTGAACTAGAACATGGTAAAAAAGTTAATTTATTTCAGTAGTTCAATTCAGAAAGTGAATATAAAGATGTACTACACACAGAGTGAAATATTTCAAGCATTTATTTATTTTAATTGCAATGATTATGATGATTATGTAATACGTACACCATACTGTAAACCATAATCATCACAATAAATAAATCCTTTAAATATTTCACTCTGTGGATATATTGAGTCTATATATTTTAGTTTCACTTTGAACTGAACTACTGCCACAAATTGACATTTTATGATATTCTAATTTTTTTGTGTATGAATGTATATCACAGTTGTCTGGTCGAACTTCTTCATGCATTGAAGGAGCTGTAACTAAACAATAATGTCCTTGCTCTCATGCGTCTTTTACTTTGCAGTCCAAGATGAGAAACTGAATGGGACACAACCAAAAGTGCCTCAGTCATCGGACACATGATTGCGACGGTTGCGGCTCTTCCTTCGGTCCAAGAGAGGCTTGAGTTTGGCCAGGTCCCCCCTGAGAGGCCCGGGCGGAGGGGGAGGCCGCTGCTGCTGCCTGCGCTGGACGTCCTGCATCTCCCTCCTCTCTTTGCAGAACTGCTGGACCGCCGCGGTCTCGGCCGGGCTGAAGGCGGACAGCGGGGTCTTGGGGTGCACGGAGCTGGCCCAGCCCCACGGAGACTGCTGCTTGTCGGTCAGAGCGCTCACCGCGGCACTGCTGAGCACGCGCAGCCGCAGCTTGGCCACGGTGCGTTTGAAGCCGTTTTCGGTGGTGAGGCAGTAGTACAGGCCCTGGTCGGACAGCTGCACGGAGCGGATCAGGAGGCCGTGCTCAGTGGACACCACGCGGTCACTCAGCTTCACCTGTGGGACGGACAGCAGCGAGCACGCAAATTAGTCTGCTGTATAATTAAAATAAAGTAACTGAAGAAAGTAATTAAACATGCGAATTCTTAAAGGTCAATTTTAGCAGGAAGTGGCAGGGGCATGGGGTCAAAACTCTTAATATATTAAAGTTTCACAGCTGAGAAACTCAACCCTGGCCCAGGCCGTACTCCGCTCACTGCCAGAAACTGAAAACTGCTCAGAAAGTGGAAAAAAACCAGGCAGAGACAGAGGAGAACTGAGGGAGGAGCGAGGCCTGGTCCTGTGACTGACAGCTGTCAGAGCATAGTCATGGACGTCCTCTGCAACAGGGCTGCCAATGCCCCCACCCCCCCAAAAACAAACAAACAAACACACATTCAAACACATCCCATTGGAAAAAAGTCTGCACATTTGTGTAAAGGCATATTTGTGTCTGCTGTGTTCTTTCAGACTGTGTTGAAACCTCATAACCACGAGTCATGTGGCTGTGGAGACTAAATCTTTTTGTGACTTGATTCCACCAGACGGTCATCTTTGTCCCACAAATGCCTTAATTCTTTTATTTTGGAGGTGGCAGATTGTATGTTTTTGTATTTTTTTTTGTCCACAGAGCCTAACGAGTGAGAGCAGAGTCAGTCTGGTCCTGACTCCGCTCCTGCTGTGAGAGGGGAGGGAGGGGCAGAGGGGGCTGAACGGTTAACGCAGGGCTGCGTGACGTTTTAGGGAAAACGACCCACACCTGGCCCAGGACGAGCAGGCGGTAACACACATGAGGTAACGCAGGTGAGGTAACACGTGCGGTAACACAGATGCAGTAACACAGGTGAGGTAACACAGGTGAGGTAACGCAGGTGAGGTAACACACGTGCGGTAACACAGATGCAGTAACACAGGTGAGGTAACACAGGTGCGGTAACACAGGTGAGGTAACACAGGTGCGGTAACACAGGTGAGGTAACACAGGTGCGGTAACACAGATGCAGTAACACAGGTGAGGTAACACAAGTGAGGTAACACAGGTGAGGTAACACAGGTGAGGTAACACAGGTGAGGTAACACAAGTGAGGTAACACAGGTGAGGTAACACAGGTGAGGTAACACAAGTGAGGTAACACAGGTGCGGTAACACAGGTGAGGTAACACAGGTGAGGTAACACAGGTGAGGTAACACAAGTGAGGTAACGCAGGTGAGGTAACACAAGTGAGGTAACGCAGGTGAGGTAACACAAGTGCGGTAATACAGGTGAGGTAAAGCAGGTGCGATAACACAGGTGAAGTAACACAAGTGAGGTAACGCAGGTGAGGTAACACAGGTGAGGTAACACAGGTGAGGTAACACAGGTGAGGTAACGAGGTCAAATACTACGTCACACTTGTCTGTCTGCAACTATGGAGCTGAAGTAGCCACCGTTTGACCCCAGGAGGGCAGATCTCTGATGGACTTTATACTTTTTTACAAAACGGTCAAGCACAAGACTATAAATAGTGAAATGTATCACTAAAGCCCCATTTGTTCAGCTGATCAGCTAAAAAAAGTGGTTTAGGGTTGAGTTGCTCTTTAAATGTTACATCACATAATAATAATAATCTTAATATCATGACATAATGGCAAAAAAAGCTGGGGTCAAAACTTTCCTAGTGAAGTAAAGTCTCCAACTCCAATCCCTCTTCCACTGAAAATGATCCGATTGACCAATAATAATCATTTATCTAAAATTAGGTATGCAATGCTTTGTTTGTCTGACTGGCTCCATATTTTTTCCAGATTGTGTCTTTGGGTTTATTCGGCGTACTGTATGTTGCTGTTTTCCATTTGGTCCAATGCTTTTTTTTTTCAACTGCATAAAACAAAGTATTTTGTCTTGAAATTCCTGTAAATTCAAAATGAAAGAGTAGTAAAATCAATTATAAGTATTTTTTTAGGGCTGCAACATTAGAAAATCCTGTGGTAAGCTATAACTATGTTGAATATTGTGCTAATATATTTGGCAATATTTTAAAATGGCATACATGGCATAGTAAGTTTAACAAATTTTAAGCTGGAATAAAAATGTCTGTATTTTCTAGTCAAAACTGGGTCAACATCAAAAACTAAAGGGCTAAATTGAAGAATTTTTAATACATTTATTTGGCCTCAGTTCAGTTTCATTGAAAGTGATTCTAATTCTGACAGCATAAATCTCTGTCAGATAGCATTATTGCGATACACTTAGTTTCTTGTGATATGGATATTGCATTTACTGATATATTTACTCTCACACTGGTGGGCCCCCAGTGTTAAAGAGGTGTCAAATATTTGCAAAATGATTCCCTACAGAGAATTCAGTCATTAGACAAGCTCTGCATCGAGTGTGATTTGTATCAGCTCTCATTATCATTGCTGTGGGTGATACGAGGCGTGATCAAGCGCATGAGCTCATTTCGACACTTTTCTGTTTTTGTTTGATGTAAGATTTACACGAGCTTCCTACAGATTACATCCAGGACATTTCATCAGGCATATCTCCAGACTTCTTCTAATGGTTTTAAATGCAAAAATATCTAATCAGGTAATTACACGGCAGCAGCTCGGTGCATTTAGTTCTAAGACATGTCGGATATAAGTTCAAATCGAGCATCAGCATGGAGATTTTAGTGAATGTGGCAAGGGCTGGAGATATTTTTAGAAACTTTTGATCTGCTTTCACACACAGCCAGCTCTAGGAGGTACAAAGAATGGCCAAAAATGGAAAAGTCAGTGCCCGAAGTCAGAGAAGAATGCTTTAAGATGATGGAAATAACATTAACTCTGGTTGAATATGTGTAATGTTCGGGTCTGTGGAGAGAATTCACATGGAAAAACGTAAACAATGTAAAAATCCTAATAAAGCTCAGTGTTGGAGGAATTGTGTCATTTTCCTATTTTCTGGAACTGTGCCAAGATCGCACCCTACTGGTCGGAGGTGATAAGAGAAATTAAAAACTGTGATTTATCTGTGTAACCTGCCGCAAGATCTGAGAAAATCAGGGGCAGGGGCAAAAAAAAGCTATAACTCGCAAATGGTTATGTGAAGATCCTCCGAGCTTGCTACTACTAAATGTAAAAAATACTGGAAAAAACTGTGATCTTTATATAAATCAAAGAAATCCTTAATCTCGTACCATTTTTTTTCAAATTTTATTTTATATAAAGTAGAAGACCATGCCAAGGCCACTTTAATAGGTACAAGGTATAGCTAATAAAGTGGCCAGTGAGTGTATTTACAGTTGTAATGTTACTTCTGTCTGCTTTATTGTTCTTGTTCCAGGACCAGTCTTATTACAACGTCACAAGTTTGTACCTTAAAGAGAAATTTACAAGAAGGGTGTGGCTGATTTACATTTAAAAACATTAGAGCTGTTATTTGTTGCTTGTATAGTGTTATATTCTACTACATTTGAATGAGGTGTAACCCTAAAAACAGTACCACAAATATGGGTAAAACACTGGGAATTTCATAACATACTGTTTAAACATAACCAGAAACTTTTTGTTGTAGGGTGAACACCTCAAAATGTACAAAAAGTGAGACAACTTGTGCGATTTGGAGGGATGGACTCGAGAAATACATTTTTTGATATACAAATCTAACTTAACAACTTACTGAGATACAAGCTGCTTTAGTTTAGGGCTTATAAAGAATTTGATGTTCTGCTTTTATCCCCAAAACACACATTTTGCAAAGTGAATTTACTTTACTTAGACTTTGTGCTGACTTTGCACTTTATTCTAATAAAAGAGATGGAGCAGAAAAAAAACAAAACAAAGCTCCTATGGAGACACACTAACCATATATTACAACCTATCTTAAGATGGGACGCTCATATTTTACACAAAGAATACTGACCTGACCTTGTTGTTCTTAACCTGAATCTCACTTTATAAGATCCACTGGGCTACAATGAAAAAGTGGGACATTATCTTAATCAGTGGGACGGAGGGACAGAGTAATAAATGGCTGTGCAGGACAACCAAAAGTGGGGCAAGTGGTCACCGATTTTGCTGCCTAACCATAACCAGATGGGACTTCTACATTAAATGGTTATGTGTACACTAACCTTAACCATTAGATTTGAAGTCTAAACCTCAGTCTCATCGCCCAAAACATGGACTCTACAATGTCATAACTGATTGATTGAGGTTAAAGTGACCACGATACCTGCCCCGGTGTTGTCTTTGTCTATTTTTTTAAATTTACTGCTTCCTCTCAAACCAGCCCTGGCATCAACAAAGCATTTTCACAACAGAACTGGCGCTCACTTAATATTTTCTCAATCTGGGATCATTCTAAAATACTCAATAAATTCATTTTCTTCTCCATTTTGATGCTCCGTTTACCGTATTTTCCTGACTATGAGTTGCACTTTTTTTTTCATAGTCTGGCTAGGGGTGCGACATATACTGTGATGCGACTTATATATATTAAAATATTTCACGTGTTCGTTACTTTCACACTGACAGCCGTGACGTGCCACTGACAATTTAAAATGTAAACATTACCACTAACAACTTAGGCTATGAAGACAACTGAGAAAGAGCGGAATAATTGGAAATGGAACTGATGCTGAGAAATGTCTGTTCTTGGTGTCGGATTTTGTAAAATAAATTTACCCCAAAAAATGCAACTTATAGTTCAGTGCGACTTATATACATTTTTTTTCTTCTTCATTATGGATTTTTTGGCTTGTGCGACTTATACTCCAGAGCTACTTGTGTGTGATTGGCTGATTATATACAGTCATATGTAAACATTTGGGTTCTGAGGTTGCATAATAGCTTTCTCTGTCTTCACGAAAAAAGATCCCAGAGGTATGTCATTCATTTTCTAGTGACATCTGCTTTCTAGGCTGCTTTATTAAACAACATTTTTTAGCGTAGCAGTATTTAGGTGCATGAAATTAAATGAAATCCATCTTCTTCTGCTTTATCCAGGGCAACAAACTAACCAAACTTGTTAGATTAGTTAGTTAAACCTTGAACTTCATAGACAGGTGCATTCAGTAATGAGAAAAAGTCTTCCTCGCCTAAGTCTCTCTGGTATTTTTCTTGGCCTTAACATCAGCTTTGCCTGTGTCCTTCCATTTCCTGATTACCACCTTAAAATACCTTTTCTCATTATTGAACGCACCTGTCTATGAAGTTCAAGGCTTAACTAACTAATCTAACAAGTTTTGTGTTGCAAGTCATCCATTTTGAGAAGTTACATGCATTCAAATCAGCAAACTTAGGGCTGCCCAAACATTTGCACAGACATTTTTTATTCATATTTCATTTAATTTCTTACATCTAAATATAGCTGTTTTTAGGAAAATAGCCTAAAATTCAGATGTCACTAGAAAATGAATGACATGCCTCTAGAGCAGTGGTTCCCAAAGTGGAGTCCGGGCCCCCTGGGGGTCCTGAAAGGTACTGCAGGGGGGCCCCCAGAGGCTGTCTATATTAAGTACATAAAAAGAAATTGAGTTTGAAATGCACTGTAAAAAACAATGCTGCAAAAACTCAAGGCAACAGAATCCCTCAAGATTTTTGAGTTTTGGTGATCAACTCAAAATCTCAAGTTTTCAAGAACTAGTATTATTTTACTCACCAAACTTAATGTTCATACGTCTAAAAACTTGAAATTTTAAGTTTTCTATCTTTATTTTTTCCAGCTCATCTTACAGCCGACTGACTCCACTGTTCAGAAAAAGTATTACTGATAATAATAAAAACTAAATATACTACATTTAGCAAAAGAATAACTTTTTCTGAACACTGTAAGTTGGCTAAAAAAATAATGATAGAAAGAAAAACTTAAAAATTAGAAAAGTTTTTAGACGTATGAACATCAAATTAAATGAAAGTGTGGAAAACTTGAGATTTTGAGTTGGCCCCAAAAATCTTGAGGGATCCTTTGCCTTGAGTTAAATTTTTGGAGCATTTTATTTGTTTTTACAGTGTATTTGTTTAAAAATATAACTTTAAAACACTTTTTTAGCCAATAGTCAGTGTCTTTTGTAATGTTTTTATAGAAATATATGGAGAAAAACATGAAAATAAAATTTGGGATAAAGGGAAGTTGTATTGTTGGGGGTCGGCGTGGAATTTTTTTAAATTAAAGGGGCCCCTGAGACTCCTGACTTTGGGAATGGCTGCTCTAGAGTAAATTATTATGCGACCTCAGAGGGGTTCCCAAACTTTTGCATATGACTGTATTTGTGTTTAGAATAAGAATAAAGCCCTTTGAGTGTAGGATGTCATAATAAACTGATTGGTTCTTTGCAGGGATGGTCCTGGAACAAAAACTACAAAAATGAAATGTAAAAAAAAAAATCCTACAGCGCTGTGTTGCTGACCTCTTTCCTCCTGTCGTTGTCCCTCTGGATTAGCCAGCGGATGGAGGCCTGGGGAGATTTCGGCACGCACTCCAAGAAGGTGGTGTTGTTTTTCACGCCGTACTGCATCATCTCCGCCGCGTTCCTGTAAGCTGGGAGTCACGAGAGAGGGAGAGTCACGTCAGACGTCATCCGGCTGACAAACCACGCCAGATGGACGCTTTATTCTGCCTCTGAGTCCCAGCAGCCATCGTTTGTGAAATGTTGACACAAAAGCTCGGGCTAACACCTGCGCCGAATATGAAATGGCTTTGTTTCTACACGAGGGGCGAACAAACAACTCTGCTGCTTTTATTGAACTCTCTGTGTCGCTTTTGTTGTGGCTTTGCAGTTTAAATGGCTTATCAGTCAGCCACGCATATGACAGAGATGTGTCTAATTAGTGATAATGGCCATATGCCCAGCTCCCCAAAGCCTGTGCTAATTTACAGATGTACGCCATTCAAGGAAACGGAGCTCTCTGGAGATGAAATTCTCTCGTCTCATTAAGGCCCGTCCTGCCAGTGCATTGGGCAAGCTGCTGGAAAATATTCTACACTGTAAAAAAAAAATCTGTAAATTTTACGGTAAAAAATGTGGTTGCCAGAATTCTACCGTAAAAATTACAAGAGGCCTTTATTTCATTTTACAGTATAATATTATCACAAATGTTGTTTTTACAGTTTTTGACTTGAGTTTTTATTATTATTTACTGTAAAATTAAGTTATTAATCTTTCAAAAAATAGATTAACTGTATATTTTACAGTTTATTTTACAGCATATTTTACCGATATATCCATTATGGTCTTTTACTGTTGAGATTTTACAGATTTTTACCATGAAATCTACAGTGTACTAAAATCTCTATAGTGAAATGTAGATATACTTATTTAACACCCATACTTTATTTATTAATGCAAAATTGATTAATACAGTGTAAAAAAAAGCTGTGAAAACTCAAAAACTCAAGATCCCTCAAGATTATTTAGTTTTGGGGCCAACTCAAAATCTTTTCATCAACTTTTTCACTTAATTTGATGTTCATAAACTTTTAATTTTAAGTTTTAATCACTGTCATTATTTTTTTAGCTCATCTTGCAGCCAACTTACTATCTATTGTTAAGATAAACCATTATTCTTTTGTTAAATTTAGTATATTTAGTTTTTATTTTATCAATAATAATACTTTCTGTGAACAATGGATAGTGAGTTGGCTGTAAGATGAGAGTAAAATTTTAAATTTAAAGTTTTTAGACATATGAACGTCAAATTAGGTGAACAAAAACATATACTCCTGCATCAGTGAACTAGAACATGGTCAAAAAGTTAATTTATTTTAGTGGTTCAGGTCAATAAGTGAATATAAAGATTTACTATACACAGAGTGAAATATTTCAAGGATTTCTTTATTTAAAAAAAAAGATTGTAAAACTTAAAATTTAAAGTTTTTTAAGGTATGAACATCAAATTAGGTGAACAAAAAATATTTGTAGTGAAAAACCTGAAATTTTAGAGTTGGATCCAAAACTCAAAAATCTTGAGGGACTCTGTTGCCTTGAGTTTTTGAGTTTTCACAACATTTTTTTTTTTTTTTTTTACAGTGTATAGTTGACTATACTCGGTAACTTATTCCCTGCAAGTTCCCCCAGTTTGGAGTAGCAGACAGGAGCAGTGACACATGCTTTGTGTAATGTATAGCTTGCTGTTTGAATACCTTTAAGGTTGAATCCTCTGCACTGCGTTAATGGATTCCCATGAATTATATCTTGCCTCCTGCTTCTCCTAAAATACAATAAAAACACAAGACACATTTTACAACTAAATATAAAACTTACAGCTTTTCTTTTAATCCAGCCTCAAACTGTGAAGGGCTGACTTCCAAGACACAATGAGGAAAACGTGCGCTTGCTCACTTTAACAGCATGAACTCTGACGTAAACAATTGACAGGTTTCAGACAGGTTTTGTGGTGGAAACATTTCCTTCAGGCCTAACTGAGCTACACTCGACCTGAGTCTGACTGGTCCCATGAACACTGGCCCCAAAAGAGACCAGAGCCCCACAGGTTCACAACCAGGGCATGTGTGTTGTGTCTACACCGAGGAGAAAAGAAAAACAAAACACAGGACACACAGAATTCTTTTTAACATTTTGTAGTGCACAGAGTACAGCACTGTGCAGAAGAGACAGGTTTTTAAGAAAGGTTATGCACAAAGAAAGGTGCATCAATGTAAAAAAATACACAAAAAACAAAAGTAGAGCGCTGCCAAAACACTGGTCCTATCTCGCAAAGGTAAAGCTACACTATATTGCCAAAAGTATTCACTCACCCATTGAAACAACTGAATTCAGGTTTTCCAATCACTTCCATGGCCACAGGTGAATAACATCAAGCACCTGGGCTGCAGCTTTGTGGAAAAGTTTGTGGAAAAGTTTGTGGAAAAGTTTGTGGAAAAGTTTGGGGATGGCCACTTCCTGTTCCATCATGACTGCACCAGGACACAAAGCACGGTCCATAAAGACATGGATGAGTGAGTTTGGTGTGGAAGAAGAAGAGTTGAAGCTGTTTTTGATGCAAAGAGTTGGCCAACGTCATATTAAACCCCAATGGATTAAGAATATGTGTTTCATATTCATATGTGTTTAAAGGCAGGTGAGCAAATACTTTTGGAAATATAATGTACAGTACAATGCCCAGACCAGGACTTAAACTCTTGAATTTTTTCATTTTTTTCATCTCATTGTTTATTTCATTTATTAAAAAAACTATAACAATTTAACATTCAGTTTAAATATAATACATGAAAAGGAGCAGAAAGAAGTTTAAACTTCTTAGTTTACAATTAAACATTTCAAGTCATAAAAGCTGACACCTTTGATTGAAATACATCTTTCCACTGTCACTGATCTGAATCTGTTTTTTTTTTAACCTCAGTTTTTTTTAAATTATAAATACCTTCTTTTTTTTTTATAAATCTGTTTTGAAGGTAGGCTGGTAAGGCTTTGTGGTGTGTATTAATTTCTACTAATTCATTTAATTTCAGTAAGTTTAACTGTATAAATATAGAGTTTGTAGGATCCTTGTATCCCTTTTGTTAAACTCAAAGATCTTTTCGTTTAGAAGTAAATGCTCTCTCCTTTGAGCCACAAAACCCCTGATATCACACAAACGTAAAGAATCCACTAAAAGTAATCATTTGTTCGTATCTGTGATCAATAACTCATAATGGTACAGAATCCTTTAAAACACCCCTGGATCCAAACAATCAAATCATCATTTTGTCCTTGGCCTTTAACAACTGACCTTTTCACACCAATTTTAACAATTCCTCTATTATTGATTATTGTACCTTTTTCCCTGTGGGGTAGAAGCGTGAGCAGCTCAGGCCGTCCCAGGCGCAGTAAGGGTCCCGGGCCAGGCAGCAGTCGGCGCAGGCCTCTCCGTACGCCTGACACCGGTGCAGAGAGACCTGAGAGACTCCGTACTCCGAGCTGACGTAGAGCTGTTGCTGCGAAAAGTAAACGGTTCAAATGTCAGCCGCCCTGTTTGTCTTAATAAGTGGAGGGCTGACAGGAAAATGAGGCACAATTACAGCTCATTATTTCCCCTTCCTCCTGGGACAATTCGGTTTAGGAGGAGATCACTGTTTCAGCCGTAACATGGAG
The DNA here is from genome assembly GCA_020698575.1 of Bostrychus sinensis. Taxonomy (NCBI): domain Eukaryota; kingdom Metazoa; phylum Chordata; class Actinopteri; order Gobiiformes; family Eleotridae; genus Bostrychus; species Bostrychus sinensis. The sequence goes on from CM036239.1 coordinate 8,141,671, forward strand.
CTATATTAGAAACATAAAACTGTGTAATGACTGCAAAACAAGCCACTGACCTTTTTGGGTGAAATTCTCAAGTTTGTCACCGGAGCTTGGTTCTGAAACAAAAAAGAGAAACAGGTTTTGGGTTTCGCATAACATTTTTCTACCTCCTAGTGTGCAGTGATTCTCATGTTGATTTTCATTTCACAACCCTCAGTGTTTCCCAACCAGGGGTACAGGGACCCCTAAGGGTACGTGAGCACATTACAGCGTGTACGTGGAGTTATGTGAGCATTTATAGCGTCTTTATATATTTTGCTTTCAAAGACTAAAATAAACCTAAATCAGGACTAACCTAGGGTGCAACATTAAAGAAAGACACAACAGGGACTAAAACCAGAACTAAACCAGGAATAAACCAGAACAAAACTAAGACTAATCTGGGTCCAAACCAGGACTAAACCAGTTCTAAACCAGGAAGAAAAACAGAAAAAAACTGGTCTAAACTAAGTCTAAACCAGAACTAAACCAGGAATAAACCAGAACAAAACTAAGACTAATCTGGGTCCAAACCAGGACTAAACCAGTTCTAAACCAGGAAGAAAAACAGAAAAAAACTGGTCTAAACTAAGTCTAAACCAGAACTAAACCAGGAATAAACCAGAACAAAACTAAGACTAATCTGGGTCCAAACCAGGACTAAACCAGTTCTAAACCAGGAATAAACCAGAAAAAACCTGGTCTAAACTAAGTCTAAACCAGAACTATACCAGGACTAAAACCAGAACAAAACTAAGACTAATCTGGGTCCAAACCAGGACTAAACCAGGACTAAACCAGTTCTAAACCAGACTTAAACTCGATCTAACCCTGGTCAAACCAGAACTAAACTAAAACTAAACCAGAAATAAGTTGGGTCTAAACCAGGACTAAACTGAGACCAACCTGGGTCCAAACCAGGACTAAATCAAGTCCTAGGGGTACACAAAACCAAAAAGGTTGGGAACCACTGCTGTACATTAATCTGGGCTTGGCACTGGCATAAAGAGTACAAAGTCTTCTTCTTTTAGCTTTGATTCTTTTCCTTTGCAACTCAAATTTTCAACAAAAAATAATTCAAGTTTTACTCACTATCATTTTTTTTGCAGCCAACTTAAACTTGTAAAGTTTAGGATACTAAGTTTTTATTATTATTATCAATATTAAGACTTTTTTCTGAACAATGGATATTAAGTTGGTGTAAGATAAGTAAAAAAAAAAAATCATAGTTAGTAAAACTTAATATTGAAAGTTTAAAGACCTAAATGTTAAATTGAACACAAAAAATTGCTGAAAACTTGAGATTTTGAGTTTTTGCTACTTTTTTTGAGTGTTTTTATGCTGGATGCTCTTTCTGATGGAGTTCTGTTCATTTATCTATGCTTGGGACTGGCACAAAGACTTCACAGTTTCTATCAATACAATCTATAAAATAAATTATCAAATGAGAGGACACTGCACTGTAAAAAACAAAATGCTGCAGAAACTCAAAAAATCAACATCACAGGATCCCTCAAAAGTTTTGTGGACAATCAAAATCTCAAGTTTTCACAACTAATATTTTTTTGTTCACTTAATTTGGCTTTCATATGTTTAAAAATGTTCAATTGTAAGTTTTACTCACTATCATAATTTTTTTTAACTTATCTTACAGCCAACTTAGTTCAGAAAAAGTATTATTCTTTTGTTAATTTTAGAATATTTCGTTTTTATTATAATCAATAATAATTCTTTTTTCTGAACAATGGATTGTAAGTTGGTGTAAGATAAGTTAAAAAGAAAGTTTTTAGACGTATGAACATCAAATTCGGTGTTAAATTTTGAGTTTTAGGCCCAAAACTAATGGAAAATCTTGAGGGATGGTGTTGTTTTGAGTTTTTGCAACATTTTTAATTTTTTTAAGCGTGGTTTTCAGCTTTCATTTTGAACTATTATCATTTTATTGTGAGCCACTTGCATTTGAACTTTAACTCAAAAAGGTTTTCAGGAGCTACAGTGTTCATTTTCATCAGCTTTTCACCAGATGTCGTCTTCTTTCTAAAGTTTTCTTCGGAGCATTAATCAAAATCAGCCTTTACTGTAAACCTGCTGTGACCTGGTACAGCAGAAGATCAAAGCCGCCGTGACCTTTCGCTGTGATCACAGGTTCATCACAAACCAAACTCTGCGAAGAACAAAATAACTCGCGCAGAAGTTCACTTGGGGCGTACGACTGAACGGGACAACTCCTGCCAAATGGAAGAGTGTTTCTCATCATTCTGGCTGCTCTGCGAACATCATCCATCTCCTGAATGCCACTGTGCTCTCAGCCTGGCCCTGGCCTTTAAAGTGAGGCCAAGCTCGCTCCTCGCCCCCGCCTTTGATTCAACATCAGAAAAAAAAAAAAAAGGATGAACAAGAGGAAAAGGAGAAGAAAGACAGCAGACCTTAAATACTTCCAGCTCCTCCAGGATCAGGTCTTCGTGTAGGGACTGGTTACTGGGCAGCACTATCACCTTCTGTATGGTTCCTTTGTCTGGGAGCAAAGAGCACATGTGTTACAAACTTTAATACACACTAGGGCCCAGCCATTTAGAAAATGGATGTTGGATACATTTTTATAAAAAAAATGTCTGCCCTTAAACCTATAGAACAGGGGTAGGCTAACGTCCACGTTTATTGCTATTACTTGACAGGATTTAATGCTACCATGGACTGAGGCAGCTGTAAGTCTTAATTTGTAAGCATACAGCTCTCTGTCATGGTTTCATGGTTTTATTGACACAGCCAATAAAGAGTAAGCATTCTATCATGTGACCTCCTTCTGTCATGGTTACTTTTGCCTCTATTCAATGTTTATCTAATTTACCTTGTAAAAATTAAGCAAAATAGGAGGTGGCGTTGTTGGGTTAATGATTTTTATTTATTTATTTTTGAGGTAAAAAATTTCCTGCTGTTTGTGTGTTATGTTTTTTGTCACTGAAACAAGTAAACTAAATAAACAAAACAAAACAAAAAAACAAAACAAAACAATTTATTTAATGATCTATATATTTTGTATACGTAATTGATCATGCTAATAAATGTTCATTTAAAGCTGCCAAGGAACCATAACAGAGAACTGTGTGTCCATTCTTGTGGCAAAAATACTTGGCCTGACTGTAATGAAACTTGCCTACCCCTGCTACAGACTGTACCTGTTCAAGCACTGCTCTTGTATTTACAGTATATTTTGCTAATACATGGTTTCTGCTGGGTCTTAAAAAGTCTAAATTTAAGGCTTTAAATGGTCTTGACCTGTTCAATACCAAAAGGGCGTCCTGTTCAGATGAAAACTACACACGCTAGGAAGCACCAATCCTAACACGTAGCTTAGCAAAATGAAGGAAAAAGGCTCTGTCCAAACATTGCCATCCAAACAAAACCATAGCAATGTAGTATTATGTAGTAAATGATTATCTTTAGGGAGTAATGTCTTTTGGTTTTAAGACTTCTCTGCAGAAGTTTTGCCTTTTTAGAAATGTATTGGAGTAAAAAGTATTATATTTATCTTTTAGATGTAGTGGAGTAAAAGTAATAAGTTAGCTCTAAAAATATGGTACTCATGTAAATTGACGTTGTTACTGTTCACCTCTGGATGTTGTGCAGCTGCACTGAGTGTGGTATGAATGAAGTCCTGTAGTGTTCACTGTGGGAGTGGAGCTGGACGAGTCTGGTGGAAAACTGCCCTCTGTCCTGCAGAGACGTGGGTGAGCAGGACTGTCCAGCCGTTTGTCCTCCTGTCCCTCACTGACACAAACGTCTCCGTCTCACTGCCAGTGACTTCCATCCAACTTTCTGGTTTATCGTCCCTGTTACTGCTCTTACTTCCCTGACACCACTGCAGGGTGAAGTACTCAGTTTCTATACTTAAGTAAAAGTACAGATAAAGGACAAAAAATGTACTCAAGTGAAAGGAAAAGTATATCTTCTACTTAAGTAAAAGTATTTCTCACAGACTCAGCTCATGAATGTGTTAAATGTGAGGGATTTTGCTGATTCCAGATGAAATGAACAAACTGCTGCAGTAGAAGAGACTGAATCTGTCGCTGAGCTCTTCTCTCTTTATTATTCTGATGTTTCTAAAGCAGTACTACTTTACTGCATCTGTTATATTTAAGTAATGTGTGTCTACAATGAGGGCACGACAAAAACACAGGATTTTAAACCAAATCAGAAATGTAGTGGAGTAAAAAGTACAGATACTTGCTCTAAAACATAGTGACGTAAAAGCAAAAGTAAAATAATAAAATAAAAAAGTACATAGACATGAAAATTGTACTTAAGTAAAGTAACTAAGTAATTTTACTTTGTTAGATTTAGGGTTGCAAAATTCCAGGAATTTTCAAAGTGGGAAATTTACCATGGAAATAAATGGGAATTTATGGGAATAAATTGGGAACTTCCACAATTCAAAGCTGTCCCATGACAGGGCAATATACTATAGCATAAAAAACACAAACACACTTCAATATCTGTGTTATTCCTCAGTCACATGTACATGAGCTACATGTAGTAACCCGTGGTACATGTAGTAACATGAGGTACATGTAGTAACCCGTGGTACATGTAGTAACATGAGCTACATGTAGTAATCTGCTTTACATACACTTCTCTGCCCTCTGCATCCCCCCATCACATGCACAGCTGATCTCCACAACATGACCAAACTGAAGACTGCAGACTGCATATGTCTGGTTAGCTCAGCATCATAATTCTTTATAGGTATCAATACATTTGTGACAACATCATGCATAATTAATGAGCTACATCTGTTCTGGTGTCAGGCCATCAACACTAGTTTGGCTGCAGTTCCCAGGCTGGCCACTGGGGGTGGTGCCGTTTTTTTAACCAGATTAATGTAATGTGGTGTTTTTGTGAAGTATTATTTTACTTAAGAAATGTTTTATTGTTCAAAGACAAATCTGTTCTGTAAATTTTCAAAAAACGTTGTTTAAATCTGTTGGATTATAATGCTTATTTATTTATTTATATATGGTTTCCAAATTTGAAAATTCCCAAAATTTCCAAGCTTAACTTCCCATGGAAAGTTTCCAGAAAATTTCCAGAAATTTACCAGACATTTTCTGCCCCTTTGCAGCCCTAGTTAGATTCCACCACTGCAGGGCGCTCACTACCACAGACTGACAGAAGATCTCCAGCAACTAACATAAATGTCTTGTCTTATTAATCTATTTAAATCCCACTGCTATAGTGACTGACGACTGACAAGTGATATATTAACACATAGAGTACACACCGAAACTGTACTCAAGTTCAAATAAATTATATGTTACTCATTTACATTATGATTGTGATTTAATTGCTCAGCCCTAAGCACAAACCCACACACTTTCAGCTCTGAGAAACAGATGTGGCCTCCACACCTTCACCAAGCCCTGAGTGTTGTCAGTAAAAATCCAGTGGGAAAAAAAAAAACTGTTTTCATTTGCCAATGTTTGCTTTTGAATTATGCATGATAGCCACAACCAGATCCCGGTGCAACATCAACTGAGGCAGCAGTGGGAATGAAAGCTCTTAAGTCAGCAGCAGCAGGGAGGAGAGGGGACACAGAGAGGGCACGATGCAACACCGGCCTCATCAATAAGACGCGTTTGTTACAGAGGCAGTGGAGGAGGATGCTACGCTACGAGCTCCTGTAAATCCTTGATAAGAAGTGTTCCCTGTTTCTCTAACGATGCCAGGTCGAAGCTACGGTGAGGCTGCTGGCCGAGAAAATGTATGGATGTCCACGAAAAAGGCAGTAGACGTATAACAACGCAAACTTATAGCAAGAAAGCCAAACAAAATAAGTCAGATTATTGCATCTAAGCTTATTATCTGTTTATCTGACACAGCTTGACAATTATTTACTTTATCCATGTTAGTTTACTCTGTCAGTGAATTGTGTGGCTTCTCAGCAGTCGTATCTGAAGCTGTACTATTAGCCATACTATAATAATGAGGACAGCAATTTATCAAAACTATATGAAAGGTGTATGAAAATATATAATGAATAGTTTATAGTGAATAGATTTTGCCCTGTACAGAGCAGCTGAACACAGAGATAAAGAGTTTATTATTTAAGAATTTAGACCTAAAAGCCCTGTATATTGTATTGCGACACTTATATTGTGATACATATAGTATTCAATTTAACTTTATTACAGTTTTTCTCAGTCGCTTTGACACATTTCTCCATTCAGAATTGTCTTTTGCAAAACAGGTCACACAAAGAATCCAAACAGGGTTTCAGGTTCGCAAAACAAAGTCTTTTCTTTGTAAAATGTTGTTCTGTAATCAAAACTCTTAAATTATCCCTCAAAAGCAAGTTTTTGCATGAAAATAATCAAACTGCAGTCACATGTTTTCATGCACACATTCACTCATTCACACAGCAGCTCTCACTGATTTAGTGCAGCAAGGGTTTAGGGTTCATACTTCACACAAATTAATGAACAGGGGACTTTGAGTATTTTCACTTCCTAAAACCTGACAGTTTTTATATCAAAACAGGAAAAATACAGACAAAATATGTTTATATAAATAATAGAATATGCATTTATGGTTTGTACTGTACATTATTTTACATTTTAAGTCTGTGGTTTCTATGATGCGCTGTAAATCTGCAGTGGTGTATTCTTTCTACTGTAGTAGGTCTGCTGTAAGAAATACCCGTGACAGTACAGCAAACTGAAGCAAGGGACATTAGTTTTATTCTTCATCCTGACATCTTTACCACTGTCAGTGGAAGCACTGCTTAATAATGAAAATATGTTTATTCTGTTAAAGAAAAGAGTATGTATTTATTCTCTTGTGATGGCTGCTGGGAAAACCTCCTGAGAGACCAATCCAACCTCAACAGGTGTTCTCAGTCCTTATGGTTTATTTTTTATCAAAATAATGATAATAATAATAATAAAGTTTTCTATAACTATATACTATATATTGTGTCTTGCCCCTGACTCTCTGCCGAGACTTCCTGAACTGAAACAGAAGTCATTTCCTTGTAATCAGATGCTGAGTGCTCACAAATGTTAGATTTTTGCAGCTACGTTTTAGTTTCTATATTTAAAGAAACAGCATTTTGACCAAAATCCCTTTCCATGTGCAAAAAAGACCATTATATCTGCCAAACAACGTGAATTGAATGAAGCTGTGTCTCTGTGTGAGAGCTGTGTGAAGTGTTTTGAGAAAAATTTTGAAAACTGTGTGAAACGATAAGAAATGTTCTCAATGATTTGCAAACAGAGAATCCTGTTGAAATATAGGTTTGAAGAAAAAGATCGAATGGAACCAGGTTTCATTAAATGAGCTAAAGCAAATGAGAAAAAGTGTAATACCCAAGGGGAAATTTGATATTGTTTCTTATGATTGTATTGCCAAAACACAGTCCTAATAACTAGCACCATTATGGCAGTTGAATAATAAGTACATGTATATAAATATGTATCAATATTGTTAATTAAATAGTTATTATGCAATTGTTTATATTGAGTTGTAATAATTAGTTGCCCCTCCAGTGTTGGACCTGCATCATATATAAATTCTGATCAATGTTAGGAATGCAATGTTAAACACAGAAGGACAGAAATAGGCTAAAAATAAGTCTGCAGGAAACTTGTACCTGTGCCCAAGAATAACACTTGGTAGTTTCCGTCTGCAGCGGCGACCTGGTCCACCACCACAGCTGTGTATCTGTAGTCGGCACCGGTGCGGACCACGAGGGGTCTCCTGCCCACGGGATAGACGGGATTGAACATGACCGGGTGGTTTCGGACAAAGGTCACCACGTCGTCTGGAAACTCTTTGGTCGTGCGGATGTCGGGGGTGAACGCTCCACCTGGACACTGGACAAATACAGAGAGGGTCAACTGCATAAGATTAAAATTAGAAAATAGAAGACATAAACAAACTTCTTTTCCAAACTTTACCATATTACCTCATGGTGAAGTTTGGCTCTGCTGTTTAGTTTGATGTAATGACCCTAACCCTAACAGTAACCCTAATGCTAACCCTAACCATAACGCTAACCCTCACCCTTTGATATAATCACCCTAAACCTAACGCTAACCCTATCCTTAACACTAACCCTAACCCTTTGATATAATCACCCTAAACCTAACGCTAACCCTAACCTTAACACTAACCCTAACCCTTTGATACAATGACCCTAACCTTAACACTAACCCTAACCCTTTGATACAATGACCCTAACCCTAACACTAATCCTAACCTTAACGCTAACCCTAACCATTTGATATAATGACCCTAAACCTAACGCTAACCTTAACGCTAACCCTAACCATTTGATATAATGACCCTAAACCTAACGCTAACCCTAACGCTAAACCCTTTGATATAATGACCCTAACCCTAACGCTAACCTTAACCCTTTGATATAATGACCCTAGACCTAACGCTAACCCTAATGCTAACCCTTTGATATATGACCCTAAACCTAACGCTAACCCTAACGCTAAACCCTTTGATATAATGACCCTAACCTTAACGCAAACCCTAACCCTTTGATATAATGACCCTAAACCTAACGCTAAGCCTAACGCTAACCTCTTGATATAATGACCCTAACCCTAATGCTAACCCTAACCCTTTGATATAATGACCCTAACGTTAGGCTAATGCTAACCCTAGCCCTAACCCTATGTATAGAAGTTCAAGACATATTTTTGAAGCGAAAACCTAAAATATAAATCAAACAGATCGTAAATGTTTCCTTGCACTCACAGTTCCGGGTCTGGGATAGGGAATGCGTCCCTGGAATGCCACCCACTGGAAGTTTGGTCCGTCTCTGTGAGCGAACGGTCCATTGAAGACGGTGAGGATGTCGGCCATGTTGTACATACACACCGCTGATCCTTTAAACACCGAGCTGAGGAAATGGGGATTCAAAGTTTATAAGAAAAGCAACACAACCTAGAGACCCAGGTGAATTTGTAGGTTTATTATTAGTATTTGTGAGGATGTCTGGGGTAAAAAAAACACTGTCTCACTCCAGCTCACATACTTCCCCCTCAGGTAATTTGATGTGGTTTGGCTTTTAGGACGACATAACAGCAGCTTTGTTGAGTAAGGTGAGTAAGGAACAGAAGCATATTGTGCAGAGACGAGGAAAAACAGAGTGTGAGGAGACCTGAAGGACCCGAGTGTTTGCTTTGGCTGAGTTTTCGGAGTGGTGGAGAGCTACGCTGCAGTAGGACTATGATCCTGAGGTAACCTGCGAATCCAAGGCCTGTGGCGCGGAGGCTTAAACCAGATGAACTCAATTAGACATCAGAACTCAGGGATCAAGTGAGCGCTCCTTTAAACTTTACAATTCATGACAGGCGAATCTGTCTCTGACCTGCAGCCCACTCAGGCACAGTGTGTGGCTTTGGCTGTATCTTAGTATCTTACCACAGTTTTCTAGTCTAAAATATAGGCAATGTTTAATGTTTGCTCTGACATTGTTAACATACACAACATCATTTACTACTGAACTGCTTAAGCCAACCTCAGAGTGTATTTTGCTTTTGTACGAGTATCAGACTGTAATGCAATGCACAATTAAAGCCAGATTAAGTGGGCTGTTACACATTTTTAACCTACAGTATACAGTCTTTTTGCTGAGTTCTTGAGGATGAAGTAAGGAAATAATTTGTTCTCTATTGGTGTAAGTGGTTTATGAGCTGTGATGTCTGTCCAATTTAACCAATTTTAAGTTGTTAGAAGGGATAAAGGGCATACTCCTGCTTTATAATTAATAGTGTTAAGTGCATAATATATAGGATGCGTAGTAATGCATCAGTCTCTTCAAATGCCCCTTTGGTAAATAAAAGATGCCCACTACTTCTACTGCTACTATTACTACTATTACCACTATTACTACTACTATGATTGTTCCAGAATTACTGAAAATACTGAACCTGGAATTAAACCCAGCACCTTCTAGTGTGTGATAACTGTGCAGTGGTTCTAACTTTTTCTATGAAATTTGGCCCAGGTGTGTATTTTATCATTAATGTTTATATTTTAAACATAAATCTAATATTACTTCATTTTTACACTCTCTAACTAAATTTGTTACGTTGATCCTGTTCAGTGACAAAAGTGTCCCCATCAAAAAAAAAAAAAATAAATAAAATAAAAATAAAAAATGTATTCATATTTTTTCAACTTTTTTGCATTAATATTTTAATCAACTGCTGCTCTGAACATACATTTTTAGTAAACAAACAAAAACAAAAATAAAATTTGAATTTTCAATATTCTCAAAGTAAAGGTTGGATTATTACAGCCTTGGGTCTGTCAAAGATTACCAACATTTATTTAGATGGATTTGGGATTTTTTTTTTTTTTTTGTAGTAACAAAAAGTTACAACCAGTTTTAACAGGAGTTGGTTTTTAAATTTTACATAGCACAGGAAAAAACAATCCCTAAAAATAAATGTTGGTAATCTTTGACATACTCAAGGTTCTAACACCCCCTAACAAATGCACTTGACATTAAGAATATTAAAAATATTTTTTGTGCTTTTTTTTTTTTGTTATAAAAAGGGTTAAAATTCTGAAAATAAATATAAATAAATATAAATATTTGTTTTTTTTAATGATCAGGACACAAGTTAATTAAAAGATTTATGCAAAAAAAGTAGAAAAAATATAAATGTATACATTTTTTCTGATGGTTTGTTACAGGGACACTTTTGTCACTGAACAGGAGCAGCGTAACCTTTTAACAAGGGTTCAGTAAGTATCAACATTTCCCCCTCTGCTAGTTATTTTTTTTATCTTTTTTTATCCAAAATCCTTGGAATGTGTCTCAGTCAGGCCTGTTCTTCAAACGCAAAAAAATACAACTATGAGCCTATTAAAAATCCATCTGTGTTTTGGCCTTGCTCTCTGTTGGAACACACACAGCCTTTATAAAAAGCAATGCACACAGTGAACAGAACGATGCACTGGTCCTTTCATCCACGCGGTAATGAGATTAAAAATGGCGGCCATCTGGAGAAGACACCCAGATCCCTGTAACTGTCATCTGCGTAAACCATTCACCATAACACACGCGACATCCGAGTGTGCAGCAGCATCCTTCCTCGTCGTGATTCCCAGAAGCTCTGAGGCTGCAGGAATGTTGCTGTTGGCTCTTACCTCGTCGACGTGAAGACTCCGAAAACCAGCAGACCCTTGGGTTGATCGGACTCCAGCAAAAACACACTTTCTATAGAGGAAATACACACACAAAGTACTTTAAGTAATGGCCACATGCATATAGTTTTCTACTTCCCTCATCACATCATACTTACAGCCAAAATGTCATCTAAAGCACTCCAAAAATGCAGCTTATAATAATTCCTATAGCTACATCTATCTCCTGCATATAAAAATGTGGGTTTACCTAAAAAGCAACAACAGAAATATTGCTAAAATGATAAAGGTCTACAGTGTCAATCCAGATCAAACAAATGTGTCTCCATGGAATATTTGCGGAGAAAGCAGTGGCTGGTTTCCATAAAACAAGAAAAGCATGCTTTCGGTAATAAAAAGATTGTATCTCTGCCACACACAGTCTTTTAATAATAATGTTTGTTTTTGAAGTTGATACATCAAGCACGAAAGTAAAGGAGAAATGTGCAGTAAGTTAAAGCCTTGAAATAGCAAACATAGTGCAGCGGGATGGAGGAAACTGACCCAGTTCATCGAAGTGGGTCTCGGTGCCGTCCTCCTCCAGAACGGAGCACACCATCCGGGCTTTGAGGAACGTGGTCCATTTGTTGACGAGACTTCGCTGGCCTCCGATGTCGTTCTACACAAACAAAAGCACACAACTTTAGTCCTCAGGAAATAGTCAGCCCCTCACTCCTGCCTCACAGCAAGAAGGTCCCAGGTTCAATTCCTGGACCAAGTGGGGCCTTTCTGTGTGGAGTTTGCATGTTCTCCCCGTGTCTGCGTAGGTTTCCTCCGGGTACTCCGGTTTCCCCTACCACAAAAAACATGTACAATAGGTCCCCAATGGGGCCAGGACTCCCCTGCAAAAGAGATTCTGAATCTCAGTGGGACTTTCCTGGTTAAATAAAGGTAAAAAAAAAATAAATAAAAAATAAAAAAATAAATAAATAAAAATGTTCAGAGCGACGCAGGTCACGTTCAGAGGACCACGCCCCCGGTGCTGGCAGTGGTGGAGACGGAGACGAGTGCACGAGATAACAAACCTCCATCTTTGTCACCGCCAAGGCTGGACGCACCACAAAGGTCACAGAGGTCACAGAGGTCACAGACTGGACAGTCTGGACTTTGGTGTTTTTCTATTGCTGGACTAAACCAGGTCTAAACCAGGACTAAACCAGGACTAAACCAGGTCTAAACCAGGACTAAACCAGGACTAAACCAGGTCTAAACCAGGACTAAACCCGGACTAAGCCAGGTCTAAACAAGGACTAAACTAGGTCTGAACAAGGACGAAACCAGGACTAAACCAGGACTAAACCAGGACTAAACCAGGACTAAACCAGGACTAAGCCAGGTCTAAACAAGGACTAAACCAGGACTAAACCAGGACTAAACCAGGTCTAAACCAGGACTAAACCCGGACTAAGCCAGGTCTAAACAAGGACTAAACTAGGTCTGAACAAGGACGAAACCAGGACTAAACCAGGACTAAACCAGGACTAAACCAGGACTAAACCAGGACTAAGCCAGGTCTAAACAAGGACTAAACCAGGACTAAACCAGGACTAAACCAGGACTAAACCAGGACTAAACCAGGTCTAAACAAGGACTAAACCAGGACTAAACAAGGACTAAACCAGGACTAAACCAGGACTAAACAAGGACTAAACCAGAACTAAACCAGGACGAAACAAGTACCAAACCAGGACTAAACCAGGACTAAACAAGGACTAAACCAGGACTAAACCAGGACTAAACAAGGACTAAACAAGGACTAAACCAGGACTGAACAAGGTCTAAACCTGAACTAAACAAGGACTAAACCAGGACTAAACCAGGTCTAAACCAGGACTAAACCAGGACTAAAGCAGGTCTAAACCAGGTCTAAACCAGGACTAAACCAGGACTAAACCAGGACTAAGCCAGGTCTAAACAAGGACTAAACTAGGTCTGAACCAGGACTAAACAAGTACTAAACCAGGACTAAACCAGGACTAAACCAGGACTAAACAAGGACTAAACCAGGACTAAACCAGATCTAAACAAGGACTAAACCAGGACTAAACAAGGACTAAACCAGGTCTAAACAAGGACTAAACCAGGACTAAACCAGGACTAAACAAGGACTAAACCAGGACTAAACCAGGACTAAACAAGGACTAAACCAGGACTAAACCAGTTCTAAACAAGGACTAAACCAGGACTAAACCAGGACTAAACCAGGACTAAACAAGGATTAAACCAGGACGAAACAAGTACTTAACCAGGACTAAAACAGGACTAAACAAGGACTAAACCAGGACTAAACCAGGACTAAACAAGGACTAAACCAGGACTAAACCAGGATGAAACAAGGACTAAACCAGGACTAAACAAGGACTAAACCAGGACTAAACAAGGACTAAACCTGACCTAAACAAGGACTAAACCAGGACTAAACAAGGACTAAACCAGGACTAAACCAGGACTAAACCAGGACGAAACAAGGACTAAACCAGGACTAAACCAGGACTAAACAAGGACTAAACCAGGACTAAACAAGGACTAAACTAGGACTAAAAAAGGACTAAACCAGGACTAAACCAGGATGTAACAAGGACTAAACCAGGTCTAAACCAGAACTAAACCAAGACTAAACCAGCTGTAAACTGTCCGTCAACATGATAGACCCTGTGAGTATCTCTCTGTCGTTTTCATTTGTAAAAAAAAGACAAAAAAAGTAGCTCTGAGGGGAGAAAAGGTTGCAGACCCCTGCTCTGCTGTACAGAGCAGAACATGTGGACAATAATGAAGTAATCGTATTAAAACAGCTGAACTAAAGCTAAAATCACTGAGTCCTTTAGTGTTGTAGCTTTGAAACCGTGTAAACCTGCGGACACACTCTCACACACTCACACACTCACACACTCACACTCACACACTCACACACTCACACACTCACACACACACACTCACACACTCACACTCACACACTCACACACTCACACACTCACACACACACACTCACACTCACACTCACACACTCACCGGACACACTCGGGCCACCATGGTGTGGATGTTTTTGGTGTTGCCGCTGTTATCTGTGAGCCTCTCTCTGAAGAAGAAGTACAGCTTGGCGTCGTTCGGGTCGGTCCCGTCAGGTATCAGGTGAGCGTCGATGAAGATTGGCTCTGGATCAAAAGCACATTTTAAACTTTTACAGAATATAAAGTGAAGCGTTTTCTTTGTGTGTTCATATTTGCTTTTTTCTCACCACTCAGCCATTTGGAGTTGTGCTGGTCGGTCCGCACCGCGTTTCTCGTGGTCAGACTCCTGAAGATGGCAGCGTCTGTCCCCATGAAGTCAATGTACATCCCAGAAAACAGCTCCTGGTCTGGGGCAAGGCAGGCACAGACAAAATCTAATCAACAGCCGGAAATAACAACCTGATAAAGTAGGGACACGTGTAAAAAGTCATGTCATAAAACTAGATTTTCAAGAGTTCAAATTATAATATTTTACCATTTAGTGTAAAATTCTAGCTCACTTTGAATTAATGGCAGCAACATCTAAAAAAAACAAAAAAGAGTTGGAACATGGGTTTATTAAAACTAAATAGGTGGAGTGAGAATTGTGCAACTGCATTAAGTAGCAACATTTTAATAAAATCACTATAAAGACCATTTCCCAAAGACAGTTATTATTCTGCTTTTGTTCACATTTTGTTTGTATTTTATAATTTTCCCCAATAGAATAAAATAAGTCAAGTGTAGCTTTTAACTTAGAAATATATTCAGTGTAGTTACGAGCGACTTTTAAAGAACTGATGCATCCAGGTGATGAGTGGACAATTAACCTGCACCCCTAAGACATTTTTTGACATATTTTGGATGAATTTTCAGATTTCAGATTTTTTTTTTTTTTTTTTTAAATCCTTTTAAAATGCTGTCTTAAAAAAATAGTCCCACCTTTATCCCAATGGCGTTTTTTGTGCCATTGACTCCCATTCAAAACACATTTTTATAATACACTGTCACTGCAGTATAATTTCACATTTTTATTAAGTATTTCATGGATTCATGATAGTGAGGGATTGGAATTTTAGTTTTTATTGTTTTCTACTTTCCACAAATATGGTAGATAGAGGTATAAATGGGGAAATGGCCCCATTAGTGGAAAAAAACAACAAAAAACAAAAAATAAAAAATGAAATAAAATGATTTGGGTGTGTTTTAAGGTTGTCATAAATTGGTGTGAGTGTTTGTTGAGTAATGAGTTTGTAACCATGTAAAAAAACAAAAAAAAAACAAAAAACAAAAACTGAATTATCCTTTAGTAGATATTTTTTCTATGCCAGTGCATTTTTTTGCCTTAGGACAAAAGGTGTAACTAAAAATATTTTATCTGCCACTACACAAAAATGTAAAATCTAAAAAAATCAATCATGATGCCAATTTTTGACACTCCCAAGCTCTGATTATCCACCACGAAAAAAAAATCTACTTTGTATTTACAGAAAGGAAAAAAATACATTTTTTTGGTGATTTTTTGCATCATTTTAAATCAACTTTCAATCACAAAAACTGGAATATAAGGAGTTGAATTTTTTAAACAGAATAAATTTTTGCTATGTATGGTGAGGACTGAAGTTAGAATTATCAACTTTTAGATAATTTTTCTATGGCAGTCTTTATTGCTGTATTGTTATTGGTCCATTTTTTTGTGCCTTAAGGTAAAAGTTGTGACTAAAAAGTTCATGCTGCTCCCTCGCTCCTCCTTTGTGTCCACAATGCCAGTTTTAATCATTCCTTTAGTCTTGCTTCATTGTTCTCGGTTCCGGCTCGCGTGTTTTGTGTTTGGTATGAAGCGTGCGTCCAAGCAGGGCCACTGAGGACGCTCTGCTGACAGACCGTCCACACGGAGCGGCTGGCATTTGATTACACAATCATCAGCGAGTAGACGTCGAAAGTCCAAAAGTGTGGCCCAGGGAGAGATTTCATACGGCCTTCCCTTCAAAAAAAGTATTGTTTATGCTCACAACAGCATTTAAGTGGCTTTGTCTGTACATTTGCGAGCTTTTTATTAAATAGATTCCTCATAATTATGTCATAAATATGAGAAAGTAGTGTTCATCTGTGTTTTTTCCAGTAATAAATGAATAAATAAATAAATACCTACATAAATAAATGAGAACTGACTGTTGTAGGAAAAAAAAAAAAAATCAATTCTTTCCGAAAATCACACACACACACCCAACTATAGCACTTCCCTCCATTCAAAAGACTATGTCATGTTTTTCTCCATATATTTTTATAAAACAAATTACAAAAACACTGACTATTGGCTAAAACTGGTTTTAAAGTAATATTTTAAAAAAAGAATATATATGTGTTTAATTAATAATTTGTTGTTTTTCTATGTATTTAATATTTTTAGGTACTCTTTTTATGTTTTTGTATGTTTTATTTGTTGTTATTGACCAAAACCATGTGTCTGAAATAAAGAATAGATTGAAATTTAATTGAAATATAGACAGCCTATAGACAAACTCCACTTTGGGAAGCACTGTTGTAAAGTATATAGTTGTTGAGTATTTAAATGTAAAAAAAAAATCCACATTCTCTAATATATATCTTAAAAAAAGCCAAGTCATTTGCAGCTCTCATTCCTTCCTCCTTATGTCAGAGTTTTTTTCTGTCGCCTCGCTCCTGAGCCAAACTGTGCTCAGGTGTCAGAAAGTGGAGCTGAAGATGCGTTGTGTCGCTTACCGTCCTGTCAACAGCAACCCTACACCGCTCCACCAATCACACATCAAACAAACCATGAGCGATGCATTGGCTGTGTTTGATCTCCACAACTGCAACGTTTAACTTTAGGCTGACGACATTTGGAAATCATTTTACAAACAAATACCAACTGAACCTTAAGTTTCTTCTTCTTTAAAACCACATCTGCCTTTTTGCATAACGCAGGAGCAATGTAAATGTACCCCCAGGACCTGATTTAGTCCTGGTTTGAACCCAGTTTTGTCCTGGTTTAGTCCTTGTTTAGCCCTGGCTGGCTTGACCTGGTTTAGACCTGGTTTGGACCCAGCTTAGGCCTAGTTTAGTCCTGATTTAGTCTTAGTTTTGTTCTGGTTTTAGGTGTGGTTTATTTCTGGTTTAGTCTTAGTTTTGTTCTGGTTTTAGGTGTGGTTTATTTCTGGTTTAGTCTTAGTTTTGTTCTGGTTTAGTCTTAGTTTTGTTCTGGTTTAGAGTTAGTTTTGGTCTGGTTTTAGGTGTGGTTTATTTCTGGTTTAGTCTTAGTTTTGTTCTGGTTTTAGGTGTGGTTTAGTCCTGGTTTAGTCTTAGTTTGTTCTGGTTTTAGGTCTGGTTTAGTCCTGATTTAGTCTTAGTTTATTTCTGGTTTAGTCTTAGTTTTGTTCTGGTTTTAGGTGTGGTTTAGTCCTGGTTTAGTCTTAGTTTTGTTCTGGTTTTAGGTGTGGTTTAGTCCTGGTTTAATCTTAGTTTTGTTCTGGTTTTAGGTGTGGTTTAGTCCTGATTTAGTCTTAGTTTATTTCTGGTTTAGTCATAGTTTTGTTCTGGTTTTATGTGTGGTTTAGTCCTGGTTTAGTCTTAGTTTTGTTCTGGTTTTAAGCGTGGTTTAATCCTGGTTTAGTCTTAGTTTTGTTTTGGTTTTAGGTGTGGTTTAATCCTGGTTTAGTCTTAGTTTTGTTTTGGTTTTATGTGTGGTTTAGTCCTGATTTAGTCTTAGTTTTGTTCTGGTTTTAGGCGTGGTTTAGTCCAGATTTAGTCTTAGTTTTGTTCTGGTTTTAGGCGTGGTTTAGTCCTGATTTAGTCTTAGTTTATTTCTGGTTTTAAGCGTGGTTTAATCCTGGTTTAGTCTTAGTTTTGTTTTGGTTTTAGGTGTGGTTTAATCCTGGTTTAGTCTTAGTTTGTTCTGGTTTTAGGTCTGGTTTAGTCCTGATTTAGTCTTAGTTTGTTCTGGTTTTAGGTCTGGTTTAGTCCTGGCTTAGTCTTAGTTTTGTTTTGGTTTTAGGTGTGGTTTAATCCTGACTCCTGTGTAGTCCTGGCTTGACTTGGTTTAGATCTAGTTTAGTTTTGGTTTGTTCCTGGTTTTGTCCTGGTTTATTCCTGGTTGAGTTCTTGTTTTAGACCTGGTTTAGTCCTGGTTTAGTCCTGGTTTAGCTCCTGTTACTTCTTTAGTGTCCCATCCCTTGCTATAATCCTGGGCTAGTCCTGATTTAGGTTTATTTTAGTCTTTGAAAGGCAAATACACACAGGTTCTATAAATGATCAAATAACTCCACGTCCCCCCTGCAGTGCGCCTGCGTCCCCCCTGGGGTCCCTGTACCCCTGGTTGGGAAACACAGGTCTAGTTTTCGAGCCTGGACCAGGAGACCATGGCTTTGTCTGCTGTTGACTCCATTTCACTATAAATGTAATTATTTTATAGTTATTCTGACCTCATTGTTTTTATCCAAATCAATGATGGCTAAAGGGAAAATTAAACTTAAATGTTGTTGTTTAATAAAGCAGCTTAAGCATGAACACTGTAAAAAAAAAAAAAAAGTTGTAAAAACTCAAAAACTCAAGGCAACAGGATCCCTCACAATATTTAAGTTTTGGGGCCAACTCAAAATCTCAAGTTAGTTTCAACTAATATTTTTTGTTCACATAATTTCACGTACATTTGTCTCTTTTTTTTTCAACTAATCCTAAAATCAACTTACTACCCATTATTTTTTCACATGTGAACTATTTATTACCATTACAGATGTATTTACAGTTTCAAAAAGAAATATTTCTGTACTGCAACTATTTTGTTAACATGAGTATATATTTAGTTTTTAATATCAATAATAATACTTTTTCTGAATTAAGTAAGTAAGTAAAGTAAAGATGAGTTAAAAAAATGAGTGAGTAAAAGTTAAAACAAATTGAAATATTAGATTACATGTATGAAATAAAAAATATTAGCTGCTGCAAACTTTGATACTTTACTTCCTCACATTTCTTTTATGCCTCTAGTATCTGACTACTTCCTGATTGATTTATGGCAATTTCAAAAACTAAATGTTGCACAAGCCATTTAGCACAAGGCAGTGGTGGAAAAAGTAAAATATCTGTACTCAACATAAAAGTAACGAGTAAAACTAGAAAGTATTTTCTTTAGTTAACTAGAAAATCATCTGCTTTTAACCAAATACAGCTGCTGAACAGGGTTTAACACGAGCCAAACAAACAAAAATAGGCAGATTTCAATTTTTAACACTTTTAATCTCACTTTATTTTAAGTTTATGCATGCATTTTAAGTACTTTAATTCACCTAACCTTTACTAACTCATCAATGGCGGAAAATGTGCTATTAATGCAGCCTTAATTGAAAACATATAAAAAGGAGGAATTAGGAGTGTTACACAATAAGCAAAAACACTGTATACACATTTTCTGAGTCTAAATAAATGTATTTTTCTTTTTGATAATGATAAATTATCATTTTAAAATACATTTCCAGTGGTCATTGTCTTATCACATCTTTACTACGCACTGAATACCATTTTAATATCGTAATTGTGGCTAGTAACTTTTGAAAAACACTTGCCACTGAAGCCAGGGAGCAAAGAAGTTAGTGTCAAGCTCTGACTATGAATATTTCAAAACAGAAAAGTATATATTTTCAAATGTATTCAAGTAAAAGTGAAACTATGCTCGAGAAATCTTGGACAATGGGGCTTTTAAGTGCAAAGGTCAGTGTAAGTTAGGCCTTTTTTCAATTACTGCGATGGTTTTTAAGGGTTGTAAAGCACATAAATCAGGAAGCTTGCGTCGCTGAACACCTACTGAGCATGACGGAAACAGTGTTGACTTGAGGGTTGAAGGAGCACCTCCCTTTTCCAGATTCGCTCCTGGAGTCAATGTGAAACACTTGCTCCTGTCACAGAGAAGAGAACAAGTCAGAGTGTGCAGACAGTTTTTAAACAAGAAAAGCTCTTCTGTGCTGTAATAAAAATGCTCTTATGAGGAAATGAATGCTTGGTTTCAGAGGAAAGATGAGGTTGTCCTGGTCCGGTCCACCTTTACTCACCCTTATGGGACAGAGTTTAAGAAATATTCCATTACAGAGGAAGGAAGAAGTGTTCTGCAAATGCATTTGATAGCCACCCCTGTGCCTAAAGTGGGGACGCTGCCAAGAAACATCCATCTTTCGAGCGGACCGGGCGGGACGATGATCCTTTAGCTTTTTGTCCTTTTACTTTTGAGAGTCTGAAGCCAATGACGTCAGCGGGGGAAGTTTTGTTAAGGGAAATTTGTCAGAAATGTGTCTGTTTAAGAGGCTCAGGAGGTGGACTGACAGCGGCTGTTTATATCTAACATTAACCAAGAACTAAGGATTTTTTTTTTCTATCAATGTTGTTTTTACTTTGGCAGAAAAAGGATGAAAGCCAGGGGTTTGTATAACCAGGGCTTGACATAGTTTTTCATTTTGAATTTTATACATATCTATATCCTAATTTTAGATAGACTGTAGATACAATTAAGGTGTTTTTATACATATATTTGGTAAATTCCTGTGCATACAACTAGATTTTGCTTATCGTATACTATAAAATATACACAAAAACCCTAACTGGCTAGAAAACTTTGCAAAAAACAAGCCATAGTGGTCACTGAGCAAAAAAGTAAATGTCAACCCTTGTGTATAATATAAATACAGTATTTTAATTCACTTCCTAAACAAAAAAAAAAAAGATCTTATTGCACAATTAGATACAGTAACAGACTTAAGGATAATTGATTGCAGGGTACAGTTCATAAAACACATGATTAAGTTTCCCAGCCGCTCACAGACAGTTTATTACACTTACACATGCCTTTTGTTGTCTAAAGTCAGACTTGAAAACAGAGACGTCTGTTTTTCAAATGTTGCACACAAAGCTACTGCTCATTAGCGTTGTGCAGCAGTCAGCAGTGTGCGGCTTCATGTTGTCAGTGAATACTTTTCTTCAGGTTCACATCCAGAAGTGAACTCAGCTCTCCCTCAAACCAGAGGCTCGTTTTTACCACAGCTCTACTCAGCATTTCCTCTAATAATGAGCTTCTGATGGTGTTTAACTCCTACAGCTACAAGACACTTTTTAATGTTTTGTATATGTTTTTTTGTGGATAACTTTTGCTGTGTTGATTCAAATGGCATAGATTTTGCCTCAGGTGTGTATTTTTGGATGAAATTTCAGATTTCATAATTTTTTTTTGAAAAATCCTCTTAAAAAGGTGTCTAAAAAAATAGTCCCACCTTTACGCCAAGACATTTTTTTGTGCCATTGACTCCCATTAAAATTACATTTTTATTATACACTGTCACTGCAATATAATTTCAAATTTTTTTCAAGTATTTCATGGATTCATGATAGCGAGGGATTGGAATTTTAGTTTTTATTGTTTTTTACTAGGTGGTGCCATTTTCCCATATATGGTAGATAGAGGTATAAATTTGGAGATGGCCACATTAGTGTTTGTATAAATGACCAAGCCTACAAGGCAAATAAAAAACATTTTTTGAACTAAAATGATTTGGGTGTGTTTTAGGGTTGTCATAAATTGATGTGAAAGTGTTTGTTGCGAAATGAGTTTGTTTGTGTTTGCGTGAGCACAAATCCAAAATGTAGTTCTTACAGAGATGTGCACATCAGGGCAAAGTAGAAAAAGGTCCCAGACTGAGCAGATTCCTCTGTTTGTGCTGGAAGTGTCTGCACCACATAAACTGGAATTTAAGGGGTTAAAATTTATAAACAGAATATTTTTTTGCTATGTATGGTGAGGGCTGAAGTTAATCATGAAATTCCCCACTTTTTTTTTGTATTATCCATTATTATATAATTTTTCTATCGCAGTGCATTTTTTTGCGCCTTAGGACGAAAGGTGTGACTAAAATGTTTCATCTGTCACTACACAAAAATTTTAAATCTAGTAAAATCAACCATGCTGCCAATTTTTGACACTCCCAAGCTCTGATTATCCACCACAAAGAAATTCTGATTTGCATTTACAGAATTGAAAAAAATAATTTTTTTGTGATTTTTGACATAATTTGAAACCAACTTTTAATCACAAAAACTTGAATTTAAGGGGTTAAATTTCATAAACAATATGACATTTTGTTATGTATGATGAGGACTGAAGTCAATCATTGTAACCATAAAAAAAATCTTTTTCTATGCCAGTCTTTATTGGTGCATTTTTTTGTGCTTAGGGCGAAAGGTGTGACTAAAAAGGAGGGTTAAAGTGTGTAAACTTGTGCATTTATATAGTGAAAAATATTTTTGTTTTCTAAAATTAGCCTGCAAATGAAAGTGATTGCATATTTAAAATGTAGGTTTGCACATTTATATGCATTTTTACTGGCACTGGAAGTAAAAAGGGATGTAATTCTGTTAGTTTATGGCTTCATATCTATAGAAATCATACATTTACAGTCATTCCTACAGCTTATATTCACCCACCTCAGGTCTGCGGCCCCTGTTGATGTACACACAGACTGGACTGTAGGCTCCACTGCCACACATGAACAGATGAGTCCTGTTATAAGGCTGCACCACACGGATGAAGTTCCCACAGCCATGCTACAAAAAGACACAACAACAATCAAATATGTCTGATTTTTGACCATCCCTCATTAATGTTCAATACTTGAGCCCAATAAAGTTTATGCACTGGCTTTGTAAACCACAACTCATGCACATACAGCATTTTCTGTACTGGACTGCATATTTTTCTCCACTATAGAATTCTTAGATTCCCTTCAAAAACATTTATTTTTTCAGATTTTCTTGTGTAGCCCACAAAACAAAGGGCCATTGTCACAACAGGGTACATTGATACTATAACAACGTCAAGTTAGTTAATTTGGTTTGTTAGCAAAGCAAGCATTCAAGCATTATATATAAAAAAAGTAAAAGTCTAACATGGTTTCCTTTCATGTAAGCCCTTATTTGAATAAACATGCTAGATATGCAGTATTCTTATCTTCCTTTCATACAATATAATATCATTTCTTGTGACCACTGCTGCTAATGCACTGTATCTGCTGTGTGCTGAGGGGTCAGTGGGGTGTATCATGTTTGGAGGTGTAGCTTCTGTTTCCTGGTGCCTGTCCAGCTCTGCTCCCACACCTGCAGTACCAGGACATGGACCTTGTAGATAATTAGGCCTGAACAGAGACCAGAGCAGGAGAAAAAATGTGGAGGAGAAGAACATGTCAGGGGAACTGTCAGGAACTTGGCTGTGACTCGGGGAACAGCAGCTGCTGCAGCTCATGGTGCTGCATGACTCTGCTATGAGCAAGCACTGACAGCTGAGGGCATGTTCTGCAAAATCACCATTTCAGTTCATTTACAAATATTTTATAATTTATTATCTATCTAACTGTCTGTTTATCTCATTTTTACCTCCTTTACACATGACACATATTCCTCCCACTCTTTAGGGGGAATCTCAAGGTCTTCCCATGCCAGCCGAGCATGTCCTAGGTCGTCCTCGGGGTTTCCTCCCAGTAGGACTTGCCCTGAACACATCTTCCCAGGGAGGCGTCCAGGAGGCATCCATAACAGATGCCAGAGCCACCTCAGCTGGTTCCTTTCCTCTCGGGTGAGCAAGCTCCTCACCCTAATTCTAAGGAAGTGCCCATCCCATCCTGCAGAGGACACTCATTTCAGTCGCTTGTATCTGTGATCTTTAGCCTGACTGTAACATTATTGCTTTGGTTACTTCTTTTACTGCTATTTATATATATAATGTTTTTATTGTTAGTATTTATTAGGTTTTATTCAGGATGTATTCATGTGTTGTTTTATTGAAGGCTTGTGCTTGGTGTGTTTTGTTGTATGTCTTGTTTGTTTAAATGTTGACTGTGAACTTTGAGCTCTTGCCACTGTTTTCCAATGTAGTTCTTTTTTTTTAATGCTGCAAATGGCAAATAAACTGAACTGAACTGATTAAATGTAGAGTCTGGGGATGGTCCACAGACAGAGCTCAAGCCTAGAGGTGAAATCAACAAATGTTATTCAAACTGCTTCTGCACGTAACAGACCAGCGCTCTGACCAATCAGAGCAACGGACAAGGTGAGCTTTTTTTAGATTTAGACTTTTGCCATAGCCGGTCGGCAAAACAACAAATACATCCTTCTTTAAGACGAATGATTTGAGCGCTTCTTTCTGTTGCACTTTCAAAGAAAAACCCAAATCTAGCTCTTCCAAAATTGATGTCAAGGCTGATTCAAACGACCGCTGTTCGTTAGCCACAGCCATCGTAGTTGTTCTGCTCTGCACCGTCGCCCAGCCCTGTCGTCATCACGCTAAGCCCCGCCTACTCCACTCGCTACACAGATAGAGCGCTGTGATTGGTCCAACGAAACCCTGGACGGAGCCAAGATTGGCCTCTATGGTGTGTTACTAGACCAACCCTCTAGGCAAAAAATATTTTCTGCCGCTAGGATGCGTGTAGGTTTCTTGGCTATGAGATCTTTTCTTTTTAGTCATGACCCAAAGTTCATGACCATAGTTTAGAGTGGGAACGTAGATGGACCACTTCACCACAACAGACCTCAGTATTTCCCCACTCCTCCTGTCAATCCCATGTTCCTTCCCTTGCTTGTGAATAAGACCCTGAGGTACTTGAACTCCTGATTTGATGAAGCCAACATCATCTGTGAAAACTGGACTCCCTCTGGCTCCTGCTTGCACCTGGATATTCTGTCCATAAAGATAATAAGGTAAGGCATACTTTATTGTCCAAGTTTGTTTTCTGCATTTGAGAACACTGCTTGGGCAACCTTTTCCAGATCTTGGAGTAGCTGGAGCATTAGCCTGTTGTATATGTTTTAGACTGATGGAGTAGAACCCGCAAACTCCACACAGAAAAGCCCCACACGGTGCAGACCACATACTCCCAGAGCACCCCCCACAGGACGAGAGACACCACTGAACTCCTTCTGCACATCCACAAAGCACATGTGCACAGTTTGGGCAAACTTCCATGAACCCTCAAGCACTCGAGAATGACCAGAACAAAAATCACATTGTTATCTGTCTTATCTGTCTTTTTTTTTAGAAGGATGCTAATGCAATGTGCAATACAAATATAATATTCACTTGTCATCTTGCTCAGCTAAATGGTATTTTACTGATTTTACAGTGTAATCAGAAAGGCCTCCATGATGTCCAGTGATACTTGACATAGCCTGTATCAAAAGTACAAGTGTAGGTTAAATTAACACTATGAGAACAAAAAACAATGTGGAAATGGAAAATTAGATTGTAAAAAGATGGAAAGACTGGGAACATTTTAAGTGAAATTTGTCAACTCTGTATCGCCAGGATAACAGATGAGAGTGTGGCCTGTGAGTGGCTGCACGAAGAGATGGCTCACCCAAATATTTGTGGGAGTCTGTCTCAGGCAGGCGGCTGTGACTCAGAGCAACACAAATCATTCATGAATGGAAAGAGTTTCTCCTCTCTCTCTGAGGCAGTGTGCTGCACAAAAGCCTGTCCTTGTTGGACAGCTGGTGTCATGGAGAGACGCAAACAAGGCATGGGGAGAGGAAAAATAGGCTGCGTTCTTGGCCTTACCACACAGAATAGATTTTTTAAGTTGATGAAATGTTTGCTTTTGAAGATAAATGTCTTTAAACAGGTAAAATGGTGTGGTTGTTAAGTGCCCTTAATGCTGGAAAATCAAGAAAATCAATAGATCAAATGTGCACAGATGAAATAAATACGTTTTCATTAAATCTTGTCCCAACAGTGAATACATTGCTAGATCCAAATTGTGAATTTTGAGTTTATTTGTCTTCCTCCCACGCCTGGACTAAGTGTGCCAATGGCAGGAGCTGTTCTGCCCCTCTGGACTTGAACATGTGCTTGGACCTGACCCAGTCCACAGATGGCCCAGGATCCAACAGTCCCTCCCTCTCTACACCCAGACTGTGAGCAGATCTATGAGCAGCTGACAAAACTTCAACCCAAATCTCATGCATCATGGCGGTCCAGAAGCCAAAAGATTACCTGAAGAGACTAATTAAAATATTCCCTCATGCTTACAGAAGGCATTTAAAGTCTAATTTAAACGTATGCACACTGTAGTTTATATCTGCCGTGTGATTTTGCAGGAGGGCAACACTAAACTCAGAGCAAGTTGGAGTTTTGAAGTTATTTTGAGGTGGCAAATTCATCCAGTTTTAGTTAAAAAGGTAGGGTAAAGGCTGAAAACGTAGCCATGCTTATTTCATTGTCAGCCAACTCCACTTCTGTATGCCTTTCCCTCCACAAAACTTTCATTTCAGTATTTCTGTTTATGATAGGGTGACCAGATTTTTAGACCCAAAAACTGGGACACATATATTTTTCACTAATCACAGTGAATTTGAGCTCATCAAGCGACAAAAAAGCTTTAAAAATCCATACAATTTTCTGTCATGTAATTAAAATACATGGCGGTAGTGCCTAAGTTTTTAATTTTAATGGAAATTTATTAATAATCATAAATAATTTTAGTAAGGCAAATGTTTTTTCAGTTTCTTAAGCTTTTCTTTTGGTTAAAATGGGGACATGTTTTGTTGAAATAGATACAGTGGGAAGAAAAAGTATTGGAACCCCTTGGAAATACTAGGATTTCTGCATGATTTGGTCATAAAATGTGATCTGATCTTCATCTAAGTCACAAAAATAGACAAACACAGTCTGCTTAAACTAATGCTGCAAAAAAAAAAGACATTTTGTCATGTTTTTATTGCGCACTTATGTAAACAATCACAGTACAGGGTAGAAAAAGTATGTGAACCTTTGGATTTAATAACTGGTTGATCCTCCTTTGACAGCAATAACCTCAACCAAACCTTTTCTGTAGTGAAGATCAGCCCTGCACAGAAACTCTCACCTCTTTACAAAACTGTTTAAGTTCAGCAATATTCTTGGGATGACCAAATCATGCAAAAATCCTAGTATTTCCAAGAGGTGCCAATACTTTTTCTTTCCACTGTATGTCTTGGAACAAAACTGGGCCTGTCCCGATTAAATAGGGACATCTGGTCACCCTAGTCTATGAAAACACTAGTAGTAATTTGGGAGTTAGTGTCTGTGATGTTCTTACCGTAGGGTCCTTGCCCGCCATTTGACATTCCTCAATCTTACTGTTCGACGCTGGCCAAAACACCTGAGTGGAAAAACAGGCAGCATTATTATGGAAAAGTTTAGATCGTGCTATATTTGTAGAGGACATACAGATTTGTGTGTGTGTGGACAGCATGTGTGTGCTTTTAAAACCTGGGAGAGGTGCTCGAAGGTCCCGCTCAATGAATACATCAAGCAATTTGGTTGGTTGAAAATGGACGCGGAGCAGCACTCCCTAGTGGGCTCTAAATGCCTCCCCGTCTGTTTATGCACTCCACGCCTGTCAATTACCGCAGCCGTAACTCCTTCACTGCATGCACAATCAGTCAGCGCCAGCTCCAGTGCTTTTACAGCTCTTCTGAATAACCCTCAAATTGCCCTGATCATCACTAATGTACAGTCATTTGCATACTATTGTGCACAAAAACAAAAATCAGAGCACTTTATAAGCTGCCTTTCAGGTGTAGCCTTTGTGTTGTGGGTAAAATAAAACACTGATTGCAATTTGAAATACGACATATGTTTGTTGTGATAGTGCGCTGACCTTGAGCGTGCCACTGGTGACGTTGTTTATGTCCATAGATAGAACATGGTCTTTGCAGCCCACGTACATCCGGTCCTGGTCTTCGTCCATGTGCAGGATCCTGTAGTCCATGGCTTTGTCTGAGATGCTGTAGTGCTCAAAGGACGCGGACGCTTGGAGGTCTGCCGACAAACAAAACAAACAAAAACAAATGGATATTAGCTTTCATTTTATGCGCAGACATTTAGCTTGCATGAAATATCTCAGTATTCAGAAATAGACAAGAAATGTACATCCAAATGTTTGAAAAGGTGTGAGTTGAAGTATAACCCCATTCAGTTCAAGATTTACAAATTAGCAGCTTCCTGTAAATACAATAGTTTGCTCAAAAGGAATATCAATAATAAAATAAATATACAAAACACAAACAACAATAATTCATCAGCTGAACACCCTTTGTGAGTTTTTTTAACTAGCTTTTTTAGAGTCTCTCTTCAGCCTTGTATCCAGTAAAAACTGTGCCTTTAAACAATTTTTTGAGCTTTAGAGCACAATTCAAGTTATTCCATAATCTAACCCCACAAACAGACAAACAAAAACGCTTCCTCATGGTTCGTACAGCCTTGATTTTGAAATTCATAGTTCCCCTTGGAAACTGGCTGGTAATAAGTTGTTTTAAGCTTTAAACATTGTTATTGCAGTGTGTAGTATACAGTATAGATCATTGAATTTAAGTAATTTTGGCTGTAAAAAAAGTGGACTGGTGTGGTCTCTGCATTATGTATGATGTGTATTGCTCTTTTTTGGAGAATGATGATCTCCAAACCAGGTTTTAAGTGTTATAGGGGAGATCTCTATGGAAAACATAATGAGGGAATATTGAATATCGAAATGATTAAGCATTTCGGAGTAAGGCTGAAACATTATTATTATTATCGTTATTATTATTATTATTATTATTATTATTATTATTAGTAGTAGTAGTAGAAGATTAACCCAGAAAAAGGGGGACAAACAAGGACTACATGGACTACAAGTGGGCTAAACCAGAACAAAAGCAAGACTAAACCAGGACTAAACTGTGCCTAAATCAGGACTAAAACCAGAACTAGACCAGGGCTAAACCCACAACTAAAACCTGGACTAAACCAGGGCTAAACAGTGGTCTTCACACATCAAACTTAAGCCGGACCAGAGCAGGACAGGAATAAAACTGGCTCTGAATGAAACCAAATCAGGACTAGGGTTAGACCTAGTTTGTTTGTTGCTGGTTTAGTCCTGGTTTGGACCCGGCTTAGTTCTGCTTTAGTCCTAGTTATTCTTGGTTTAGGCATATTTCATCCTGATTTAGTCCTGTGGTGTGGACCTGTTTTAGTCCTGGTTTAGACCTGGTTTAGTCCTGGTTTAGTTCTGGTTTAAGCCTGGTTTAATCCTAGTTTAGTCCCAGTGTAGGACTGGCTTAGACCTGGTTTAGTTCTGCTTTCTAGTTTTAGTTTTTTTCCTTGTTGAGTTCTGGTTTTATCCTGATTTACTCCTCTGCTGTGGACCTGCTTTAGTCCTGGTCTAGTCCTGCTTTAATCCCTGTTTCTTCCTTCTTTAGTGTCCCATCCCATCCCTGATTTAGGATTAGACCAACCCAGGACAAAACTGTGCCTAAATCAGGTCTAAAAACAGGACTAAACCAGGACTAAACAGTGGTCTTCACACATCAAACTTAAGCAGGACAGGAATAAAACTGGTTCTGAATGAAACCAAACCAGGACTTGAACATTAAAAAACTCCTGAGTATGACCTGGAGAAGCAGCATCAACTACTTTTACAGAAAGAAACAACCAAAAAGACAAAAAAGAAAGTGGAAATAAAGAGCTACACACTTAAAAGGCAAACATCCAAAGATATTTTCAGACCATTTTCTCCAGATATAGTAAAGCCTCTACCATCAGAGCCAAACTCATGAATATTTATCACTTTTTCAATCTGAGCTGAGAGCAGGGGGCGTGCGGTGGAGAGCTGTATACCGCAGTACTTTTTCCTCCCTCCATTGACCTTCTTTGTGTTCGGCCTCTAATCAACAAACAGCTCGTTATGGTTGAGTTTTAGTGCCTGGAGCTAAAGTCACATTTTCATTATTGTGGGACATACGCCTTTGAGACCGGGCTCTTTTATCTTAAAGGGAAGTGTTTTTTTCTGTGCCACTCTTCATCTGCATCTGCTGTGTAAAGCTTGGAGTGTTTAACCTTAAATAAAGCGAATTTAAAGCACTTGAGGCACAAGCCGCTTTCCCACGATTCTTTGCTTCTTATAGACAGTAGTAAGACACTCAATGGAGTAATGTTCAGGCTATTCTTGACCAGTCTCTCCTCTTAATAATGGCAACTAATGAAAAGCTTTTTTTCTAAGTGAGCTAAAATGAAAAGTGAAGGTGTGTGGTTAAAATTAAACTTCTAAAGAAAACATTACATCAGTCTGCTGCTTCAAAGCTATGGAGATGCACTATATTTACAAAAGTATTAGCCTTTGCATGCATGTGAACTTAAGTGACATCCCAGTCTTCGCTCTAATTCATCCCAAAAATGTTCTATCAGGTTGATTTGTCTGGGTACTTACATAGAGTAGCAGAGAGCTCTGTGCAATTAAAAAAAAAGGCTAAAAATGTTACATGCCTCTTTCAGAAAGAAGGTGAACAATAAAGCTACATATTTAGCTCTAAATTCTGCCAAACACATCCATTTTTATTAGTAATATTGGACAGGATTCATGCCTTTTTAAATTCATTCTAGTTCATTTTTAAAAGATTAGCTCAGTTCATGTCGACAGATTGCGTTGCCTGATTACAGAGTTTTTATGGACAGCTGTTATAATGCCAACTTTTTTCTGGAAGCTTGTGATCAGCAACATATTTTCAGGCAGAGTAAGGCAAAGTATTAACTGCAGCATATGGTTGAATGTTAGGGTTTCTCTTGTAAAAAGTTTGATCCACACTGTTCTTGTTTGTCCTGATTTGTTTCCAAAATGTGCAATTTTTTAATGAAAATAGTCAGTGTTCACCTTTTTAGGCCAAGTAAATAATAACTAACTATTACAAAGTTATCTCAGACGTGACAAAACCGGTGTTCTGGAAATGATTTATGTGTTTTTCCTTTTGTTATTTGCACATTTGACCTTAAAACACTTTAAATTATTACAATCATTGTGTACATTATTTGGTTTCTTGACATGACTCTGATTGGAGAGTTGCTTTATGAGAAAGTCAGAATTATAAACAGCATTTTTTTTAAAGAAACTTACAGCTGTTTGGACTTTTACCGTTCCCTCACTGATATTATGAAGCAACATTATTTTACGTTACCCATGTTACGAGCTGTCCTCCTGACTGCATCATCCCAAACTTTTACTGGCTGTGTTTATGTTTAACATCATTATGAACTTTTGTTTTCTTGGAGGAGGAGGGGAACTGGAGACTTTCTTTCTCCCCTATGAGGAATGAAGTCCAAAATGAAGCCTGCTGCTGCTGTGATGGGACGCAGAGCGGGCGCGTCACATGGACCATGCCTCATCCCAAACTCAAACCGTCTGGTGTCCACATACCACAGGCTCCGGTGTCTGCTCTGCACTAAGTCTCTCCTTCCGTCGCACACAAACACATGAGTCAGGGCTGCACGCACACGACTGCAGTCCTAAAAGTTGTACGCTGCCAGATGGTGCACCTGCTCCATCAGGGACAGGGAGAGGCCGTCACGAAACAATCATCATAGGTCATTCAATACAACCGCTGGGGCCTGTGTATGTTTACGCAACATCTCCATCGCATGACCTCTGTGTGCAAGATGTGTCAATAAAAGTTGCTACTTCAGGACGATTCCCTCACCCTCGCCCTTGACGAGCTGGCGTATTGAAAATTACACACAAAATACGCAATGCCATCATTTGTGGAGGAATCCCGAGAACCCACATGTGGTTTCCTACTTATCTGTTTAAATGCATTCCTTAAAGTTGAACTCATACGCTGCTTTCCTCAGAGAAAACATGTCAAAACTGTTTGTTGACTTTATAATTTTGGGCCCTGTGCGTGATGTTTTTTAGATTGGGACGTCTCTACATTTCTGAAGGATAGATAGATGATAGGAGATAGTGGCTCTGAGTGCTTTAACCAGTCCAGTATGTGAGCAGTTGGGGTTTTTTCTATTATGTATGTGAGTTAGGGATCTGTGCATCTCTCGAGCTTCTGACTTTTGCGCCCTGACCCGTGATGCCCTTGTGGCTTGGCTGCAGCTCAATACTGATTGGATCTATAACGGTCAACACGCACAAAAGGTGGTGAAGGAAGAGCTGACACCAGCTTTAGCTTTGATGGGCTTTGTTTTGTGCAATGGGATCGAGCAGAAAAGGTCACAAGCCGGTGTCCCGATAACAATAATTCATTCATCTTCTTCCTCTTTTGTCAGTCAGGAGGAGAAAAATACTGACAAATACGAAAACATATGCACACATTTGGACACATGCACACAAATTTGAAGACAGGGACACAAATACAAAAATACACACACAAATTTGGAAACATTTTGGAAACAAATACAAAAACACGCACATAAATTTAGAAACATGCTCACAAATTTGGAAACACGGACACAAATACAAAAACATGCTTACAAATACAAAAACACGCACACAAATTCGAAAATGTGCACAGATACAAAAACACACACACACAAATACGAAAACATGCACACAAATACATAAAACATACACAAATTTGGAAACACAAACACAAATTCAAAAATGCGCGCAAATACAAAAACATGCACACAAATACAAAAAACACAAATTTGGAAACACGCACACAATTTTAAAAACAAGCACACAAATGCAAAAATACGCACACAAATTCAAAAATGCGCACCAATACAAAAACACGCGCACAAATACAAAAAACACAATTTTAAAAACAAGCACACAAATACAAAAAACACAAATTTGGAAACACGCACACAATTTTAAACACAAGAACACAAATGCAAAAATACACACACAAATTCAAAAATGCGCACAAATAAAAAAACATGCACACAAATACAAAAAACACAATTTTAAAAACAAGCACACAAATGCAAAAATACGCACACAAATTCAAAAATGCGCACAAATACAAAAACATGCGCACAAATACATATAGCACAAATTTGGAAACATGCACACAATTTTAAAAACAAGCACACAAATGCAAAAATACGCACACAAATACAAAAACATACACACAAATACAAAAAACAAAAAAACAAAAAACAAAACACACATTTGGAAACGTGCACACAATTTTGTAAAATACAAAAACACGTCCTGGTTATTCTTGATTTAGACCTGTTTCATCCTGGTTTAGTCCTGTGCTGTGGACCTGGCTTAGTCCTGGTTTTGTCCCTCTTTAGTGCCCCAATCCTCACTACAGTCCTGATTTTGGATCATTCAAGTCTTTGACAGTCAAATATTTTCTAAAAAGGTTCTATAAATGATCAAATAACTCCCCGTACCCCTGGTTGGGAAACATTGAGCTAGAACAGACAGTAACACAAAGGGGACAGACTCAGAGAAAAAACGCTTTGATTGGTGAAACACTGAGTGGAAAAAGAATTCAACAGGAAAAAAAAAGCTATAATTGTGCCTTATGTGTGGCAGCAATTAAAAAGTACAAAAATAGGACAATTTTTTTTTCTGGTGTGAAGGAAAAAGCAAAAACCACAGTATTTGAGCCTTCCTCT
Organism: Bostrychus sinensis; assembly: GCA_020698575.1. Classification (NCBI taxonomy): domain Eukaryota; kingdom Metazoa; phylum Chordata; class Actinopteri; order Gobiiformes; family Eleotridae; genus Bostrychus; species Bostrychus sinensis. The sequence continues at coordinate 8,175,298 of CM036239.1, forward strand.
GGAGATCTTGTCCTGTCCACCAAAATTCCCTGTGCGATAAAACCATCCAGCCGTAAACAGCACTTCCATAGTTCTGGATCTTACAAGGACTGTTTTGTTGTCATGTTGCATCAAAACAATCACAGATTCACAGCGTCTGGAAACTATGTGAGATCTTACTAAGAAAAGCCGCTGTTGTGTGAGGCTGCTGAAGACTGAGGTTTAGTGGCTGGGGCCAACTGGTACTGACTCGGGGGTTCGACTTCACCGAAACAGACTGTAAGTGTCAGGAACAGTGTGGTCTCGCAGAATTTATTTGACTAAAGAATGCAATCTGTGAGGTTGAGATGTAAAAACACAACTATACACTGTCATTTACCCACGCACCACACACGTCCTCCTTAAACCCATCCACTGTATCTGCCAATGTTACATCTACAGTAAGTGACAACAGTGGCTGGAGCTCAGACTCAACAAATATCATTAATAAACTGTCTGACATGATATTTAAATACAAGCAATTTAAGTCAGTCAGTCAGTAAGTAAGTCAGTTAGAAAGTAAGTCAGTAAGTAAGTCAGTAAGTAAGTCAGTTAGAAAGTAAGTAAGTCAGTAAGTAAGTAAGTCAGTAGGTAAGTTAGAAAGTAAGTCAGTAAGTCAGTTAGAAAGTAAGTCAGTAAGTAAATCAGTAAGTCAGTAAGTAAGTTAGAAAGTAAGTAAGTCAGTAAGTCAGCAAGCCAGTTAGAAAGTAAGTAAGTCAGTGAGTCAGTAAGTAAGTCAGATAGAAATTAAGTAAGTAAGTGAGTCAGTCAGTAAGTTAGAAAGTTAGAAAGTAAGTCAGTAATTAAGTCAGTTAGTAAGTCAGAAGGTATGTATTTAAGTACAGAGGTAGGTAGTTAGGTAAGTATGCAAGTAAGTAAGTAAGTCAGTTAGAAAGTAAGTCAGTAAGACAGTAAGTAAGTAAGCCAGTTAGAAAGTACGTAAGTCAGTGAGTCAGTAAGTCAGATAGAAATTAAGTAAGTCAGTTAGTCAGTAAGTTAGAAAGTAAGTCAGTAAGTCAGTTAGTAAGTAAGTCAGTTAGAAAGTAAGTCAGTAAGTAAGTAAGTTAGAAAGTAAATAAGTCAGTAAGTCAGTTAGAAAGTAGGTCAGTAAGTCAGTTAGTAAGTAAGTCAGTTAGAAAGTAAGTCAGTAAGTAAGTAAGTCAGTAAGTAAGTCAGTAATTAAGTCAGTTAGTAAGTCAGAAGGTATGTATTTAAGTAAGTACAGAGGTAGGTAGTTAAGTAAGTATGCAAGTAAGTAAGTAAGTAAGTCAGTTAGAAAGTAAGTCAGTAAGACAGTAAGTAAGTAAGTCAGTAAGTAAGTGTGTAAGTAAGTCAGAAAGTAAGTAAGTCAGTAAGTCAGTTAGAAAGTAAGTAAGTCAGTAAGTCAGAAGGTAAGTATTTAAGTAAGTACATAGGTAGGTAGGTAGGTAAGTACGCAAGTAAGTCAGTAAGTCAGTTAGAAAGTCAGTCAGTAAGTAAGTCAGTTAGTAAGTCAGAAGGTAAGTATTTAAGTAAGTACAGAGGTAGGTAGTTAAGTAAGTATGCAAGTAAGTAAGAAAGTCAGTTAGAAAGTAAGTCAGTAAGACAGTAAGTAAGTAAGCCAGTTAGAAAGTAAGTCAGTAAGACAGTAAGTAAGTAAGTCAGTAAGTAAGTAAGTCAGTAAGTCAGTTAGGAAGTAAGTAAGTCAGTAAGTCAGAAGGTAAGTATTTAAGTAAGTACATAGGTAGGTAGGTAGGTAAGTACGCAAGTAAGTCAGTAAGTCAGTTAGAAAGTAAGTCAGTAGGTAAGTCAGTAAGTAAACTTTATGTCACATCTTCCATAGATAAGAAATCACAAAGTGCTTTACAAAGTGCAGATAAAAATGAATACAGTGACAGAAAATAGAAACAATGACAAAAAGACAGTTAAAACCTAAAAACCCAGTCATCGAGGTTTGAAGAGAGATTTGAGTATGGGGCCAGAAGGTCTGAGATACTGGGGTCCTGTCCATGCAGGACTCTAAAAGTCAGCTCTAACATTTTAAAATCTATTCAAAATGAAGATAAAACCAGAGTGATGTGAGCTGTTTTAGCGGTACCTGTTAAAATCCTCGCTGCAGAATTTTGTACAATCTGGAGTCGATTAAGAGTTGACTTATTAAAACAGCTAAAAAGAGAATTACAGTAATCAAGACGAGACGAGATAAAAGCATGGATAACCATTTTCAGATCAGTCATAGATAAACCTTTTCTGATTTTAGAGATGTTCAAAGGGAACTTTTTGTCATGAGTAATAATCAGAATTTAAATTAGTGGTTAGCGAGTTTTTGATGCAAGACAAGCACTTTTATACAGTTTTTTACAGTTTGCTTGAGCCCATAAAGTTGTCTATAATAGGTAATATTTCTTTCTCACACTAAGCAAAGTAAATATTGATATCTTTCAGACCCTGACATAAACAAATCTTAACTGCTTGTTTTATTTTTATTTCTTTGGAGTAACACCACTGTCTGAACACTGGCCAGAGGTCTGTGCACCTAATTAACACTTTACAAGCGAACAGTGAGCCAATTACACAAGAGCTTTAAAGTCCTGATGCAAATCAACCAACATCATCAATTGGCTTGCAACCTGAAAGGCATGAATAAATTAACTCTATACTAATGAGGCTTGTCCTTCATTCACAAATCACATAGAGGAGCTTGTTCTGGAGTTGTCAGGGGCAGCCAATGGGAGCACCACAATCACCCATCACACTAAATATTGAAGCAAGGGCTTAGACCGCTTTCCTGCAACTTATCTCTTTGGACAATGTTGAGTGGGTTCCAAGCCCTGACTTCAGACCTTGTGCCAAATACCGTTGCTCCAGTCTGTGCAACGTTCTGGGCGACTGCGCTGCACCAATACACTGCTGGCCCACTCTCAAATATCAGCCCAATAAAACATGTGATCCTGGAAACACTCAGGCCCATTTAGGGAGGAAAATGGCTAATGGCCAAACAGGATGGTCACCTTCCACCTCCTGAAAAACTTGAGCTTTATGTGTACAGTATGCTTGGTGGCATATATTCTATACATACATGTGAAGAAGGTAGTTTAAGGTGTCAAGTGCAAACAGACCACCCAGGGTGTCCCGTACAGACAGAGTCGTCTGATTGTCTCTCCACTCAGCATTCCCAGCCTGACGCAGGGCACTTAACCAGCACAGAGTTTCTGTACTGAAACCACTAGATATGGACTGGTGCCATTGTTGGCTCATTGAAAATTTGATATCTACTGCATCTCATTAATTTTCCATTTACTATCTGCAGCCAATTATCTACATTCAGACAAACATAATGGACTTCATATGGCCGCAGAGAATTCTATGACTTCTCTTGCTGTCAAAAAGCAGCTCTAAATGAGATTTTCAAGTCTGGGCTCTTCCACTGCAGTTTGTTTGTGCGCAGAGATGTTATCAACCAGCACTGGAGTCAACTTGTGTTTCATTGCACGACTGACCTGCTAAAGTGACGGCTAATGTTTCCTTTAGGGGCTGAAACCTAAGATGACAACCCGTCAGTCACCCAAGGCCTCCTGCCTGCTAGTTTGTGTTCCCTCTGCCCCAATTAGCACCTGGCCTCCCTTTCACATGTCACCAACAAGCAACCCTTCCCAATTACACACGACCCAAACGCACAGGCAGCCATGACCCATCACCTGTGCACAACGGGAGCCTCCGGTTATCTCCACCAGCCAATAAATCTCTGCATGAACTGTCAGGGTGGACTCCATAGGCCCTCAAGGAGATGTGAGTCAAGTCTCAACCTTGATGTATTTACTATTCACATAGGACAGCTTCAGGAATACTCTGTAAAAACTTCAACCTGGTGGGATCAAGTGCAGGTTAAAGGACTCTCCCTGTTGTGCTGTAAAATGATATATTTTTAAAGTGTCACAATGTCACAAAGGCCATGTTCTTTTCTTTTCTTTATATATACATTATTTATTATTTTTAAACTTAAACGTTTTTAAACGTAAAGCAGCTCTGCAAGGTCACCAGGTAGGTGGTTCAGCAAAGGCTGCAATTTGTTTCTAAAAGAAACTCAAAGTAGCCCTGACATATTCCAAAGGAAGAACCAGAACAAAAGGACACTGAATCACAGGAACAGTAACATTGCCTCTACAGAAGTTTACCGTATTTTCCGGACTATACGTCGCTCTGGACTATAAGTGGCACAAGCCAAAAAATGCATAATGAAGAAGAAAAAACTGTATATAAGTTGTACTGGACTATAAGTTGCATTTTTTTGGTGGAAATTTATTTTACAAAATCTGACACCAAGAACAGACATTTCATGTTGAAAGGCAAGTTATAGTAATAATAGAATAGAGAACAACAGGCTGAATAGGTGTGTGGTTTGCTAACGTAACACATTGATGGTTATTCAGCTACATGAAGCATAAACAACGAACTGAATAGGTGTCTCGTATGTTAACGTAATATATTAACAGTTATTCACATAACTATAGCATAAAGAACATAATATAACAAGTTCACCAAACTCACCATCTCACTCCTAATCACTAAATCCTTTAAATTCTTCATCCTCGGTGTCGCTTCTGAACAACTCCACCAACTCCGGAGGTAGACGAAGCGCCGCTTCCTCCTCTGCGTGGCTGTCGTCAGACTCAGCATCAGTTCCATTTCCAATTATTCCTCTCTTTCTCAGTTGTCTTTATAGCCTAAGTTGTTAGTGGTAATGTTTACATTTTAAATTGTCAGTGGTACAGGTGCAGCAGATGCTGGTACACAAGCCTAGAGCGCCCTCTAACCAACACCTGAAATATTTTAATATATAAGTCACACCTGAGTATACGTCACATCCCTAGACAGACTATGAAAAAAAAGTGTGGCTTATAGTCCGGAAAATACGGTACTCTATAAAGTCAGGTGCCTAGTGGTTGCAGAAAGCCAAGTTTCCATTTTCATTATCACATTACATTATCTTAGTCATAATATTAATTTTGCTTTTTGCTTTTTACTTATTGCAAGATTTTGTATTTGCATTGCATTTCAGAAACTATAAATTCCTAACACAGTGAGGTCACTGTGGGATGTGTACACCATTGGTCATTGATTTTTGCATTTGGCCTTGATTGTCCTTGAACGGATACTTTCTTTGTCTATTGATTATCTTTCAACAAGTTGCTGAGAAAGGATAAAAAAATATTGGAACTATACGAAGGTCATGCTTAGAACTCAATGAAAAGTATAGAGAATAGTAATCCAACAGAGAGTTTGTCTAACACTGCACATGTGGTCAGCTCCAAGAGGCCAGCACAGTCATATTTGTGTACAATACCTTCATTTACACTACATTTCAAGGCACATGTAATGCTAACTTACACCGTCTTATTGCATGCCTCTGCACAATGCTGCCACCCAAACTGACAGGCCTTTGCTTTTCTCTTCCAAGAATGTTCTTTAATCACATACGATCACGGATTTAACCGCACACCATGCATTATGTTCACCACAGGAGAATGTAGATTGACTAATACTATAGTAAAGTAAAACTGTCAGGAAATGGTGGTATTTCAAATGAAATATGGGATGTTTGTTGGTTTCAGCATGGCCTTTCAACCTTTTTACTTCAGCTGCACAATAGAAAAGCGTAACTTGGGATAAGATTTTTGAATATGACAGTGAGGAAATGACTGGTGATGCTGTATTTGGATGCCCTTAAAAGCCATAGACAGTAAAAGTTATATTCACTTTCAATTTATGAAGACATAAAGGACTCACAGGTAAAAACTAAATCAAAATGTACTAAAGACTAAAACAGGTCAAAATTTAGGACTGAATTAGCAGTAAATCATCATCGTTCACTCGGTTTTATTAGGTCATAACAGAATTTTATTATTTTTGGCTTTAGACACTTATTATGATGAATTTCTGTCAGATGGAAGAACATAACATTATTCTGATTCATTTTATTTTGCAATATGTATATTGTGTTTGCAGATATTATGATGTTTGTCATATATTGTGCAGCCTGATTTTTCAACCATTTTTGTGACTAGGGCTGTGTATGGGCAAGAATCTGGTGATACAATATGAATAAAGATAAAGATATAAAGATCAAGATACAATGTATATTGATATATTGCCATTATTGTAACAAAGGGAATATACTGCATTTTTGATTTTTGAAAACCTATACACTAGTACACCACTGCATGCACCAAATTTTATAAATGACATGTTATTTAATAACCAGAAAAGTAAATACTGCCACTGTATTTCAGAAACAAGCTGCCTTTTTCCAAATAAGGTACAAAAATACTGATTACATTTTTTTAAACTAAATTATTGTCAGGACACAGTGTTTAATACAGTTTTTTTACAAGTAATTTTTCAGTACAAACAAATAAGTGCAGTATCTGCGGTAACAATGAAACTCCCTCTGAGTTTGTCACAGATGCATTCATGGCAGTGTCATAATGTAGTACCTTCTCATGAATAGTTTTTTATCAATCACAACCATCACCACCGATTTGACCTTTGACCTCCTAAATATGTAATTAAAGTACTTTATATGAAGTGTCCTGAAAATCATATTTATTGAGCACTTTGACAGTCAAAATCATAAAGTATATTAGTATGTGTATTAACAATGGAAGAGTCAAAGTTTTGTGCCTGAGTTGTGTCCCATTTCTGAGTTTGAACAACATTTGTTTCCACATTTTGCAGTAACTGCACAGATCTCTCAGTGATACAAAGGTAAAGTGCAGTAACTGTGTTTGTATTCATCAGTCAGAACTTTCTGAGCTGCAGTTACTGTACTTTACCTTTGTTTTACTGTGAAATCTGTAGTTACTGCAAATTTAACAACAGGACTTCTCTAAAATTGGACATAACTGAGTCATGAAACTTTGTAAAACAGATGACATGAAGCCTCAGTCTTTTGACAAAATGTGCAGATACTGCGTTTTACCTTTGTACGACAATATAGCATACAGTTGTTTTTGATACCAATACTGTTTTGCCAAATAAAACATTGTGATATATAGCTTTTACCCCTTTACTTGTAACTATATGTCTTACTCTGGCTGTATATCATGAATAGGCAGCTTGACACTGGCAGGGAGACAGAATTAGAAAGCAGAGCTGAGTGAACAAACCCCAACGTAGCCAAGCCATTTTGTCATCCCCAGTCCAAAGAAACTAGACTACACGTAGCTTCTACCCAGTCTGGAAAAGTTATATTTGCAAATTTAGACTGTGAATTCCTTTTAACTAGGGCAGCTAGTCATCTAATTTTATACAGCACACAAAGCCAAGGATAGAAGGAAAACCACATGGCATTAGCGGTGACTCAGCGTAAAAGTGTTACCACTAAAATGCCGTCGAGTCAAGGAATGCACAGTGAACAGTGAACACCCTCAGCAGCGGGGCGACTGTCAGGCACGCTCCCCCGCTCCTGCAGCAGGCAAACATCCTGCACTGACATCTACCTCCAGTGAATGAACGCTGTCATTAACGTGCGCTCCGGCCAGAGCGGAGCGTTAATGAGGCGCGATGGAAGTCCAGTGGAATATGTGGAAGTAGTTGTAGCCTCTGTATCCGCTTCCTTGTGTCTGGTTCTTGCACCTGGTTTTGGTCGGACGTCTTTCTCTAAACAAAGCCCACGTGACTCGTCGCACTGTCAGCAGCACTCATTAGAGCAGTGGTTCTCAACTGGTGGGTCGCAATACTGTTTTCTGTGGGTCGTGGGCCTTTGTCAGAGCAAAAACTTTAATTTTTTGAAATATAGAATCGATTTACACTCCTTAACAGTAGGTGGCAGTATGAGACATTAGAAGTATAGAAGAAACCTAACGAGAGAAAAAAATGGTTGAAGTACTGTGGCCCTAAGGTGCAATATCAAAATTGTTTTTGTCCGCTAGAAAAATAAAAGCAATGGTAGATTTTTTTTAAACTCTAGCCTTAAAAAGAAACCCATCCCTTAAATTTAAAAAGGGGAACACAAAAAATTAAAATACATGTCTGTATCAAAAAAGGAGCATCCTCAAAACTGTTTTTGTCCACTGGAAAAATAAAAACAGATGATTTTTAAAAGAAAAATCTAAAAATGAAAGAGATTTCATCAAAATAAAGCCATGTCCCAAATTTAAAAAGCTTGTTTAAAAAAACTCAGTCATTAAAATAAAATAAACTTGTCCAAACAAAAAGAGCTCCTCAAAATAAAAAAAAGCACTCTTTTTATTTTCTTTGAGGTGAGTTTCTTTTTTGAAGCAGCACATTTAAAAATCTTCTCTGCTTTTATTTTTCTAATAGACATTTTGATGTTGCCCCTGTAACATCAAAATGTCTATTAATGTCGCTGTACTGAAGGGAGGGCTGCTTAATTTTTTTTTATATATCTTTTATTTGGGTCGTGGCTTGCCATTCCCTTAAACAAACATCTTTCATTGTTTGACACTTACTGTACACATTATACACTGTAGTAGTGAGTGCTGTTAGTGCTGGATGCGAGCCAGAGCACTGATGAGGCCAAATGATCCTGCACATAAACACTTACTAATGACTGAATACATAAAGCAGGCCAGGATTTCACTTCCACACAACGCAGCTTCAAATGGCACAAACAGAAAAACAAAAAACGTGTTAATCAAGCTAAACTAAACACGCCAGTGGTCCATAAAGCGTAATTATTTTTTCTGTAATCAATTAATGTTAAAATACAACGAAAATCTGTAAAAAATAGACATAAAGTGAGATGTTTGAAGCGAATGCAGGAGATATACAGTAAGTAGTAATCCTTGTTTTGTTTTGTAAATGAGCAGCAATGTGGGAGAGGTCCTACTCAATTTAATATTTGGCTTTTCTGCAGTTTTAATATTTATGATGTGGTTTTAACTGTGGGCAGGCTACATTCTCCTTTAGTAAGCAGCAGAAGGGAGAGAGAGGAATGTGGAAGATAGCAACTTCAGGACGTGAGCATGCTTTAGTTTCAGCTGTGGCACGAGCAGGAAAATAAAACTGTTTATAGTATGACATGAGTGTATACAGTATTTCTTGGCCCTAATAATGAACAGGTTTTGGTGTATGCACTGTAACTTTATGATGCCAAACCACCTGCACTTCACTCCCTGAGGACAAATGTATCTTCCTGCTTTGGACAGAGCACAAACTTCTCTCCAAATTGTGCACATCATAAAGTTTGTGCAAATGGAAAGTACAAGGATTTTCCTGCTCTGAGTCCCTGAACTACTGTGTATTCAATTTTAATGCCCGTTTCCCACACAGATAACTAAAATTGAATTTCAAAAAGTCTCTCACTGACCAGCTGGATTGTAAATTTACACTGGTGTGAACAGATTCACTTTTTTTGACCATTCATGCTTAAAAATAGATTGATTTATGTCCAATTTTAAGTAGAGACAAATCAGGAGCAATTCATTTTGGTGCATGCTGCAAAATAATAAACATAATTAGCAAATCAATACTACAAAAAAGTCAAACCAGCAGCTGTGTCCATCCACTGAGGGGATATAAACGCTCTCCAATCCCCAATGCAGCCCAGGTTTAGCATGTGTGTACCAAAGTGTGCACCACCACCATTTTAGCAGCGCATCAAACATTCATAAAATGATCCCTGTCTGAGAAATTAAATAAAACAAGAGAATCTAAACCAGAAGCTGCAACAATACCCAGCAGTCCCTCGTGCGCTGTGCAGTGATTAAAGTTTAACTAGGAACAGAGGTGGGCTACTCCTCACAAGAACCGCAGTCTCCAGCTGTGATTTGGATTTTCATAGACACAGCGGGACAATGGATAGACTTGAAGTGGAGGATTCTTCTGGATCAAAACACAAGAGGTTCTTCACATATGGAAAATGTGTGGCGAGTACAAACCTGAGCTAGCCCTGATCATCAAACATTTGTTCAACATTAAGATGCTAAACATGTGGCATACAAAACACAACAGCCCCAAGCACTTTATATCATATTGTATATTTCAGGGAGAACAGATGTGGTGTTTTTTATGAGGACGTCTTACCTTCAAAGGAGAGGAAAACCCTGGGCAGAGGTTGCATAAGGCTGGACGTCCCAGAGAACAAACAGTACAGAGCCAGGAGGGAGAGCGCCATGGCTGACACCAGAGGCGGCCTGGCCCACCCCTGGGGCGTACTCATCACTGTCAGGAACCACAGTCCGTCAGCGCGGCCTGAAAGGTGACGCAAAATAAAATGATTAGTATACAAAACACACTCACCGGCCACTGTTCTAATCTATATGTAAATACACTGTATATCCAGAGGTGAAACAAGTACTCAACATCTGGATTCAGGTGAAAGTGATGTTTCTTCAAAATAATCTTACTCACAAGGAAGTAAAAGTAGCCAAAAGCATTCGCTCACCCAACTAAATAACTGAATTCAGGTTTTCCAATCACTTCCATTGCCACAGGTGAAGAAAATCAAGCACCTAGGCTGCAGCTTTGGGGAAAACTTTGTGGAAAAGTTTGGGGATGGCCACGAGTTTGGTGTGGAAGAAGTTGACTGGGCTGCACAGAGTCCTGACCTCAACCCAACACAACACCTTTGGGATGAATTAGAGCGAAGACTGCGAGCCAGGACTTCTCTACATCAGTGTGTGAGTCAAAAATTCCCATAAACATCTCCTAAACCTTGTGGAAAGCCTTCCCAGAAGAGTTGAAGCTGTTATAGATGCAAAGGATAGACCGATGTCACATTAAACCCAATGGATGAGTAATTAAGTTTATATGCGTGTAAAGGCAGGTGAGCAAATACTCTTGGAAATATAGTGTACGTTACATAAGCCTTTTTATTTTTTGCAGTTGCACAGTAAAATTATCTTCTACTTCTACTAATAATCGGATTCTCTCACACCAACATCTCTAGAATTTATAGAGAATGATCTGAAAAATAGAAAATATCCAGTAAATGGCATTTTTGGTTGAAATTACCTTGCTGATGCCAGAGATAGAAAGGCATCAGTAACTCAAATTACTCATTACAACCAAGATCTCCATAAAACCACCTGGACAAACCTTGAAGCAGATGGACAGCAGCAGCAGAAGATCAGTGAGTGTATATTTAGTGCTATAGCAATTCTGTTATAGCAGTGACAAAAGCAAAGGTTTTGGTTTAATAGAACATGTCTGACTCGTCTGAGGAAGTCATAGATGGCGGAGAAACATGTCACATACACGCCTCACTTGCTATGTCAAATGCAGAAGTAGCTCTCTCAATTATGAATGAGTTAAATCTGCAAAAAAAAAAAAAAAAAAAAAAAAAGAGCTGCAGAAGAAACCCTCGCCTCCACCTCCTCTTGTTCCATTCTATAACAGGACAAGTGCAGCTCAATAATTGATAGAGGCAGGTATAGCGCCGGGCCGCTGCAGTGTTACAAGCTTGGTAGGTAGTGCATAAAGTACTGAAGGTACAAAATACTCTGTGTACCTGGAAAAATGTGTTTTCAAAATCTCCTTGCTCAGTGCTTCTCAGAGTATTGGTACTAGGGAAGTACATGGACTTCTTCTGGTGCTACTTTGGAGTTTAAGCCCTGATTTAGTTCAATTTAGAGCCAGTTTTAGTTCTGTTTTACTGGTTAGGGTTTAGAGTCCATGTTTAGACCACTGCTTAGTCTCTGATCAATCCTGGCTTAGTCATGTTTTAGTCCTTGTTTAGTTGTGTTTTAGTCCTGGTTTTTAGTCCTGGTTTAGACCTGGTTTAGATCTGGTTTAGTCCAAGTTTAGTCCTGGTTTAGACCTGGGTTAGATCTGGTTTAGTCCAAGTTTAGTCCTGGTTTAGACCTGGGTTAGATCTGGTTTAGTTTAAGTTTAGTCCTGGTTTAGACCTGGTTTAATCCAAGTTTAGTCCTGGTTTAGACCTGGGTTAGATCTGGTTTAGTCCAATTTTAGTCCAAGTTTAGTCCTGGTTTAGACCTGGGTTAGATCTGGTTTAGTTTAAGTTTAGTCCTGGTTTAGACCTGGTTTAGTCCAAGTTTAGTCCTGATTTTGACCTGGGTTAGATCTGGTTTAGTCCAAGTTTAGTCCTGTTTTAGACCTGGGTTAGACCTGGTTTAATCCTGGTTTAGACCTGTGTTAGACCTGGTTTAGTCCAAGTTTATTCCTGGTTTAGACCTGGTTTAGTCCAAGTTTAGTCCTGTTTTAGACCTGGGTTAGACCTGGTTTAATCCTGGTTTAGACCTGTGTTAGACCTGGTTTAGTCCAAGTTTATTCCTGGTTTAGACCTGGTTTAGTCCAAGTTTAGTCCTGGTTTAGACCTGGTTTAGTCCAAGTTTAGTCCTGGTTTAGACCTGGGTTAGACCTGGTTTAGTCCTGGTTTAGACCTGTGTTAGACCTGGTTTAGTCCAAGTTTAGTCCTGGTTTAGACCTGGGTTAGACCTGGTTTAGTCCAAGTTTAGTCCTGGTTTAGACCTGGTTTAGTCCAAGTTTAGTCCTGGTTTAGACCTGGGTTAGACCTGGTTTGAAAAGATTGAGAATCACTGTCCTGGCTCATAGCTTATTGATGTTTTGTTTAAAAATATCAACACACCAATAGATGCCTGTAAATGAAATCTTCAGTTTGGACGTCCTGCATAAATTGACTTAGATCTGGGGGTGCAAGGATTGACTCTACACAGTTATGGGGCAGTTTTATCGCTCAGGTGCAGGACGACCACGTGGGGCAACTGTGAGGAGAATGAGAGGTTTTTGGCTGCTCACACACGATTCTCCTGAAAACCTATAGCCCACGCTCTGCCCCTGCCCCGACACTCCTCTCCGGTCCAGCTCTGGCCTCTGTCCCGGGATAGATTTGACACGTAACAAAATGCAAATTTAACAGACACAGTTATGGAAAGGCTTTTTCAGAGTTTAAGAGTTTGGAGAACTTTAGCCCACAAATTCAATTTAACAAGGGGATCTGAATAGGAATGCTTAAAATCCTTAGATGTTATAAAACAGTAACATTATTAAAGGTTATCAGCATCATTATCCATTGGGTTACTAATGGATTACACCTCTCAGTAAACAGATTTCTGCAAAATGTTCCCAACTTATTTCACAAAAACACCTTAAGATTTATTTGTTAAGAAAATTAGTTAATTTTTAAGTAAATCACCTGACATTGTTTGTCAGTGACCTAAATTATTAAAGCCTTTATTATTTTTGCTAATATTTATTTAGTTTATTTTTCTGAAAATGTCATTAATTTGCACATAAAAGGGTGAGTTATCTCCCAAGAGTTTACTGGAAGCATTGGGGCTACAGCTGCAAGAATCATCAGGGAGGAGCCCTTCGCCTAATTTTACTAAACATAAACATAAACTGCTTTTCGATTAAATGATGTTGACGATGATGTTCGGCTCACTGACGCACGTAAACATTATTGATTTCGCTACTATTGCTACAGAAAGTGCCGTTATTTTAATTGAAAAAGGTGCTGCCAGTAAACTCTGCAATAATAATTAACATCCCCAGAGCTGTTCCATCAATGTCCGCCTAATGAATTACGTTTTCAGAAAAATGTCTCAAAGAACTGATAAATGGCATAGCTGTTTAATGAATATTGCTCCTTCTGCTGATTACTGGCTCTGTTTTTCCCCTAATGTTTTAAACACACGAGTATATTTAGGCTAACTGACTCACACTCAACCCATTTGTGACCAGCTCCACAAAATAGATTTAAAACAATGCCAGTGTGTCAGTTCTCTAACGGGACGGCATGCATTCAGACCACACTGTGTCTTTCCCTTGTGTGGAGCTGTTGTGGACGCTTTATTCCCTTCACACGCACATGATAATCAGGCTGGGACACAACACCAGCATGGGTTTATTTGCTTATTTAACCTATTAACTTTCACTGCAAACAGGAATCTTGTGATTGCGGTTATTGACACCTTGTGATTCACTCCTTCACACTGTCACACAGAACATTTTCATACGTATTTAAGTTAAACAACAACAACATGATGCAATATCTAGTAGTTTTACTTTTGGGATTATAAATGTAACTTTTCTTTTGATCTTTCTGGCACCTGTCAAACACCTCACATGCGCTCTATGATTGCCACTCTACCCCACTGCCACTGTGGTCTATATACAGTTCTGTGGACACAGGATCCCCATGTGGGACTCACCTCTTAAGAGATTCCTCTACTCTAGAAGAATCCAGGATGCACCAAAGCTGCTACTTCACAGTTCTGTTATTCCGAAATGGGATCCTGTTTCCAGAAAACAACAAGAACAACAATGGCAATAAAATAAAATAAAATAAAATTTTAAAAAACGTGGTTATTCCATCTGAGGGCTTTGGGGAGCGGACTGGACTGAGAGAGAGCACGGGATAGAGTAGAGGAGAGAGAAGAGAAGGCGGGTGTCCTATTACACGCTCCCCCCTCCTCCTCCTCCTCACAACCATCTCCCTCCCACCCGCCGTTAACTAGACAGCAGCTGGATCACTTTAACATGTACAGCTACATCAGAGAGGAGCTTCACACAGAGGCACAACGCTGGTCCCAAAGGTCACGCACATTCAGGCCTGACCTCTCTTTTAATGTTAACCGATCAAATAACCATCTGTGAATATCTCATCACCTTTACAGGACATGGACAGGGCTTCCCAAGGCAACACATTTTGTAATAACAGCGCATTATGTAACAACCTGACAAAATCTTATGTACTTTATTATAAAATGAGCCCACATTTTGTACCACTTTTTTCATGCATTTTGTTAGAAATCACTATTTATTAAGTGCTGGAGGTGCAAATGTAATATTATTATATGATAACAAACAATGTGTGCAGTTTATTATAAAAAAAAACATAGCACCTGTATTATAGTGCCACCTACTGGTGATTGACCTAAGACACTTAAACAGGTGGTGCAGCAGGCGCGCCCAAAACACAAGGTGCACAAAACACTTTTTGCCAAAAACAAAAGTACATAGAAGACAGCCCTTTCTTATTGGTATTACATCATGCACAATATTACTACAACAATAACTTGGAACCTCTTAAATTTTATAAAAAATGTGTTACACATTGTGTTAAGGTTGATAATTAAAAAAATGAGTGAATTATTTTAAAATGTGGGATTATGACATAATAAAGTAATTATTTTTGGTATTACAAAATGTGGTTTAACAAGCTGTAAACGCTGGGGCAGAGGATTATGGAGGATGTTTTGTGTAAAGCAGGTTAAAGGAGGATTCAACTTCAGAAGCAGCTCTTGACTTGTTTTGAAGTGAATACAGTTCTCACTGTCCAGTCCTTACTTATTCTTAAAATATATATATATATTTAATAATTTCTTTAAATAATGCTTTTAATATTAAATTCTGCAAATTGCCCTTGGATATTGGCCCTAAATAATCTGCAGTGCTTATCAGCCAAAGAAAATAACAACCTCTCATAAAAAAGGAGGTACAAAATTGTGTTTCTCAAATTTAAACAATAATGTAAATTTGCCTGAAACAATAATATATGTAATAAAATAAATAATGCAATAAAGCCAATCTTTTCATGTCTGCCATTTAGGGCCATGTTGAGTTTGTTTGTTTGTTTATATATTTTCTCAGTTGGTTAAAAGTGCTCCTTCTCAATCATTTGTAATTCATATAAGTGAAAGAGTGGGAGTTTGTTAACCTGCAGCTGAACAGGGACAGGAAAAATACAGTTTAGCTTCAAAGATAGGAGAACCAACATCGCCAAAAACACAACCAAAGATAAGAGCAGATTTGATTTAGTTTGTTACTACTTAAATCTGACCAAGAAAGGCAGAGACAAATCAGTTGCTTACATGATTGCATGTGATTTTTCTTTTTGTAACCGTCCTCATTCAGTAGAACTGCCTCTACTTCCAAGGTGGTGATGGATGTGGTCATTGGGATGAAAGTGGACTAAAGTAAAAACTTGTTACATGCTTCAATCAACGTGGTCGGCTTGGAATACGCTCAGTAAGTCAAGCATGCATCATTTTTAACTACAAGTATGCAAACCTGACAGCTAGACAAACAAACTATTAACTGAAAAGAATACATTCAGTGGAAAAGACTTGGTCAGCAGAGAGCTAAAATTTTGGTAAATGCCATGCCATACCTTTAGAAGAAAGAATCTTGAAGTTTAAAGTAATAAAAAAAAAAAAATGTAGAGCTACAGTAGATAGAGTGAACATGTACTCCATAAGTTGCAAAAGACTTTCTGGTGCTTCTGACTATTGGAAATTATTGCTTTCTCTCAGACAATAGATTTACAACTTGACAATTGAAGCATCGCTGGTACGATACTGGAGGCTTATGATTTGTCGAAATGAAGAAGACAGGAATTGAAATTGGCTGGTGACAGTACAAGATGAGGCCTAGATGCTTAAAGTTTCCAACACAAAAAAGCAATTTAATGAAATGAGTACAATGGGTTAAAATAGCAGCAGGAAGAATGTCTAACATCAGGAAGGATGACAACGGGAAATTATCAAAACATTAGGTAATCAAGGGAAATGTTTATGATTTTTCTGTTCAAGACATTTGCATTTTCAAAGACTGGTCATGTGATAAAGATGTCTTTTGTGTCATTGTAGCAGCTAAAGAATCTATTCACCCCCACTATGCATTTGTTATACTGTATGTGTGTTCCCCACTGACTTTAAGGCTGTGTTCACACTCACTGGTTTACAGGACATGGTGCACTTTGGGACAAAAGTCCGCACCTGTGATGATGAGTTCGAGTTCACACTGAACTCTGCCAAACGAACTGATCTGACTGAGGGAGCAGTAACACCCCTCGCCTGTAGGGGGCAGTGCGTCAGTATTTCCTGAGAGAAACTTGGGAAGAAGAAATCCTGCTCATCTATTGGTCAAAAGTCCGTCCTCTTCAGCTTAATATATCCTAATAATTTAATTAATATTTAATGAAGTATTACGTTTAGAGCAGAGATATCGGCTAAACACAGCTGTGGATTCTCTCTGTGATTAATATGAAGTCTGTGTTGTTTCAGCAGTGTTTTTACATTTGTTTGCTAATGTTAGCAACCTTTTAAATACATTTTATTTACAGTATTTTTTATTTTAGTGACGTTAGATGTGCGTATGTTTCTGTGCCCTTGATAAACAGTGGTGTAGTCCTCTCCCTGGCGTTAGTCCGTAGTTTGGTCCACGTTGCATTCACACTTCACCAGGACATGACTAAGAGCGCACCAGGGCTAAAAAAAAAAGTTAACTGGAAGTGGCATGGAGGGGGTATTGTGTATTTGTATGTATGTATCTTTTTTATACATATTGTACTTTATGTTTAGAAACATAATTATAAACTGTGATAATGAAGCCAAGTAGCCGACAACAGGATGTGGGGCTACCAGAATCAAAAGGCCAGCAATGTGACAGTAGACAGTCTCAAAAGTGTTAATTAGCACTGTATCAAACAATATGAACTGTTTCCTTCCTGGCATCAACTCTTAAGTATGGAAACTGGGCAGAGTGCTCGATGACAGAGAGTGAGAGCACACAAGTAGGATGCTCGTCATGATCTGTCAGCTGGCGTCAGCAGAGAAGTGAACGTGTGATAATAAATGATCTAGATAGAAGAACTAATAAATGGTAAATACAAACGGACAGGGTGCTTCACTTCAAACAACTTGGTAAAGAAGATTAATCAAAAGTTTAGCAACCATGGCGAAAACAAGTGAGGACTTCTGCCACAGTCACGCTTTGTGTCAAAACACATTGAGAGAAATCTTTTCGCTGTCTGGATTCCATATTTTCCTTTAAGAAGTGAGGGGTAGCGCTGTGGTGAAAGGTCTGCCTGACTGTGGAGAGTGAGATGAAGTGTGACTCTTTTTGTGGGTCATTTACACTTAAGAAGGAGTTCAGCACTAGTCCCACTGTCGGAAACGGTCTGGGATTGATCACCATGAGAGCAGGTGAAAACAGACTGTGGACTTGCAAATGATGTTTCAACTTGTCAATCTAATGAAATAACAATTTTGAAAAGTTGCATAAAAACGTATTATGAAATATTCAAAACACATTTGTCTGGATTAGGTTCAGATATAAAAGGTGCATGAATACAAACAAGTTCACAAAGACACAAGGTGTTAAACTTGTTTCATGCAATAAAAAAGGAAGGACATTCATTAATTGAGCACAAAAATCACTCAGAGAGCACAGACTGCTGTCACATCGGCCCTATCTCGCAACAATAACAATATAGTGCCCAGATTTGGACTCTTGCTAATGGCTCTATCCACAAAGCCCTTCAAGAATCCACTAGAACCTATTATTTGTTTCTTTACTGGCCCCTTGTGGCTGGAGCCAGTATCTTTGGCCCTATCTCACAACAGAATTCTTTAAAAACTCCTGGACTCCAGATTCCAGATTTACATCCAAAAAAATATTATTTTCAACCATCACCCATTACTATTACTGACCTTTCCTAAACTTTTCATCACAATTTGACCATTTTGAGTTATTCTGCTGACAGATTAAGAAACCACTTTGTATTTCAAAAGTGCTATTTGTGATTAATTTCCAACTTCTACGCTGTAACCTGTTTTGTTTGAGTATATCTTTTAGCAATAACTATTAGTATAGAGTATTCCTGGTCTAAAATGATCACGATGTGACTGAATAGCATCGTCCCAAACGCAGTACGCACATATAGACACATGACTAATTAATGCTTTATTGTGAAAAGCTCCCGCAGCGATTTCAGATATGTATCCTTGATGTTTCTCTCTAAAAACTGTCAGAAAAGAGATATTTACTTGCAGGAACTTATTTTGATGGCTAGAAGTACGCACCTTAGACATGGATGAGATTTGAAATTTGGACTTTTGTATATAAAGTTTGAGAAGCCCTGTACTAGAGTGCGTTTATTCTCTGCGCTGCACTTGTTGTAAGAGCTAATAAATCAGACTGAGCTTCTGTAACGGATGTAGTGCTTTCAGTGCAGTGCTAATGGAATCTGCTCATGACTCACCGTTGTTTTATTGTACCGCTGCTGTAAAGCATAAACTCCACCACCATTTGAAGTATTCCCTTACCACAAGTCAACTGCTGTTGTACTTAATGAAGGTAGATCTTAAACAGCTAGAGTTTCAATTGTTGTGGTTTTTGGTATGCAAGCCCCAGCCTAGGGTTATTTATTTGTTGTTTAGTAGCGTAGAGAAGAAGGTAGAAGATGGTGTATGACACTTTTTTCCCAGATGATCCTACTTTCCTACTTCGTGTTCACAAGCAGGACAGTCTGGTTCCTCTCTCGGAGCAAAGCGTTTCTCCAGTTAGATTTGGGACTGACCTATCACAGTCGTTTATCTGCAGTGCTAGCTACTGAGCTAATTTGATAACTTCTCTGACCTGATTAACAGTGTTTAGTGTTTTTCTTTGTCACCTATTGGTTCTTCTGAAGTCTGTGTTATTGTCCAGTCCTGTGTGATTTTTTTCTTTGTCTTACTGCCTCTTTAACAACAGTTAAGTCCCATTGACATCCAATGTAACAACAAACAAAATGACTTTTTCCACAAGTCTCTGTACAAGTCAGAAATTCAGAAAGAACAGAGCTGCTCATAAAAGGCTACAGCGTATTCTGGTGTTTTGTTTTGTTTATTAAAAAAAAAACGCGGCAAGAGTCCATGTTTGTTTGGGTCAGCAGTGCGCTGCTTATGTCCCGCCCTTCCTTTCTCTGATTGGTTACCTGTCATTGTTCCACCACAGAAACTAAATGTTACTAAAGAGGTACCAGACTAACTTCTTTGTATAGAATAAGAAAAGAGTTGGGAGGCCAGGCTCCAACTCAAATATGGAGGATTTTTAGGACCATGTAAATAATAATAAAGGATTTAATGAAAGAACATTTAAATTACGCTTTAAATAGAGACTTATTAATTGTATTTGCAATTTAATTTATTAATCTTCAAATTGAAAGAGCAATGGTGAAAATATTTCCTAAACAATTTAATTTAGAAGTCAATTCAAAAATATAATTACTAATTCTGCAAGTATACTAACTTTAATAAACTGATTGCCAAAACCCCTTTTAAAAAATAAATAAATAGTTCAATTTATAATTTTGATTAATAATACAAACTTTAACTTGCAATTTAAAACAGCAATTGCTTATTCCATTTGCTAAAGCATTAACCATTTCATTAGCCAATACAATAACTAAACGCTTTAGTATTACTTGCAGAATTCGTAATTGTATTTTTAAATTGACTTTTAAATGAACAATTAAATTGTTGTTTAGGAAATATTTTACCAATTGCTCTTTCAATATAAAGATTAATAAATAAAATTGCAAATACATTTAATAATTCTCAATTTAAAGTGTAATTTAAATGTTCTTTCATTAAATCCTTTATTATTATTTACGTGGTCATAAAATCCTCCATATTTGAGTTGGAGCCTGCATTACCATATGAGTAACATAGGAAATGCAAAAAACAACAGTCCTGGCTTTGTGCTTATTTGGCTTGTACTCTCCCTGATAACGTGATGAGACAATTAGAGTAACTCTCGTTTGGAAACAAGCGGTTGGAGCTGTGTTTTATGTTTTATGCTTTGGCACAAAAATAACACGTGTTGGAGAGCTGATATGGATGTTGGTTTAGAGGAGCTTTAGTGACAGACCCTGATTATGGCAGAATAGGGGAAGCTGGATTACTGAAATGGTAAAAGGTGTTTTTTTGGATCACTGAAAGCACTGAGCTGCATTTGGGGTTGGTTAATGATTGTGCCTTACCAAACCAACATGATCATACTGAACACAAAGCTTCAGGAAAACACCGATGGAGACATTGGTGTGAAGCAAAGCCATCTGTCTGTTTGGCGCACAGGGTAAAGGAGTAAAATGTCAGATTGTCAGGTGATTTTTGGAGAGCAGAGGCGTGTTGGAAAGGTCTAAGGCTGGCTACTCAAAATGACAGCAAGGTCAGGCGCAGATCTGTAAAACCAATGCTAAAAAAATAAAGCCAAAATCAAACACACATTGAGAGAACGTAGCCAATGACACTAACATTTTAGACAGGAGGAAGTGTGAAAGGTGGAAACTGTACATGTTTAAAGTCATATCCAATATAAGCCTGCTTTAGCTTTTTTATAAATTCAGAAGAAAAAAACTGCTTCTTGTACTTTCACATACATTTGCAAACTCTGAAAAAGTAAACACATTCTTTTTATCTCAGTGTCAAAGTAGGCATGGTACTAGTACATGCACCTCACAGGTTTTGGGTTTGAAGTAGTAGTAGTAGTATTTTCTGCTTAGTGGCCTGGTAACTTTCTACTTCAGTAAACCTTACATTCCATACAGTTTTACTTTTTTGTAGGGGTGTAACGATATGTTTTTGCAACAATACGATATGTACTAATTAGAAGTGTTTTGATAAAATTCAAGAACGATATTGGCTAATTTGGAACAATATGATTCGATACGATTCAACACCGTTTCGATAATTGATAGAGCAACTTTTTGCCAAAAAGTTTACTCTCAAATGTAGCACCGTGGCCGGGTTTGATTATGTCCAGCAGACAGAGAGTGAAGAAAAGTTGAATATAACATTTTATTTAATTAAAAACACAGAATTTATTTCTAAAAAGGCCTTATCTGGTTTTATTTTACCATACAAATTTTTTATTTCGATATTTCCGATATTAACGACCGATAGTTTATGTGTATCAATATTCACTTCCTAGACAACGATACGATTCAATACAAGGTCATGTGTATTGATGTAAAAAAAATCGATACATCGATCCAGTTACTGTATCGTTACACCCCAATTTTTTGTGTACTTTTATTTCTAATTAAGTAATGCAGTTTTGATGTAGCAGTACTTTAACTTGAGCACAGATTTTGTTCTGTTATTGAAATATTTTAAGCATATATTTACATAAAAAGTAAAGATTTAAGAGTACGCTAAAGTCCAGCAGACACAGGGCCCTTAAAGGATGCTCCCTGAAAAATAAATCTGAGTTAACACGTTGCAATTTATCCAAGTAGTGTCTGCTAAATCATGTCAGAGACACACAGTAGAAGGACACACTGAGTTGAAGAATGAGAGGTTTAAAGTGGTGCATTATGCCGCACACAGGACGCTTCCATACATCATACTTTTCCCAAACATTCATTCGACATCGCTGAGGAGACATATCCATCTGGGCTTGTCAGACACAGCTCATTAAATGGCACATCTCTTCCTTCTGTGTTACTCTGCCTTCTGCTGTATTTCATTGAATTTCACCCCTCATTTACTTCCAATGTGACTGTGTTCATTATTTATTGTTTCGCTGTTATAGACTTGCCGGGAACTACACAACTATGACAAATTGTTTTGTCAAAAATACAGGATGTATTACAAGTGTTCATCATTAAGGGCCGTAACTAATCAAAATGGAATATAACAAACCTCTTTAGATAATTTACCATTTCATACAAGCTCATTTTCAATTTGATGGCTGCAAGCTCAAAAAAAGTTGCAACAGGGGCAACAAAATCTGGAAAGTAAGTGATAAGAATAAAATAATATCTTAGGGAGCAAATTGCAACAAATTAAATGAATTACTTTTCCAGCGTTTTGTTGCTGGCATCAAATTCTATTATTTTTTTGTAAATATCTTAGATTATGTTCTCTTGTAAGTAAAATATGCTTTCATGGGATTTGCAGAACAATGCAGTCTGCTTTATTTTCATTTTACACAGTGTCACAGCTTGTTTATAAATTGGGGTTGTAGAAGATCCTAAATCATTTTATAAACTACAAACTGAACTGTCATGACCACGCAGTCAAACCAAAATATATGCGTCCGTTATAACTTAACCTGAGCAGATGCATCAGAGACAGAGATTAAGGAAAACGCAACAATTATACCACCTCCGATTCACATTTACGTGACAACGGGACAATGTTTGTAAACTGTAGTACCCGTATTTTTCCAGCAAACGGCGCTGTGGGCCCTGCAAATGCTCTACACCACACAGAGAGTAAACAGCGAGGAAGTGATAGCTCAGGTAACTTTCCAACTAATTTAGGAACTTTTGGTTTTATGGAGCAAATCTCATAAAGTCTCTCCTAAAAGTAAGCACTTACACAGATATTAATGACAGTTACTTGATTAAATATAAATGTAAGAGAAATAAAAGCCTTGTATTTTGCGGGCGCGGGTCAGGTGACATATGGCAGGCAGTCAGCCAATCACTGTTCAGATTGGGGCTGTTACATCATTGTTTTCAGCAGCTTTTTCAAAAGATTGTGGATTCGGAAAACGGAAACCCCGCCTTCGTGTAAATGAAAGGCCAAACTGCAATCAAACCTTTGCGTATTCGGCAAAATGCGTTGTCGTCTAAACGAACCCTAAATTAAGCTTAAGGGGGAATTGATCCTATCTCTACCATCTGAATGCCTTTAATTTGGCTGTCACTGTGGGTCTCTGCTGGGACTCCTCCCTCCAGCTCGCCCACAGGAATCCGGGGGAGGACAGGTCACTCAATATCTGCCATTTGGTTACAGCAGCTGATTACAAACTGCAGTATAAATTCCTCTGCCTAAGCGCGCCATGTCAATGTCAGTTCTTCTCAATGTCCACGACTGTCAGATTTAACCTCTGATAGAGGTCAAAGGTCATTTTGTCTATTGTTGATGTGTCAATTAAAGCTTAAACTCATCAAGCAAAAGGAGTGGAGAATGCAGATTTTGTCTGCTAGCAGGGCTTGACATTAACTTTTGTCTCACAGGCCACCGTAGCTAGTCTTTGTCAGTAGCTGCTTTACTAGCCACAATTTAATTAGTTAAGTTCTTGTGTATATTTTATTGAACAATGAGCTTAAGGAAATGTAAAATGTTTTTTTTTTTTTTTTTTGTATGAACAGGGATTTATCAAATTTTAATAAACAGGTTCACCTTGACAGAATAAATCTTATCTCTGTCCATGTGGCAACCTTAATTTTCTTTTCTTTCTTTGATCACAAATTTTTTGCTCATTTGCCTCTGTTTCAAGTCCTTTTCAAAAGTTACAAGGCAATTAGGATTTTTAAAAGCCAGAATTTAATCACTTCAAATCTATATCTTATTATTTTATTGTATTTTGTAGCATATGATAAGCTTAATGAAATATATTTGATTTTGCATGTGGTCTATCTTAATACATGTTTTGTTTTTTTTTGTTTTTTTTCTCAAATCATGATGAATTACTCTGTACTAAATTATGTGGTCACTCAAACATAGCAAAAGGAGTTAAGGATGTCTAAAATTCAGATACATGCATAAAATCCAACCAGCCAAAGTGACTAGTGAGACTAAAAGTGTTACTAGTCAAAGTAAAAATCGGCAGCATTTGGCCGGTTGGTTCGTGCTCATGTCAAGCCCTGTCTGCTAAGGGGCAAGAGCAAAACAACTCAAAGGGAAAAAGCTTGGAGATAGCTGTACAAGACAGTAACAAAGCGGTATGTTCAGAGTGTTTAGGCAAAATGTTAAATCATCCATTTGGACGAATGTAAACACAGCAGACAGCTAAATGGTACAGGCCTTGGTGATGAATGTTTACTGTGTGAAAATCAATAATGGATACTATATCAACAGGCCAAAGCAAACTAGAACTATTTTGGTAGACACTTTTTTTGGGGAAGGGGGGGGGTCATGATAGTGTGAGCTTCTGATTGGCAGTGGCTTTACTGAAACTTCAGGCTGAGACTCCTTTGAAAGTCAAAACTCGGCCACCAGCAGGAGTTTGTCCGGATTCACAGAAGCCCCAAACATTACCTGCATTATGAACAGACGAGCGCCAGGAGCTGGAGCCTGTGACCCACCAATGCATGACGAATGGATAAATTTCACTTAAAGTCAAAGGGCAAGTCATATCCCTTACCTGACCCTGGTATTAAACACAGATGTATGATGTCAGATCCCATGTGTTGGGACTAGAAGGTGCCTACGACTTCCCTCTGGAGCTGCAGTCCCACAAACCACTCAGTGAGAGCCGTGAACCCTCACTTCCCAGATGCAAACCTCAAATTATCCTGTCCCTCAGGAGGCGAAAGCTTTCTTGCACTCACCTTCACCCAGCGTTCCCCTTTAGCAGGCAGCCCCCAGACGCTCACCCAGACCACTCACCTGTGAAACAAGGCTCATGGCACCAGAAACTCAATTATATTTCTGCTTATAGGGCATAGTTTAAGGCAAAACCACTCCATTTGAAAATATTTAAAGAACACAGTCCTTAATGGATATATTTCAACTCAATAAAACAATACTGAACAATGTGTAAACTGTGTTGAGTGTGCTCCTGCCTCTCAGCAAGGAGGTTATGGGTTCGAACCTCAGGCCACTCAAAAAGCACTTTTCCACTCGGCAGAATGGTACGGGACGTGTCAGTATGGGCCACATTAGCTGGAAAGCCCCAAAACCTGCTGGTGTTTCCATGACTCTGGGTCCAGGAGACACAGCTCTGTTACACAAGTGCAACAAAAGTTGTGTTAATAAATGAGATAAAAAAAATGTGTTTGAAACTGACTTATAAAACATAAAGGCGTTGGCAATATTTAACAAAAAAGATGAGCGTAAATCCTATGTCTGTGTGAGGCTGGTGTGTGTCTGTGTGAGGCTGGTGTGTGTCTGTGTGAGGTTGGTGTGTGTCTGTGTGAGGTCGGTGTGTGTCTGTGTGAGGATGGTATGTGTCTATGTGAGGCTGGTGTGTGTCTGTGTGAGGCTGGTGTGTGTCTGTGTGAGGATGATGTGTGTCTGTGTGAGGCTGGTGTGTGTCTGTGTGAGGTCAGTGTGTCTGTGTGAGGATGGTATGTGTCTATGTGAGGCTGGTGTGTGTCTGTGTGAGGCTGGTGTGTGTCTGTGTGAGGCTGGTGTGTGTCTGTGTGAGGCTGGTGTGTGTCTGTGTGAGGATGGTATGTGTCTATGTGAGGCTGGTGTGTGTCTGTGTGAGGCTGGAGTGTGTCTGTGTGAGGCTGGTGTGTGTCTGTGTGAGGCCAGTGTGTGTCTGTGTGAGGCTGGTGTGTGTCTGTGTGAGGCTGGTGTGTGTCTGTGTGAGGCTGGTGTGTGTCTGTGTGAGGCTGGTGTGTGTCTGTGTGAGGCTGGTGTGTGTCTGTGTGAGGCTGGTGTGTGTCTGTGTGAGGCTGGTGTGTGTCTGTGTGAGGTCAGTGTGTCTGTGTGAGGCTGGAGCTAAAGCTGTATTAGCTTCAGTTTTATATTGGTTGATCAGAGCCATTTCAAAATAAAAGATGAAAAAACACACTCACATTATTCACTCACTCAGTAATTGAAAGTATGGATATTCTGCCGATAATATGGCGACACCAAATTTCCATAAGACACATAAATCCAAAAAACAGCCACCTATTCATCAGACTGGAGTGGAGTGGTATAAAGGCTCTGTGTCGGCCATTACTTAAACTGGGCCTTGTGTAAACATCATGGTGTTTTATACGTTTCCTGAGGTCAAAGGTTAGCACCACTAATCACAAAATAAATCAGCACGAGAAAGCATTCTGTCATCAGCATGCGGCACTTCAATTAACTCTAATTCAAGGCAAAAACCCTCAATTGACCAAGTTGGTACTCATTTTGATGAATAGTGTTTTAAACAGCCATGTTAAATATAGCTTTACAGGACTAGCGCATAAAGAATGGTGCGGTATATTTACAATCAATGTCAACTGCTTATTATCAGCTTGCTACGGCTTTTATTTTGGAAGTACTGCAATTACTTGTCTGTCTTACCTTTTAACCTAAACACCAAAACATTACGTGAGTCATTTTTATTTTGTACATATAGGTGATATGTTAGCACTTCTCTGCAACACGGCGCTTGCTTTGTTTACGGTGCTGTGCTGGAAAAAAGGATAACGCAACTTTTATGTAACCTTAGGAAATGAAATTCTGCACCTTTCTTATCAGCTGCGATGTGCGCGGCATACAGAGCAGAGCTTAATGCCTCTCAAAGTTGGCGGAGCAGTCCAAATGGAGGAAGATTAAGCAGCTGACAGAGGAGGATATGGCTTGTGGCTTCATCAGAGTGGATGCTGCTAATTTTAGATGAGAAGAGGTTCGGGTTGGGTTTATGACGTGGGAACTATAGCTTTAAACTTACTGCGTGAAACTTGCCCAAAGTCGGAATTAGTGGCAAGACAAAAATGTAAATTTAGTAAAAGAGCTAAACAGAATAAAGCCTAGTGGAGGTAGAACATAACTTGACATATTTACTTAAGACAGTGGTTCCCAACGTTTTTTTTAACTCGTGTATCCTCTGTTTTTTTTTATTATTATTATTGACTATTAGATAATTTTTCTATGGCAGTCTTTATTGGTGCATTTTTTGTGCTTTAACGTGAAAGGTGTAACAAGCGGTCAATTGGTTTTGTGAGTATTTCCAATCGTAAATTTCTTAAGAAAATGAGGCAAAAAACAGCAAAAACACCCAAAAAGTTTCTGAGTTCCCTTTAAAGCAGAGGCATACAGCCATGGGGCCATACAGAGCCACCCAGCGTAATGAGTTCAGCCCAGTAATCAAGCAGATGAACTGTGCCAATTAGCTGAGTGAATGATCCGCAGTGCTCTCAGGCTGTAGGTAATCTCACTCACAGCTCACATTGATTAGCTCAGCATTAACCTGAACACTCACTGTCCCAGGGCAGGCTGGGGGGGGGGCAGCTTTGTCTTGGTTTTAGGACGGTCTGACGGTTTGTGCGTTGCTGTAAGTTGTACCTTGTTGTGTTGCGTAGTAGAATGGCAAATGATAATAACAACTGATAAAGTAATAATGGCTAATAATGTCATTATTTTGGCAATTTCTAAATCTAATAAAGTCAATGACGTAATAACTTACCAATAATGTAATAAGTTAAATGATGTTATTGGCTGGTTATAAACTACTCCTACCATAGTACATATTACTCCTACCATAGTACATACTACTCCTACCATAGTACATACTACTCCTACCATAGTACGTACTACTCCTACCATAGTACATACTACTCCTACCATAGTACACACTACTCCTACCATAGTACATACTACTCCTACCATAGTACATACTACTCCTACCATAGTACATACTACTCCTACCATAGTACGTACTACTCCTACCATAGTACATATTACTCCTACCATAGTACATACTACTCCTACCATAGTACATACTACTCCTACCATAGTACACACTACTCCTACCATAGTACGTACTACTCCTACCATAGTACATACTACTCCTACCATAGTACGTACTACTCCAGGTACATACTACTCCTACCATAGTACGTACTACTCCTACCATAGTACGTACTACTCCTACCATAGTACATACTACTCCTACCCTAGTACGTACTACTCCAGGTACATACTACTCCTACCATAGTACGTACTACTCCTACCATAGTACATACTACTCCTACCATAGTACGTACTACTCCTACCATAGTATGTACTACTCCTACCATAGTACATACTACTCCTACCATAGTACGTACTACTCCAGGTACATACTACTCCTACCATAGTACATACTACTCCTACCATAGTACGTACTACTCCAGGTACATACTACTCCTACCATAGTACACACTACTCCTACCATAGTACGTACTACTCCTACCATAGTACATACTACTCCTACCATAGTACGTACTACTCCTACCATAGTACATACTACTCCTACCATAGTACATACTACTCCTACCATAGTACGTACTACTCCTACCACAGTACATACTACTCCTACCATAGTACGTACTACTCCTACCATAGTACATACTACTCCTACCATAGTACGTACTACTCCTACCATAGTACATACTACTCCTACCATAGTACGTACTACTCCTACCATAGTACATACTACTCCTACCATAGTACATACTACTCCAGGTACATACTACTCCTACCATGAAAAAACACAATAATTTGAAACTAAAAGAAACAAAGGTAAGGACAAAGAAAAAATGACTTTTAAGCAGTTCCTGAAAGCATCCCTCTCGTCTCCTTTCATTAAAATTCCAACATGAATAGTATGTGGTGATGTGGTCTCTTAAATTTTGTTTACTTGTAAACTAATCAAAGGACGAGGTTCTGACACCAACCTCTGCTCATGAACCAAGCTCCTCAGCCATGAAGAGACAGGGCCAAACAAACATGAACTAATATTGTAGGTAAGGTAGACTTTATTGATCCCTGTAGGGAAATTTGTTCTTTGCATTTGACCCATCCTTCACTGCCGCTGGTGCAACTGAGGGACCCTTCTCCAGATCTTGAGCCAGGATCCTGGTCACAAGTGTCTGGCTGGAGGATTAGCCTCGTGTGCATGTTTTGAGGTTAATGGGGGAAACTGGAGCAGAGGAAACCCACTCAGACACAGAGAACATGCAAACTCCACACAGAAAGACCCTGCACGGTTCAGGAATCGAACCTGGGACCTTGTGAGGCGTAGACTGTGCTGCCAATACTTTACTGTAAATGTACACTTGAGCTTTCCGTCCAGACCTTTGGAGTGTTTCCGACTGTTTGTTGGGAAAACAGCTCATTACTGTTGAAAATCAGCACATTTTGACTCTTATTTGTGTGTGTGAAAGGTTTGGGAATCACTGCAGAAAGCAACTGGAGGCTGCTGAATATTTCTGTTTTTCTTTCTCATAAACATCATTCCTTTCTGTGCATACAGTATAAAAGCCTTTATGTTACTTGTGAATGCATTATAGAAAGGGCAGACAATGTACAAGAACATTTGCCAAGGCAGGTTATTATGCCTAAACAGCCTATAGAAATGTGCTTATACAAATGATATGCAAATCAAATGGGGAAATTGAAGTGTAAACGTTTAGTGTTTGCTGATGACTCTCTTGAGCCCGTGTACACTTCTTCACACACACAGTTTGACCGAACACGTAACGGGCCGAGCACTCTGCATCTGCTCGCTTTGGCAGCAGTCTGAGTTCCCACACACAAACAAACCTCTGGTAAAGCAAAACTAAGATGTGCTGTAACAAAACATCTGGTAGAAGAATGCCAAACACCCATATAAGGCAATAATGGAAGTACAAATGATGGAGTTTATTGATAATGATTAGACATAATGTGAAAAAATGAGAGAGTGGATGTATAATGACTGCATGCTTTTAATTACGTATTTTAACTACTAATTGGGAAATCATTCAGTTCCACTTTATTCCTTATGGGACTATGTGTTGTTTTAAATATTTATTATATTAAGTGGTGGAATTTAACAAAGCAAAAGCACTTAATTACTTTACTTAAGTACAATTTTCATGCATCTATACTTTACTTGAGTACATTTTACAAGGGGTATTTTAACTTTTACTTCACTATATTTTAGAGCAAGTATCTGTACTTTTTACTCCACAAAATTTTTGAGTTGGTTTGAAGTAAAAAGTATTTTGAGTTTTGGTTTAGAATCAAGTTTTTGCAATGTCATCATTGTAGACACACAGTACTTAAATATAAAAGATGCAGTAAAGTAGTACTCCTCAGAAAAACCTACAGATTCAATCTCTTCTGTTGCACCATTAACCTTTAGTTTTCAGCACAATTTTTCAGCAAAATCCCTCACATTTAACACATTTATTAGTTCTTGAATCTGTGCGATAGTACTACTTTACTTTTACTTTTTTGCTGACAAGTACATTTGAAAGTGAGTACTTTTATACTTTTACTTAAGTTTTCATGTGATACTTTTACTTGAGTACATTTTTGCTCCTTTATCTGTACTTTTACTTATATTACCCAGTATTTTTCATTATCATATATATGAAACAACACACTTACAACCAAGACACTGCAAAAAATAATGTGACAGTAATGTTTGTGAGCCATGAAACACTACACTTTACTCTTTTAGACAACTTTTGCCTGATTTTTATTTTTATTTAATTTCTTTGAGCTTTATTTAACCAGACATTTAACATAAAATCTGGTCACACACTGCTCAAACTCAACTAAAAGCTGAAAAGAAAGAAGAATTACATGCAGAAAAATCTTCACCGTAAAAGATTTTTGAGTTTTGAGCGCCGACTCAAAAAG
Source organism: Bostrychus sinensis (assembly GCA_020698575.1). Taxonomy (NCBI): domain Eukaryota; kingdom Metazoa; phylum Chordata; class Actinopteri; order Gobiiformes; family Eleotridae; genus Bostrychus; species Bostrychus sinensis. The sequence continues at coordinate 8,206,338 of CM036239.1, forward strand.
TTTTCAACAACTAATATTTTTTTGTTCACCTAATTTGAGGTTCATATGTCTAAAAAATTTTAAGTTTTACTCACTATCATTATTTTTTATTTGGTCTTACAGCCAATTTACTATCCATTGTTCAGAAAACGTATTAATATTGATAATAATAAAAAGTAAATTATTTAACAAAAATAATTCACGTTTCTTGTTTCAATTCCTGTTGTTGCTGCTGTTTATTAAAAAAACAAAAAACAAAACTCATCTAATTGCTGTTAGATGAGTTAATAAAATAATGCTAGTGAGCAACACCTAAAATTGAAAGGTTTTAGACATTTGAAAGTCAAATTAGGTTAACAAAAAATATTCATTGTTGAAAAGTTAGATTTTGAGTTGACCCCAAAACTCAAAAATCTTGATTTTTTGAGTTTTCACAAATTTTTCTTTATTTTTAGAGTGTTGTAATCAGTGAATCAGTTCTAGTCTCTGTCTCATCTTGTGGCTGCATAGGAAACTGTGTATAAACTGTGTCATAGATTTGATAAATGTGCTCGCTGAGGGCAGGCTCTAGACAAAGCATATTATCATTAACGTACACTGTGAGGATGAAGCTGTCCCTCTGAGACCAGTCCGCCTGTGGGCTGACTGCACTGACCCACACAGATGTGCCGAAACACAACATACCACAGAGTCCCGTGTGAACGCTCTTCATAACTCTCCACCACAAAAGCTGATAACATTTGAAAGTTGTTTGTAAGCAAGTGTGCTACCCTCTGTAACACAGAGTATAGTGTCATGGGGTGGGACAAAACTGCAGTTGAAAAAATAACTTTAATAAACGAAAACCAGAAAACCAAAAGTCCAAAAACTGTTCAATTCAAAAATCTAAAAGGTAAAAAAACAGAGGAATGACAAAAAATGTAAAAGTTCAAAACTAAAAAAGCACAACAGATGAAAAATACAAGCTTACATTTAACACTGGGGATGTTGAAGATGCTGGAGATGGTGGAGATGCTGGAGATGCTGGAGATGCTGGAGATGGTGGAGACGCTGGAGATGCTGGAGATGGTGGAGATGGTGGAGACGCTGGAGATGCTGGAGATGGTGGAGATGCTGGAGATGGTGGAGACGCTGGAGATGCTGGAGATGGTGGAGATGCTGGAGATGGTGGAGATGCTGGAGATGGTGGAGGTGCTGGAGATGCTGGAGATGGTGGAGACGCTGGAGATGCTGGAGATGGTGGAGACGATGGAGGTGCTGGGGATGCTGGAGATGCTGGAGATGCTGGGGATGCTGGGGATGCTGGAGGTGCTGGAGGTGCTGGAGATGCTGGGGACGCTGGGGACGCTGGTGACGCTAGGGACGCTGGAGACGCTGAAGATGCTGGGGATGCTGGAGATGCTGGGGATGCTGGAGATGCTGGAGATGCTGGAGATGCTGGGGATGCTGGAGATGCTGGAGATGCTGGAGATGCTGGGGATGCTGGAGATGCTGGAGATGCTGGGGATGCTGGGGATGCTGGAGGTGCTGGAGGTGCTGGAGATGCTGGGGACGCTGGGGACGCTGGAGACGCTGAAGATGCTGGGGATGCTGGAGATGCTGGAGATGCTGGAGATGCTGGAGATGCTGGGGATGCTGGAGATGCTGGAGATGCTGGGGATGCTGGAGATGCTGGAGATGCTGGAGATGCTGGGGATGCTGGAGATGCTGGAGATGCTGGAGATGCTGGGGATGCTGGGGATGCTGGAGATGCTGGAGATGCTGGAGATGCTGGGGATGCTGGAGATGCTGGAGATGCTGGGGATGCTGGAGATGCTGGGGATGCTGGAGATGCTGGAGATGCTGGGGATGCTGGAGATGCTGGAGATGCTGGGGATGCTGGAGATGCTGGGGATGCTGGAGATGCTGGAGACGCTGGGGATGCTGGAGATGCTGGAGATGGTGGAGATGCTGGAGACATTGGAGATGCTGGGGATGGTGAAGACGATGGAGATGCTGGAGACAATGGGGACACTGGAGACATGGGCACAGGCGAGTCACGACAATGAAACCAACAACTCAAATTCTCAAGTTTGAACCTCTTCATCCTACTTTTGAGAACCAAAGCTGTTGCTCCATCAAAAATGAATTTTTGGCAGAACCAAATCTGCTAAACCCTGTCCCACCTCTTCATCTTATTCTTACTTTTACAATGATTACGCCTCTGTCTTCATTTCTCCACACGTCTTCACTCTCTCATTGCATTCCTCATTTATTACATTATGAAAAAATCATCATAGACTGTGTGTATTAACATATCCAGGCTTAATAAGTCTCTGTGGGCAAAGGTCAGATGTTAATGAGCTTTTCCAGAGCGTGATCTGAAACTCAGATAGAACTCTTCTGCAGCCAACTTTTTAGTCACAACTTTTGCCTTGAGGCATAAAGAATGCACTAATGAAGACTGCCATAGAAAAATTATCTAATAGTCAATAATTCAATTGTTTTCCATGGTTATAATGATTAACTTCAGTCCTCGTCATACATAGCAGAGATTTATTCTGTTTATGAAATTTAACCCCTTAAATTCTGTAAATGCAAACATAATTTTTTTTGTGGTGGATTATCAAAGCTTGTGAGTGTCAAAAATTGGCATCATGATTGATTTTATTAGATTTTAAATATTTGTGTAGTGGCAGGTGAAACATTTGTAGTCACACCTTTCCTCCTAAGGCGCAAAAAAATGCACTGCCATAGACAAATTATGTAATAATGGATAATCTTTTTTTTTTCAGCGTTACAATGATAGCTTCAGTCCTCATTATACATAGCAAAAATTTATTCTGTTTATGAAATTTAACACCTTAAATTCCAATTTTTGTGGCGCACACAGAAACATCTGCTCTGATGCAGATCTCTGTAAAGACTACAGCTGTGTCCCAATTCAACGGCTGCAGCCTTGAAGGTCGCGGTCCACGGAGGCTACTCCTTCTTGTGGCCTTCGTGGACCGCAAAGGCCGAGCCGAAATGGGACGGTCCGGTCCACGGAGCGTACGTCAACAGCTGCTCCTCCTCTCACGTTTGGCCGCTGTCGCCTAGCAACCAGGACCGCAGCTGCTCGCTGATTCACTTTATTCATTGGTCACATAAGCAGAAATGGAGCCAGAAATTACACTTATTTAATTTTTAATTTTGTTTAATTTACTCCTGGAGGAGTTTGAGCAGCTCTCTCCGCCTCTGCCATCTTCGAACGTCAGACAAGTAGCGCGCAGTGAATCATGGGATATGTTGGGCCGCGAAGGATGCACCCGATGCAGCCTTCGTTCAGCGGGAAAGGAAGGCCGCATTCGTGGGCTGCATTTGAAGTAGCCTTCGAATTGGGACACCCCTGTCGCGCCGACTGTGACATAAACACTAATGGTGCCATTTCCCCATATATATCCCTCTATCTGCCATATTTGGGGAAGTGGCGCCACCTAGTAGAAAACAATAAAAACTAAAATTCCAATCCCTCACTATCATGAATCCATGAAATACTTGATAAAAATGTGAAATTTGAAATGAATGAATGAAAAAAAAAAAAGTTGTTTGAATGGGAGTCAGTTGCACAAAAAATGTCTTAGGGGTAAAGGTGGGACTATTTTTTATTAGAGAGCATCTTAAAAGGATTTTTTTTAAAACAAATCCTGAAATCTGAAAATCCATCTAAATATTCGCACCTGAGGCAAAATCTTTGCACAAAAAACTGTTGCAAAACATCAAAAAATGTCTTGGGAGGGATGGGTTTTATCTATATAAAATCAAATGGGGTGGTTTGAAGTTTTGCTCAAATTTGATCCTTTGAAGTCATTGCCTGTTTAAGATACTATAAAGTTTTTTTTCTTTTTTTTCTGCAGGCAAACTTCAAAGAAAGAAGTGGTAGAATATTTTTAATAGAGTGGCAGCATTAATCATTGGGGAAAACAGGTAGTTATACTGAAAATCATCTGAGTGGCAGATGAGGGAAATCCACTCCGTCTTCAGAGGTTTCATTATTCCGTGTGTTGATGCAGTCGTTTATTAAGCCGCATTGTGAAGTTATTGAATTGTGACACACTCCTGCTTCTCACTGGCCCCCGGTTGGCGAGCACAGAGAGATTTGGAGGCATGAAAATATGTCTGACAGCTGCGGAGAAAACATGCAGCCAACGAGCCGGAGGGGAAGCAGCCGGCTTTTTCAGCTGGAGGTGATCATGGCATATTTCTGCGAGTAAAGACACATTCTGACAAGACGTCGCTCTAATTAAGCCACCTCAAAGACAAACGCGTCTCGCTGCAGCCCACACTTTCTGTCAGCGTTAAAATGACTTTGTGATCGGGGAAAGTGTGTAAACTGCTGCTGGGAAATACAGTTGTAGACAAAAAAACTGCACTTTAAGGTGACCTGAAAGGAGGGTAAATCATATTTGGAAATGCTGCCATCTAGTGAATGTAGCAATTCTGGACACCACACAGAACACTGCACTGAAATAATGTTCTCTGTTTAATTTTACACCATCCACTTATTCAAGAACACCAAGTTTGGGCATTCTTCTTTGACCTCTGACATAAACAATGTATATTTTCTCCTTTTGGGGGCCTGTTCTCTGTAATCCTAGACATGTATTATGTTTGAAAATCCCAGCAGTTTCTGGAAATGTCATGTTTAAAGTCACTTAAATTTCCTTTCTTCTCCATTCTGACGCTCGGTTTGAACTTCAAGGATTTCCTCCTCAACATATCTCAGAACCAAATGCACTGAGCTGCTGCTGTGCCATTAGTTCTATAATATATTATGTACAAATACAGGAAAAAACAATTGTCATTTATGGGAAAAACACCTTCAAGTAGAGACGTATTTTTATATAATTTATGCCTCATTTAAATTCAAAGTTATTTCCACATGGAGAGCTTGCCTTTAAGCCTGCAGTTGCCTCTGTATCCACTTGGTGATGCTCTCCCAACACCAACTCCTGCTCCTTCTGCATAGTGTTTAGCTGAAAACATTGAATGAATAAAATATCATACAGCCTTTTTTTATTTATTTTTTTCCAGGTTGTGCACTGAAAGTCAATAACCAAGGTAAAAGGCTCATTTTTCTTAAGTGCCACAGTCACACCGAGTGAGGTGAGGATAAGAAGAAACTGCAAATACAGAGCAAACTTTGCAATTAAGTGATGTCCCACAAGTGAGATAATATAGAGAATTATTACATATTTTTTTATTTAGTAACTTTTCTTGACTGTTTAAAGACAACAGCTAAAACATACTGTGTAAATAAAGGGAGCATGAGGACACTTATTTTAATTTTATAGTAACATCCGCAACATCTGGTAAGTCACTGTGACTTTTATAGCCACTGCTCAATGTTCTGCGTATAAAAGAGGTCATAAATAATGAGAGCACTAACACAAACACAAATGTCGAAAGGCTGACCAGTCATGGCACCTGGCAAGATTTCATTTGGTCCTTGCCTTCCAAACTCACTCTTGTGGCCATCCTCAAACTTTTCCATAAAGTTTTCCACAAAGTTGCAGCCTAGGTCCTTGACTTTATTCACCTGTGGCCATAGAAGTGACTGGAAAACCTGAATTCAGTTCTTTGGATGGGTGAGCGAATACTTTTGGCAATATAGTGCATTACCAGCTGGTATCAAGCCAGGACTACCTTCCCAAAAATGGTAGCAAGTTTTGTGAATTCTGACACCTTTCTATTGGAACCAGCATTATTGTTTTTTTAAGTTGAGCCACTCAAGCAAGAGAACTGATGAAAATGATAATAAGGAAAACAACTCACTCCGAGCAATAATGAACTATTCAAAATTCACACGTTTCTGTCAAGAACACAAAGATCTGCAAGATTTGGCCCCATGAGTGGGAGCTAGTTTACCAAGAAATGTGCTCCTTCGATGGTCCTCCAGAATTTAGACAAGAACTTTATTAAATTCAGATCATTGACTGCATAATTTCCCAGCTTTAGCACTGTGCAATGTGTTTTTCATGTGATTTTTTTGTTTTTGTTTTCAATCAACACCTGTGGAGTTGTGCTTAGTGTTTTAATTTGCAATGTTAAGCTAATCGCATTTTTAGACATGTCACTTATGGCCTCAGCAAGATAAATTTCACTTTTTCTTTTTTAAATAAAACCCATAACACACATACATGGCAAAAGAAAATAAAGACTACAACAAAACAATGATACGGAATAGGAGAATAGTGGGCTTTTGGTTGGCGAGGGGTGGGAGGGTGAGACAGGAAGAGGAGGGTTTCATGTGTGGTCCTCCTTAACTTTAGCTTCGTAAACTTATCTCCATTAATGTTAAGTGGTAAATATCTGAGGAACAGTTTAGGACGAGACATCTGCACAACAACAACTCTCCAGAACATCAAACAGGAGCTGCAGTTTTGGAGAAGTAGCCGTCATAATTCGGCCCTTGTCAGACTCATTCAAATTCTTACACTTGCCCATTTTTCCTGCTTCTAATACATCAACTTTAAGAACAAAATGTTGATTAGCTGCCTCTCCTACCCACTCAACAGGTGCCATGATAATCTCTGTTCACTTCTCCTGTGGTCAGTGGTCAAGATGTTACTACTGATAATAAATGAAAACAAAGAAAAGAAAAGACATAAATATTTACACCTGGACTTGCATGGGCATCTAAAGAAATCACAATGATTGCTTATTGAAAACAAATTTCCTATTACCGTATTTTCTGGACTATAAGTCGCACTAGCAAAAAAATGCATAAGGAAGAAGAAAAAAACTGTATATAAGTCGCACTGGACTATAAGTCGCATTTTTTGGGGTAAATTTATTTTACAAAATCTGACACCAAGAACAGACATTTCATCTTGAAAGACAAGTTATAGTAATAATAGAATAGAGAACAACAGCTGAATAGGTGTGCGGTTTGCTAACGTAACACATTGATGGTTATTCAGCTACATGAAGCATAAACAACGAACTGAATAGGTGTCTCGTATGTTAACGTAATATATTAACAGTTATTCACATAACTATAGCATAAAGAACATAATATAACAAGTTCACCAAACTCACCATCTCACTCCTAATCGCTAAATCCTTTAAATTCTTCATCCTCGGTGTCGCTTCTGAACAACTCCGCCAACTCTGGAGGTAGACGAAGCGCCGCTTCCTCCTCTGCGTGGCTGTCGTCAGACTCAGCATCAGTTCCATTTCCAATTATTCCTCTCTTTCTCAGTTGTCTTTATAGCCTAAGTTGTTAGTGGTAATGTTTACATTTTAAATTGTCAGTGGTACAGGTGCAGCAGATGCTGGTACACAAGCCTAGAGCGCCCTCTAACCAACACCTGAAATATTTTAATATATAAGTCACACCTGAGTATACGTCACACCCCTAGACAGACTACTGAAAAAAAGTGCGACTTATAGCCTGGAAAATGCGGTAAATTGCATCCGAATAATGCACTTATGGTTCAGAAGACGTACTGATGGCTTAAATAGTTTCACAGTTTCAAGATTGACCTTTTTAAAAAAGCACAGACAGATCTGCACTAAAGCTTACAATCAGACTGAAATGATCCTTCTATAGATCCAATAAAGAAATATTTCATTGAACTTATGTCGAATGTGTAGTTCCTCTCAAAATCCAGAGATCTTTTTTTTTTATGCTTGAAAGAAGTTGCTTTCCAGAAACGCCCCAATCTCATTATTATTGTTCAAGCCTTCCCTGGAGCGATGGCTGTCATGGTGGGCCATTCCTCCACGCTTCATCCGCTCATCGTCAATACGTCTCGTCTGTCAGAGGCTGGGCATGCGGAGGAAGAAACTCAAAAGATTTACTCAAACTTATGTCATTATCATACACAATAATATACTCGGCTCTTGGGCTGGGTGGAAGCAGGAGGGAGAGAAATGTCAGCAAACTCAGCGCCGAATGTGACGACGAGAGCTTGAAGAAAAATGTAAGCAAATGTAAAATGGATTGAGAGGAGAGAGAAAACAACACAGCGCAGATATAGATACTCCAGAATGACTTGTGTAAAAGCTCATTATACAAAGTACCTCTTTTTCTTAGTGGCTGGGGAAAAGAGTGGCAATCTATCAAGCATGTTACAGTTACTCTAAATGAGAAATCAGGAGTATTGATGTACACAGACTCTTTGGTTTTCTGTAAAAAGGGCTTTCATGAGCGGAAACAAGCAGAGGATTTAACGCCACCGAATGCAGTTCAGTGACATCAGACATATGGCAGCCGGCAGAGAAGGTGCTGCTGGTTTTCAGATGTATAAAATAAAATATTAGAAAGAAATAAGATGGTGGGTATACTTCATTCATCTTTTTCTGAACCCTAATCCAGCAACTATGGGCTTTAGGGTTACACTCTGGACAGTAGTGGCTATAGTTAATCAGATGGTAGAGCGTTTGTCCATTAACTAGAAGGTTGCCGGTTCAAATCTTGCTCCCATCGTCGCATGTAGAGATGGGATTTCTGGCTTTTTAACTGGAGCTGAAACTTTGGGATCCATTCTTTTCTAAGAGCCGTAAAAAAAAAACAAAAAAAAAAAACTGGCTCATGTTTGGATTTATCAGTTCATTCAGAAAATAAACACTGGGATGAGTGATACATTATCATTTTATTCTATTGGTGGGACATTATTATTGTCTTATTCATTGATGATAGTAAAATGAGCATGAGCATTTTGATTGTGTATATTCGCGCTACCTTTGGTGCGAAATAGAACACATTTTTAATCGTGCTCTATCAAATAAAATTGAAATTGAAAAAAAAAAAGATGTTATGTTTGGATACAGCAAAACTATTCATCAAAATATTAAACATATTCTTAATCAGTTTATTATCCATGCAAAATATTATATGCATAAATGTAAACGGGCAAGGAAAACGCCACGCATACAAGAATTCATAATTGAGATGGACAGATACATATCACTCATAAACAAAATGGAAAATAAAAAAGCAATAACATTCTCCAAGAGATATATGGACCTTTTTAAAGGGGACCTGTTGTGCTTTTTTTAATATTGCTTTTTGATGGGACAAGATGTTCAATCCAACAGAAAAATGTAAAAAAACAACAACAAAAAAAAAAAAAAACTATGATTTGTATGGTTTACCCCTTTGTCGTTTTTGTTGTTTGTCATTATTGCTTTATTGTCATAGCTGGTTGTATTGTTATTTATTTTAGTGGCGATGGTGGTGCAGTGGGTTGCTGGGCGAATCCCATCTGAAGCGCATACTGTTGTTGTGTCCCTGGTCACCCACCTGTGTGAATGTTACCTGTGAACCTGTGTTAGTGTGGTTGTGTTTGGTGGTGGTCGGAGGGGCCGTCGGCAGCAGATTGGCAGCCACGCTTCCGTCAGTCTTCCCCAGGGCAGCTGTGGCTACAGAAGTAGCTCACCACCACAGAGTGTGACTGAGGAGTGAATGAATAATAGATCAAAAATTGTAAAGCGAAAGTTGTGTGAAAAGCGCTATATAAAATTGATGTATTATTATTATTTTGGTTATTTATGTGTAAATGTATAAGTTAATAATAATAATAATAATAATTAAAAAAATGAGCATGTGTAGACTAATTCACTGATACCTCTGAGACCACCATTTAGGATTTAGTATATGTTCAAAATGTGCAAAAATGTGGCTACCTTGACGTGTTCATGCAAAAAATGTCAGTAAAAACTAAGCAGGCACTGACAGACTGTATGTCCTCCTCTCATCTCTCTTCATCTCTTTTTATTTCTGTATGACTTTCTTGAGCTTGAATTCTTCTGCTTTTTCTTATGAGTTTTTTTTCTTCACAAAAGAGCTTGTTTATTTTGATACAACGGTAAAAAAACGGCTCGTGCACCTCTCTGATACATTTCTCATCGTTCACATTTCGGATCGTTCTTGCGTACACTCGTGTATGAATGTGTGAGTGCTTATGAGTGTAAATGGGTGAATGGCTTTGAGTGCCTGAGGAGGTAGAAAAGCACTATAAAAATTTGACCATTTACTATTTCATCGCATGTCCTGGGACGGTGGGAGGAAGCCAGAGTAACACGGGGACGGGACATGCAGACTCCACTTGTGTCCACCAGCTCTAGAAGAAGCATCAGTGCTAACTACTCTGCTACCAGTCATGGAAGAAGTACTCAGTTTTTTTGCTTAATTAAAAGTACAGATAAATGTGCAAGAATTTTAAAGTATCGCCATAAAAATTCTACTTAAGTAAAAGTATAGAAGTACTAAAAAGTATATTGTACAGATTCAACAGCTCATGAATGTGTTAAATGTGAGAGATTTTGCTGATTCCAGATGAAATGAACAAACTGCTGCAGTAGAAGAGACTGAATCTGTCGCTGAGGTCTGTTCTGATAAAAAAAAAGTACAGATACTTGCTCTAAAATATATACTGAAGTAAAAGTACCTCTTGTAAAATGTATTCAAGTACAAATACATAAAAACTGCACTGAAGTAAAATTACTAAGTACTGTATTTTCCGCACTATAAGGCACATCGGATTATAAGGCGCACCTTCAATTAATGGCCTATTTTAAAACTGTTTTCATATATAGGGCGCACCGCATTATAAGGCGCATCCACTAGATGGCGCTGCACTAAAGGGAATATCAATAAAACAGATAAGTCAGTCAGTCAAACTTTATTAATAGAATACAAACCAGCGTTCTTACAACTCCCTCGTTAAAAACAATGTATTTCCAACTCCATTTGTCACAGTTCAAAGCTACATGAACAGCGTTCGAGCGCTCAGTTTTCTGTCCCCTCAATGTCGCAACTCTTCTACTGAGATGGAGCAAAGGCCGCGCCTCCTTGTTCTTTTGCGGCAGGATCCATAAACACGCCTATGGCACACATGAACAGCTGGGACTGGAATTCCCCTTTACCGTTTTTACCGCTGTCACTTCGGCGACGCCCCCTGAATACGGTAGCCATAATTAACCAACATTGATCCATATATAAGGTGCATCGGATTATAAGGCGCACTGTCGGTTTTTGAGAAAATTAAAGGCTTTTAGGTGCGCCTTATAGTGCGGAAAATACGGTACTTTTACTTCATTACATTCCACCACTGTCTGCTACAATACACCTCTAAATACTAAATTCTTCAGAAAATTTGAATGTGGAGTAAATAAAAATGATATATGCAGCTTACTCAATGGTTGTGGCTATAGTAATTTATTTAGGCATTGAAACATTTTAGCATCAAATATGGATTTCGGAATATAAATCTGATAAATAACACTTTACAGAAGCTTACAATATTAAGTTCAAGGTGTAGATTTTCATAAATTTATATGGGATGCTTGCGTCAAATATTATTCCATGCTTTAAAATACCATAGTTAATCAGAAATTAACATAAGTTCACAGTTCACATAAACTTAACAAATAATTAAGGCGACAGAATCATCTTGAATAATATATGTTCATGTATGAGATGAGTGTTAATTATTCATGACCTGTAAAATACAATTTTAATGCATGGAATAACTTAATTGTCACTGTCAGGCAACTTAGAAAGATCTTATATGAGATTTTCACTGTGTATTTTTTTAGGAAGTGGTGAGGTCCTTGTGCAGAGCGTTAAAGATCCGGATGAGCACATCGCCCCAGGCCTCTCGGGGCCGCTCCCTGCCCAGTTGAGCCAGAGTCTGAGTGATGTAGACCAGAGTCAGGACAGTCTTCTCATAATCCTCCCAGCGAATGGGGACGCTGCGGCGGGACAGCTGATCCGCCAGCCTCCGCACCTCTGACAGCTTCTTGGGCAGGACGTCCTCGCAGATCACCTCCAGCCTCTTCACCCGTCCCAGTGAGGCCAGCTCCTCGTCCGGGATCGACAGCCGGTGGTCTCTGCCCTCGATCTGCGTCCCGGCCAATAAGATCTGGAGGTGCAATGAGAAGAATATGAAGGTGAGAGGCTAAAGGGGTGAGTGACATTTTGAGCAGACATAATATTATGACTATATGTCTCCTGCATCCCTAACTTTTTAGTCACACCTTTCGCATTAAGGCACAAAAAAATACACCAATAGAGTGCGTTTACATGCACTTGAGTATCACGGTTATGATTTGTTTTTTTAAGTATCCTGGTTTTGTGTTTGCGCATGTAAACACAGTATCCTGAATTCAGTATCCAAGTTATGAGAAACCAGGATATTTGACCTGGATATCTCCGACAGTAACCAGGATACTGTGGCATGTTCATGCAGTATCCTGACGTACTCAAGAGACACAGCAAAACAAAAATGGCTCGAGCGACTAACCACAGTGATTGTAACTTGCAGCTGCGCTTTCAAAACTCATTATTTAATCTAATCTAGTCATTTTCTACAAAGCAGCACAATCTATCTAACAATATGGCTGCCTTTATGCTCAGCAATGAACCATATCTCCACTGCTCATGGACTAAACCATCACTATACTACGCCTGCTGTTTTTTTCCCCACATACTTTACATTATCTTGTACTGCTGCTGTAACCATGCACTTGTCCCTCTGTCTCTATAATGTGTTCACTTAGCCACATGCTACTAGCAGCGTTATAAGCACTCACATCACACTCGACTTCCCTAAATATCCAGGATACTCAGATTTGTCATATATACAGGGATATGAGTATCCTGGTTTCTCTGTGTGCATGACCTGGATACTCAAGTGCATTTGAAAAAATAATATATTATAGTCATTAATATTTATTTTTTTTCATGGTTACAATGATTAACTTCAGTTTTCATCATACATAGCAAAAATTCATTCTGTTTATAAAATGTAACCCCTTAAATTCCAGTTTTTGGGATTAAAAGTTGATTTCAAATTATGGCAAAAATCACTTACACACACAAAAAAAAGTTGTTTTCTTGTCTGTAAATGCAAATTAGATTTTTTTTTTGTTTTGTGGTGGATTATCAGAGCTTGGAAGTGTCAAAAATTTTTTTTTTTTTTTTTTTTGTCACACCTTTTGTCCTAAGGCAAAAAAAATAAAATAAAAAAGATAAATGCACTGCCATAGAAAAATTATCTAATAATGGACTTTTTTTTTCATGGTTACAATGCTTAACTTAAGATAATTTATACAAACACTAATGGGGCCATTTCCTCATTTATACCTCTGGCTACCATATATGGGGGAAATGGCGCCACCTAGTAGAAAACAATAAAAACTAAAATTCCAATCCCTCGCTATCATGAATTCATGAAATACTTGCGAAAAATGTGAAATTAAAAATGAAAATAAAAATGTTGTTTGAATGGGAGTCAATGGCACATATAAAAGGATTTAAAAAATAAATTCTGAAATCTGAAAATTCATCCCAAAATACACACCTGAGGCTCAATCTATGCCATTTGAATCAACACATTAAACGTTATCACAAAAAACAGTTCCAAAACATAAAAAATGCTGTTATCTTAGGAGTTAATATGCAATTTTATATGCACTGTGTATTGTTGCACCTTTTTAGCAGAACTAGCATTAACATTTTCAGCAATTTGAGCTATAAATATTAGAATAATCTGCTGGCAGGCCTTTGCTCCCTGCACGCATCACCTGTCGCTGACTCACCTCTGTTCCCTCCTTGGACCACTTTTGATAGATACAGGTACAAAATCCCCTCCCTGGTAATAAAATAAAATAAAAAACTGACCTCAAAAAGCAGGTCTATGTCCTTCTTAGCGCACTGGAATGTGGGGTTTACCGCTGAATACGTCCCTCTCTTTATCCTGTACGCCAGCGGGTACAGGGCTAAAACACACAAGAACAGGAAATTGAATTAAGGAAGATATATTTTTTAAACCAGGCTGCACATTATTCAACTCATGCGTGTGGGCCAGGGGTCAAGTAAACACAGATAGATTACTGCTCAAATATTATTTAGCTTGGGCTGAACGCGGCTCCAGCTGTGTGCAGGGTAATTGCAGTTTGACCTGAATCGCAGATGCTTTACAACGAGGTGAGATTTGTGTGAGATGCTGACTTCAGCTGGTCAGACCTCGGTCGGTGGGATGATTGTGTAGCAGAGCAGGACATGAGTTTGTATGATGCGGACAGAATGAAACTGGCGGCTCCGGACCGCGGCGAAACGATGCTGTCGGCTCATTTTAATGATACAATCTCACAGGATCCATATTTACTAGAGCAATTCCAGAGGCAATTCCGCGTGGACACACATCTTTTATCACAGCCTGGGAGGTAAGTACATTTACACACATTACACAAAATAATGCAAACTTTACTTTATTGTGATTCTCCATTTAATATTTATTGCACGGTGAAGGGAAACCCAGAGTTTTGAGGATACGCCTACATAATTCATTCCAATTAATTCTAAATGTTGTAGCCATCGGTTTCAAGTCCAGGTCTAATGCTGTGTTTGCAAAAGTTCAGATTTTTTCAACTTGGGTGGATTGTGCGTTGGATGAATTTACGCTTTTCACTACATTTGCAGGGAAAATGAGGGGCGAGTCCAGTTCCGGTGAACGAGGAGAGGATGGGACGTGAGCTTGGTCCAGGTACAATCAGGAAAGGGGAAAGTGTGTGCAGATGCTTTTGCAGGGTTTTATAAATCTGAAATACATTTTCTTGCATATTCAAATTGTGTTTGTGGCGTACGCACTTTTAGAAAGGATTCCATGCACAGTTTTGTTGGTCTCATTAATCTCTGATAACTTGTCAAGTCTCAAAATTAGCCTAATGACTCAAGTTGTTGACTTATACTTTTATTTACTTTAAAAACAGGAGCAAATTTGGTCATTTCCAAATTGGTAATCATAGTAAGTAAGTCAGTGAGTCAGTCAGTAAATAAGTCAGTAAGTCAGTAAGTCAGTCAGTAAGTCAGTAAGTAAGTCAGTAAGTCAGTAAGTAAGTCAGTAAATAAGTCAGTTAGTAAGTCAGTAAGCAAGTAATCAGTAAATAAGTGAGTCAGTAAATACATAAGTCAGTAAATAAGTCAGTAATTAAGTCAGTAAGTAAGTCAGTAAATAAGTCAGTAAGTAAGTCAGTAAGTAAATACATAAGTGATTAAGTAAGTCAGTAAATAAATAAGTCAGTAAATATGTCAGTAATTCAGTCAGTAAGTAAGTCAGTAAATAGGTAACTCAGTACGTAAGTCAGTAAATAAGTCAGTAAGTGAGTAAGTAAGTCAGTAAATAAGTCAGTAAGTAAGTCAGTAAGTAAGTCAGTAAGCAAGTAATCAGTAAATAAGTAAGTCAGTAAATAAATAAGTCAGTAAATATGTCAGTAATTAAGTCAGTAAGTAAGTCAGTAAATAAGTCAGTAAGTGAGTAAGTCAGTAAGTAAATAAGTCAGTAAGTAAGTCAGTAAGTCAATAAATAAATAAGTCAGTAAATAAGTCAGCAAGTAAGTAAGTAAATAAGTCAGTAAATAAGTCAGCAAGTAAGTAAGTAAATAAGTCAGTAAATAAGTCAGCAAGTAAGTAAGTAAATAAGTCAGTAAATAGGTCAGTAAGTAAGTCAGCAAGTAAGTCAGTAAATAAGTCAGTAAGTAAATAAGTCAGTAAGTCAGTAAGTGAGTAAGTCAGTAAGTAAATCAGTTAATAAGTAAGTAAGTCAGTAAGTAAGTAAGTCAGTCAGTAAGTCAGTAAGTCAGTTAATAAGTCAGTAAGTAAGTGAGTAAGTCAGTAAATAAGTCAGTGAGTAAGTCAGTAAATAGGTCAGTAAGTAAATAAGTCAGTAAGTAAGTCAGTGAGTAAGTCAGTAAGTAAATAAGTAACTCAGTAAGTCAGCAAGTAAGTAAGTAAGTAAATAAGTCAGTAAATAAGTCAGCAAGTAAGTCAGTAAGTAACTAAGTCAGTCAGTAAGTCAGTAAATAAGTCAGTAAGTAATCAGTAAGTAAATAAGTAAGTAAATAAGTAAGTAAGTAATTCAGTCAGTCAGTAAGTCAGTAAGTAAATAAGTAAATAAGTAAGTAAGTAAGTCAGTAAGTCAGTAAAGTTTAGCACCTTTCTCAGACATCAGTCACAAAGTGCTTCACAATAAAAAGACATAATAAAATATCAAAAACACTTTGAAGCACATAATGTGACAAACTGCAGTATCAGTCAGTCAGCCCCGAGGCCCACTGAAGCTAGAACGCTTTTATATTCAAAATATTGAGTTTTACATAATAACTTTTTTAAAATCAAATTTTTCATTGTAATCGACTGAGAGCATCTGTGATAGACACCTCCATTTTAGTGATAGGCTTATGATCAGCATCCAAATATGCACTTAATAAGAAGAAATTTAATTAAATCTTGAGTGTTTGTGAACAAAACTGTGCAGCCAGGAACAATCGATACTGTTATTATTAAAGCCAACGTCATTACATTTCTAATAACATACAGAAAAATGGCCCCAAGAGTTACTGAAGTGCTCTTTCTTGTCTGTGCCTAAGTCGATTCCACAACAGTAAACATCTCCACCTGACACAGAGAAAACAGAGCGTCCATAACAGTAACTCAGTCTGCATCTGCCTCTCCATGCTGTGAGCTGTTCCCTTTATTCACTGACACCACTCAGTAATGAAACACAGCTGATTAAAGCCAACAGGAGATCACAGTATAACCAAAAAAACAAACTTTCTTACCTCAAAATCTCTTTTTTTCCACTGCTTTGGTCACATGCTGTTGCCATCCAAAGCACTGTACGCCAGCGAATAGATCACACACACAGATCTTAATGAGGTGTACTGTGTAAACATCTGCGTTTGGATACAGCCCTTGACCATCCGCACTACGCTGGCCCGCTTTCAAGTAACGACCAGACCCTCCGCCCGCTTTCTTGCCCCGATACATTTAGCTTTACGACATTTGTGTAGCCAGCCGAAGCCAAAACGCGTTGGCCTTTCTCTCTCGCTGGGTGACTGCCAGTCTGAGCCCCAGCTTTGCCTCCTTCCATAAAGGAAATCTCTGAAAACTGGAATAAAAAATTGTTTAAAAAAAAAAAAAGCAGACATTTGGGTGATTTTGTGTAATTCTTCCCCATCGCTTCCTTCAACCTGCCAACGCTTGATACGAGTCTAAATGAGGTCGCAAGTTTACCTCCGCAAAAACATAAAAGTGGAAATTCCTTTGTGTTTTTGTGCACTTGTCATTGTGCATTTTCTGAAATTGAGGCTAATTCCAGGTGAGGATGTGTCACTGTCTATTACTGTCATGCACATATAACAGCATCCACTGCTCATTAACTCCCAAATGTACCATCAGCTGCTAAAAAAATGCCTGAGGACACATAATAGATTCAGCAACACTGCTATTGTATACGAGTAAACAATACAGGGCTCGGAGGGGGGGCTGACAATATGTTCCTGAAGCATCAAGTAGCTCCAAACGGCAGCTTTAGAGGCCGGGACGGAGCTGATTTACATTTAAAATTTATTAGGAGAAATTTAGGTGTAAACGATCTGCAGCTATGTTAGCGTTCGCTGTGTTGCAGCTGTAGTTTGGGCGAGGTGTTGTGTGTTTATGACGGGATGCAACAGAAATATCGCTGTTGTTTTATTATCCACAGGGGTGCAGAGGTAAATAAGAGTGCAATAAGCCATGTGGTTTATTTTACGGTTACAGAGCATGAACGGTAAGGGCATGTAATGTCTTCTATCATTTGTTTTATTAAAAAAAAAAGTTGCAATCTGGGACATGGAAATAGTGGGGAGGAGGAGATTGGAACATATGTAGGCTTTGACCTGGGACAGCTCAGGGCACAAACAGGACTTTTTTTGCTTACTGTGTTCTTTAAACGTTACCAGCTGCTTAGGTCAGGTTTGAAGATGGGAAAACAGTCCTTTCTAGGAACTGGACGCACATACAATATGAATTATTTTTTTAAGTATTTTGTTTTCAAATGCCAAATAATTACACATTACCATATTTTCCGGACTATACGTCGCTCCGGAGTATAAGTCGCACTAGCCAAAAAATGCATAATGAAGGAAAAAAAACAAAAAAAGTATATAATTTGCACTGCACTATAAGTCGCATTTTTTTGGGGAAATTTATTTTACAAAATCTGACACCAAGAACAGACATTTCATGTTGAAAGGCAAGTTATAGTAATAATAGAATAGAGAACAACAGCTGAATAGGTGTGTGGTTTGCTAACGTAACACATTGATGGTTATTCAGCTACATGAAGCATAAACAACGAACTGAATAGGTGTCTCGTATGTTAATGTAATATATTAACAGTTATTCACATAACTATAGCATAAAGAACATAATATAACAAGTTCACCAAACTCACCATCTCACTCCTAATCGCTAAATCCTTTAAATTCTTCATCCTCGGTGTCGCTTCTGAACAACTCCGCCAACTCCGGAGGTAGACGAAGCGCCGCTTCCTCCTCTGCGTGGCTGTCGTCAGACTCAGCATCAGTTCCATTTCCAATTATTCCGCTCTTTCTCAGTTGTCTTTATAGCCTAAGTTGTTAGTGGTAATGTTTACATTTTAAATTGTCAGTGGTACAGGTGCAGCAGATGCTGGTACACAAGCCTAGAGCGCCCTCTAACCAACACCTGAAATATTTTAATATATAAGTCACACCTGAGTAATACGTCACACCCCTAGCCACACTATGGAAAAAAGTGTGACTTATAGTCCGGAAAATACAGTATGTAGCAAAATCTAAAACGGGTCCAAACAAAATGACATCTGTAAACATAAATAATCCAAGTACAATTATTTTTCAACCAACTTATTAAAGAAGAGAAAACTCCCGCACATAGGAGATTTATTTACATTTTACTTTTTTTTGTTTGTTTTTGTTTTTACAGAGTGGATAAGATGCACAAATGTACAGACAAACCTATGGAACCCACCATCACTGTAAAACGTCAAGCGCAACTCAAATAAAAGAGATATTTCAACAAATCAAGTGTTTTAAACCTGAGACAGAATAATGTCAGAGGCTCGAGAGGGAACTATTCCTATCTACCTTCTATTACCTGCAGTTTAAATAAAAATCAAAATAAATGAAATAAAAAAGTGCAATTCAAAATGATTCAAGTATACAAAGTGTGCTTTTCTTCTGATTACCTTTTCAGAGGTAAATACTGAAAGAATGGTAATGGTTCCGCGACCCACCTTTGGGTCCCGACCCACCAGTTGAGCATCACTGCTTTAGATGTTAAAATGCTGTTTCATGTGTAGTATATAAGACAATAATCTGCTGTTTTTACAATTCTTTTGAAAGGGTTAGGGTTGATTATTAGTCTGTATATTTTTGCTTTTACTGTCTGTTTTGTTGTTGTTTTTTTTCAATAAAGACTCTCTAAAGAGCCTAATTTTCTATGGTTTTATGTGTATTTATAAGCATAGCAGCAGAAAATCAGGTATAAAGTCGTTCAAATTCATGTAAATAATCTATCCAGACAAAGTGGCCAGTCAGACTGAATATGTTATTGCCCAAAATCTTCCCACATTTGTCTGGTTGGCGAGTGTTAATGCCAAGCTCAAGGCACAAGGCTAGATTTGGGAATCTAAGTGAAGTACACTGGTGGCCTGAAGACAATCTGCCCAAAATTAAAATGTGGTTCCATTTCATCTGAGACTGTGTCTGTTTTTCTTCCTTCGGCAACTGCGCAAAACTTGGACGAATGAAGAACGTCCACAACCAACAAAATGTTATCTTTAAAAATGAATAATCCATGCTAGAACAGTATAAAAAGGCATATGAACGCTAAAGGGAGAAGAGAGAAGAAGAGAGCCGCTTTATCTGTGATTAGTTTAGTTCTGCACCCCTAAGATGTTTTTTGATGTTTTGCTCCTGTTTTTTGTGGATAACTTTTGCAATCGATTCAAATGGCATTGATTCAAATGGCATCGATTTTGCCTCAGGTGTGTATTTTTGGATGAATTTTCAGATTTCAGTTTTTTTTTTTTTTTTTTGAAAAATCCTCTTAAAAAGTTGTCTAAAAAAATAGTCCCATCTTTACCCCAAGACATTTTTTTGTGCCATTGACTCCCATTAAAATGACATTTTTATCATACACAGTCACAGCAATATAATTTCACATTTTTATCAAGTATTTCATGGATTCATGATAGTGAGGGATTGGAATTTTAGTTTTTATTCTTTTTTACTAGGTGGCGCCATTTCCCCCATATATGGTAGACGGAGGTATAAATTTGGAGATGGCCACATTAGTGTTTGTATAAATGACCAAGCCTACAAGGCAAATGAAAAACATTTTTTGAACTAAAATGATTTGGGTGTGTTTTAGGGTTGACATAAATTGATGTGAAAGTGTTTGTTGTGAAATGAGTTTGTTTGTGTTTGCGTGAGCACAAATCCAAAATGTAGTTCTTACAGAGATGTGCACATCAGGGCAAAGTAGAAAAAGTGCTCAAACTGAGCAGAGCCTTGTTTGTGCTGGATGTGTCTGCACCACATAAACTGGAATTTAAGGGGTTAAATTTCATAAACAGAATACATTTTTGCTATGTATGGTGAGGGCTGAAGTTAATCATGAAATTCCCCCAAAACATTTTTGAATTATCTATTATTCTATAATTTTTCTATGGCAGTGCAGGTTTTTGCGCCTTAGGACAAAAAGTGTGACTAAAAATGTTTCTTCTGCCATTACACAAAAATTTAAAATCTAATAAAATCAATCATGCTGCCAATTTTTGACACTCCCAAGCTCTGATTATCCACCACAAAAAATCAAATTTGCATTTACAGAAAGTAAAATAAAATCTTTTTTTTTTGTTGTGATTTTTGCCATAATTTGAAACCAATTTTAATCATAAACTGGAAAAACTGGAATTTAAGGTGTTAAATTTCATAAACAGAATGAAATTTTGTTATGTATGATGAGGACTGAAGTCAATCATTGTAACCATGAAAAAAAAAAAGGAATTATTGACCATTAGATAATTTTTCAATGGCAATCTTTATTGGTGCATTTTTTTATGCTTAGGGCAAAAGGTGTGACTAAAAGGTTAAGGTGTAGGAGGCTTCTGCTTTTGCTTCTAACTCAAGTGCCCATGATATTCGTTTTATGGCTGGTATTGTAAACTTTTAGCGAGTCCTGGTCTGTGTTTGAGCTGCTGTTTTAACTACAGATACAACTCCCGCGGTGGGACGTCCAGGCGACTTCACCTGCTGCAAGCAAACACCGTGGAAAATGAAAACTTCCCATATCAATGACTTGGGACAGGCGTGCGTAGGAGCAGAGGGAGCAGCCCAAAAATCTCACACCATCAAACTTGCTCAACAAGCAAATACATATAAAAAAGGCATATAAATACATAAAGGAAGTGAATATAATTAGCAGGGAATTCAATAAACCTGCATGCATACAACAGGACAGTCACAGTGCATCACAAGGAAATTTCCCAGAAATTTAACACTTTTCTCACTGTGTATGTGTACAACAAAAGCAACAAACCCAAGGTGACATGAGTGGAATTGCCTATTTCACGTTACGTTTCTAAAGGTGTCCTTTATAGCAGTCAGTGCGTCACCTAAGACTGCTGCAAAGCCTTTCTGATCCCACCTTGAGCACTCCAAACCATCCGCTTTTGGATGGGCAGGCTTTCCCTCTGTTGTCATTATGCCAGGCAGGGAACTTGTAATCTGCTCGAGGGAGGCGAGGGAACAACAAAGATCCATTAATTATCAGAGCTAAACGGTCCTGCTGGCTCAAAGGTTGTCTGTATTAGGGATGTACAGAAAAAGGCCACAAACACTGACTTATCTTCACTGTTCATAGTTTATTAAATCGACAGCCACTTGTTAAAACATACAGGACACAGACTGTACCAGCATACACATCATGATTTGGTATAAGTTTTATGCCTGATGCCCTTCCTGGTGCAACCCTAGCGATTGGGACTGGCTTGTGAACCTCTGTGGCCAGGGTTCATACACTTTTTACCAAGAATTTTCCATGGCTTTTCCAAAACTTTTGAGTAAATGTCCAAGAAATGAAAAATAACATACACATTATTAAACAGAATTGAAAATGTCCAAGGTGGTAAATTAGAAACATACATTTGCTGCAATTTCATTTGTTAAATTTGGAAATTAGTCCACTGAAGGAAAAAAAAAAAGTGTTGGCGCTTCTTCTCCCAGAAATATATTATTTCACTCATTTTACTGACTTACAGCCTATACACCAGTGATTAAAAGATAATTATACTATATTAGATATAAACAAATCATTTATGCTGTTTTAAAGCATTACCAAAACAAACAAAAAATATTTAGTAAATATTCTGACAAAAAATTGATATTGGTGACTTTTTCCTTTTCCTTTTTCCAGTGAGAACAAGAAGAGGCCAAGCAGACAACGTTTCTACTCAACACTTATATTTACTGTATTCTCTCTGGGCAGGGTTAACCAGGAGTGGCCCAATGTTACTCAATGTGACTGTTTACATTTCCAAAACTTTACATCAAAATATTAAATTCCAAAATTTTTCCAGGGCCTGGAAATTACATTTTAAAATTCCATGAATTTTCCAGGTTTTCCATGACCCTGATAATCATAACTGATGTGGGCAGGTCCTGCTTTAGTCCTGGCTTAGTCCTGGCTTAGTCCTGGCTTAGTCCTGGCTTAGTCCTGGCTTAGTCCTGGCTTAGTCCTGGCTTAGTCCTGGCTTAGTCCTGGCTTAGTCCGGGTTTAGTCCGGGTTTAGTCCGGGTTTAGTCCGGGTTTAGTCCGGGTTTAGTCCGGGTTTAGTCCGGGTTTAGTCCGGGTTTAGTCCTGGTTTAGTCCTGGTTTAGTCCTGGTTTAGTCCTGGTTTAGTCTTTGTTTAGTCTTTGTTTAGTCCTGGTTTAGTCCTGGTTTAGTCCTGGTTTAGTCCTGGTTTAGTCCTGATTTAGTTCTTGTTTAGTCCTGGTTTAGTCCTGATTTAGTCCTGGTTTAGTCCTGGTTTAGTCCTGGTTTAGTCCTGGTTCAGCCCTGGTTTAGACCTGGTTTAGTCCTGGTTTAGTCTTTGTTTAGTCCGGGTTTAGTCCTGGTTTAGTCCTGGTTTAGTCCTGGTTTAGTCCTGGTTTAGTCCGGGTTTAGTCCGGGTTTAGTCCGGGTTTAGTCCTGGTTTAGTCCTGGTTTAGTCCTGGTTTAGTCCTGGTTTAGTCCTGGTTTAGTCCTGGTTTAGTCTGGGTTTTAATAGAAAAACACTGAGGTGTGGACTTCTGTGACCTGTGGTGCGTGCGGCCGTGGATCTGGGAATCAATACAAAACAATAACATGACATAAACTTTGCATAAAGCGTCCGCACCATCAGTGATACATTAGAGAAGTGATAAAACTGTCAGGCTCCTCTCCATTTCCCTGCTTAAAAATACATTTGTTCTTTAGCAGCGATTCCGCCTCGACGTGCAGCCGCTCTGTCACTCGTGTCTGACAGGAAGTGTGGGAGCTCATGATTTAGGACGAGGATGTGCAATATCTCAGAAAGGTTTGTTACAGACGGTTAACGCTCAAAAATAAAAAAAAAAGGGGAAGTGATACAGCAGATTAGGGTTTGTCGTGAATCTAATGGTAGAAGACATTGTCCGTGTGTGAGATGTCTTTCATAGCAGACCACTCATTTCATGTACATTGCATTATATTGGCTTTGCAGTACTTTTCAAATCTATATCTCCAGACAGTGAAGATATTAATAAGCTGAACACACCACTTTTTCCTGCCTGGGGTGCAGTAAAAACTTTGCTTATTACTTTCCACACTCTTCATTCACTAAGAGGTACTTTTTGACATCAAAGCAAAAGGAGATAGTACTTAGGAACCCATTTTACCTTTTGTACCACTGCATGGTCACTAAGTGTGAGAACATTAATCAGGCTCTGTGTCTTTTGTCTGCTTCTCTTGGACTGTTTTTCTTCTCCTTTTTCCCTTTGGCTTTTCTCATCCTCTCCTCTCTTATTTTGCTTATTTATGAGCGGCACAGTGGCATAGTGGTTAGCCTTTCTCATGGGTCCAGGACTCCTCTGTAAATGAGATTCTGAATTTCAGTGGGACTTTCCTGGTTAAATAAATAATGTAATGTAATATGGCGCCAATTTTACAATTTTTATGTCCTCATTTATCTTGCACAGCACCCTTGGATTGTCGTGAAATTTGTAAGTTCCCAAATTCACATAATCCATCTTGTCAGGCTCCCGCTTTAGGTTACAACAAGCACTTTTAGCGATACTTGTTAACAACATGGCGATGCAGAAAAACGTAAGGTATACTGCTCTACATTTACAAAAACAGCAAAAATCTTCTAACAACAGTCTTTAATTTGTTGTTTTATAGTTGTTTTGCTACAAAGCTGGTGCTTTATCCAATCAGCTCCAAGTATTCTCCTGAAAGTCCCGCCCCTTCACAAACGATTTCAACAGGAGCTATTCCTGATTGAAATAACACAATCTAGCTTTTGCCATGCAACCTTCTCTATTTATCCAGGCTTAGAACCAGCACAATCCTAAAAGTTTCAAGCTAACCCTTACAGCAATCCAAGCTCTTTCACAGACGAATTAAATACAGCTCATTTTCCTGCTCAGCTGATTTTCTCACTAATAATTAGTACTGTACATAAGTCATAAAGCAGCTATCTTTGTAATTAGATAGATAATGTTTATTCAGACGTACTCATATATATTTGACAGACATATAACAAAATTAGTCATTGTATAAATCAAAACCATTTCAATTGACAACAAACTATCACCAATATAAATAAGTAAATAATTAAATATATATATTGTCTTGAAAAGAAATAACTTTGTATTTTACACGTCTGAATAGGAGCGGGAAGAAGTAAAAAACGTATTTAATCCCACCCCTCTTCACAAATCCTTCACCATACAAAAATGAATTCAACTTCCTTTTAACATTAATTTTCTACATCGCTCACTCCGTACCCATGAATATTCATATTTGGACATTGTTTCAATTCATGATTGAAGTCGTTCTTTTTTTTTACCCCACAAACGGAAACACAAAAACTCTTCTTAGTCGTGCAAACTCTTTTTGTTTTAAAATGATACAAACCTCTTAAATTGTGACACCCTTTTCTTTCAATAAACAATCGCTGGATATTTGTTGGTAATTGCTTGTTTTTTTTATTATGGATTGAGTTTGTAAAAAGCTGATGATGTATAACTTAAACCAACAGTAAAAAAAAACATCATAGACTAAAATGTGGTGCTTGAAAGTGCACATACCTCTGCTGGAGCGCTGGGTCACTGCTGGACAGGCAAACAAGTGCACGACGAGCAAAGTATTAAACAGCATCGTAGTCAAGTTTTGTCCACTGGTTCTTGTCCAATGCATTGAGAAGTGACCTGCACACTTGTAAATAAAAAAAAGTTAATAAAAAATCATGTAGCCCCAGTGCAGTGGTGTCATTTCTTCAGTCTTTGCACTCATTCTGTCACTGCAGTCTTTGTCCGTCCTTTATCCCTGCGCTCTTTGTGTGCGAGCCTCCTCCTGGGCCACACTGTCTGGCTTCTCATCTGGAAATCATCAGGATTTTGGGTTTGCACAGGCTCCAACGCCGGACAATCCCCCGAGCTACTGGTTGACAAGTCCCGTAGCTGACTGGCGGTTCAGTTTCAGAGCGAGTCCACTAACTAACTGGATAAATGGCAGACTGTCTCAGTGCCAAGTGACAAGTGACTGCGGGCAAAATGCTAGTCAGTGTCCAAGAGTGTCAAAATCAGGCTGCTGCAAAAAGATAAACGTACAAGCTGTCTGTTCATAAAAAAACAGTGATTGGCTTTTGGGCATGTGGGCACAACAGCTTACAATAAAATATTTACATCAATATTTACTTAACATTAAAACCACTGACAGATAAATTTTATTACAGTGATTATTATTAGGATCCACATTAGCTTCCACTTTCTTTTTTGATTAAAATGTGGAATAATTTAAATAAAAAATACATTTACAATATAGTGCAACAATTACAGATCATTAACAGTCCAGAGAATTCATGGAGTGAACCTAAAAAAATATATTTACAATCAAAAGGTGAGATCTTAGAGGTTTTTTAAAAATATATCAGTTTTTAAGTAATTTATTGCATAGCTGAGATGATCTAAAAAAGACAGACTTTGGTAAAAAATTTGCATAAGAACAAGTTACGACTAAATTAGTGTTACAAGCAAATTGAGTGTAATGTAAATGCATCTGGAATATTTGAGCCTTTCATAAAAGAAATGTGGTCGACCTGTTAAAATGACTTTCTTTATAAATATAAGTAAGTTGTACTGTATTTAAATGTTAAGCAAAAGTCAGGATAACGTCATTTCAGAGACAATAAGGACATCATAAAACTAAGCGAGCAGCCTGATTTTGGACGACTTGAAGCTTTTATTTGTTGCAGACCATAACTGAGCAGTATTCTAAGTGAGACAACACTAGAGATCACATTACCTCTTACAAAACTAAAGGAGTTACAAAAGAGGAGCACCCTCTGACCACAGCAATACCTCTGGGACCATGATAAATGGTGATCCACTGTGATACCTAGCAATTAAATTTGTTGAAGCTGCTCCAGTTTAGGTTCGTGTGTGTGATCCAACAGACGAGCTGCTGAATCCTGTTAATACACAGTGCATCTCAGTTTGTTGTGAATGAGGCTGCATATTAGGCAGTGGTCATAACATATAACAATAATAAACCAATAATAAACAGGTGGTCATAACGTTTGCCTCACCGGTGTCATTCCTGTAAAGCAGAATAAGTCAGGAGTACAGCTCAGTTAGTAAACAGTGATGAGACGCTTTTCCACTCGACAGAACGGTGTGGGACGTGTCAGTACGGGACGCCTTAGAACGGGTAGCCCCCAAATCCTGCTGTGTTTCCATGACTCTGGGTCCAGGAGACCCACGACTGTTATGTAAACAGTGACGTCACACAAGCACAATAAAAGTTGTGTTAATAAATGAGATTAAAATGTGTTTGAAACTCACTTTTAAAACATAAAGGCACTGGCAACATTTAAAAAAAAGACGAGCGTAAATCCTGGTGTGTGTCTGTGTGAGGCCGGTGTGTGTCTGTGTGAGGCTGGTGTGCGTCTGTGTGAGGCCGGTGTGCGTCTGTGTGAGGCAGGTGTGTGTGTCTGTGTGAGGCAGGTGTGCGTCTGTGTGAGGCCGGTGTGCGTCTGTGTGAGGCAGGTGTGCGTCTGTGTGAGGCAGGTGTGCGTCTGTGTGAGGCCGGTGTGCGTCTGTGTGAGGCTGGTGTGCGTCTGTGTGAGGCTGGTGTGTGTCTGTGTGAGGCGGGCGTGTGTCTGTGTGAGGCCGGTGTGCGTCTGTGTGAGGCCGGTGTGCGTCTGTGTGAGGCAGGTGTGCGTCTGTGTGAGGCCGGTGTGTGTGTCTGTGTGAGGCAGGTGTGCGTCTGTGTGAGGGTGGTGTGCGTCTGTGTGAGGCCGGTGTGCGTCTGTGTGAGGGTGGTGTGTGTCTGTGTGAGGCTGGTGTGTGTCTGTGTGAGGGTGGTGTGTGTCTGTGTGAGGCTGGTGTGCGTCTGTGTGAGGGTGGTGTGTGTCTGTGTGAGGCTGGTGTGTGTCTGTGTGAGGGTGGTGTGTGTCTGTGTGAGGCTGGTGTGTGTCTGTGTGAGGCCGGTGTGTGTCTGTGTGAGGCCGGTGTGTGTCTGTGTGAGGATGGTGTGTGTCTGTGTGAGGCTGGTGTGTGTCTGTGTGAGGCTGGTGTGTGTCTGTTTGAGGTTGGAGCTAAAGCTGTATTAGCTTCAGTAAACAGGAGACTACTTCAGGTTTACCTCCAGCTTTCTGTGCATTAAATTAACTTTTCTGCTCCACTTTAACACATTTTAACCTCTGAACATATAACCACATGAGTTTAACTCGTAGTCTAAACTAAAAAATTAAACGTTTAGATTCTCTAATATAGACTAGCTTTATTATTAGAAAAAGTCGCCTCAACATGAACTCATCCTCTTTTGGAATACGGCTGTTTATCAAAACAACAAGTACGTGTTTGATTTAAAAAAATATTATTCACTTTTATTTCTGTTCTTTATCTTGTTGTTTTTGCCTGAGTGAGGATTCTCTCTCGTCCAATCAGCTCGCAGCAGAGCCCACCTCTAACTGTTCCAGACGCTTAACCGAGCTGGACCCCATCAGGGAGGAAAGCCAAAAGTAGAACGTTTTGAACCACTTTTTGCGAACACTTTGGAACGCTTTGGGAAGTGGACACACCCCCAAACCGACTTGTCCCGCCCCGTTCTGACCTAGTGAAAAAGTGCCTATAGAGCCCCATCCCCTGGACCTATCCCAAGAAAAAGAAACATGTAATCAAAACCTTTAGCGCCACTTTTTTTATGGAGAACTTAAAAAAAAGGAGGGAAAAGTGCTGAACACTAACAAAGAAAACATAAATGTAAAATAAAACGCACATAAAGAAACAAAAGACATTTAACCAGATTCCTCATTTTTAAGGCACTACTGTTAATATTACTTTAAAAGCTATTATTACAATTGAGGAGTTTTCTATCCATCTACAAGCTTTTTACAAGTTGTATTTGTATATTCTTATTACTCAAATATACTGTCAGTATGCTTTGGATCTCAGTAAAGCTTTATCATATTCCTCGCCTAACAACTTTTACATGAGCAGCGCAATAAACTTTACCCAGAAACATTTGGGCCAAGTCCCATTTCCCCTGCGAGTTGTAACTGAAGAGACTATTTTGTGCTGACAGAGGGGACTCTGTCAGTTTTTATGTCAATAGCCCCAAGTAATCAGAGAAACTCAACGTTAACGTTTGTGGAAAACATCGCCATGAAATATAGACGATAGACGATCGACCAAGTGTCCAGTGCGGCGCTGGTGAAGAGTTCAAGGGTGCGGCGCTGATTGGGTTGATTGCTGAGGTGCGTGTAGTGGAGCAACATGAAGCAAGAAAAAACAAAACAAAAACAAAAACAAAGCAGGAACCAGGAACTGACGGCCGGTCGTGCCTCCAGACAACAACAGTGAAGCCAACTACAGGAGCACAGTGCTAACCCAAACACAGTACACATTTGACGGGTTTAAGCCCAGGCTCTGTGTCCAAAAATAAATAAAAAGGAAAGAAAAAATCAATACTAAAACATGAGGGAAGTGCGACAAAGCTCACAATAACAGCACAAGTCAAAGAGAAGCGATGTAAATATTTAGCTGAGCCAAGTTTCTCTGCAACAATTACTGTTTGTATCTCAACCTTTCGCCTGATTTCTCAGTTGGGGATTCTGGACGTATTTAAACATAATTTAAACATTATTCTGAGTCCAGGTCTGCTTTGTCAAACATTTAGCCTGAGAGCCTGACAAAAACTGAAATAACACAAAGATTGCTGACACAGGCGTCAAGCCACACACAGTGTCAGCATTTTGTTAGAAAAGTGACGGTAGATTCAACATTTAGAACAATAACATGCCTCGCATTTTCTGTGCACCGAGTATACACATACGTATGTCTTTTACTGAGTTTTTAAAATATGCTTACGAAAGAAATCTACTGTCAGTATGGCAGGAATTTACGAGAAGAGTCTGGCTGATTTATAAACACATTGGAGAATATATATTGTTATTTGTTGTTTTAAGGGAAATATTATACTACATTCAAATTAGGTTTAATGCCAGAACTTGTATTAAACTGAACCCATTTAATCCCACTGGCAACAATAGTTGCCACTAAAAGAATCCTCACTTCTCTACTGTTAATTTTCAATAAATATGTAAACAACAACCATTCGTTCCTGCCGCCTAAAAACATCTAAATTCATATTTTTATTTTGTTTCCTTGTAGAAATGAATGGGAACATTAATCTCAGTAGCAGGCCTTGTTTAAACGCGTCAGTCCTGGAAGGGTTTATTCAGAATATGCCTTATTGCAATATAAATATATATATGAAGAAAATGCAAACTAAACATAAAACATGTTATCCAAGCGGCAACAATTGTTGCTGGGAGCTCATCTTTTCACCCATGCGCATTTTAATTTAAATTGTTAAAAATAAAAACTGTTTAATTATGAGCACTAACAACATATGTTAATGTTATGTCTGGGAAAAAAGTAATAAATGGTTAATATTCTTGTTGTTTCTTCAAGCCAAAGAAGCACAGCAGTTAATTATTTAAACAGCAGCTGCAGCCATCAAGCTTAAACCTTTATTTTGGGTTTGTAGTGATAAGAAGCCTGCGTGGTCTTATCGACCCACTGCTTCTGGAATACACAACAAAGTGTGATATGTGTGCATTATCTTGTGCTTTTTTAACGTTAAGCCTCTACATCTATTACCACTCTATTCCCCTTTGTCCAACGCTTCTCCATCAAGAAGTCTAGTCACAACATTCAATCATATGGAGAGACAAGTGCTGCTGCCCTTAAAGATAAAATTTGCAATACAACTTCAAACTTTTTAAGTATATTTCTCTGCATTATAGCCTCAGTTTTAATTATCTAAACTTTAATTTGCTGTCGAATTTAGGAACAAACCATGTCTGAGCAGCTGGAGATGGAGCCAGTAGACCATGAAGCTGTACAACTGTACTACTACTGCAGTACTACTACTGTACTACTACTGTACTGCTACTGTAGTGCTACTGTACTACTACTACTGTACTACTACTACTGTACTACTACTACTACTGTACTACTACTACTGTACTACTACTACTGTACTACTACTACTGTACTACTACTACTGTACTACTACTACTGTACTACTACTACTACTGTACTACTACTACTACTGTACTACTACTACTACTGTACTACTACTACTGTACTACTGCTACTACTGTACTACTACTACTGCAGTACTACTACTGTACTACTACTACTGTACTACTACTGTAGTGCTACTGTAGTGCTACTGTAGTGCTACTGTAGTACTACTGTAGCACTACAGTAGCACTACAGTAGTAGTACAGTAGTAGTAGTACAGTAGTAGTACTGCAGTAGTAGTACAGTAGTAGTAGTACAGTAGTAGTAGTACAGTAGTAGTAGTACAGTAGTAGTAGTACAGTAGTAGTAGTGCAGTAGTAGTAGTGCAGTAGTAGTACTACAGTAGCAGTACAGTAGTACTACAGTAGTGCTACTGTAGTACTACTGTATTACTACTGTAGTACTACTGTAGTACTACTGTAGTACTACTGTAGTACTACTGTAGTACTACTGTAGTGCTAGATGTATAACACCTGAAGGAAAGCTTCCAGTCGGCTGCAGCTGTAATTGCAGCTAAGCAGGCTGTAGTTTAGACTCACTCTTATTCTTCTAGGACAAATCAAACCAATGACGTTATTTGAATTTTCACAAAAAATGTAGTAAATTCAACATGTGTGCTATGATCAAATGTAAAAAAAAAAAAAAAAAAAAAAACATAACAGTGCATATAATAAATCATCTTAATCAAGTGACATTTATGTTTGATTAATAGATGCAGTAAATGAATGCATGCAGTTTACTTTTACTGTGACCATATGTTTGGAGAAACATTAACTTACAGCAGATGTTTATTTAAGGTTTCATGGCTTCTTTAAATGTGTGCAGTGTAAAACACATTACCACGGATGATGGAACCATAGGCACGCCTCAATGTGAAGCATGTCATTAACAACGTGACCAGCACACGGCTGAGACAGATGGCTTTGCTCTAAACAAAAGCTTTAACAGTGTTCTCTGCAGGCTGCCTGTGCCTGGGCGTCCCACTGCAAACACTGCACAGCCCACAGCAGAGTCGTGACCTCACAGACTCTGATGTGACAGACTAACGCAGATATTTATTTTATCATTCTCTGACCATAAGGGGGCAGTGGAACGACACACATGTACAGATCCACTACTTCAACTTCAACTTCAGCCCAAGATTGTGCCTGATTACTGCTATTGCCCCAGTCTTCTAGTGATGCTGCTGAATTCAGAAATAATTGAATTCTATTCAGATAAGGTCTGGCAGTATGAATGCAGCCATTTATAGAGATCAAAGGGGTTGTTTGGGTTCAGCCCAGGTGGGAACCCTCGAGACATCCTTTACTTTAATTGCTTTTATGCTGTAAATCACTGGAATGCCTCAAATATGCAAATGGAGATGAGGTCAATGTTGAACTGAACTTGCATAAGGCCTGCAAATTGCAAATGCAGAAAAAACTCTACAGCTGCTGTTTTATGGCACTACGTGGTAAAATAATGGGTAAACATCAGACTGGACTTCTCCAAAGCACAAAGGCTGTTGTGGCTGTTCACAGTGGGACTGGGAATACAAAGGGAAGTGTGTAAAGTAACTGTTCACAATGTGTACCATGTTGTAATACAGTGGCTATTGCTTCTGGCAGCTTGTAGGAAGTGAAGCCAGGGGACCACTGCAGGAGGCTGCATGTACCGGATGTAAAACACAGACCCTCCCCTGGAGGAAAGCCCACAGTAAAAATCTAAGGAGAGAATACAATGCCATATCCCATTTACAGCATACACAAAATAAATTCACTTTCTGTCAAAAACTGAAGTTGAACTGACTAATCTGACTAAATGAGTGGGACAATGTGAGTGCCAGGGCAAAGCAAATGTAGATAAGCCCACAGTAAATATAAAAAGTTCAGTGTGAAGACTTGGAAATGAAGTGCTTGAAAGTTTTAAACACTGACTGACCCGAGTTAGTGGCAGCCGTTACAACAGATAAAGCCTGGGTGAGAGCGGCCTGTCAGGAACACGTCCGCTGTCTGGCGGGAGGCCCATCAGTACTACTCTCCAAAACACACCGTCTATCTGTGTGTGTGTTCAAGCACAATGCCTAATCATCATACCTCAAGCAGAATAATTACCCTGACTGTCCATCACAGCCTGCAAACCATTTCATCAAGCCTCATCTAAATAGAAACAGCCACAGCTCTGCAGCCTTTAAATGGCGATGGCACCCATTACAGTGGTGTGCCCTGTCACATGTCTGCAAAGCTAAAAAAGTGCTGTGTGCTTGTTATAGACACTGCAGAGGAGAAAGCAACCGCACTGTTCAACTTTAAGAGCCCAATAAGCCAACTGTGGCTTAAAGGCAGCGCCAAGACGCCCATCATTTCCTCATCAGCCTCAGAGTGTGACGCCACGAGAGCCGCAAGCCCAAAGTGTGCCGTGTTGTGTCAGAATGAGACACAGCATTGACTTGTAATGCAATATACCAGCGGTGGGAAGTACACAAGATACTTTTACTATAGTATTTGACTTTATTAACTTTATTGTATGGGTACTCACACAGAACACGAGGAGACGAAACCAACGAAACGACCACACTCGACAATGAACCGTCCAAAAAACAGGGGAGGACACAGAGCATCAATACACACAGGGATGAGGCACAGGTGAAACACATGAAGGCGGGGCAGGCAATCACACAGGCGGGAAACACAAGAGGCAGGAAGTAAATCAGAAAAACATGGGAACAAACCAGGACTACAAAATAAGACACAAGGGAAACAAACACAGAAAACAGGACAAAGACATGGGACATGACAGTAATTGTACTTTCTGAATACATTTTTACCTCCGCCAAAGAGGTTATGTTTTCAGGGCCATTCGTTTTTTCTGTCTGTTTGTTAGCAACATAACTCAAAAAGGTAAGGATGGATTTTGATGAAATTTTCAGGAAATGTCAGAACAACAAGTGTTTACTTTTAGAGCTTCTAACTCAACAAATAATGCCCAGAATCGATGGCATAAATAATTACAAGATCATAGTAGATGTTATAATCTGACATATTTTGATCTGGATCATGTTGATATTCTGGTTCTGGTGATGCAGAAGGCTCTAAATACAGGGGGTACATATGAAATTGGATATTGCACAGCAACAAATGTAGCTACACACTGCAAATAACGGCAAATGAAAGGTGAGGTGAGGTTGATGCATCTTTAATATTTATTACACTAGATCCAGGCCTTTAGAGGTTTTTCTCAGGTGAGTGACCTATGGCTGCGCTCTCGAGTGTTTCTAGTTTCAACATGCTTTTATTTGAGTAAGAGAATGTAAAGAATGTTCACTTCAGTGGTAAAGTGGGAGTAAGACTGCTTTCTTAAAAAACGGGTGTCTTTTGACGTGGACAAAGCAATGTTGAAAATGTTTTACAGTGCTTTTGTGGAGAGCGTTATCTCTTGGTTTGGGGCTGCAACCGAGGCACAAAAAAATTCACAAAGAAAGAAAAATAGTTATCAGTGCCAGTAAAATACAAGGCATCGACAGTCTGCAGGACATTTACTCAGGTCCATCTAAGAACAAGGCAGAGAACATTTTATCAAATCCAAAAACCTGCTTTTTAATGCATGTGAGCCGCTGCCATCAGGGCATACAACAGGTATCAGTACCCAGCCACAGGTAATTGGTTCACTGAATACATTTTTAAGTCTAAATTCATAAATAATAAACCTTTTCTCTCTGTGTCTGCACTGAAAAAAGGGAGTTTCAGCTGTAGCAAATAATTTAGCAATAAATTTACAAAACAAAATTACAAAAATGAAATACAAAATTCCGTATCATTTGTTGAAATGACAATATATTTCAAATTATTTCCTCTACAAAATAAATATCTTTTGCTCCAGCTAATCTTTGCCAATACAGTTCCACTTTTCACAAAACCCTTTTTCATTTTATTTGCTGTTTGGTTTTCTCCAAGTGGGTGAAGGCTAACATTTTGAATTTGTACTGACCAGACCAATAAAAAGCAGCAGCTATTAAGTTTGTATATTTTATCAGTCATTTATCGCTTCAGAAAAACAAAAACAAGTGCGTTTATTATGTCTTTATTTTGTGCCAACGGCTTTGAGAGGAAATAGAGAAAATTTGTGAGCAGCAACATAAAATCTAAACTAATAAGGCTCGCTCTGAGGCTGGATGTGTGCATAGTGAATTGTTGGGTGTTAAATGAACACAGTCAGTGGCTTAGTGGTTACCATTTTTGCCTCACAGCAAGAAGGTCACAGGTTCAATTCCCAGACAGTGGTTCTGTGTTGTGTTTATGTGTTCTCCCTGTGTCAACAAACACAACACAACACAGCTAATCCTCGGCTAGGTCCTGATCTGGAGAAGGGCACTGTGTAGATTTGTAAATGAAAAATCTAATAGATGTAAGGAATGATCATGAAACCATAATAAGAAAAATCAAATGATGTAACAAAAGATTATGAACTCATAACTAGAAAAAATAAATAGATAGAAGCTATAGTGGTAAAATATTAGTTTGCTGAATTTGATAATTAATTTTTGAAACGTACAAATCCAAATAAATATAACTATAGAAATCCAAACTATAGTATACTATAGTACAATGGTTCCCAAAGTGGGGTCCGGGGCCCTCTGGGGGTCCGCAAAGGTACTGCAGGGGGCCCCCAGAGGCTGTTTAAGTTAAGTGCATAAAAATAAACCGAGTTTGAAATTAATTACTTGCTTTATTAGTTATGTACTTGTTTAAAAATAAGAGTTTTTAAGAATTTTTAGCCAACAGTCAATGTTTTTTGTAAGGTTTTTATAGAAATCTATGGAGAAAAACATGACTTGGTCTTTGAAGAGAAGGAAGTTTTACAGTTGGGGGTCTGCGTGGGCTTTTTAGAAATTTAAGGGGGCCGCGACAGTTTTGACTTTGGAAATGGCTGCTATAGTAGATAATATGACAAAATGCTATGCAAAAAATTACAAAAGCTTTTCTAAGTACATGTTTTTTAGTGTGTTCAAGGTAAAATCTATTTTACCCTGTACACACTAAAAACCCTGTGTCGTTTTTACCTCATTGTTTTTAACTCTTATTTCTCTTTTATTGTATTTATATGCAGTGTGGGTTGTGTTGATGCCTCTTGGCCAGGACCCTTCTTGAAAAAGAGATCTTTGAATCTCAATGGGACTTTCCTGGTTAAAGAATGGTTAAATAAAAATAAATAAAAATACATTTTACATTCACAATTTTTGAGTTTTTTGATAATTAAAAAGGTGTTCTCTATCAAACTAAAATGTATGGAAGGTGATTTTCTTAGTAAAGGTGTGGCCTGGTCAAAGCCTGATTTAGTGTGAAATGTTTTTACTCACTGCAAACCAATTTCCTGACGGGACAATAAACTGCTACCTACCTAGCAGTTGTAATTCATCATCACAGCAAATATAACTTACAATGCCATGTTGATTTATAATGCAATACTGATCAAATAGTGAGAAGTTAGGTGAAATAATGTGTTTAAATGTCAAAGCACAGTGCAGAAAAGTTTTGCACAGCTTTGCAGTTGAACTAAACCATTCCCAAACGAGACTAAGCTAACTTCAGCCAGAAAGTGAACAACAATTAAACAGAAACAAACAGATACATTAGAGGATGTGAAGCATTTATCATTAAGACTCTCAGAGCTTTGTGTCCCTCTAATGCTACGCCCAAGACTGATTTGATTATCCACAAATTAATATCCAAATAAATCAGCCCCAAAGCATTGCCTTCTCCATTTTTTTTAAACATCTTCCTGTGTCAGCCATCTGCCTGAAACTGCATGTCCTTAATAAGTGGGATGATGATGGATATGTGCACTTCATTTCCTGTTTAATCAGTGCACTTCTGCTGCTTAAGCGCCGGTCTCTGGGCTTGGCGCTCGGTAATGAAAGGTGCTTATGGAGTTGTGGTGAGAGTCGGAGTGATTACATCTGCGACAGTGATCATGAGCGATGCACGCGTCGGACCCACGGCTTCCACTTCCCATCATGGGCTGCTCAGGAGTAATTGGGGGAGTGTCGGTGGGGCTGCGGTATCAGCGCTTCCGCATTAACACGCCCCAGTGGGGGAGTTGTCACGACTCAAGCCACAGGCACCAAAACAGACGGGTGTGTGCTCTGCAAAACTTAATAATAATAATGGTGATAAACAACTCGGAGATTGATGGAGTAGCGTAGATCGTTCATCAGTTTGTAAAACATGTGCTTTGTTATTTAATGTTATTTAATGTTATTTATAGGTGTATTTAAGGTTTATTTAAGGTTTAGTTAAGGTTTATTTAAGGTTTATTTAAGGTTTAAACCGACCCTCTACAACCTATTTTCCCCTGTGTGTCTTAAAAATACAGCCATGTAAAGTTTATCATAAGAGATATATGGACCTTTTTAAAGGGGACCTGTTGTGCTTTTTTAATATTGCTTTTTGATGGGACAAGATGTTCAATCCAACAGAAAAATGTAAAAAAAAAAAAAAAAAAAAAAAAAAAACCTCTCTAAGCATTTAAGCATATGATTTGTATGATTTACCCCTTTGTCGTTTTTGTTTTGTTTGTCATTATTTCTTTATTGTCATAGCTGCTTGTATTATTATTTATGTGTAAAATGTATAAGTTAATAAAAAAAAAAAAGTTTATCATGTATAGGCCCCACACTGTTAATGAAGCACAACAAAGCCATGTTTAAAATCCCTCTGTCCGGGTGGATTTATAACAATAGTATAGCCTTTGTGCAAATAATACAGATGTTTTATATGTTCACTTTAAACCTTTGCCCCTCTAGGTGTGAGGATTATTTATGGGCTGGGTGCAAGGATGCGGCCTGGGGGTCATGCAGTCGTGGGGCTGCAAGAAACAGATGGGACAGATGAGAAAGGGAGGTCTGGGACTGCAGCAGGGGAGACCAGGGCCGCTTGTCTCAGGGGTTGGTTTTCTCAGTGTTTATTACAGCCACACTAGATTTGATGTTATTATCCAATATTTGGTTCTGCCTATTTTGCAATTTTCTCATTTAAACTAATAACATTAAGGAGAATTTGTCATTTTTATGAGTAATTTTTCATGTTGGTTTTGTTTTTGTTTTAAAAGCTTGGTTATTAGCTTCTGAAAAATCTAACATTTAGCAAAAGTGAGATAGGGTGAGGAGCTCAGTTAAACGGGAGGAGCTCGGAGTAGAGCTGCTGCTCCTCCACATCGAGAGGAGTCAGTTGAGGTGGCTCGGGCATCTGTTCCGGATGCCTCCTGGTCACCTTCCTGGGGAGGTGTTCTGGGTATGTCCCACCGGGAGGAGGCCCTGGGGAAGACCTAGGACACACTGGAGGGACTATGTGTCTCGGCCTGGGAACGCCTTGGGGTGCCCCCGGTAGAGCTGGAGGAAGTGTCTGTGGAGAGGGAAGTCTGGGCATCTCTGCTTAGACTGCTGCCTCCGCGACCCGGCCCCGGATAAAGCAGAAGAAGATGGATGGATGGATGGATAGCAAAAAGTCAGCTATCACAGCTTTAAGTTAAGTCATGTTTTAGCTCGCAGGCTAAAGCCTTGTGCTAGCTCAATGTTTTGCTGGGGGTTGTTGTTTCACTGAGCCAGGGCTTGGTTGTCACATGAGTCAGAAATAGCAAGGCTGCAACAATTTTGAATTATTTGTTGTTATTGTCATATTAAATAAAACAGTAGCTTTGGTAGAGGCTATATTTTTACTAGGGATGCACCAATACCACTTTTTTCAAAGCAATACGAGTATGAGTACTTCCATTTGAGTACTTGCCGAGTACTTTTTTAAGGGTTATTTTACAATTCATGCAGTTACACCACTTTATCTCATTCATCCCATACCTTGTTGTCTTTTTGCTGTCTGTCCTCGCTCTGTTGCCAAGTTATTTTTACAACAGAGTGGTTTGAACACAACTAACTCACAACTTTACTCAATATGGACATGTTAAAGCTTAGATTCTCCTCTATTTAGTTGCTAAAATCATTTTAAAGACAGACTGAGCATCTGAGCATAACCAGGACCCATAGTAGCTAAAACAATTAGCAACAATACTCCTTATGTTTTATTAGACAACAACTGCTTAAGACTCCGCTCTGGTATCATTTTCGGGACGACTAAGGATGACAAAAGGACAACTGTTTAAGTTTTAGGGCTCACCTATGATCTGGGATGTCTGGTTGAGCAGAATGTAGAGTAATCTCTGTACAGTTCACTTTAAAATCCTTCTGCAGGTTTGTCACTGCTCAGCTCAGAGGTGAACGTCACGTGACAGCGCTGCAGTGGTATCGGTTGTCGGTATCGGGCCACTTTTATGAATACGAGTATGAGTACTTGGACATGGCATCGGTATCAGTATCGATGCATCCCTAATTTTTACCACCTCCATTTTACTCCTCATCCCAGAGTATAGTTCTTTTTTTTATTTATTTATTTTTTTATTTACAGGTGCAGACATACCTACATGTAATACATAAGACATGAGACAAACAAAACAATATTATGACTTACAAGGTACAAACAACACATAATACAGGTATATATTAATATTATTATGAATATATATGCGGATATGAATATGTATTGATGTAAAAAATATAATAATAATAATAATAATAATAATAATAATAATAATAATAATAATAATAATAATACTTAATAACATTTAAAAAACAATTAATAATAATAATAATAATAATAATAAATAAAATATAATATAATAAAAATAACAAATAAATAAATAATAATAATAATAATAATAATAATAATAATAATAATAATAATAATAATAATTGCAAAACAAACAACAAAAAGGAGGAAAGAGAAGAAAAAAACAACAATAACAATAATAATAATAATAATGAGGAAAAAAATTAATAAAATAAAATAAAATGAATTTGGGGGGGATTGCGTCTGGCTATAGTCTAGAGTATAGTTCTAATAAATAAATACCTCGTTCAAAATCATGGTTTGAACACAAAAGGCATTGATCATTAGGCTGTGTATTTCAATTTTTTGCACTGAAGCGCCATTGGTTTTAATAGTGACAACCCACCCTTACATGGGGATGGTTAATAACGTTTTATTACAATAAGGTAATAAAAAAGAAAGGGATATCTACTTGAAGCCAAGACATTAAGCTATCATTTAATATATGACTCGTGTAAGATGTTTAGATGATGAGTAATTTACAGTAGAACAAAAAGTGTGAAAACCATCCCCGGTCTTCCCAACGAAGAAGAAGTGAATGAGCTCCTTATTATGTTTTTGCTGGATTATTAATCTGTTAGTAAAATCATGAGTAGATTTTTATTACATTGTTGTACAGTTTTTTGCCTCAGTACAAAACCATCATCCTGTAAGACACCGCGAGGTTGAATAAAAGATGGAGAGCACAGGACCCAGGATCAACCTCGTAAATGAGGTCAGGGCCAGGTCTGGGTCTGTACACGATGTTTGTTTGGGAGAAGACTGAGCTCAAAGGTAAGTGTTCAACCTGAAATGTAGAGGTGTGGACAGACAAAAGCACAGAGCAGAGGTTAAGGCCACTGTTGTCTTCTGTATAATTTGTTGGAAACCAGAATTACCAAAATAAAACCAAATCAGCATCATCTAACAACCTGACAACGACAAGAGGCGAACAATAACAAGAAAGAGCAGAGATCAGTCCTGTTAGCCTAAAGTTACAGGTCATGTTTTGTCAGCGAGGCGGAGAAATGTGGGGGTTACCTTTTTATAAATGAAGCTCACGTCTCTGTTGTTCCTTTCAGCGAGGCAAAGGTGTTAATAAAACACGTTAATCACTCTGTCACTGTAGTCCGCTGGTTTCTGTGTAACGTCTGATTAAAAACACAGCCAATGCGTTCAGGCGAGTTTGTCCTAAAAACTTTGGAGAAAAGATTTAATCCTGCACCGCTCTGCTCCAGGTGTGATGGTGATTTAAGTTCATGTAAAAGTAAAGACATAGGTGTGCGTGCTCTGTGATTGGACAAACACAGGACTCTGGGCTAAAACATTCGGGCCCCTAATGCTGTAGAGGGGGTGGGACTCTCTCCTGTCAATCAAAATGCAAAAACAATGCAAAAAATCAATATCTAGCATTAGTTAAAATGACTTGAATTCAGATTATTAACTTTGATTTGAGTACCGTATTTTCCAGACTATAGGACGCACCTGAATATAAGCCACACCCACTAAGTTTAAAAAAAAACAAAAAACAAATTTACATATATAAGCCGCACCGGACTATAAGCCGCCAATATCCAGGATGAGAAACGAGATATTTACCGGATACACAGAAAGATTTTGTACCGTAAATGTTTATTTATAAACCTGAACTGATTGTTTCCGAGCAGTGCCTGTAACACGGAAATAAAAGTACTGATCAAACAAAACAGAAAAGTAATTGATGGCTTTATTCATCTTCCTCCTGAGCACTGAAACCACTAAAGTCGTCTTCTTCAGTGTCGTTTTTGCACTTCCTGCTAGAGCGCCCCCTGGCGGCTGAAGAAAAATCAATTGAAAAGCTGCATCTTTGTATAAGCCGCATGGTCCAGAGCGTGGGAAAAAAGTAGCGGCTTATAGTCTGGAAAATACGATATTTTTTTTTACTAGATTAGATTTATTTACTTACTAGGCTGGATTTCAAATTATTTCTGTCTTAATTTTAAGCCATTTTTATTTATTTCAAGCAAAATTATCTGTCAATGGGGTAAGAAAATTCCACTCACCTCATTGGCAGATAATTTTGCTTGAAATAAGTAAAAATGGCTTAAAATTAAGACAGAAATAATTTGAAACAAGCCATATCATCTAGATCAGCCATTCCTAAAGTCAACACTGTCGTGGCCCCTTAAATTTCCGAAAATCCCTCGCAGACCCCCAACGATAAAACTTCCCTATATTCAAAAGACTCTGCCATGTTTTTCTCTGTATGTTTTTTATAAAAACATGACAAACACAGATTATTGACTAAAAGTTGTTTTAAAGTTGTTTTTCATTGACTTTTTATATTTTTGTATATTTTATTTGTTTTTATGAACCCAAACCATGTGTCTGAAATAATTATAATAATAAAAAAATAATAAATTAAAATTAAAATTGAAATGTAGACAGCCTCTGGGGGCCCCCCTGCAGTACCTTCGCGGACCCCCAGGGGACCCCGGACCCCACTTTGGGAACCACTGATCTAGACATATTAATAAATAAATCTAATTTAATAAAACATGACTCAAATCAAGGTTAATAATCTGAATTCAAGTAATGCTTGATATTGATTTTTTGCAGTGATATAGTGAGAAGTGTTGCTGTGTGGTTGGTGTTGGAATTTGCAAATAAAAGGACTTTTAAAATCTTAAAATCAAGTCCAGGTAGTACACAGACGCTTTATCTATCAAACCACAATACTAAAGAATCCAGTAAAACAAATATTTTGCTCCTTTACTGCCCCTTGTGGCTGGAGTTAGTACCTTCTGAGAAAAACAGAACATAATCTCGCAAAGTATTTTTCAATGTGATGTTCTGCATCCACACTGCAAATTTACAAGTTTCTTCCTTGGCCGTTTTCTGAAAATATCATAAAAAAAATATGATTTAAGTGATTACTTTTTAACTTGCTGTGACAGACTAACAAGCAAGCAAACAAACTTGAGACGTGGAAATAACATTTATATATTGTCGCTAGTAAAGTTAGACATCAGCACAATTGCAGTTAATCAGTTATAAAGTGTAGTAGTATAAAATGCAGTTCTATAAAGTAGGTTGATATATAGTTAAAGGGTTGTTGTTGTACAGAGTTGTTAATAAAATGATTTCAAACTGATTTATTCTGGTGATAAGGGCAAACACTATCTGCTCCAAGGAATTACATAAAACACTCCTGACCTTTCCAATGGCTCCAAATGAAAATATAAATCATTTGTGAATGCAGAAGCTACTGTGCAGATACACACAGCTGTAAGTTAAAAAAAAACAACATCTTTTTTTGTGTCTGGATTTGGCCACTGCCTTTTCCGCTTCTGACAATGTTCAATATATCACATTTCAAAACAACATCTGGAAGAAAAGAGGGAGTCCGCTCAGTCAAAACCTGCTTTTTCGTTTTCGTCTGTGTCTCTGTGGCTGTCAAGAAGTCACAAAGCTAACCAAATCCAAATCTCAGCTTGTTAAAATATCATACCCCCCCCTTTCAATCCTCTCAAGGCTTGTCTACCGTGCAGCCAAATGCCTTGTTAGATCAGTTGTGTCGCCTGTTCTTCAAATCCCTGGATTTCAACGCCTGGATCGTGCAATTAAAATATATTTTTGTATTTCAAAGCTTAAGCTCGGCATCAAAGCCAAAACATACACACTGTTATTATAATGAGCTTGTAAAAGTATTTTTGAGCCTAGTTAAAGCAGGAGCTGTGGTGCTATAGGAGTGATAGTAGTACATTATGTACTACTATAACTAGTAGTTATAGTAGTAGATAATGTGAAAATATGGAGTAATAGTAGAAATACTACTCAAAAGTACTTTCTAATTAAGTAAACCTTACACTCAACATGTTTTACTCAAGTTTTATTTTTGTTGACTACTTGAGGAATGAGTAATATCACAGTATTTGAGTATGTACAGCAATGGTTCCCAAAGTGGGGTCCGGGGCCCTCTGGGGGTCCGCGAAGGTACTGCAGGGGGGCCCCCAGAGGCTGTCTAAGTTAAGTGCGTAAAAATAAACTGAGTTTGAAATTAATTACTTGCTTTATTAGTTATATACTTGTTTAAAAATAAGAGTTTTTAAGAATTTTTAGCCAATGGTCAATGTTTTTTGTGAGGAGAAGGAAGTTTTACAGATGGGGGTCCGCGTGGGCTTTTTAGAAATTTAAGGGGGCCACAACAGTTTTGACTTTGGGAATGGCTGACGTACAGTATTTGGAGTACTTCTACTACCCGGACTGCTTAAAGAAACATTTATCAAAACATTACTGGAGTAAAAGTATAGATCCTCCAGGTCAAATATTACTCCAATACAAGTAAAAGTTGAAAAGTTGAAAGAAATGTAAATATCCAAACAATAAAACAGGACCATATAGAAATTATACACAAGACACATTTTCAATTAATCAAATTCTCCTGAGAACATCTCTGCCCTGATTTAAGCCGCTGCTCTGTTAAAGATGTTAATGTTTAACTGCACTTTTAATTCAGTGGGAAGGGAGTGCCACAGTTTGGGCGTTTAAAGGAAAAACAACACTGACCAAAGGACGTTGTGAACTCTGCAGCAACACAGTCTCCACTGACAGAGGCTCGAGTGTGGATCTGAGAGAGCTCAGA
Source organism: Bostrychus sinensis (assembly GCA_020698575.1). NCBI lineage: Eukaryota > Metazoa > Chordata > Actinopteri > Gobiiformes > Eleotridae > Bostrychus > Bostrychus sinensis. The sequence continues at coordinate 8,250,284 of CM036239.1, forward strand.
CGTCTGACAGCAGAAAACAACAGTGAAATAATTATTCAAACATTTAAAAAACAACTGCAAAATACTAAAATTTACAAAATTTTCTAATGTAAAAAGCTTGTGTTTTTTATATCACAATGATGCCATCTCATGGGTTTTCTGTCAAAGACCTTGATTGCCTGCTTCAGTCATTCCCAAAGTCAGGAGCGTCACGGCCCTCCTTAAATTTACCAAAATCCCACACAGACCCCCAACAATACAACTTCCCTCAATCCCAAATTTTATTTTCATGTTTTTCTCCATATACTTCTATAAAAACATTACAAAAGACACTGACTATTGGCTAAAAAGTTATAAGTAGTTATAAACAAATACACTGTAAAAAAAAAATTAAATGCTACAAAAACTTAATAACTCCAGGCAAAGGATCCCTCAAGATTTTTGGGGCCAACTCAAAATCTCAAATTTTTCACACTTTCACTTAATTTGATGTTCAAACGTCTAAAAACTTTTCTAATTTTTAAGTTTTTCTCTCTATCATTATTTTTTTAGCCAACTTACAGTGTTCAGAAAAAGTTATTCTTTTGTTAAATGTAGTATATTTAGTTTTTATTATTATCAGTAATACTTTTTCTGAACAGTGGAGTCAGTTGCTGTAAGATGAGTTGGAAAAAATAAATATAATGAGTAAAACTTAAAATTTCAAGTTTTTAGATGTATGAACATTAAATTTGGTGAGTAAAAAAATATTAGTTGTTGAAAACTTGAGATTTTGAGTTGATCACCAAAACTCCAAAATCTTGAGGGATTCTGTTGCCTTGAGTTTTTGCAGCATTGTTTTTTACAGTGCATTTCAAACTCAATTTCTTTTTATGTACTTAATATAGACAGCCTCTGGGGGCCCCCCTGCAGTACCTTCACAGACCCCCAGGGGGCCCCGGACCCCACTTTGGGAACCACTGGCCTCCTTGTACAATAACTGGCTTCAGTGTGGAGGGAGAGGTTTGTGACCGTGATGTGACGCAGGAGGAGAGATGTGAGAGAAACATTGCTTGCAGATATATGATATATGATATAACACAGCGTCTTGATGTGATAGGACCCTTCTAATAAAACAAAAACATACTTAAGTATTCACAGCACTTACTTTTTCCTGTGTATTTCAAATGAGTGTAGTCAAGTATTTGAGGTAAAATGTCTACTACATTCAAGTCACAAATTTGCAGCTCCAGAAATACGAATAAAATAAATTTGACATCATTTTAGTGAGGAAATGTGGGTTCAACTATAAAACTATAATAGATAAGATTGTTCTTAAGCAAAAACAAACTATACGTATTATAAATAAGGCTGCGTATTACAGTCATATTAATCATTTATTTTTAAATTGGTTTATTATAGGATCTTGAAAATAATGTTTAAAGCAAAAGCTAAATCACTTCCAGATTGTGTCCAGAGTTTCTTTTTAGTTCCTGAGAACAAATATGAGTAGTATTATGTAGTAAATGATTATAGTTAGGGAGTAAGTCAGTTGTCTTTTGGTTTTAGGACAATTTCTCTGCAGAAGTTACTTTAGTTTTTTATAAATATAGTGGAGTAAAAAGTATTATATTTATGTTTTAGATGCAGTGGAGTAAAATACTACTCATGTAAAGTACAAATTCTCAAAAACTTTATTAAAGTACAGTTCTCAAGTAAATTTACTTCGTCAGTGTCCACCTCTGTCAGTGACTATAATTGACATAGGTCCTATTTAGTTTTAATGAGAGTGATTTTGTGATTTTGTGAGTGTTCTGCCGTTACCCAGAGTCAACTGATCCATTTTCTGGTTTCTAAAAATTAAACACACTCTTGAGTTACACTGCACGTCTTTACTGCCTTCAGGAATACTCGAACTGATGATCCCAATTGATTTTAGAAGTAAGTTTTCCTCCTCACTTTAGCTTTCAGCAGTTCGCCTAAACCTTATGAATATTTTATTTTAAGGGGATTTCTTAATGTGTGGAACGTTTAAAGGTAAGATTTGTTTGCTGTTTATTGTCTTACTGTAAATCCATCTTCCATATTTAATACTCCCAAGAAAAAGTAAACATTTAAACAGAACTTAGCTTTAATCTACTTGAGGTTTTTAAAAATTTAATATCAAATTTTAATAAAAATCCAGCCACAGGGGCTTAGCCAGGATGAATGTAGAAGACTTGCTTGCTTTGTTGCTCTGGAAGATAAAAGTCAAAAACTAATAAAACTTTTCAAAAGCGAGGCGTTCAGGGACCTCCCAGTGGAGCTGTAAAACTGCCTTATTTTTGAGGGGGTGTGGCAGCCTCTGCTGGGTCATCTGTCTTGTAGCCTGGTGGGGCTGCTGGGTAAGAGAGCACTGCACACTGTTTTAAGTTTGTTTTAGATCTGGTGTCTTGTGAACTGTAAAAAAAAAAAAAAAAGGCAGCAAAAACTCAAAAACTCAGGGCAACAGGATCTCTAATATTTTTTGTTCACTTAATTTGACGTTCACATGTCTAAAAACTTTGACTTGTAAGTTTTACTTGCTATCATTATTTTTTTTAAACTCACCTTACAGCCAACTTACTATAAATTGTTCAGAAAAAGTCTTATTCTTTTCTAAAATTTTGTATATTTAGCTTTTATTGTTAGAAAAAATATAATAATAATACTACTACTACTACTAATAATAATAATAATATTTTTTCTGATTATTATTATAAAAATATTATTTTTTCTAACAATAAAAGCTAAATATAAATTTTTTTTATAATATTATTTTTTTCTGATGAAAAAAATATATATTTTTTTCTGAACAGTGGATAGTAAGTTGGCTGTAAGGTGAGTTAAAAAAATTATGATAGTGAGTAAAACTTATAGACATATAAACATCAAATTAGGTGAACAAAAAATATCCGTCATTGAAAACTTGAGATTTTGAGGATCCTGTTGCCTTGAGTTTTGACTTTTTTATTGTTTTATTTTTTTACAGTGTGCTGGTGCCGCCTTGTTTCTGTTCCTTTGCTTTGTCGTTGTTTTAAAAATAACAGCGAATGTTAAAATGCATCTTGACACACTTGTATGGTGGACATAGAGCAGCCTCAGATTCGATTTCAGTGCCACTCACTCTTTCATCTTCCCTGATTCCCTTCCCTTTGGCTCATGCTCTGTGCGTTTGGATGAGTGCAACATGTGTCCTGAAGGTCACACTTCAGTTAGACTCAGAGTCAGACTGTGCCGGGACAGACTGTGCCGCAGCGTTCGAGCCTCCGGCGGCGCGCACACACGAGTTTATACTGGGTCATTATGCCGTTTTGGCCATGCTGCAGTTTGTTTGCTTGTTTATCATTGTTTGTCCTTCACCAACATCGCCTCCGGTCGACCCCAGAGGTAAATGTTTGGCCCTAGTAACCTATGCACAACAGACATACGCTTCCCTTGTTTCAAATGTCTTAAAAATTAGGACACTGCAAAAAAAGAAAGCAGTATTTTTAGATATAGAACCAGTGGCGTAAGGTAGTAATGAGGGGCCCCAGTGCAGGTTTGCAGAATGGGCCCTAAAGTTATTAAACACATTCAGGAAGTCTATATGTCATACATCATACTTTTAAGCTATAAAAAAAGCAATGTACTTTCTTAAAAACGACTAAAACTGTCTTTAAAATATTCAAACGTCACATAAAATGAGATGTTTAATTTTGTTCATACCTAAAATTTTTCAGCATTTAGTAAAACTTGTGAAGGAATTAGGTGTATCAAACATTTGTATTCTTTTTTAATCATAAGAAAATCTTGTTTTTAGACAGTCATGCCTGCTGTGTACTGCCCAGGCTAAACATAACCAAGGCTTGACGTTAACTTTTTGGCTCACCGGCCTCTGTGGCATGTCCTTTTCAAAAATTATTAGCCACATAGTGTATTTTTTGGTATTCTTTTATTTATAGCGCATGATAAGCTTACAGAAATGTAGTTTTATGTAGGTTTAGCCCACCTAGAGGCAAAATAAATGTTAACGTTTTGCATGTGGTCGATCTTAATACAGTTTGTTTTTTCCTCAGATCGTGATGAATTATTCTGGATTAAATGAGGCGTTCACTCAAACATAGCACCAGGAACTGAGGACCTCTAAAGCCAAGATTCATCAATAAAATCCAAGCGGCCAAAGTGACTCAGGAGACGAACAGTGCTAAAAGCCAAAATGAAAATCTACCTGCATTTGTCCGGTTGGCTGGCAGGGCCGGCTCTAGGATTTTGGTGGCCCTAAACAAGATTTAATTTGTGGCCCACCAAATGACACATACACATATACAGACAGTAATATAATAAAGTGAAGAAATTTAAAAAAAGACAAGAAAGGAATTCATCACAAACTCTCACTCTTCATTTGAACAAGGTCTAGTGTTACAATTGAACCAATAAATACATATTTTGAAGAATAAATAGGATTGAATGAAAAGGAAATGTTATCTTTATTCTGCACTCTTTTTCCATCACCAATTTCTTTTTTTCCACCCTTCAGCACCACTCCCAAAATTTCTTTTAGGGCCCTTTCTTTAATATTACTTGAGTTTGTGGCAAATCAAAAAGAACTTTACAAACACCACTAGTAATTGAAAATAAAAATGGTGTGGATCTAAACTGAATTGAATGAAATAGTGAATAGTGGTTGTGGCCCTAAACAACTGCGTAGAGCCCTGAACATGACCCGCTACGACTATAGGACGCTCAGTGGGGCCCCCTGCCTGTTCTGCCTGATGCTACGCCCCAGAATCAAACATAAACAACTTATCATAACAAAGCTCATTTTTAATTCAACTGCAGCAACACATCTAAAAAAAAAAAGTTGAGATTCTGGGAACAAAAGGTTAGAAAAGTAAATAAGCATCCCATACATTCAATACTAATAATAAACCCTCTGAGTTTTGTGAAATGTTGCTATTCAACATCATTATTTAACCTAAATATTGGCCTTTTGTTGCCTTATCCCAACTTTTTAAGATGCCACCATCAATTTCATGAGATTTAAAAAGAAAAATTCAATGTTCAACACCTGATACATTGTTTATGTTCTGCTGTAGCCCACCAGTAGCTTGTATGGATTTTCTCCCCCGGCTGATGCTCCCCAGTGTCCACAGAAGCTCGCGGACATTGCCTTTGAAAATGTGTGCTATGCTTCTGTGGGTTGCACTGATAAAACAAACCTATATATAAAAGGAAAATTACAAATCATTTTTTTTTTATTTTTAAATTAAAATCAAAAGTGCCATCTCGAACACCGGTAGTCTAGTGATATTGAAAGCATTTGTTTTCTGGTGATGATGAAAGTGATTGAATATCAAAAGACTGAATGGAAATGTGCAATAGCAGCAGTGGATGACATCATACGTCTTCTCCAAACACTGCATGGCTAACACATTCCCTTTATATTTTTCCATTGTTCCAAGAAAACTCCTGTACACCCACCTAGATGTAAAATATGTCTTCCCTTTTGTTAATTTTTTCCAATATGTACAGCACAATAACAGCTTCAAATAACAAACTTAAAAATGTAAGTACAATTTCTGCCTTAAAAATGCAATTTATTTAAACTTAGTGAAAACTGTTCATTCAAATAATAAAGTAAAGTTGTGGATGCGAGAATCAGAGAACATGAGTGTTTTATATATATGTAGATGGAATTTTTAGTACAGCTAAACATTTTTTATTTCTAAATTGATCTTTTGGGACACAACCTTTGTTATCTTTAAGGATATAACTGAAATTTATAACTAAATAACACATTTTACCTAGAGAAATATATTATGCATAGAGAACCAAAGTAACACTCAAGTTTTCAACCACTACCCAGTGCAGTTTGGGAGTGAGCACTTTATTACTTATTACTTATGAGTGTGTTTTCTTTAATACATCAGGTCATGTGTGGCACTGTTCACCTGTGTCATTTTTACCTGAAACTTTAACACTAAAGAGAGAGTAAATTTATTAATAAATACATAAGGACAATATTTTTGTCAGGTTGATTTCACTCATGGTCTCTGATTCTCTCACCCACAACTTAACGTTCACTAGCAAGGACCACGCCACAACAATGACATAGAATTTAAGTGTTTAATGAAAGTGTGTTAGCTGAAGTGTTTTAGGTGATGGCTGGGTTGGAAGAGACTCAGTGTGGGGGTTCCGTCTCAGGCGGTACGCCCAGCCAAATAGGGACCCCCCCAGGTCTAGTTGCTGGAGTGAGGAAGCTGCAAAAGAATACACGAGAGTTATGAAGGGGAAGGGTGGGTGGGGTCAAGAGAGCAGAGACAAACAGTGTTGACTGACTCTAGGTGGGTATAAGAAGGGCTTCTGGGAAAATTAGAGGTGTGGTCAAGGTGGAGTAGAGGTGTGGCTGAGGTGGAGTTGAGGTGAAGGTAGTGGGTGAGATAAGTTGAGGCGTGGCCCTGCTCCCGAACCTAAGTTAACACATTAACTTCATTTCACTAGCAAGGACCACGCCACAACAATGACATAGAATTTAAGTGTTTAATGAAAGTGTGTTAGCTGAAGTGTTTTAGGTGATGGCTGGGTTGGAAGAGACTCAGTGTGGGGGTTCCGTCTCAGGCGGTACGCCCAGCCAAATAGGGACCCCCAAAATTGAGTTATATAGAGCTGAGTACGGAGTGAGCCTGGCGGAGATCATTAAGGTTGCTGTGGATGTATAAACGGTAGGCTTGAGAAGACCAGCGACCTAGGGCTTGAATTTTGTGATCTGGGATGCCGGCTCTGGCTGCAGTGGAAGCGGCCCCGATGCGAAAGGAGTGGATGGAATAGTATTGAGACGAGATGCCGGACATCTGTAAGATGAGGTGAAAGTGCTTGCTGAACCAAAATTGTGTTGCCATTTTGCCAGATTCCGTGAGGAAAAGTGGGTCATGAGGAGAAGCTTTAGAAGCGTACCGGGATGCAAGGTATTTGGCTAGAGGTTCGAAAGGACTGAGAAAGGAGTCAAGACGAAAGATGAAAATGGGGAATGAAATGCCAAACTGGTCTGTTTTGCTTTTTCGTAGTGTGAATATAAGGGAGTCAGAAGTGTGCACAGAGAGATCTGAGAGTCTTGGATGGATGGATGAGTCGTATCTTGAGGAGGTTGGAGCGAATTCGGAACAACGGAGGAAACCGAAGAAAGCAAGGAGGAACATGCTTTCCAGCGTAAGGTCAACTGAGGGGGATCTGTAGCCTGATCGGAGTGTGTGAATGCAGTGACTGAGGAGATCTGATGTAAGTGGCAAGCGCTTAGAAGGAAGGATGGGTTCAGATTTCCGTAAGCCTTTAAGCAGCATGGTTATATGTGAGTGTGATATGGATGGGCAGTTGGCACCTGTGGCTAGTTTGAAGAAAAAGTTAATTCCTGACAAGTAAGTGTGGAGTGTAGAAGAGCGTATATTTAATGAAGTATGAGAATGGGTGATGAAATTGCCCATGGTTAAGACGTTGAATGAAGGCTGTAGCTGGTGGATGTGAAGAAAGGTTTTATAGGCGTTCCATCCGCTAAGGTAAGCCGAGAGTGTACGGGGAGCGAGACTATCGAGAATCGCTTGTTGTGAAATGGCAGTGAGATGCGAGAGCTGAGGATTCAGTTGAATATGGTTGCTGAAAATGGTGGGATCGGAGTAGGATGGATCTCTGACTCTGGAGCCAAGCGTCTGAATTTCTGAAATGAGAAACGAGAAAGTGAAACAGCGATTGAGTTTTTGTACCCAGGAATGTGGGCAGCACGTAGGATAAACTGATTTTGTGCAGAGATTAAAGTGAGCCTGCGCAGGAACTGCATGATAGCCGGGGAACGAGATCGACCTTTATTGATAATGTTGACTGCTGTTGCATTGTCGGAATGGATAAGGATGCATTTTCTACACCATTCGTGCCCCCAAAGAATGGCAGCGATAATGATGGGGTATATCTCACACAGTGCCGAGGATGGACTTTCTGACTGGAGGGGCGAGAACTCTGTGGGCCACGCGGACGCAAACCATCTACCACCGTAATAACCACCGAAGCCTGCCGAAGGAGCAGCAGCAGTATACAGCTGAATGTCCTCTGGGAGTGACAAGAAGTCGTTGTAAAAGAAGGAGATGCCATTCCAACATGAGAGGAACTGTTGCCAGAGACGCATTTCCATCTTACATGAAGCATCTAAAGTCACCCTGTCATGAAGAGAGGGAGCAGCTGCTGCTTTAGTCAAAAGGCTCGAGAGGAAAGGTTTGGCTTGAGGTATGATACGAATGGCATAGTTCAGGTGACCGAGAAGAGCGAGGAGCTGCCGTTTGGTGCATTTGTCTGTAAGGAGATAGTTTGATAGGAGCAAAGTAATGCGCTGAATTTTTTCAGAGGGCAGAGAAGCTTGAAATGACAAGGAGTCAAGAGTAATGCCAAGAAATTCAATAGATGTGCGAGGCCCTAATGTTTTCTCATTTGACAGAGGCACACCGATATCTGAGAAGGCCATGATGAGCGTTGAGAGGCCAAGACGGGGGGGAGAAGAGTTTGGAGTGACAATCAGAAAGTCGTCCAGGAGATGTAAGACGTAGGGGAGTTTGAAGTTGTTGGTAAGAATCCAGCATAAGGCTTCTGAGAGAGAGTCAAAAATCTTGGGACTGCTTTTGCAGCCGAAGGTTAGGCGGACGGCAAAGTAATAGAAGCCTTTCCAGAAAACTCCGAAGAAGCGCCAGAAGTCCGGGTGAATGGGTAAGACCTTGAAGGCGCTAGTGATGTCCGCTTTGGAGAGCCAAGCCCCTTTACCTGCAAGGCGAATGACGGTTATGGGGTTGCTGCGAGAGGAGGTGGGGCGAGAATGCGACCACGAAGCACATAAATGTGGGATGAGAGGGGGCACCACAGAGATCACATGAGAGGGAAGCATGAGCGGCGAAGACCCTGCAATAGAGCTCAGAGTCTAATGCACCCCAGTAGGTTCCCTGATTGAACTGCTGGAGTCTCCCTGCTGCCTGAGTCGCAAAAAGTACATGATATGTATAAAACCCTGTACCTCCGAATCTTAAAGCGAGATCTAGAATTAGTGATAGGTAGTCATCGAGTTCGGCTCGTCGGTCTGGGTACAAGGAGCATACCGTATCGCGATACAGAGAGAAAGCCAAAGCGAATTCAGCCGATGTAAGATCTTTGGATCGGGATGGGGAGGGCTGGGGCAATTGCACGATTTGGCCCTGGCTGGATTGCAGTTCTCTGGGCAGGCTAGAACTACAGAGAGAAGGGTGAAGGAGTGTAGCTAAGTCAACACAATAACCGAAATAATTTGCTGACGCAAGGCTAATGGGACAGGAGATGGCCGATTTATGGATGAAGTAGGGCGAGATGGGGGTGCCGCAGTCGCCAGAGTGTATGGGCTGGTTACATTGGGGTGTTGGGGAAGGGAGGGAGAAGGGAGGGGGAGGGAGGGGAAAAAGGACAGGCCAGTAGGAAAAATAGAAGGAGGCAGAGTGGGTGGATTTGCTTGAGGAACCTCCTGGGTTGCCGTAGCGGAAGATAGACTAGCAGAGGCCATTTGGCTATTAATGGCGGAAGGAAGGGTAGAGGAAGGGATGTTTGGATGAAAGGATGCGTGTGCATGGGGATTTTGTGCAGCCTGCGAACACAGGGATGAAATGAGAGATGCAATGAATTGAGGATAGTCAGACACAGAGGGAGCAGGCACAAGGGGTGATACGACCTGGCCCCCGCCAGGAGGGGCTGTGGAGGATGGCTGAAGCGGAGGAACGACCGGCAATGCGATGACGTCACCACCGGCGCGTTCCCCGGATGGGGAACCAGGAAGCGCTGCGGCTCTGCCGGAGGACGCTGAAGCGTCAACGGAGGAAGAAAACAGGTGGTAAAGTCGGATGAAGTAGGGCAAGATGGGGGTGCCGCAGTCGCCATAGTGTATGGGCTGGTTAAGGTTTCAGAAAAAACATTGGGGTGTTGGGGAAGGGAGGGGGAAGGGAGGGGGAAGGGAGGGGAAGGGAGGGGAAAAAGGACAGGCCAGTAGGAAAAATAGAAGGAGGCAGAGTGGGTGGATTTGCTTGAGGAACCTCCTGGGTTGCCGTAGCGGAAGATAGACTAGTAGAGGCCATTTGGCTATTAATGGCAGAAGGAAGGGTAGAGGAAGGGATGTTTGGATGAAAGGATGCGTGTGCGTGGGGATTTTGTGCAGCCTGCGAACACAGGGATGAAATGAGAGAAGCAATGAATTGAGGATAGTCAGATACAGAGGGAGCAGGCACAGGGGGTGATACGACCTGGCCCCCGCCAGGAGGGGCTGTAGAGGTTGGCTGAAGCGGAGGAACGACCGGCAATGCGATGACGTCACCACCGGCGCGTTCCACAGATGGGGAACCAGGAAGCGCTGCGGCTCTGCCGGAGGACGCTGAAGCGTCAACGGAGGAAGAAAACAGGTGGAAAAGTCTCGACTTGTTGTATCGAGAGAAGGGAATGCCCTTCCTCTTCAAAGTACGCTGCAGGTCGGCCACTGTCCAGTCCTTGATGTTGAGTCCGGCCCGAGGAGATGTGCGTGGGGACGCGCGCCGTTGAGTGAGGCTGGGAGCCTGACCTGAGCGAGCCGGCTCACCGGGAGAGCGAAGAGCGCGGGAATCCCGGCGGCTTCGGCGGGGGTGTTGTCGACGACCACGAGCCCTGAAACGTGCAGGGGATGGAGTAGGTGTCGGAGAAATCACGTTAGGTGGACTCCCCGAGGTCAGTTTGCGCCGCCCTGCAGAGCGCGCCGAGGAGCGTGGAGAACTTTGGTCCACCGACCGCTGGAAAACGGGGATCTGCGAGTCGCTAAATAGCTCAGACTTGGAATCAGAAGGATTGAGAATGAGCTCCGAATCCATTTAAGCGGTGAGTAAGTTGAATTAGCTATAAGAATAGCGAATGTTGGTTCGTAATGCGAACGTCTGACTGTGCGTCAAGAGAGCAGAGACAAACAGTGTTGACTGACTCTAGGTGGGTATAAGAAGGGCTTCTGGGAAAATTAGAGGTGTGGTCAAGGTGGAGTAGAGGTGTGGCTGAGGTGGAGTTGAGGTGAAGGTAGTGGGTGAGATAAGTTGAGGCGTGGCCCTGCTCCCGAACCTAAGTTAACACATTAACTTCATTTATTATTTGAATGAATGGTTTTCACTAAGTTTAAATAAAATACATTTTAAAGGCAGAAATAGGACTTACATTTTTAAAATAAACTATCAAATTACTTGTAACAGTGAGTGTAAACATGATTTATAATTCAAAAACTCATAATTGTTTGTGGAAGTAAATTATAGAATAGAGTTACAACTTATTTGCTATATGACTTTTTACAGTGCATGTAAAAGAATAGCTTAAAGGTTTTCATAGATCTTCCTAAAAATAAAGTGATTCAGTTCGCTGTAAATTTCTCTCTGCATCATATTTATGTAATTGTTCTCAGTCCGTTTCTGTTAACAACTATAAATCTGAGTCACTTCAGCTGTCAGCAGGCGTTCCTCAGGGATCCCTTTTAGGTCCCCTATTATTTAGTCTTTACATTAATAATTTGGCCTCTGTTGAATGTATTATGTAAGCGGACGATGCAGTTTTATTTGTACATGGTTGCTCCAGAGACATTGTTGCAGCCAAACTCTCCAAATCATAAACTATAGAGGTTCCCATGACACTGAAATAAGTGTTGCTGGTGAAAAACTACAGATTGTTAGCCAATATAAATATCTTGGGATTATAATTGACTCATGTTGACAAAATGTGTAAAAAAAATCAATCTTAGTCTTACAAATTTTCGCTCGATCAGAAATGAAATGTCAAGTGAGGCGGTAAGAATCTTTTTACATTGAATGATTGAATGACATCTCAGTCATTGTTTAGCTGCAGGTAAGTCACAGTACAAAGAGACCATGAAATATTGTACAAACAATGCATCAAAGTCATGGATAAGAAACCAAGACACTTCCATCATTGTGAAATCCTAAAAAAAGTAGGAGTTTGTAAATTGGACTGATCATATTAAAACTGCAGACTTATGCTTGATATATAAGATAATGCATAACTTAGCTGCAGATTTTTTCAGCAAAAGAAACAACTGAGCGTGAAACCAGAAGATCTGAGAGAAGTGACTGTGTTATCCCTCTGCGTAAAAGGTAAAAGCACCTTTAGTCAGTCAGCCGGGTCTGTGAGGCTCCAGCATGAAACTCAATACCAGAGGAAATTAAATAAAGCTTTCACTAGACATTTAAAACAATGGGTCATCAACACATACACCTGCACATAAACCTGCACCTGCAACTTTTGTAATTATGAATATTTCTCTGATGTTTCTATTGCTCTTTAAAAGACTGAATTTCTGTCACTTCTTTGGTCGTACTGTTGTTGTGTCAGAAAGTGTTTAGTCGTTAGTATTATGTCTCTACTAACTGTGTATGTGTATCAAGGCCAGGGGGCTACAGATAAAAAATAGACTTTTGGCTAATTCTGGCTTTTTTTACTCTTGTATTATAATGTGTTTTATGAAATTGCATTGTCACCTTCAAATAAATGAATAAAATCTAACCAAATGGCAATACTGTTTTATGCAACCACAGAATGCAGATGTGACCCCTTTGTTTAAATGGAATTATGGAAAAAAAATACAGTTTAAGAGTCTCTGTTTTGAGAAGATCAGCACATGTGTAACAGCATGGCATTATGGTTTCTATACCATTCATTCCCAAAGTCAAGAGTGATGTGGCCTCCTTAAAAGTCAGAAAATTCCCAATGGTAATACTTCACTAATAAAAAGACAATGTTGGACACTATAGAGACTTATCTCACACATCTACACTATTATTCTGAAAGTACTGGGGAAGGGAAGTGCAGTTTATTTTACCGCAAAAAAATGTTCCTAAAGGGTTGTTGCTGGAAGTTACCACCTCTGAATAAAGCAGAAACTCGATATTCTCCTCCTCGTCTCTTTTGTGAACTTTCACAATGTCATGTTTTCCACAAGGATTTCTATTTAAAAAAAAAATACAAAAATGACAGATTGTTGGATAACATTAGACAAACTCTTTTCCTGTTCTATACAAAGTTAGTCTGGTAGCTTTTTGGTAACATTTCCTTTCTGAGGCAGACGGAGTAACCAATCAGAGAAACAAAGGGTGGGACATAAGCTGTACCCAAATAAACATGGATTCCTGCCATTTTTTTTCATGGACAATAACGCGAACTTCAGCAGAGGTGATGAAGAAAAGCACTAAACACTGATATTCAGCTCGGAGAAGTTATTAAATTAGCTCAGCAGCTAGTGCTAGCTTAGTTAGCTCTTCCGCTTTTGTAAGACGTGCTGCAGATAAACGACCGTGATTGGCCATTTCCAAATTGAACCTGGAGAAATGCGTCGCCCTGAGAGGAACCAGACTGTCCTGGCTCAGATAAAATTGCCTCAAAGTAATATTTTTAACAACTATTTATCTGTCCTTAATTATAATTAATTTCAAACTTATTTTATGTTTATGTATATACCTTCACGCACCACCAGGAGGCCCCAGACCCCACTTTAAGAACCACTGATTTATACTATGAAGCCTTACCAAAAACACAACAATTAACTTCCAGCTTTCCTTTGACGATTGACAATAGCATTTATGCGACTACGCAAAGCAGGTGCACTCCCTTTGTTTGAATGGATTTAAAAATACACTCCTACCTCTGTGCTGATTGCAAATGACGTTGATAATGTTCATTGTATGCTCAATTACTTCCTGGGTCTTCTATTTTTCTGTCCCGGCGATGTCACCCAGCGATCACGACAGATCAGTCTTGCAGAAATAGACCCGTCTCTGTACCACATACATTATTTGCTCTTTGCCTCTCTCTTGCTTTTGACAACATAATTACCAAAGCTGAAGCCCTGTGCAATTAAAAGGCTGTGACTGCCGACAGTGAGGACGTGAGCAGAGGGGACGCCATGGAGGGATAAGACAGGATTGCAAGCCGCAACAAAGGTGCATTTAGAGTGTCCTGGAGTGGAGGTGAAATCAGAGAAAAACACAAGGTATATATAAAAACACAGATTTGGATATGTGGCCAAATGTCAGAAAGAGGGGAGGTGTAAAGCAATGCTCTATAATTTGCCAGCGTTGGAAAAGCACAGAGAAACTAAAGTTAAAGAAAATGAGCTTGTTTTTCTCTACAGGTTATGGTAGAAACTTTTTATTTTTTGCTGAATAAAAGAGAGAAATAGAGGGAACGGTGTTTTTATTTAGACAAATTCAGATTCAGATGACTTTATTTCCCTCCACCGGTGTCAATTCATTTAAACAGCAAGCTAAGACAAATAGACGAACAAAAACAACCACTAAACACATAACAAATACAGTGGAGCTCGATTAATAAACTAAATTTAAGCCTTAAAATCATTCATGTACATAGAAATAAAACATTAGGAGATTACAAAGAGTTTAAAAGATGTACAGCCGTTGGGTTAAAGGATTTAGAGTATTTATTTGTTTTATAGTTGGGTAAAACACAGCAACAAAATTCATATTTCAGGACATGCCCCGATGAAGCCAGAACTGTGCTGGCTTTTTCTGGATGAGCTGCTGTTGCAGGAAAAAGAAGCCAAGTCCCTTTGCTGTGCTCCAGTGATTTTAGAACAGATTTTAACAATATGATTAAGACTCTTCCTGTTTTTGAGAGTGAGGCGGCTAAACCAGCAAATACAAGAAAAACACAGCTCTGTGGTAACTCCTGGCCATAAAATGATTAAATTTGCTATAAACACATATCTGAAACTTGTCAAAAGGCAAAGTTACAAACACATTTGACTGAATTTTAAAGTTTTCGCTTTTAGATAGAAATGAATTGTGTTATCATCATGAGTTACCACATAGATGAGAGCAGCCATACGTTACTTTCTTGTTGCCAGAACACCTGCTTTTGGGTGAAAAGAAACCAGCCACGAATGGGAGAGAAGTTGGTGGTATGAGGCCAAGCGCTGCTACAATCAGTTTTGTACTTTCAATAATAAAAGAAAAACACAATTTGAGATTTGAATTACTTGCTCACAGATTAAAAGAAACCAAACAAAGAGATCTGTGGCCTCAGGTGAGACACAGAGAGAATGGGAAGGATAAACTGACCCCAGTTTACTGTATAATTACAGTATAAGGCATTTGTCAAATGTACAAATTTAAAAGTGGCAGGTCACTGTTAATGTTTATATCTGAATTAATATCCCTACCACATAAAACATTTATTTACTTAACTTTAGTTAGTTTCAAGATTAAAGATGGCGATTTGATACATTGGTTTTATAAACTTTTATAAACAGTCTGGACCTAAATAAACACTAAACTCATTCAGCCAGCATTTGTATTTGTCATGAATTACGTTAAATGTAGTATATTGTTTTTGTACTAAAATATGTTAGTTAGCAATTGGCTCATATTTCATTAAGTTTCTTCAAATAACGTCACTGATCTTTCATCGGCAGTGAGGGAATAGAACCGTTAGCTTAAATGGCCATTTTTCTCGTGCTTCTGGGAGCTTGTGTTTAGTTTTTTAAGTCCCGAATGACAAAAGATTTGATAATTTATATTTGCTGCCATTGAGTGAATAGAGATGTTTCAGGATTTTTTTTACATAGCCTATCTCCTTATCAAAATTAAATTGTCGTACATTTCTTATTAACTGAAATTAAATTTAAAAAGTAGATATTAAAACAGTGACATGCAAAAATAACAAAAATATATAAAATAATTTGTTAGCCACTTTTATTAACACCTTTCTACTCTCCTTCAAAAACAAATACACTTTAGTAACAAGCAATGCACAGAGAAGCAGCTTATTATGAATCCACGCCTTAGTCATTTATAATGAGCCTAATATAAGTCAAGTCTTATAAAAAAGTCTGTGCGAGAGGTGAGAGAGCGCTCTTCTGAGCCGCTCCGAGTAATGAAGCTCTTGTGCAGTCTTTTCACGTTCCCAGCACGTTGGGCTAATGATTTTATGAGTCCTGTAAACTAAAACTTTACATAAATTCATGTTTCTCTTCTGTTAGGTATCGCGCTAAACATGCGAGCCAGATTACGCACCATTATACTTTGGTGGCCTGCACGCTGTTTAAAGGTACATCGTGAGAAATTTTTCAAAATTTCTCTCTTATTCTCTCTTATTCTCTCTGATTTTTAGCCGATTTATGAAGAATCGTTACATCCCTACTTTTTACAACTGGCAAAGGGACTACCGATGAAAATTAGCCTAATTCAGCTAACTCGGGTGCATTGTTTAATGTTGATTAATGTACATTGTCCTTTCTAAAATAAATAAATTTAAAAAATACAAAGTTTTTCTTCTTATCCCTAGTCAGCCCTGGTCATTTATCCCAGCACGGCAGCAGAATCACTTAACTGGTTCTGGTAATTATACATTATAGTAACTGTAGTCATAATAGCCAGCAAACCTGACAAAATGAGTCACAATGTCTCAATAATTCTCACTCCGACCAGCTATAGACCTAACGGAGTCAGAGTGCTTTTTTCTAGTGATCAATTTGCCCATGTGCACCTTCTTTTGAAAATCCAACACCATTTCTTTTGCCCAGATATTCTCGGGAAAGGGCTGGAGTAACGTGTGAGTGAGGAGGCTTGTAAATGGAGCGGTCCCTTTGTGGTGTATTCAGTGTGGATGAGGACAGCAGAGGAACCCCTGAACTGGGCTGTAATGATGGAAAGGCAATTGTCTCTCAGATAAAACCCAGCAGGACAGCTCCATTCACTCTGCAGGTCACGACTCACTCCCTGCTGATAGAGATCTGTCTTTGGCGGGTTGCTATTTGAGAGAGAAGACACATACAGTACACACAAGCCTAATAAACACACAAAGGTATATGTTAAGCATCCATGAATTCACAATTAGTATTTTTATAAGAAACACTGTGTTTGTGACAGAAATGTGAAAGGCATTTTCTCCATTTAATGAAGACAAACGACCGCCTCTTGGCTGTACAGCTTGTTAGGGAAACGCAATGAAGGAAGTAAGTTTCTGTAAAGCAGTAATTCCCAATGAGCTTTCCATCAGACTTCATCAATAATTGCCAGCGCCGGGCTCAGAACACATTGCACTGTATTTAATTAAGTCCAAACTTTGGATTGATTTGCCAAACAGACTGTACATAATGGCAAAAACCTTGTGATATGGTACGTACCAATATAAATGTCACAGTACATTATATCCATCAAGCAAAACATTGTACTTTGAAGGAACAGTCCACTGTTTTTCCATCCTAAACTATGTTCTGCCCTGATCTTAGCTGAGTTGATGCGTACCTCTCTGGTCTTTGGGCGTGCTCTGTGTGCCCTTGGCCTGGGGAGCGACGCTAATTTGTTAGCATTTAGCTTATCCCTATGGGTCCAAACGCGGCTCAAGTTAGAAGCAACCAAGCTCTTCCACGTTTTCCCAATTTAAATACAATTATGTGAGTAGTTACATGACCCAAGTACAGTTACACAAAAATGAAAAATGGTGATTTTCTAAGCGGATAAAAATGGGTACTATAATGTAAGGCGTAATAACACTTAAGGAGCACTTCGGCATCGGCGCAGTGATATCTTCACTCCTAAAAAATTTTCTCCAGTGATAGACCCTTTTCACGATGACGTCAGACAACTTCCGTTTTGAGACGATGGGATGTATCTTTATTTCCAGTGCTGCTGCTCGCCAGTAAGGAATTTACTCGGAGTCTTAAAAATTGGCCAAATATAAGGCTACATGATGTACAGAAACTTGAAAAGGGATATACAGTTTTCACTGAGGGTTACTTATTTGATTATGAAGGTAAGTGTTTTGTCTTGTAGCTAAAGCTAGTAGTTGTTAATGCTGTAGCGTTAGCAATAGGTCTAATGGGGTGTGCGATAAAACAATATTAGATTATGTTACGATCTAAATGAATGACAATCTGCTTGTCTGAAAGACTCACTGCATAGTACTGCAATGAACTTCTAATTAGACCTGAAAAGTCTATTATTTTGTCACAGATTGATCACTACAGCAGAGTCAGTGTTCGAGCACAGAGCTTTACTAAATGAAAATATACTGTAGTACTATCCAGTGGTATTTCCTGATAAGCAGATTGTCAAATATTCAGATAAACTCAGATCATGACATGATCTAACACTGTTTTATAGCGCAGCTCTATCACTTAGCCATGTTGCTAATGCTATCTAGCTACATAACAAAGCACTCACTTCATAATCCAAGTATCCTTGGTTGAAGAATTAATATCCTTTCGCAAGTTTTGAACATTTTGTGAGTATATATTCATTTGAAAATCGCTGTATATTGAGTAAACTTGTAAACGGCAATTTTAAAAAAGTCTGGGTGAATTTCTTATGGGAGAAGCGCGGCACAGGAACTGAAGATACATCCCATCATCTCAAAACGGAAGTTTTCTGACGTCACGTGAAAAGGGTCTTTTGGTTTGTTGAAGGAAGTGAGGGGGGAGGGGGAGAGAATTTTTTAGAAGTGAAGATATCACTGCGCCGATGCCGAAGTGCTCCTTAAGTGTTACTACGCCTTACATGATAGTACCTATTTTTATCCGCTTAGAAACTTGCCATTTTTCATTTTTGTGTAACTGTACTTGGGTCATGTAACTACTCACGTAACTGTATTTAAATCGGTAAAACGTGGAAGAGCTTGGTTGCTTCTAACTTGAGCCGCGTTTGGAGCCATAGGGATAAGCTAAATGCTAACAAATTAGCATCGATCCCCAGGCAAAGGGCACACAGGGCACGCACGCAGGCCAGAGAGGTACGCATCAACTCAGCTAAGATCAGGGCAGAACATAGTTTAGTCTGGAAAAACAGTGGACTGTATTTCATTAACAAATTGTTTTTTTCCAATTGCTTGCAGGATTTGTTTTTAGTATTAAAGAAAATACCAAAGCTAAAATGTCCCTTTATTAGTAAGGTTTAAAAGGCTTGGACATGAACATTTACATATAAATTGTATAAAAATATATCAGTATAGCCCCTAACTAATACTGCAGGACCTTGTGTAACACTTTTTAGTAATATTTATTTGATGCTATTGAGATAAATCTGATCACTAAGAGAAGACATCTTTAAAAAGTGTGTTCCTTTTCACGTCCAACAAAAAGACCAAGTTGAACAAAGCTTGAGTATGATTTATTTACTTGAAAGCAGAACCAGTATTCAACAACTTCACAGCAATCCTGCCTGAAATAATCACAGGCTGAATGAAATAAATGACAATATTTCAGGCCCTTGAGCACCAGTGCACCATGCAGCACCATGAAATGTAAGTCTTTTCATTAGCGCGCTTGTTTATTGGCACATTTTGAGGAGATATTTGTTTAATTATAAGAAGGGAAGAATGGCAGTGTTGTAGAACAGCTCAGGAGGAAACGCACCGAGGCATTAAAAGACTAATGTTATTGGATTTGTTCTTAGTTTCCATTTGGCAATTAAAAAAAAAAAAAAAAAACATTCCTAAACCCATCTCAGTGTGGTTCATGTCTATTCAAAACTGATGCATTTATATATATCGTCCTCTTAGAATTACAGGGTTTTATCTGATCATTTTGTGAAAACTGAGTTATACACATATATTCTTGTTCCTCAATACCTTATCTACACTTTATCAAGGGTTTTTCACAGTTTTATCTATTTTTTTATTTATTTGGGAAAATAAAAATTTAACTTTAGGACAGACATCAAAAAAGGCTAGTTAGTTTAATCAGTCTGGAGAATGAGAGCTGAAAATATAAAAAAGTGAAGAGGACAAGTTACCTGTAGTTAATATATATTTATTAATTGGAAAAGTATAAACATAGTATAAAAAAGTATAACGTGTTTAATATTACAATATATAGCTATTGCTTACATGCCAACAAACTCTGTGTTAAATATTGTCAAAGTGTATTGCATTTTACTTTCAAATGTGTGATGTAGTTTTAAAAACAGATAAATTATAAAAATAGGTCGACTGCTGAAATCAAACGTAATGATTTTTGTATGTTTTGTAGATAGAAGCTTAATATTCCAGCAGGATTTTGGGTTGGGTTGGAGAAGGTTGTATCTGTGAACGACCAGTTCTCAAAAGTCCCACTGCAAAAGTTTCAAAAATTTTCAAATTACATATTAATGATCTCTTTAAGGTGCCTTTAATTCATGTATTAAAGAAATGTTTTCCTCATATCAGTTTTGCTATTTTTACTCATAACACAGATAGAACCTATAATTCTAAGAGGACAATATATGCTACTTTTTATGAGTGTTAACGAACGTTTCATGCAAATTTTTTGACAGCGTATTTTAGACTAGCGCTGGAAATCTTTGGCCGACGGGACCCGGGTAAATGAGCGGTCATGTGATGTGTTTGGATCAGCGTCAGAAAGATGCCATAACGGATGCTGAGGAGGTGAAGCGGAGGCTGCTCTGTGGTGACTACGTTTTGGCTGAGCCAGCAACGAAAGCAAGGTCTGAGGTGTGGAAGAATTTTGACCATGGGCACAATGAAAATAATGAGCCAGTGGGTTACGTTAAACGCAAAAAAAAAGTGACGCTTTGTTGAAGCGTGTGCCTGTGCGCACATTTGAATAAGGCCGGGCAGCAAATTAGTTTGGGTTTTAACAAAGCTGTCAATCAAAATGTACTGTGTCGGGCTCGGGTCGAATTCTGTTGGGCTCGGGCCATGTTGGGCCTGACTTTTGAGGACCATTCCCAGCTCTATTTTAGATTCTTTTAGATTAAAAAATATATGCATCAAATTTTTTAAAGGCAATTTTTTTATTCTGAAATTTTTAACACTGAAATAAAGCAGTGAAAATTAGATACTGAAATTTTAGTGAGTGAAAATAAAAAAAAAATTCAAACTCCTGTTTCAGTGTTAAAAAATTCAATAGAAATTCAAAGGCATTAAAAATTCAAAATGTGATGAGACAAGTTTGCTTTTATATAATGTTACATCAATCTGAAATGTCTAAAGAGGAGGGACAAGTTTCAGAACAATATTTGATTGATCGGTGATTGGATGAAGTGCAGCTGGTGAATATTTACCATGATTTGTTTTAGTCCTAGCAAAGACTCACATGACAACAAAATAACAACAAACTAAACAATATAACAATATCCTTTTTGTTCTCACTCAGAGGTTTGCTGTCTGTCTGCAAATCCAAGATGATTTTTTGGGAGTTTGAATCCAGCTTTCCAAGCCAGTGTACTTTCTGTGCCAGTCCCAAGCCCGCATAAATGTTGTGTCAGGCGTAAAATCTGTACCAAATCAATATCATCACTGCATACCGAGAGGGAAAAGACAAAAGAAAAAGAGATACTTACTACTACTACTTCTACTACTTTACATAATTAGCCACTACATAAAAACAAGTTCACCTAAGATTGTTTTAATGGTTTTCAGGTAAAAAGATCTCTTACGCAGTTTGTCTAATTTAACAAATATTCCATCATCTCATGGGAATTTACTCTTCTCATTTGTCCAATACATTACTGACAGATAAATACAAGTGCAGTTAGTGTTAAATCTATGTATACTGTGTGTATAATAGTTCTGTTCTTCTGTCGAGCTGTACGCACATTGCACACAAGAAAAAAATATATATAAAAATGCATTTTAGTTACAGAGTCAGATGGCTGTAATTTTCTTTAATTTGCCCAGATCTCTCTCTTGAGGAGATGCCACATGTTGTTGGTTTAAAATCTATTTTTAAACCTCCTCCATCTTCTTCTGCGGCCCTTTCCTTCGCTCCAACTTTGTTATTATTACATTACATTTTAAATCATAGAACTGTGATCAAATCTGGGACACGGTAGCGTTTTCAGGAAGGGTAAGCTTCTGGAGGAGAATCAAATTAATTGCGAGAGATTGGCGTCCTGCACCTGCAACAATCTGAACTGTGTCTGTGGAAAGGTGAAGCTAAACAGAGCAGTAGATGTGACAAATACTGCATAAAAAAGGGTTACTAATGTGGCTAGGAAGTCTCATCTGCAGTAAGATAAGAGAGGTTGATCAATAGTAGTCACAAAAATATGCTTACTTATCATCTGTCACGTTCATACCCTTCTTGGTGGAGTTCAGAGCAAAAAAAGTGATTTATTGTTGCAAAGTTAATAGATCACAACTCATTTAAAGCTGCACTACCTGATTTTGTGACTGTAAAAGTGATGTGTCTAAAAAAAATGTTGAGTTTGAATGATATACTCCCCTTTCCTAATTCCTCACAGTCTCAGACAAACCTGGAAGTCTGTCCACAGCACAGATCTGGAGTTTGCTTTTAATTCTTTAAAATAAAAAATAAAAATACTGTGAATAAGCTATGACTTTTGAAATAAATAGATAGATAGATCTAAAACAAAAACCCTTATAACACAACCCACAGGTGACCTCAAAGTCTCATTTTTTTCTCAGATGACTTCTGTTATGCTGCACTAAAAACTAAATAATTATCTTTACCAAAATACAAGGAAAAAGAAATCAGGAAGTGCAGCTTTCAAAATAAAAAAAACAAAACTGTTGAATAAAATCTTCTAGATGTCTTCCAACTACAAAAAGCTGAGTGGTCGTCTCAAACAACCAATATAAATGGTTATAGTTAAAAAAAACAAAAACATGACAGTAGGGCTGCACGATATGGAGAAAACATGCGATATTCGATAACTATGTTGAAAATTGTAATAACAATATTATTGTGATATTAGAAAATAAAGCCTACTTTTTGAACATAGTAAGTTAAATTCACTACATTTCACAGAAATGTAAGTTCCCGTATTTACAAGTCAAAACAGCGACAAAATCAAAACTTAACACAGACCAGGAATAAAACAAGGCTAAGCTGTGACTAAATTAATTAAATTACCACTAAAACTGGACTTTTTAAACATTTTTATTTAGTCACAACACATGTTCTTTTAAGGCTCTGGTGGAAAATGATTCTTCAGTGTAAATCTCTGTCAGATGGAAGACCACAGCGTTATTGCGATATATTTAGATTTTTGCGATACAGATATTGCGTTTGCTGATATTGCGATAACGATAATTTTGAGATATATATTGTGCAGCAAACAGTATTGAAAAAGGTTAACGGCATCTATTCTTCAGGAATTATTACAACTGAATTACTTTTCCAGGCTGCAGAAAAGCCCCAATCTCAGTAAAAGAAGAAAATTAGGAATAAAGGTGTAGAGGTACCACAGAAGTAGCAGGTGAATACTTTTCCATGTCTTTTTAATTTCTTTACACCATGGTTTGCCATCAGTAAAACTTCACATTTGTACTTTCAGCCCAGCCTCTTTTAGTGAAGGGTTTGCATTGTGGTGTCTTTTAATTCCATATGTGAGTGAACCAAAGAAACAATCGTTACATCTCAGCATAATCAGTCCCCCCTGAGAGATCGGGGGAAAGTTGCCCTCGCTGCCAGCGGCCATTAGCCACAGCAGCTGGCACCGACTCTGACACAGCGCAGGATGTTTAGGATTCAAAGATCATTTGAAAAAAAAAGCATATAATTGGCCACAATCTCTCTGACAGCTCTGAGTGGAAGTCTCCAGGGCCTCAATATGGATTAACTTTTGTCATCTTGAACCTCACTACTTTCTATACTTTTTTGTTTATTCCACAAATCTAAAAGCAGTTGTTTAAGATGGTACATACTTATTTAGCAATAGTCTCTAAAACTGCATATCAGAAAGTTTAAAAACCAATGCAGAAAGTTTAGAATCTCTTTTATACTGACCACTTATTACCACAAGGGTTTATTGATGGAGTATGAAGTGACAATCTATCTACCGCAAAACCTGTCGAGCTGAGAAATCATCTACCTGCATAAAATGATTTAAATTGAAACTTACATTTCATTAAGTGTTAGATGAGCCACATTGGTGCTATATATTTCTTGAATGGTGTCTTGATTCCTACACGGAGCCCAGAGCGGGGGTTCTTAACTTTTTTGATCTTCGGGTCCAACTTTTCCAGTACAAAGTGGTCCAGGGCCGATTCAAATATTAAGACTGGATTAGTATTTGCCTACACACTCTCAAATTTGCTGTGTTTCCTCCATTTACAAAACCATACCAGAACCATGTTCAGCCCCTCTGTTTGTGTGGGGCACCATGGTTGGAGCACAGTCCACATATTAAAGTCAATGAACTCAACAGTGCCCGCCCCCCTCTGGTGCTGGAAGTAAATTTCCCATTTATTTTTCCCATAGACTTTTCAAAAAAAGCATGGGCCTATATTAAGAGTTTAAAAGCTCACCTGAGGCTAATCAGCTCTCTCGATTAATTTCTATCAAAAAGATTAACGAAAACTTTAAAATTCAGCAAAATGTGTTTGTAATTTTGCCTTTTGACTAGAGCTCGACCGATATATATTGGCCAGCCGATATTATCAGCCGATATAGCCTATTAGGAAATTATCGCTTATCGGACAAAATCTGGCTGATATTCACTGATATAAACAGTACTATTTTTTCTGTGCGCTGGAATAAGACCTGTTTACTTGCAAGTTACTGCAGTTCATAGGAAACTCCCCAAATCGACTTCTCATGGCCTGAAAAGCTCAAAACGGCAGTAAAACTATTTTGCTCATTTCTCTGCCAAAAAATCTCATAGAACAAATTTCAAAATGCATTTTGTAGTTTTCCCCATGCTCTACTTGCAAAGCAAGTTTAAATGAAAGTTAAACAAATTT
The DNA here is from genome assembly GCA_020698575.1 of Bostrychus sinensis. Classification (NCBI taxonomy): domain Eukaryota; kingdom Metazoa; phylum Chordata; class Actinopteri; order Gobiiformes; family Eleotridae; genus Bostrychus; species Bostrychus sinensis. Next base: position 8,274,965 of record CM036239.1, read on the forward strand.
AGTTAAAGCTAAATAAAATAAATAAATATAATAAATATAATACATAATATTACTTCCCACACCAATGCCCTCTACAACCTACATAACAATCAGCATAAAGAACAATAAGCAGCTTTCTACAACATTTTAAAAAGATGTTTAGTCTGGGTTGTACATATTCATGTAAACAAGAGCAGAAAGAAAAATGCTTTAAAATACTTTTTTCTATCGCCGATGTCTTGGATATCGGTATTTTTTTTTACCTAATATTGGTATCGGCATCGGCCTCAAAAAAATCTATATCGGTCGGGCTCTACTTTTGACAAGTTTCAGATACGTGTTTATTGCGAAATTAATCTTTTCATGGCCATGAGTTACCACAGAACTGATGAGCCTCCCTCGAGCCGTTGAACTTTTATTATACGGATTTTTCAAAAAGTCAATGGAAAAAATTAATGGGAATTTTACTTCCGGGACCGGGCGTGGCCAGTCACTGTTATGCAACGTGATCTGCAGAATAAGACGGGATGACTCTCCCACTGCAGGACAGCGGCTGAGTTTCTTCTTCTGCTGTGGCTTGTTAAACAACTGATGCATTACTGCTACTGAGAGTTAATGTCTCATGGATAACACTGACATCTATTGTGTCTTCAATTAATAACCAATGTTCAAAACTTAATTTTTTTGTGGCCCTACAGATGGCGCTAGTGGCCCAAGCATCTACGGTCAAGAATAACTGCTGCAGAGTAGAGCTATTCTTAAGTGGAAAGAAACAGATCATTATAACACATGGTTATTTAGCAGACAGGGACATTAGTCAAGGGGCCGTCCGCAAAATGAAACTCATCTTAGTCGTAATTGTCTCAGTCTTAGCCTCAAGTGCTACCTTTGCTGTTTGTCACTGGCTCCTCTCTATCGCCCTGACACAGACGACAAACCGTGGCTTGAAAAATAAAATGAATATATTGGAAAGAAACAAGATAGTTCCAAGATTTGACAGCACTACAGGCTACAGTTGGCTGCACTCGATCTCCACAGTGTCCATCCTTTCTGTGACTGTGAAATGATGGTTTTAGCCCCTCTTAAGTCCCAGTGTAAGGGTAGGGCACAGTAAAAGAAAAAAGAGCATTTTAGTGCAATGTAATGACTGTTTAACTTTGTGATTTTTTAGTTTAGAGCTTTATTTAAACAGGATGATATGCAGTTTCTATTCTTTTATTTTCTTATATTTACTGTCACAAAAACCTGGCTTGAATAAGACTTTTCAAGATACCCAAAATTAGAGTGAGTACCCATCCCACTTTTGGTTGTGCTGCACAGCCATTTAGTCCTCTGTCCCTCTGTCCCACTGATTAGGATAACGTCCCACTTTTTCATTGGTGCTCAGTGGATCTTATAAAAAGTGAGACTCAAGGTACGGTTAGTATTCTTTGTGCAAAATGTAGAATAAATATTTATGCGGATCCCATCTTGATAGGTTGTCCTGTGTCTCAGGAAATGCATCTTGTTTTGAAATTATTGAAATTGTTTTGGAAATATGCAGACGGAAACCTTTCATTTTTTTCTGTTCCATCTTTTTTACACCAATGAATATAGTTTCCGTAAAGACATTACTTTGTGTTTTAGGGATAAAAACAGCACATCATATGTTTTATAGGTCGTAAACTGAAACTTGCATCTCAGTAACTTAATAAGTTACATTTGTAAATCAAAATTGCTAGATTATCTTATATTTTAGAAGTAGAGAGCGCCAGGACACACCTTTTTTCATTGCTTATGGTACACTGTACTTGTATGCACATGACAAATCAACTTGAACTTGAACAAAACATTTATTTCTGGAGTTGTCCCATCCTTTCCCACCAAATCACAAAACTTGTTGCACTTTTTGCACTTTTTGAGGTGGTCACTCTACCCAAAACACTTCACAACTGAGTTTATTATTCATTCACTCCTCAGACACACTCGCTGCTGCTGTAGCCTCAGACTAAACTAAACTACATAAAATAAAATAAAAATATTTCTCTAGCATTAAAAGGTAAATTAACCATTAAAAAGCAGTAAAGTGATTTGTGCATAAACACTGACTTTGGGCCACAGCCAGTTCACTGCAGAGCGAGCACAGAGGGGCCATTTAGTGTCACCAGTTCACAAACTTACCACATTCATGTGTTTGGGGGAAGCCTCAGTATCAGAAGAAAGCCCACTGTAACACAAAGACCTGAGGGTTTAACCTACTACTTCTTTCTCTCGAAGGAAATAATAAAAGCGGTGTTGATTTTCTTCTTTCACATGATCAGTGTATTTGTATGCTATAGACCAGCCATTCCCAAAGTCAGGAGTGTCCCTTAAATTTACCAAAATCCCACACGGACCCCCAACAATACAACTTCCCTCCATCCCAAATTTTATTTTCATGTTTTTCCTCCATATATTTCTATAAAAACATTACAAAAGACACTGACTATTGGCTAAAAAGTGTTTTAAAGTTATATTTTTAAACAAATACACTGTAAAAAAAGAAAAAAAAAATGCTACAAAAACTCAATAACTCAAGGCAAAGGATCCCTCAAGATTTTTGGGGCCAACTCAAAATCTCAAATTTTCCACACTTTCATTTAATTTGATGTTCATACGTCTAAAAACTTTAGACTCTAATTTTTAATTTTTTTAATTTTTAAAAACTTTAAACTTTAGTTTTTCTCTCTATCGTTATTTTTTTAGCCAACTTACAGTGTTCAGAAAAAGTTATTCTTTTGTTAAATGTAGTATATTTAGTTTTTATTATTATCAATAATACTTTTTCTGAACAGTGGAGTCAGTTGGTTGCAAGATGAGTTGGAAAAAATAAAGATAGTGAGTAAAACTTAACATTTCAAGTTTTTAGACGTTAGTTGTTGAAAACTTGAGATTTTGAGTTGATCACCAAAACTCAAAAATCTTGAGGGATCCTGTTGCCTTGAGTTTTTGCAGCATTGTTTTTTACAGTGCATTTCAAACTCAATTTCTTTTTATGTACTTAATGTAGACAGCCTCTGGGGGCCCCGGACCCCACTTTGGGAACCACTGCTATAGACATATGTGTGATAATAAGGGTAATTCACTCACTTCAGACCTACAAAAGCCAGGTAATTTAAGTTTAAACTCAATTTGTGCAGCAATCACCTAACACAGACACATCTGTACAAAGCAATAAGTCCACAATTCACAGGTGTACATAGCATGAGTCTATTGATTGCAGTGTTAACCTGTAGCACAGAGCTCTTGTCCTGCAGTTCTAAATTGATTGCAGGAGCGGAGCGGGTACCCTCGAGGTGTCTGCGTGTCACTGCAGTGATTATCTGCAATACATTTTACATGATTTCAAGGCTGCGCGCCACATTTGTAATCACATCCCGCTGTCACAATCTTTGGAGTTTAACTAAAGATTGTAGTACCATCACAAAAAACAGTCATAAAGAAAACCTTATGTAGCTTTGGGGCCATTAGCTTTAAACTGGCGAGGGATATTTTTTGGTTGGCCCCAGCAAAACCATAAATTTAAAACATTCTTGCTAATTTATTTGATAAAGCTACAACAAAATATTTGGTGTTATATTACAAATTTTGTTGTAGTGGTATCAGAATACCCATGTTGGTGATTATAAGCAGATTCACACAGTATCCCTCTCTATTTTTACACACAAATGTTCAAAGAATAACCGATTTGTAGCCAAAACTTTGTAGCCAGTTCAATATTTATTTCAAAATTAGTTTTTATTAAATGGAAAAAGCAGGGATATAGATTCTGGCTGTTCCTGCCATACATGCGGCCGGCCTTCTGCTTGAAATTTTATCATAGTTTATAATGACTTCATGTGGGAACGCTTCAATGCCAACATGGGCACCTGTTTATTGAATCTCCATCTGGCTGTAAAGAAAAGTTCTGACAGACCGATTTAGGCAGAACTGATTACGGCAGAAGTTTTTCAGAGTTGCTGAGAAAAAAGTGTCAAACTGCAGCACAGAAGCAGCTTCTTCAGACAAATTACCCAGACTGCCCCTGTGCTCTGTGGCATGCACAGCCACGGCCGACAGCGACACTGCGCTCATAACAGGACGAATGAATCTGCTTTTATTTCCAATTAAAATATTCCTAATAGCACTTTAGTTTGATCAATTTCTCTGTGAATGGTTGTTCAGTTGAGCCGATTTGTTCAGAGGCATCTAGTGGGATTTAGATCAGGCTCATCGCTCTGCTCACAGTACAAACAAAGAGCGACTGATAAGTAAATAGCCCCTAAGAGATTTATGCTTATGTGTATATCAGTGCATAATTGCCTACTTTTAAATGTCTGGCTGTGCCTTCTTTAGCAGCTCGATGGACTTGGGAGACACTGATAATGATGCCCACACACACACACACACACACTGGTTTATTCTTTGCTCTCCTCTGCTTCTCCGAGATACGGCGATGTGGAAGGATGACGACCAGAGGGAGGAGAAGGCCGCTCTGTATCTGTTAGTTGACAGGTGTAGGGCTGGCAGTGAAAACTCAAAATTACCCCTGTGTTGACGGAAAACCTCGTGCTTCAGTTTCTCAGCCCATCACACTGTACTTATTTTATTGAGAGATCATTTGCACTTGAACATACAAACATAACGTCATAACAAATAATAAATTGTGTTTGACTGACTGCCCCAAATTGGAAGTAAACAGTTTGTTTCTGCAGCAGGGGAATCACCCAACTTTAGTGTTTAAAATAAATACATAAATAACATAAAAGATGAAATCAAATCTTACGTTCTCAGCTAAAACATACAAATATTGTGGTAATTGCTTCCTTAATCATCATATTGTTGGTGACATGTTGTGTGGTCACCCTTATAAATAATAATAAATAAGAATAATAATAAAAAAACAGAAGCTTTCAAGAGTTTTGAAAATAATTTCTGTTCTCTGATCTGCAGGAAATATAGAAACTGATATTGTTTGCATGTGGAGAAGTTGCTGTGACCACCGCTGCTTAACATAATTAGTTATTAAGGACAAGGAAGATGTCATGGCTATTCTTCAAATAAGTTAATTAGGAAATTAAGTAAGCACTTATTAAAATGTCCTGTAAGCACGGGACATTGTGATAAAGAATACTATTAGTAGTGCACAGAAGATTTGAAATGAAAAACCCTTTCACAGCATAAGTGCAACTGGAAAACATTAAAAATGTTTTGCAATCAGAAAAGGTCTAATCAGAGCTGCATAAACAAACTCTTTTCAATCAGATCCAAAATTGGTTGCTGAATCTAATTCTGGCTTTGTGTGTTCACACCAAAAACCTGACCCAGTGTCTCCCTCCCCACACAGACGCTGAGTGAACTGTGACGTTAGAGCTTAAGTTATAGATTATTTGTATTCTGCAAAAGTAAATGGGCTCTTTTTGTTAAATAGTATTTGCCTGCCGTGCTATATAACATCTTTTTATTAATGTTAAAACCAAAAATTAAAATTAGCATTCTGTATAAAGGTCATATGCCTCTATATAGATGAATGTATTAAAGCTAATGTGTGGATTATTATCACTTTAATTATAAACATTTAACAGCAGCTAGTTTGATAAGGGTAGCGATAATGATGCATGCACAAAATGGCACAGTGAAAACACAAAGCTGCTGAGTGATTTTCAATTTGTTTGGTCTGCTTTGATTTAATGGCTGATTTCATGGTTGGCTCATTTTCAGGTCATGTGACGAATGAACTACAACGAGGGAAATAAGTTATAGATTTGTTCAAAATCAGCTATAAGCTTCTCTAATGCACCAGACAACAGTCAATAATAGATTGCGAAGGGCGGAGGGGCACGAGGGACGCCCAAAAGGCAATCACATATTAATTATGCTAATGATTTGGATTTGCTACTTCATTAAGCATCATTCTGAGCTGGATGAGCACATAGGTGGCTCGGCATAGTCTCTGTGGCAACTGTGTGAAAAAGATACAGGATGGGAGCCATAGTGAGCGCTGTGTTTGAGGAAGAGCTTTCCTCATGTGCATTCATTCATCTACACTCCGCATGTATCCACACGTGCTAATTACTGCATCTGCTAATTACTACAGACACTTTCACTTCGCTCCTTTGCAAAGCAATACTGTTTTTGTGTTGACTGACTTTGTCTTTAATTATCTTTTCTAATTATCATTCTTCCTATTGTAATCTAAAAATGTTAGTATTGTGATGCAAAAACCCTTCTGAGTCAGGAGATTCTTTGCAGCACAAACTCGTGGGTGGGAGCAGAGCAGGCTTGTGCGGTATATAACGCATACATACACTGATTCCTTGTCAAGAGTGAAGGAACGGCATTTCATAGCTTTGCTCGTCAAAAAAGAGTAATGTAAAAATGTACAGCTCACATGTCTATTGAGCTTGATGAAGAATGAACACATGAGGCTAATGAAGTAAGCAGGATCTGTGCTGCTGCTGTGAAAGACAAGGAAATTACCCGGGAGCCCGCAAAGCAAATCAAAGACTAAATGAAAATGTATTGCAGATGATTCTTTTCACATTTATCATCAGTCTAAATTACAGGCTTTTTCAGTACACATCAAATGTAAATTGTTATTTCAACAAAGACAAAAGAAAACAAAAGATTTTTATTTTCCAAGACTGTGAATGTCACTGTTGTCAGTGAGCAGACCTCAGATTAACCCCGTCCATTTGTTTTCAAAGTAAATGAACGACAGGAACGACATGGCTGTGGAGCAGAAACAAGATGAGTTTGTCACAATGTGGCCAGGATCATTTGATCTTGATGTTTGCCCACACTGCAGGAATTGATTTGCCTTTGTTCTCGGTAGAAAAACATTGGCGAGAGGCAGTGCAGAAATGTCTACATCTGATTTACCAAAACATGCAGCGTCCTTCCAGCTCACTCTGCAGTTAGCATGAGCTCAGTGTTACAGCTCACACATCTGCATTGACAAACAGCAATTTAACACTGTTATTTAGATTTTTCTCCCAATGTGTTTTACTTTAGGAATTAAAAAGAGAAAACGTGCTCGATTGATTACAATTTCCATATCCTAAAATAAACAGAACCATATTCATTGATTCATTTATTCATCTTCTCCCACTTATTTCTGTCAGGGGTTGCAGGAACTGGAGCCTGTCCCAGTAACTTTGGGCTTTAGGCGGGGTGCACCTTGGACAGGGGCCAGCTTGTTGCAGGGCTGACACAGAGACACACACAGACAACTCTCATGGTTCATACACTTTTTTAACAAGAAAAATGACTTGTACGTGTTTAAATACTATTCAAAATGTCCTATAAGATACAATAAAAACATACGATAACACTTACATTGTATCTACCTCATTAATTACAATGTAACAAACTGTGTAACTCACTGTAATAACATGTAACTACATTGTACGTCAACTAACCCTAACCCTAACCCTTACACTTAATTCAATCATGTAAGTACAATGTAGTTACATGTTATTACAGTGAGTTACACAGTTTGTTACATTGTAATTAATAAGGTAGATACAATGTAAAAAGTGTAGTGTAAAATAAATTGTGGCCAAACATACTTTTGCTGCAATTTCATTTGTTAAATTTGGAAATTAGTAAGTTGAAGAAAAAAACAAAACAAAACAAAAACAACAAAAAACAAAACAAAAAAACAAAAACACAAAAAAAAAAAAAAAAAAAAAAAAAAAAAAAACAAACAAACAAATAATATAAAATTCAAAAACTTTTTCCATTGCATTTTAAAATTCCACAACCTTTCCAGGTTTTCCATGACTGTACGAACCCTGAACCATTCATTCACTAGGGCAGTGTTTCCCAACCAGGGGTACTGGGACCCCTAGGGGTACACAAGCACCTTACAGGGGGAACTTGGAATTATTTAAAGGTGCTATGAGCAGTTTGTATTATTTAGATTTCATATTACCCACATGTGTGCTAAGATATGAAGTAAACATGTTTAAATCAAATATTAGATGTACTTATAACAATGGTACAGTTGAGTTATTAACAATTAAAAATATATTTCATGTAATACCCAAGTTGTTTTTGTTTACATTTTTTTGTTTTGGTTCTAAAATTGCATCGCCAATCATCCAATCAGAAAAAAAGATCATTGTTTTGATTTAGACTGCAATTCCAATTTCAAACCAGTATGAGCGCTGCTGCTTACTGTACCTTTAATATAATAAAGAAAATATTGGCGATCTTTTCATATTAAACTATTGAAACTTGTGAAAGACAAGCTCAAATTTCTCATTGCTAATTGATTTATTAAAAATTATTGATTAAAATGAGATGAAACTACTGGAAATATTATTTGAATAGGCCTATTATAAAGCTAGTTGAAAAATATAATAAAATAAGTAAATGTAAAATAAGTTTATACTGTTATATTTTAATATATTATTTTATTTTGTTATACATATATATATTTGTTGTCTTTATTTACGTATGTACCATATTTTCCAGACTATAAGCCACACTTTTTTTCATATTCTGGCTAGGGGTGTGACGTATACTCAGGTGTGACTTATATATTAAAATATTTCAGGTGTTGGTTAGAGGGCGCTCTAGGCTTGTGTCCCAGCATCTGCTGCACCTGTACCACTGACAATTTAAAATGTAAACATTACCAACAACAACTTAGGCTATAAAGACAACTGAGAAAGAGCGGAATAATTGGAAATGGAACTGATGCTGAGTCTGATGACAGCCACGCAGAGGAGGAAGCGGCGCTTCGTCTACCTCCGGAGTTGGCGGAGTTGTTCAGAAGCGACACTGAGGATGAAGAATTTAAAGGATTTAGTGATTAGGAGTGAGATGGTGAGTTTGGTGAACTTGTTATATTATGTTCTTTATGCTATAGTTATGTGAATAACTGTTAATATATTACGTTAACATACGAGACATCTATTCAGTTCGTTGTTTATGCTTCATGTAGCTGAATAACCATCAATGTGTTACGTTAGCAAACCACACACCTATTCAGCTGTTGTTCTCTATTCTATTATTACTATAACTTGCCTTTCAAGATGAAATGTCTGTTCTTGGTTTCAGATTTTGTAAAATAAATTTCCCCCCAAAAATGCGACTTATAGTCCAGTGTGACTTATATACAGTTTTTTCTTCTTCATTATGCATTTTTTGGCTAGTGCGACTTATACTCCGGAGCGATGTATAGTTCGGAAAATGCGGTAGTTATTTTAAGGGGATTTTATTTGTATCTTAAATTTAATTTTCAAAGCAAAAAATGCAGGAAAATTTGTTTTTACCATTAAGTAAACATAAAACGTCTTTGTACTAATAAACACATTAGGCCACTCTATGATGAGTTTTTGAAAAGTGAATATGTAAAGGAATGAGAGGGTACTCACAGTGTGACACTAACACATGTACTGTATGTGATTGGACGGAGCCAGATTGAGGATTTGAACCAAACAAATGTAGCAGGGATTTCAGTGAGTCTGTGGTGGTAGAGCAGCTCGCTCAAGGCACTGGACTGGTTTGACAAACAACAAACATTAGAGTCTGCTGTTGTGGTTATGGACACGGCGGCTTAAGTTGAAAATTACTGATTAGACTGCCCCCGGGGGAATAGGAATACTAAAAGTATAATTTGTCAAAATGTATAATACACCCAGGGAGCAAAAACAACCTGCTATTCTTCCACAGAAACAGTGAGCGTTTTTGTTTTTTTAAAGGATTTTTCAAAAACAGGGCAGATAATAACAGAGAAAAAAAAGATCATTCTCAATCTGCCCTGAAAAAAAAAAAAAAAAATAAATATGTTAGAGTTAGATAGTTGGTAGTTTGTTAATTAGTTTGTTCACATTGCGATCTATTTCTGTTATTTATTTTTTATTAGGTTATATATTTATAAGGTTTTTAAGTTATGATGCCAGCCGTTTCTGTTGTTTTTACTTTTTAATACTAAATAAAACCCTGCTTTTTGTTAGGGGTGTGTTCGTGTATGTTTAAATAATATGTTTTTGTTTATTTTTATGCTGAATTATTAAAGTCAGTTCACTGGGCAGTTTTAAAGCAGCTGAACTTTTGAATACTTCATCACAGTCCATGTATTTGAGTTATATTTGAGTACACAATACAACTCATCAGTCTAAACTGTGCTAATTTTGAATGAAATACAAAAGGTATTGTTGGTGAAATGATAAGCTGTTTGGGAGCCAAAAGAGCCGGCTCTTTTTGGAGAACGGAGCCAGATGATCAATAAAATGAGACGAAATTTCCATCACTACACAGCAACACCGACCAACTCTGATGGCAAACAAAAAAGATGTCAAATCACTGATAACTTAACAAGAAAATTATTAGTTTTGGGGGAAGTGATAGCACCACCTGCAGTTATCCAGGCGTGAGAAATAAAGAAAAAATAAAAGAACGCAAGTGATATTTTAGGCAGAAATGAGACACACATGGATCAAGCTAAGGCTACAACAAATATTATGACAATACATTTTTTTTTTATTTGATTAATCAATTATTAATCTAATAGTAAGCTCAAGTAAATGACAGTGGGCGAAAAAAGACATTTAGTTCCAGATCAAAATACACTGTTCAAAAAAATAAAGGGAACACTAAAATAACACATCCTAGATCTGAATGAATGAAATATTCTTATTAAATACTTTGTTCTTTACATAATTGACAACAAAATCGCACAAAAATGATCACTGGAAATCAAATTTCTTAACCCATGAAGGTCTGGATTTGGAGTCACACTCAAGATTAAAGTGGAAAAACACACTACAGGCTGCTCCAACTTTGATGTAATGTCCTTAAAACAAGTCACAATGAGGCTCAGTAGTGTGTGTGGCCTCCTCGTGCCTGTATGACCTCCCTACAACACCTGGGCATGCTCCTGATGAGGTGGAGGATGGTCTCCTGAGGGATCTCCTCCCAGACCTGGACTAAAGCATCCACCAACTCCTGGACAGTCTGTGGTGCAACGTGGCGTTGGTGGATGGAGCGAGACATGATGTCCCAGATGTGCGGCCAGTCCATAGCATCAATGCCTTGGTCTTACAGGAACTGCTGACACATTCCAGCCACATGAGGTCTAGCATTGTCTTGCATTAGGAGGAACCCAGGGCCAACCGCACCAGCATCTGGTCTCACAAGGCTCTGAGGATCTCATCTCGGTACCTAATGGCAGTCAGGCTACCTCTGGGAGCACATGGAGGGCTGTGCGGCCCCCAAAGAAATGCCACCCCACACCATTACTGACCCACTGCCAAACCGGTCGCTGGAGGATGTTGCAGGCAGCAGAACGTTCTCCACAGCGTCTCCAGACTCTGTCACGTCTGTCACATGTGCTCAGTGTGAACCTGCTTTCCACGAGAGTGAAAGCACCGCCAGCATTCAAAGGTGACCAAAACATCAGCCAGAAAGCATAGGAACTGAGAAGTGGTCTGTGGTCACCTCCTGCAGAACCACTCCTTTATTGGGGGAGTCTTGCTAATTGCCTGTAATTTCCAGCTGTTGTCTGTTCCATTTGCACAACAGCAGTGAAACTGATGTCAGTGTTGCTTCCTAAGTGGACAGTTTGATTTCACAGAAGTGTGATTGACTTGGAGTTACATTGTGTTGTTTAAGTGTTCCCTTTTTTTTTTTGAGCAGTGTAATTAAAGTGTACGCATACATTTTTGTTTTGCTCTTCCTGTAAATTTAGTAAAATGTCACTCATGCCCTTTTGATTTCAAGCCCTCAGTATAACATGCACACACACACGCATATATATGCCTTGAGTGTTGGTATCTTCATTAACCCTAGAACATCTGTTTCCAAAGTCAAAAGTGTCGCGGCCCCCTTCAATTTCTGAAAATCCCACCCGGAACTCCAACTTCACTGTATTCAAAAGACTATGTAAGGTTTTTCTCCATGAATTTCTATAAAAATTTACCAAAAACAGTGAGTGTTTGTTTTGAAACAAGTATATCGTTTCAAACTTTACTTTTTGTGTACTTAATATAGACAACCCCTGCAGTACATTCGCAGCTCCCCTTTTGGGAACCACTGTCCTACAACATTGCGCTAAACTGAATTTTCAGGGTCAAATAATTTTCGCCGAGACAAGGCTTTATTTAGGCATTTTTATTTGTTTTTACAGACTTTTTGTCACAACAAAGTCAGCGAGAGCTTTTTTTTTCCGTTAGACTGTAGTTAAGTAATCTGAAAAGCAACTTATAGAGGACAGTGACCGTTTCATAGCATAAAAGCAGAGGCAGTTTTGACATGCAGCAAAATAGGCAGAGCTTCTTACCAATTCCAACAAAATCCACAATCCAGTTTTAAATGAAGCACTCCTATATGAGAAGCCCATAGCCCGCCAAATTGTAAGTACAGGGAACTGCTACTAAAAGTAATTGTTCTGAAATCTCATGCCAAATTAAACTAAATCCCTTGTTATACTGTTCAAAATACAGAAACCTATTATAACGGTTGTTCAAACACAACATTTAAGTGTATTTATTTTCTTTTTGTGACCAGCATGATGATGGGAAATCTTTACATTTGTCCAACAACAATTGTTATAATGGGCCTTGTTTCGTCCCAGCTTTGAGATTGGTTCAGAGGGCAATTAATGAAAAAAGATTAGTAATACAGTGCAATAAATGCCCATGACATTAAGGCCTGTTAGTACTTTAAAGTTGTAAAAAAAGACAATTATTATTCAAATTTATCTGCAATTTTGAAATGTGTTTAAGTGACGATTTTTGCATTTACTGTACATCTAGGTACGAGAACTCTCCCCGAGTTTTTGGTCCCTAAGGGAGAGAGAAATGACAGAACCTCTGGCTACAAACAGAGGCTAAACAAACAAGACAAAACATAACCAATAACCCTTGGAAAAAAGAAACAAAATAACAGGGGAGAAATGACCAGAAAGACAAAACTGACCATCACTATCAAACAGATACAGTAAAGCTGTGTGTTTTTGACAAAGGTTGATCTGAGTTAAAGAGTTGAGTTCGTCCTCTGTCATGGTACCACTGCATCCATCCGTCTGCCTGTCTGTCCGTCTGGGCACCTGCCTGTCCAGCCTCCTCTGGCCCGCTGCGTCTCACTTGAACAAGGCCTTCATAACATCGTCCTCTGCGGCTTCTGAGGCACTCAAGCCGTCTGGTCCTTTATAGTTTTTGTCTGCTCCCTGTAGAAGAAAAGACAAGGAATTTTAGCTTCAGTTTTTTTTATTGTAGTTTTTATAGTGTGCCGCCTGGTGTGAAATGATTTGCATACTGATTTGACATAGGAAAAAATATCTAATTGCGCCTTTTCTGACAGATATTATGGTTCCGATTAGATTTGCAATATATTTTTAAAATTAGGATAAGAATGTGATAGAGGTCTGACACTTGAGAGAACACTGAAATATTCACTACATGCCTTTAAGATCATGTCTGTAGAGGTCTAAAGTACAATTGTAGCATGATTTGTACAGCAGAGGACATTATATCACATACATGACTGCAGCCTTTGAGATTTGCCAATTGTGACAATTAAAAATGTGATTTCAATTTGATTTCGATTAATTGTGCAGCCCTAACCCTCACCGTTTATCTGCCTGGACCTGGCACAAGTACAGTGGCTTCTGACCACTTGTGATTGGACTCATGATCTCAAATTTTTGGGTCACGATTATTGTGAGATGAAATACTGCGATTAGACGATTTTCACGATTATTTTACTATTTTTTATTAAATGCTGCTAAACCTGTCTGACCTGTTCTTTAGATGTTTTTATTTGTTTTTTATGTTATTGATTAGCTACAGGGATCATATAAACCTGCACCAACTGTGGAACAGTTTGTGGCATGCTTTTATATGGCCATTACTAAAAATAATGCTTTTTAGATTATTTTTTTCTGACGGTAACAGCAGTGAGATAACAGCACATGCAGCGCTACATCCACACAGCACAGCCTCAGCAGGAATCATCAGCCCCTGCCCTCAGGTACAGCTGCTTTGATCATTTTACTGGGTAGACCTGTGTCCACATGCGCTGTGTCCCAGCAGAGGACAGTGTCCCAGCAGAGGACAGTGTCCCAGCAGAGGACAGTGTCCCAGCAGAGGACAGTGTCCCAGCAGAGGACAGTGTCCCAGCGGTTCAGTCAGTTTCTGTTGGAGTTTAGCTCAGAGTTCGGGCATATATTTAAAAATGAGCAGCATCGTGAACAGCGAGAACGAGTGCGGGGTTAAACCTGAGTCTGACTCAGGTTGGGTTAATGTGGGGCACGTACAGTGCTCTGAGACGCAGAGGACCCCCTCCGTTTCCTTAAAGCAGTGGTTTCCAAAGTGGGGTCCGGGGCCCCCTGGGGGTCTGCGAAGGTACTGCAGGGGGGCCCCCAGAGGCTGTCTACATTAAGTACATAAAAAGAAATTGAGTTTGAAATGCACTGTAAAAAACAATGCTGCAAAAACTCAAGGCAACAGGATCCCTCAAGATTTTTGAGTTTTGGTGATCAACTCAAAATCTCAAGTTTTCAACAACTAACGTCTAAAAACTTGAAATGTTAAGTTTTACTCACTATCTTTATTTTTTTCAACTGATCTTGCAGCCAACTGACTCCACTGTTCACAAAAAGTATTACTGATAATAATAAAAACTAAATATACTACATTTAACAAAAGAATAACTTTGAACACTGTAAGTTGGCTGTAAGTTGGCTAAAAAAATAATGATAGAGAGAAAAACCTAAAAATTAAAAAAGTTTTTATACGTATGAACATCAAATTAAATAAAAGTGTGGAAAATTTGAGATTTTGAGTTGGCCCCAAAAATCTCGAGGGATCCTTTGCCTTGAGTTATTGAGTTTTTGTAGCATTTTTTTTTTTTTTTTTTTTTACAGTGTATTTGTTTAAAAATATAACTTTAAAACACTTTTTAGCCAATAGTCAGTGTCTTTTGTAATGTTTTTATAGAAATATATGGAGAAAAACATGAAAATAAAATTTGGGATCGAGGGAAGTTGTATTGTTGGGGGGCCGCGTGGGATTTTAGGGGGCTGTGACACTCCTGACTTTGGGAATGGCTGCTTTAAAGCACCAAATAAAACGTACCGGGGGCTCCAAGAAGTGACGCATGAGAGCTCCTCGCCATGGTTTCTAAAATTCACATGGTAATCCTACCGTGACGTTTATAATCGCGAGTAATTGTCTGCTCGGTTAATCCTGACATCCTTAGATTGGACAATGTGATTTTAAATTTAAACACAAAACAACAAATGAGATGGAAACAACGTAATTTTACTCAATATTCAATGTACTCCAAGTCTGAGAATAAAGAGAAACAATATTCACTCAACAGGGCTACAATATGTCCTGCATTCACAAGCCAAAAACATTATACATTTTAAACCTTCAGCGGTCCATCTACAGATCAAAATCAATAAATTACAATAATGTAGAAAAAGTGAAAGCGCTAAATATCTCAAATAATTAGTTATGTTAATAGAGATAATAGTGATGATATGTAATGTTACAATTGTATGAGATACTGAATGGAACAAAACTCTTTACATCTTTAAAGATAAAAAAAAATAGATGTTGAATACAGTTTGTTGTGTGCAGTGGACATGAAGTGACATCAGATTTTAAGAGAAATGTAGTGAAAATAAGTGTCTTGTTTATCCCGCCAAACTTGAGCCTCTTAGCGCAGGGCTTACAAAGAACAGACAGACACAAACTACTGTTATGTGGAAAAGCAGGGCATAAAAAACAAAGTAGCCCAGTCTGAACGCTGAGCTTAGGCTAGCTGTCTGTCTGGCTGAACGCTCTCTGGCAGGGGAGCAGCAAAGCGCATCCTGACCAAAAGATTTACCAGGGCTGAGAGGGTGGCCTGTCACACGTACGCGTCTAATTGGAGAAGAGGCAGACTCAAAACGGGAGCTTGTCTTGCATCTCACCAGTGTTTACATGTCAACACAGCACGTGAGAGGGACCCCTGGTGGCACTTTAGCTGCACGCTCCCAGGTTGTGGTGACAGCAATATGGAGAGCACAAAATTGGGTTAAAGCTGCATTTGATTAAAAAAGTTCCCTTGCTAATATTTATCTACATTTCACTTTATCAGTGGTCTACAACTTATATCATGATGCACAACATTTGGTGATTTATAATGATCACAATCACTGACCATGAGATCCTTTAAAAAATCTTCTTAAGTGACTTAAGCAAGTATTCTACAGTCTGATTGTGCCGATGGCTCAAACTGGGCCTCCTTGTCTGGCCAATATTTAACCTTTAACTACATCTTACATATTTACAAGCCAATTAGATTTTACAAGTACAACCCGAATTCTAAAAATGTTAGGATGTTTTTAAAATTTAAATACAATGAAAAGTAAAAAACATTCACATCACCTGAGCCAATATTTTATTCACAACAGAACATAGATAACATAACAAATGTTTACATTGAGAAATGTTACACTTTTATGCACAGAATGAGCTCATTTCAAATTTGATGCATGCTGCAGGTCTCACAGTAGTTGGGGCAGGGGCAACAAATGGCTGAAAAAGCAAGAAATTTTCAAAAGATTCAGCTGGGAGAAGATCTAGCAACTAAGTTAATAGATTTCAGGTCTGTAACATGATTAGCTATAAAAGGGAAGTCTTAGAGAGGGAGAGTGTCTCAGAAGTAAAGATGGGCAGAGGATCTCCAATCTGTGAAAGAGCGCGTAAAACTTTTGTGGAATACTTTAAAAACAATGTTCCTCAACGTCAGATTGCAAAGGCTTTGCCAATCTCCTCATTTACAGAGCAGAACATCACCAAAAGATTAAGAGAAACTGGAGAAATCTCTGTAATGGACAAGGCTGAAGACCTTTATTGGAGCCCGTGGTCTTGGGGCCCTCAGGGGCCCGGCATCACTCTTCATGATTGTGTCAATGACTTTACTAAATGAGCCCAGGAATACTTCCAGAAACCACTGTGGGTAAACACAATCCTCCGCCATCTGCAGAGGCCAACTAAAGCTCTATCATGCAAAAAGGAAGCCATATGTGAACATGGTCCAAAAGCACTGTCGTGTCCCGGGACAAGACTCATTTAAAATGGACTGTTTCAAAGTGGGACAGTGTCCTATGGTCAGACGTGTCCAAATCTTACATTCCTTTTGTAAATTATGGACGCCGTGTCTTCAGGGCTAAAGAGGAGGACACCTTCCAGCGAGTTATCAGCGTTCAGTTCAAAAGCAGCATCTCTGATGGGATGGAGCATGAGTGCATACGGGGTGGGCAGCTTGCATGTTTTGCAAGGAACTAAAGGTGTTTTTAGTTTTTAAACTCAGCTGCTGAAGAGCAGATGGGTTTTAGAGCATAAGTTACCTGTATCAGGTAACAATGGGACTGAATTCTAACACCAAAACTGCAGAAATGCATAATGTAAACTGAAAGTCAAATTCACTGCATTTAACCATTTAATGTAACATTTCAGACTGATTTGTCTGATTGTTTGATTTGAATGAAGTCAGAAAATACAAATGAACTGTAGGGATGTTGAGGAAAAAATAAACTAGGAGAGAAGAAAATAATTTATCTGTAAATACACAGAGGGTTTTTGCAGCATAATTCATCTTTTAGACAGACCAGAGCAGGCTCCTCAGGGAAAACAGAACTGCTCTGCTCTGATAATGTTTTTTACAGATATAAACTGTTGTTACATCCACAAGTATAAAACATTTCTAACCCAAAGTAAAATAAAAATATTTATTGAGCAAGTGTAACTTTTGCAGTAGCCATTTCTGTGTGGTTCCTGGTAACCAGCAGATTCCAGTGCTCAGTGAGTGAATGAAGGACAGGAAACAGGAGTCTTTCTTCTGCTCAAGGGAAGTCATTAGAGGACGGTTCAGGAACATTCCTCCTGTCTGACACAGCAGGCCTCATTTAGACGTCGGGAAACAACATTACACCTCGACCTAAACCTTTTCACCATCAGTGCGCCGGCCTGGTAACAAATATGGCATCTATCTGACACTGCCAATTATCTGTATGAATCGCCATGAAACTGCCATTTTGTGATATATTTAACTCATGACTTGTGGCATCGGGTCAGCAATGTATATTCCCTTGTTAAGTATTCTACAGGCTTCTCCAGATTGAAACTCTTCAGGCTTATTTGTTCTGCAGCTCCAATAATAGCAATACACATCTCAGTCAGTGGCTCTCAGGACGCACTCTGTCATCTAACACAGCAGACACCACTGACAGCACTTACAATAACGATCTTTCTCCAACTTGAGTAATGACCTTTTCACTGTCCAAACACCATGTGACCACAGAGGAGCTGAGACACAAGTGTGACACGGCCTAAAGAAGAGGAAATATAGATACACCCAAGAAGCAAAAGTAGAGTAACTTCCTCTGTGTACAGCCAACATAAATTTAACCCACCACAACTAAAAATAAGAACTTGAGAATACGAACAGCATGCATTTTTCAACTTAAAATGTAAATACTTTAACAAGGTCCATTTAAACTGGGAAATGGTTAATAAATTATGTATCAGCTCTGGCATCACAATTTAAGTATGGGCTGCCACCATTTCTCAACCGTGTGAATAAAAATAACAATAAAAACAAGTCATACTTGATTTGTGAACTAAACTAACTGAAGTGTTAAAATTGTATAAGATTGACTATTTAATGCCAGCAGTGACGGCTGGTGGTGACACTGGGCAGAGGAGCTAATGCATTGTTAATAGTGCACACTACTCATCAGTCATAGACAGCAACTGTTCCTTCCACACAATTAAGAGCCAACTCTGCGCCACTTTAGATTACCATGAATAAACAATTTTGTTCACAAAGCTAGTTATTACTGCCACCACCATTTAAAAGAACAGCTTACATAACTCATACTACTGTACATGCTCTGTGATCCAGGTCTGTGGGCTAAAGAAATGTAGCACCAATAGTGCAGATATCAGCAGGGGTGAATACAATGTGCTGTGTGGTTTTTGGCCTCTTTAAAAAAGCCTTTTTTCCATTCTCTTTGGAAATCTTGGTTTGTTTAACAAACCAGCGACAAAAAACAATAGCGAGCATGTAGCCAATACAATACAACATTAGTCACATAAGACACATAAAAGATTATTAAAAATTATATGATAATTTACAATAACAACTAAGTACATTTAGTCCTCAAAAATGACAGTAAGGGCTTAGCAAACCTCGCCCATTGATATCAGCCGTCCCTGAATGCCAGTGAAAAAGGTCTTTGATATCTATAAATGGTATAATAACATAACATACAGTACATAGTGACAGAAAAAGGTGTGTGGCATATGATGTTTGCTCAATATGTTTTACATGCAAATAATAACCTAGAACTGGGCAATAATGCTAAAAAATTTTATCTCATCTTTTTTTTTTTAATCCTCAGCAGATTTACTAATTTTGATTGTAAATTGTTGGCTGACATTAAAAGCTATTTAAATGCAAGTTTATTGTTTTTAAATGAGATTATTTCAGAGTTCATTAGCTCCAATGAATGTGGCTAATCTGCATACATAAATTAAGTATGTATAGCATAGCTGCTTCAGCTTGTTTTAGTGAAACTGCTGTCTCATATAATGTAGTCATTACTAAGGTGTCTCCTTTCTGTGATTATTAGAGTTTTTAGCATCTGCAGAGTCTCAACAGTCAGTATTTAAGCTGGTCTGGAGCTAGCAGCAGCATTAGCCACAACACAGGAAACAAAGCAGCGCTTGGAGGACTGCCATTTCCGCTAAACTAGATTTTACAATATATCACTGACATTGTCCAAAATGAAAAACAAATAAAAATGATCAAATTATTCTGATTAATTGACCAGTCCTAACAACATACTAATTATTTTTTTTATGGCAAGGTTAAAAATCTGACATACAAGAGGAAGTGACCTGGCGAAGACAGTTTCTTCACTCAGGGTTAGAAAAACAGGATATGACATAAGATCTGCATAACATCACCTCTCCTGCCTCTTCCAGCTGTAGTCAGCACTCTCAGCCAGAATATTATGACAGGGTTGTGTATGGGGGTCAAAAATCCCTTAAATAATGCACT
Organism: Bostrychus sinensis; assembly: GCA_020698575.1. Classification (NCBI taxonomy): domain Eukaryota; kingdom Metazoa; phylum Chordata; class Actinopteri; order Gobiiformes; family Eleotridae; genus Bostrychus; species Bostrychus sinensis. Next base: position 8,295,014 of record CM036239.1, read on the forward strand.
GCCTACAGCAACACATCATGCAGAGAAGGGGCAGGGGTCAGCTCCCATGATGCACCAGTCCATTTTGTCCGATGTATGCAAATGTCTGGCAGCCTGGCAGTCACAGTGGGGTACTCTCAATGGGCTCCTACTATCCACTAACGTGCTGTGGTGCAATGCTACAGGTGTTGCCAGGTTGAGTGGATATCACTCAGCGTGATCAATAATGCGGTTTCATCTTATGTTAGGACACACGGCAAAATTTCTGAGCTGTCAGGGATAAAAACAGCCAGATCAAATCCCCGTGGTGAGTGATGACCTTTCAGCTTTGTCTGAGTGATAATCCTCACCTGGTGTAGCAGCGAAGTGACCATAGGTTCGCTCATATTGTTGGACTCTGACCGTAATCCGTGTTGAGATGAGTCACAACTGAAACTAAACTCTGTCTTGTGTCATACGAGAGCACTGACAAAGGTTTTAAGGGGCTTACATTTCCTGTGCTGGGGTAGAGCTTGTGTAGCCATTAAGTTAAAAGGCTCATGCCGTTTAGGCGAGTGTGCTGTGTTGGTTTTAAGGGTGTAATGATACAGTAACTATAGTTTTTCCTATGATATAACTATATCAATATACATTGCTTTGTATCGAATCGTATCATTTTCTAAGAGGCATACATCAATATACATGAAAAAAATATCGGAAATATCAATATTAGAAATTTGTATGTTAAAATAAAACCAGATACTGCTTTTAGGATGTAATTTTTATGTGTTTTTATGTTTGCTGCCCTCTTCCCTTTCCCTTCAAATGTTCTCTAGCACTTCAGCAACACTGTAAATAAGAATTTATTCTTAATATTCTACCTTGAAAATTAAAGGTTAAATGAAAAAAAAAAGAAAGGTTTTGTGTCTTTAAAATGTCGGTCTCTGTCTGCTGGACATAATCAGCCCCAGCTGCAATGCTACATTTGAGAGTAAACTTTTATGATTTTTGGCCTGATGTTACTGTGTCAATTATCACAATGAAGGCGCTGAATCATATTGATCCAAATTAGCCAATATCGTTCTTGAATTGTATCAAAACAATTCTAATTGATATGTATTGTATCAAAAGAATATCGTTACACCCTTAGTTGGTTTTCTTACTACTTTAGCTAATATGTACTATATGTGTTATTTACTAATTTTACAGCGTATTTATTGTTTTCTTGTAAATGTGAACTCATATGATCTTCAAACATAACACTATAACTTGAAACCAATAAGGCACAAAAAAATGTGTGTGGCATTTGCATTTGACCACCAGATCATTCTTTTTTTGGTGAAGAAAAATCCCTTCACAACATCCACCCAAGTGAAGAACACTCTCCAGGAAGTATATGCATCAGTAGTCTACCATAAAGAGAAGACTTCATGAGAACAAATACAGACTGTTCACCACAAGCTGAAGACCATTCATCAGCCTCAACAATAGAAAGGGCACATTAGATTTTGCCAAAAAAAAAAAAACAGCCCTGTTCAGAAACAGCATTCTGTGGACAGATGAGGCCCAGACCAACCTGTACCAGACTGGTGGGAAGTAAAAAGTATGGAGAAGGCTTGGAACAGCTCATGATCCAAAGCACACCACATCTTCTGTAAAACCTGGTGGAGCAGTGTGATGCATGAGCTGCATAACTTCCAATGGCACTGGGTCACTGTTGTTTATTGATGAGGTGACAGAGACAGAAGCAGCTGGATGAATTCTGTATACGGATAAACATTCTGCTCAGATTCAGCCAAATGTCGCCAAGTTGATTGGACAGCACTTTATAGCACAGATGGACAATACGGTCCAACAGCATAAACCTCACGGTACGGTATTTATTGCAATATTATGGGGAGGCTCATGGTATTGTAGAAATGCTGACAATAACAATTTTTTTATATAAAAATGCCCTGCCAAGCCCCTGGTGTAATAATTATTGTCATATTCAATGATTTATCTGCTCTAAATTGCTCTAAAGAACTAAGCTTTCATTTGGATCACATTAGTTTTGTCTGACAACTAAAAGCTTTTAACAGCAGCCATAAGCATTGACTGTATATAAAGAACCTCCCCTTCTTATACGCCAATGGACATAAGGCTCTGTGTCTGACAGCACTGCTCAGGAGTCAGTACAGGTGTTCACCGTTTGCTTTTAATCAACAAATGCCTGCTCCCACCGCTCTTCTGCTGCACACTGTGGAGTTAGTTCAGTTTTTAGCGCGAGTCCAGCCCGTAGTCTGCTCCTCTGAACACTAACGGCACGCACAGAGATGGGGAGAGAGAGAAAATGAACTAGCGAGGTGATACAAAGTCGTGGATAAACGTAAAAAGTTTGTTTTTAGTAACTTTTAGTGTATTATTTACTAACCTTTTGAATCCCCCGCCACATAAAACAGCCGTGAGTCTTGATATTTGCTGAATTAGCTTGCTAATGCTACTAAAAACACTGGTTGATAAACCCAACACCACTTGAAAGCACCATCAGGCTCAAACGGGGCAAAGGATCATGGTCTATGTAGTTCTCTCTGCTTTAAACCACACCGCTGCAACAAAACTATGTCTTATTGCTAAGGGGAGCTTGACCGTATACAGACCACGACGATATCGAGAGACTGTGACATCGCCAGTACCGTTACATCCCTGTAGGCGAAAACCAAGTGTCTGGTGATGTCCATGGGTTCCAGACTTCAGGCCAAGTATTAACACTGAACATTTTATTTATGGTAATGTTCATTTGTCTAATTACCTTCTGAAAAAGAGGGCCTGATTGATTCCTTTGATTTTGATGTGAACTCACAAATTTTGTCTGCACTTTAAGCCCATATTAATTATGTAACTCTATTTTGAATAAGTTTTTGTTAACAGAAAAATAAGAAAATGTGTCAGCGTCCACATATTTATGGACTTGTATCACTGTATGAATATATATATGCTGACAGAATTTATGTATGTGAGTTTAGAGGACACAAATTTCTGTTTTGCTGGATTTGCAATTGGCTGATTTGGTAAAATTTTGAGCCAAACCCAGGTGCCAGCTGAACGCAGGCAGCTGTTGGGCTGTTGCTGGGCAGTTGCTCACAAACTGTTAATGCAGAAGCTGGGCTGTGTAAGCAGACCTGTATTTGGACAACCAAAGGGAACAGGTGTCGTGCCAAAAAGAAGTGTATACTTTATTTATGCCAAGATGACGCATGCATGTAACAAGTCTGTAGAGAAGCCTTGACTGTTCCCCATTTAGCCAGTCTGTCTACGTATATACACAGGACAGCTTTGCAGCAGACTGTCAGGTATGCAAGCCATTTACATGACATAATGGGGTGCTTAAATTGCAAACCCCCCTCTGGACCTTAATGTAAGACGTTTTTTACTTAATCTGTTCACATAAATGCTGTCTTTGGTTAGGGTATTAAGTAAATTAACACTCAAAAAAATAAAGAAAGGGTGAATAAAGGACAAACCACTTTTTTGTGGTTTGTGACATTTCACTTCTGAGTGGTATCAGTTTCAGTGCACTTTTTAGGCAGCTGTGAATCAAAAACTAAGCTTAAATTAGCACATGGTAAACATTTAGTTGCAAGACCGAAAACTGTCTGCTCAGTATTACAGTCTGTTTTTCTATAGGACAATAAAGCTAACACACACAACAGGTGAATTCTGCACAGCTTAGGTTAGGTTATGAATAGCTGCCCCCGCCCTGTGGAAGTTTCTTTCCATATTCGAACTGAGTCACTACAAACTAGGGACAAACAATAATCTAATAACCCTTAAACATCTGCATTATATCACCTGACGTTTACCTTTTTTATAAATTGTATGGCAACAGTTTATTTGGTGACTATCAAGAACCATGACTAAAAGACAGTGCAGTTCTGGTTGATTTGTCTGTCATTTCTCACATTCACGTGATGATAAATATATGCCCCTCAGCTCTGAGCATGAGGAGCAGGTTACAGCAGACTAAAATAAACTCAAAATGCCTTTCATATTAAATCATTGGCACCACAATAAACTGTAGCAAACAGCGGCAACAGAGACGAGCCATAGCTGTTTTTCACAGACTTCCCAAACTAACTAGTAATCCAAATAAAACTACAGCTAGGTTAATAAATACATGGACAGTGACACAACTTTTGCTATTTTAGCTTTTACCAAAAACATTTTCAAAATACAGTTATATGGGCTTAAAGTGCAGACTACTTGCTGTAATTTAAGGGTATTTACATTCAAATTAGAGCAAAGGATTAGGAATTACAACTCTTTAGTATGTAGCTGCCTCTTTTTCCAGGGACCAAAAGTAATTGGACAAATTAACATTACCATAAATAAAATGTTCTGTGCTGTGAAGCGCCACCCAATAAACTTTGCAGCATTTGCCTGAATCTGACAGAATGCTTTTATAGAATTCATCCGGCTGCTTCTGTCTACTGTCACATCATCAATAAACACTTGTGCTATAGACCCTTCTTGTGTTTGTAAGCAAAGTTGAGTACTGTAGAGATTAATGAGTTAAAAAGCTATAAATGTTGTTACTTTGGTCACTGTAAAACTGGTAACATCAAGGGTTGATTTTCTTAATTAATTAAGAGATTAAAGGTACGGTCAAGCTTTGAGTAAACTACAGTTAGGTCCATAAGTATTTGGGCACTGACACAAGTTTTGTTATTTTAGCTGTAAACCAAAACATATTCAAAATATGTTATTTATGTTTCTTTGTTCTAAATACAGACGGTTCACCACAAGGTGCAGACCTCAACAACAGAAAGGCCACATTAGAAATGGCCAAAAACACCTAAAGAAGCCAGCCCAGGTCTGGAACAGCATTCTGTGGACAGATGAGACTCAGACCAACCTGTAGCAGAACGATGGCAGAGAAAAGTCAGGAGAAGGCCAAGGCTAATGTGGCCTTTCTGTTGTTGAGGCTGATGAATGGTCTCACCTTGTGGTGAACCCTCTGTATTTTCTCTCATGAAGTCTTCTGGTTATGGTGGACCTAGACACTGATAGATCTACGTCCTGGAGAATGTTCTACTCTAAGGTGGATGTTGTGAAGGGATTTTTTTTATAATAGAATGAACAGCTCTGGTAACTTGTCTTTGCTGACACAGTGTGACTCAGGCTCTTATTAAACTGCTTCTGTCTTTAGCTTTTTCTTTCCGTTTTTGGAGATGGGTTTTGTCATGTAATGCCATGCGGTTATAGCCTATTTTTATTACTTCCACATTAGGTCAACAAAGTGTAGTACTACAGTGTTTACAGACAGTCCCAAGAAGCTCCGGCTTTGACTGTCCCCCTTTTCTTTGTCCATTTCTTTTGTTGAAAGTTAAATGTCCCAGTAGTATCCTTCCACTCTCTGCTCTGCTCCTGCTGCTCTGTTTAAATGTCGATCACTAAAACAGCGGAAGAACGACTGCGGCTTCTACAATGCATTATAGGAGCTGCAGTTCAAACAGGTTGCGTGCAATATATCGGCGGGTCATTTTTAATATATATTAGAAATCATTTCGTGGGCCAAAACAAATTGCCTTGAGTTTGACACCTCTGCTTTAAGTGTTTGCAGTATTATGATAATGTAATGCTATGTGTTCGTCATGCATCCTTTGAGAAATGTGCAACTCTCTAACTGTGAGGCACACGTGTGTCACAGGCGACGCCTACATTACATCAGAGTTTGTAAAATTCTATTACATACATGACATTTTGTAACTCCATAACAATGACCTTGATGAACTCGAGTGTATGAGAGTGACTCATGGATCAGTACATTTAGGGTGGTCTACATTTACCTAAGAAACTTGAATCACACTTTTCTGGAAAAGCGCTGACTGGTCATTGTCAAGGAAATGTGTAAATCAGAAAAGTATAAAAGATCATATTTGGATGAGCTGTGGAGCTTTTGTGGGGAGTGGACATGAGCTCTCTTTGTTGTGTCATGCAATAAACTTTTCTGTGCTGGACTCTCTTGTCTGCTGCTTCTTTTTGGATATAATATTTCTTTTTTATTCTATAGCACACATCCTGTACCAGAACATCAGGCAAACTCTAATCCATTTCTATGGATAAATTTGCATGAGCCACAAAAAAAAAAAAAAAAAAAAAAAAAAAATCTCTGATTTTACATAAGCAAGATATTTTTGGAAACCACCCGACCACATGTAAGTAAGTAAAATCAGAATCTGGTTTGATAACATTAATGAGTGTGTCACTGTTTAGCTGTTTAATTTAAGGTAGCAATTAGCATCTATACTTAGCCTATAAGCTAAAGGTAAATTATATTTCTTCACTTAAATGTTAAGCAGGAAAAGTAGGTACACAAATGTGTTGGACCACAATAGTTTGACACCACAACTCCTACTTTAATAAGTTCACTTTAGCAACTGGACCGGACTCAGATCTGGGTCATATCGATTTAGAGTAATTTTTAATAAATATATAAACCACAACCATTTCTTCCCGCTTCCCAAAAACGTCTAAATTAATATTTTTATTTTGCTCCCTTATAGAAGTGAATGGGATAGAATATTTATCATGATACAGGCTGAGTGTGCAACTTTTCTAAATATGTAAATCCTGGAAGGGTCTATTGGAAGCCATGCTGTCACACTACCTACAGAGGATATGTTGTGCTTTGGATCATACTATACGCCCTTTCAAACCTTCTCCATACTTTTCTCTTACAATCATTCTGGTACAGGTTCATCTTAGTTTCATGTGTTGAATGCTCTTATGAAGTTTTCTCTTTACGGTAGACTTAAGACACTGAAAGACCTACTTCCTGGAGAGTGTTCTACACTAAAGTGGATGTTGTGGGGTTTTTCTTTACCATTTTTTCTCCATTGAGAGACAGCATGTTGTGGGCACACAGTAGGGCTGCACAATAAATCGCAAAATGATCATTATCGCAATATCAGCAAACGCAATCCGTATCGCAATAATATAAATATATCACAATAACGCAATAACTTTCAAATGCAAATTCCACACCTCAGTATCAATTCCAAGCCTTTTACCTGTTAAATTGATGGATAAATGAGAGAAATAGCCCATGCAGCCTATGAGATAGCTTTCGAGGAAACTGTCCAGTTAGTTTTGCTCCCTTGAATTGGAGGCAGCCACATATTAATCAGCTGTGATTCCTAAACCCTTTCTCTGAATTGGACATGAATAGCCTCAAATTACAGCAGAGAGTCTGTATTTTGAATATGTTTTAGTTTTACAGCTAAAATAACTACACTTGTGCCATTGTCTAAATATTTATGGACCTAACTGTAAAATCAAATAAAAGAAGACTTCTTGTAATCCAGAGGCTTTAGGTTTCAGCAAAAATAATGAAAGGCACAAAAGGGAAAAAAGGTGCTTCCTCATATGCGTCTGCTTCTCAAAGAGACAGAACTACCGTGGTAGAATTGGCACTCTAGCGTTAGCTGCACACATGGCTGTTGAACAATGTGTCATAAATGCTCATGATTTAGAGCGCATGCTGCACACTAATTAACATCAAGAGTTGAATTTCCAACAGTTGCTTTAAACAAATCTGTGCAGACACATTACATTTTGTGCAGCGCAGCCCTGTCATGACAGTAGGTTCTCCTATGGGACTGAATATCTGTACTCTATTGTACAGCACAATGATTATGTTAATACAAAATTTTGCTCGAGCGCGGTCTTAATGGCAATTAATCATTCACCTGGATAACCGGGAACACCTCTACTACTACTACCAAAAAAAAAAAAAAAAAAAAAAAACTATACAGTGTATAGCATTTTAAAACTAGATAAAACTGATTTATTGTTATCATTATTATTAACATTGGTTAGATAATGCAAAGCCTGGTCAATGTCCAGATTAGTACACTTCAACACTTGCCCACAATTTTATAATAAAAATTAGTCAAGAATATATTTGTTCCAGTAGGCTAAAATGCAGTGATGAAATCCATCAAGTGAAAGAACACGCAACAAAAAATGAATGGCAGCATTACAATGAGATGCTTCACAGCCATTCCAGCAGAGTCTCCAGAGGATAGTGTTAAAGGCCTTTTGTACTAGTTACCCCATCAGCACACAATTCACATATCCTCTGACACATCAGGATGCACTCAGAGGTTAAGGACAACAGGCCACTTTAGACTGCACAGATATGAATGCATGCCTAAATCTGGGTACCAACCTTTTCTAGCAGCATCCTGACGCAGGGAGTGTGACCCTCGTAAAGCGCCGCGAGTAGAGGAGTGATGCCATGCTTGTCTGAGGCCTGTCACACAAGTACAATACATATTATTATTCAAATATTAATACAAAAAATACAAAAATGGCATATTCATGTTGAAGGTTTGAATGGTTGATGTATTTAAGTCTTTAAAGTAAGTTGTTTTAAGAAAATTAGCAGCATCATTAATAGTGTATAAACAGTGCGTAGTGCCTACAATGAAAATAAAACAGACGATTGAGAAAGGAAACTGTGCAATATGGTTAGTTGGTGGAAATAATATGCCTGGGGCTGACTGTGGCCAACTGTTTTATTTTTTCGTAAATGTTTAAAGTGACTGGAAAACTGGTTTTACATGCTTCTCCAGATTAATAACTAATATGTAATCAAAGCTACCGGGCTTACATTAACATTTGCGCCTTTAGAAATAAGGTATTCCACCACTTCAGCTTGACCAAAGTCTGCAGCTACATGCAGAGGCATCCTCCCACAATCTAGAATTCTGTTCACATCTTCAACCTGAAGAAAAAAAAAAGACTAGTTAGCAATGTAAATAATCTTGTGGAGTCTACAGTGTATTCTGTATTTTTCTGAATTGCATATAGGTTACACTGCTGTGTCCTCTTCAGACATTTCTCATTAAAACAGTACCTTGTCTTCTCCATGTTGATTAGTGGAACAGGAGCAAAAGCATTAATCAGATTATGGACCCCCCCCCCCCCCCAAAAAAAAAAAAAAAAAAGAAAAACTTTCAACTAAGCATTAGAAAAGCCTGTTACACAACCTCATATTAAAAACACCTGATCTACTGATGACAGACTTGGCTTGAATCTATGGGTCCCCTGAGGCACCAAGGGAGAATCTAATAAAGCCAAAATGCCAATATTGCAGTGATATGACAACTGAATCACATGTCTAATCAAACTTTTAAAAAATGCCTCTAAATTTATGGCAATGAAATGTTGTTGGGTGACTTATAAGTGCAGTCAGATAAACAACATTTAAGTCAGGGACCATGAGCACAGGCCAACTGAGTGATATCATGATTCATAGTCTGCTCTGTACATGTCCCGCCTCTAATACTCCTTAACCTTTATTACAAACTCAACTGAAGGTCAAGTGCAATGCACTGTAGATAATTATTCATCCCACACCAAGACCTACTGAATCCATTAGCAATGATAGATATGGTACTGCTACATCTACTGCTATTTTAATGTTACCTTCGCCTGCTGTGGCTTCAGTTTAGGTACAGAGGGAAAATAGGGCCAGTGAGAGAAGATATAAGGATCTTTTAAGTATACTTTTTTAAATTATCAATTTACAAAAGTAAGCAACTAGAAGAACATTTATATCAAATAGTGACTACACTTCAAAAGAGCATCTTAAAAAACACAAACTTGCACGGTAGGTTGTTACAAAAAGGACTAACTGCTCCCAAAACCTTTGCTGTAATCATAGTCAAACTTAATGACTTTCATGTGTCATGCTTGGTCTATTTCAAAAGGAAGCACAATTTTTAGAAATCTAAAAATATCACAAGCTCCAACCATAAACACCATAAAACCAGCCAGTCCCCGTCTCCTTCAACGAGACTCATTCAAGCTACAACCCCCTCCCACCATCACTAGCTCTTGTAGCAACTATTAGCAGCTAAAGCGACTTTGGGGACATTAGCAAACTTGTAGAATGTACACAGCCAAAATAACAAACAGTCAATACTTCTGCTCTCTGTAAAACCCCTCTGGTACTTCTTTGTTTCCCATCCAACAGAGATGAGGAGCACAGTGTTAGCTAATACTTTAACTCATTGTTAAACTGCCAACAGGTTGCATTTACGGGAGACATAATCCTTAACATCACATCCAACAGACACTGCATATGTGTAAATACTGGAGTATATCAGGAAATGTCATGAGAAAACTTTAGATATTTAGCAAAACCTGCACTTGTGCCTATTGTTGCACACTGGATAAGCATTCATACTGTGTAGCCAGTTTATCAGGAGTACTAGCCATATTATTCTTTATAACTGCATTAAATATATCTGTTATCCATATCACTGGTGGCAGCAGATACTTTTGCCGATCAAGATAATATCATAAGCTGACCAGAGCAGTCAAAAACTAACGCTAACCATGAAGGCTAGGCAGGTAGCTAACTACTTTAGCTAACTACTTTGGCACAAATATCGGAAATTCCAAAGCATAACCACTTACCGTGACCAGTTTAGCTTGGATCTCGTCCAGTTGGCCGTTTTTCAATTCCCACATCAGCTCTTTGTCTGCCATCTTACTGTGTTTAAGCTATAGATGCTATCACCTACTCCTTGCGGCGCAGGACACTTGTCAAGTTGGGTGCTAGTGTGGTCAAAGTTAGCCGCTCACTGGCTAAAGCTACAGGGACAAAACGCTCAGTGTCGCCGCACCAGGGTTTCTGTTTACCGTCTGATATAATGGCTTACAATGAGTGTTTACTTCGACTTGATGAGGGAAAGGTTGGGAAATTTTAGTTCGGAAAGACAAAGTAGAAAGTAGGGATCCGCCTTTTCTGCAAGCCCAAAGTATTTCCGATGCCTTTTACCCGGAAGTAAATATTTAAAGGGAACGCAACACAGTTTTATAAACAGAGGTGGACAGTAAGTACATTTACTGGATATAGTTTTTGAGAGTCTGTACTTTACTTGAGTAGTATTTTTAGGGGCAACTTACTACTTTTAACCCACTACATCTAAAAGATAATAATAAGATACTTTTTACTCCACTACATTTTTATAAAAGCAAAAGTAACTTCTGCAGAGAAATTGTCTTAAAACCAAAAGACAACTGACTTACTCTCTAAAGATAATCATTTACTACATAATACTACTCAAATTTGCTCCCAGCAACTAAAAAGAACCTCTGGACATAATCTGGAAGTGATTTAGCTTTTGCTTTGAACATTATTCAACACGATTCTATAATAAACCAATTTAAAAATTATTTATGTGTAGAATTGTTATAACCAGCCTTATTTATAATATGCATGGTTCATTTTTGCTGTAGAACAATCTTATCTAATATGGTTTTATAAGTTGACTCCCAGAATTTCTCACTAAAATGAGTCTGACATCTCATCTTTAGAGGGTAGGATTAAGAATGTATGGAAATGTATTTTATTCATATTTTTGGAGGTGCAAATTTGTGACTTGAATGTTGTAGAAATTTTACCCAAAATTCTTCATTGACTCATTTGAAATACATTGTGAAAAAAAAAAAAATCTTTTAAAGTACTTTGAATACTTAAGTATTTCTGAAAGCACATACTCCAGTACTTTAACTCAAGTAAAAATTTGACTTAGTAACTTTTACTTGTATTGAAGTAATATTTGACCACGAAGATCTATACTTTTACTCAAGTAATAAAGTTTAATACTATGTCCACCACTGGTTATAAATAATGCATTTAAAGAATAACATTTACAATTATGCATAATATATATCCTTCTAACACATATTTAAAAAGATTTAATTAACAATGATATTTATATTAAGTGCACTTTTTGTTACCTGAGTCCATATGCCACCCTTTCTTTGAATGTTAGTTTGTTAAATGTTTCTGGGTGGATGTGGAAAGTAATCTTAATAGACATTTACAGAACAAAAAAATTCAAAAAGCAAAAAAAATAAATAAATAAATAAAAAAAATAAAAAAATAAAAGACAATATTATCATACACTAAGAAAGATATACATGAGAGTACAAAATTACAAAACACATGGTAAACCCATTTATTTAACTTGGTAAATACTATATTCATAAAAGCAAATGCTCCAAAAAAAAAAAAAAACAAAAAAAACAAAAAAAAACGTAAATTTTCTTTTACATCACTGTCAAAAAGCAAAAACAAAAAAAGACTCTTTATATATATGCAGCAATGAACCTACAATTTTTAAAATTAAAATAGCAATGTCCCTTGCCTTACTATGTCTTTAATTTAATTGTATTTTTGTTATTGTATTTTTATTTATTTATTTATTTTTTACTATGTGAAAATGTGTTGATATTGGTTGGTATTCTATTTTTCTTTGGTGTTCCAAAAAAAAAAAAAAGTTTGCGCTGTCATAGAAATGAACTGTGTTTGACTGGCTGGGAATGTTTGCACAGTTTGCATGATTATTTGTGATTAATATTATTTTACTGCATCAGCCAAATTATGAAATGACCTCTTGATAGCTAGGCCTATTTTTGGGCTTAGTGGGCTTACCGTTATTTCCAAAGCATTCACAATGGGAGGCGTCCTGTTGGTTTATTGTCCCGGGGCCAGTCAGGTGCTATATGAAGAGCTTCTCAATCAGTCTTTGATTAATAACCACAGACTAACAATACAAGCCTTGAATTAGCTCAAAAGCACACTGCTGCACTTAGTGTAATTCTTCAACAGAAGTAATACACATAGCCTCACCTTTTACTTTTACGTTTCTTGAAATAAACATTTTGTTATTTGAAAGATTACACAAACAGACAAGTTTGAATTAATAATACCAAATTAGTTTGTTTATAATCTTAAAAAGCACTTTTATTTAACTCCTTTTATCTATTACACATCACATATTTTTTGCTCAAATGCTTAGATATTACAAATATTAGATGCTACTACAATAAACTGTCCTATCAGAGAATGCAGAATTCTCACCAAAATGGAAATATGAACACATATTAATTAGGCTACTCTAGATTTCTGCTCTTTGTTATGCGGATGTAGATGCTTTAACCCAGTGTTTCCCAACCAGGGGTACAGGGACCCCTAGTGGTATGCAAACGCATTGCAAGAGGTACGTGGAGTTATGTGATCATTTATAGAACCTTTATATATTTGGCTTTCAAAGACTAAAATAAACCTAGGGACTAAACAAGGACTAAACCAGGACTAAACCAGGTCTGAACCAGGACTAAAACCAGGACTAAACCAGGTCTGAACTAGGACTAAACTAGGGACTAAAACCAGGACTAAACCAGGTCTGAACTAGGACTAAACTAGGGACTAAAACCAGGACTAAACCAGAACTGAACTAGGACTGAACCAGGTCTGAACTAGGACTAAACTAGGGACTAAAACCAGGACTAAACCAGGTCTGAACCAGGACTAAACTAGGGACTAAAACCAGGACTAAACCAGGTCTGAACAAGGACTAAACCAGGTCTGAACCAGGACTAAACTAGGGACTAAAACCAGGACTAAACCAGGTCTGAACAAGGACTAAACCAGGACTAAAACCAGGACTAAACCAGAACTGAACTAGGACTGAACCAGGTCTGAACTAGGACTAAACTAGGGACTAAAACCAGGACTAAACTAGGGACTAAAACTAGGACTAAACCAGAACTGAACTAGGACTAAATCAGGTCTAAAGCTACAACTAAACCAGGTTTAAAACCAGGACTAAACCAGAGCTAAACCAGGACTAATCCAGAACTGAACAAGGACTAAACCAGGTCTAAAACCAGACCTAAACCAGAACTAAATGTTAAACCAGGACTAAGTTGGGTCTAAACCAGGATTACATTGGGTCTGAACCAGGACTAATCCAGGTCCTGAGGGTACTCAAGAACAAAAAGGTTGGAAACCACTGCTTTAATCCACAGCAAGATAACTATGTATCTCACAGAGTTCCATTTTACCATCTGTGTTATTCTGAACATATTTATTTTAAATTGGTGTAGGCTGAAGTTGCCGTCTGACAAAAAAAGTTCAAGTTAGTCTTCAGCGTGGCGGTAAGGCACCTCTATTTTTCAGTCTATTAGTGGTGCTCAAGCTGCAGAACTCCACTATGCAAGTGTGTCTATTACTGAAAAAAGTCCACAAGTAAGTCTGCACTGAAACAAACTTTCTCAAGTTTATAAGGCTAAAAATTGGTTATGCCTGTGCAGGTGCTAAGAACGTTTAAATGTCATATGTAGTTACTCACTTATATGGAGGGCTCTCAAACAGTTCATAATTACTGCGTGAAAGCACAGATCCTGCTCTTCAAGTTAAATATGCAAAGGCTTACATATAATTTTTACTGTTCCCATAAATTAAAACTAGGCTTTTACATATTTTAATTTTACTTATGTTAGACCTCAAGAAGCTATTTTGAATTTTCATCCACTGCTCTCCTTAGATTAACCTTTACCTGAGGATTAGTTTTGCATACGTGCACTCACAAATTTCATGCGTTATTAGAATTTGCACTATGGAGCTCCGGAGAAAACATGAGAAAAATGAGTAAACAATACGGGGCCTTGAGTTCTTATTACATGGGTTTGACTTATAACACGAGGATACAAGTTTCACAATACGTGGGCACAACATTCAAACACGAGGGTACGAGTTTCACAGTACCAGGGTTGGGTACGGCGTTAGAGTTGTTTGAGATGAGTTGCGGCTCGCATGGAAGTGTGCCCGAGAGTGTACGTCCACAACAGGAGGCAGGGGAAGATCACGCGACATCAGCCCAAAATTCACTTCTCGCGTGTATTGGGTGTGATTTTGCATGTGAATGTTAATGCTCCTACACTGTATTAGCTCACCTGCTTTTACATGCATATGAACTTAAGTGACATCCCATTCTTAGGGTTTAATATGATACTGGCACACACTTTGCATCTATTCTGTTCTCGTCCAGCATCAGTGTCTGACGTTAGAAGTCCTGGCTCACAGTCTTCGCTCTAATTCATCCCAAAGGTGTTCTGTCAGGTTGAGGTCAGGACTCTGTGCAGGTTCAGTCAACTTCTTCCACACCAAACTTGCTCATCCATGTCTTTATGGACCGTGCTTTGTGGTCTGGTGCAGTCATGTTGGAACAGGAAGTGTTCCCACAAATTTGGGAGCATGGAATTGTCCAAAATCCCTTGGTGCTGGAGCATTCAGAGTTCCTTTCACTGAAACTAAGAGGCCAAGCCCAGCTCCTAAAAACAACCCCACACCATATTCCACATTCAGTTATTTAGGAGGGTGAGTGAATACTTTTGGAAATATAGTGTATATGAAAGGGCCTTTAGTCTGTATTCAACAGAAAAAGAGCTGGGGTGGAGGTGAGGGGGGGCAGTGAAGTGTTGGCGCTTTACGTTTCTGATCAGCACTAAACTCAGATCCAATCACTTATCCGTTCACAAGTGCGTTTTCCCTTCATGCACTGAGCCATGCAGCCTCCGCAGTTGCTCCTGATGAACTGCGGTGGCTGGCTCAGACGGCTGTTCTCGTTTGGATCTCACAGGCTTTCCATTAAAGTCGCCCTCGTGACATCAGAGCAAGTCAGGAGCAAGTCGGACACAAATCTAACCACCATGCACTGCGCACAGATCCACACTGATCGAAGCTGCACTGGTCTAGCTCATCTTGAACGAGCCAAATGCGAGGGCACTGAATGTATTGTCAAAGTCGTACCCTTGTGTTATAAGTCGTACCCACGCATTAAGAACTCAAGGCCCTGTATTTCTTTTTCTCATGGCTGCTCCGGGGCTCTGATCTGAAGTCATGAAAATAAAATAATGTCAACTTTTACAATAATTGTATGTTGACAATTTGCATTTATTTGAAGATGAGATTTAATGAAGTATCTTGGCTAGCTTATTCCACAATAAACTTTAAGGAAATAGTTTAAAAACTGATATAGGCTTACCTCATTTGCAGTGTTCTTGCAGTGTTGTTAAGTTACCTGAAGATTAAGCCTAAATGAATTTAGTCCATCTTTCGCAGTTGTACATGGCCTTGTCTTTGTTACGGCTAAATGTAATGTGATTAGTGAGGCCTGCTGTCACTGTCACAGTTACAAACCCGCTGTGTGCTGCCTCTGCACTGTCCTGCCCATGCACTGAGAATCATCAAAATGTCAAATCTGTTTGCAAAGACAGCATATACTGTGTTTACTCGACCTCATTTGCCCAGCCACATAAGGACACGCAAGAACCGTTTGATTCATGTTTCTGAAAATTGACTATTTTTCCATTTTATTGAGACAAATATATAAAAAACACTATATCAAAGTCACACACACACTATGGCTGTGTCCAAATGTCATCCCTAGCCCCTACCCCTCACTCGCCCGCACATATGAGGTCATTTTGTAAATGATTCAGACACTCGCTCACTATTTTTAACTCGCTGTTGATTACGTGACTGATGCGTAAAAAAAAATGTTGCCAATGATAATGGACTTCTGTAATAAAGCCCCACCAGACCTGAGTGATATTTGAGTAATTACAGATAAATAATAATCATTAGGGATGTAATGAAGTCACAATTTGATTCACAATTTTATGTTCACGATTACGATTTTTTACGATTTTTTACGATTTTTATTTACAGACTTACTTGCAGTATAATTATGATCAAAAGGATTTTTCGATAGTGGCAAAGTGAGTAGCATGTTTAAAAGTCCAAAAACATTTATTTAGACTTTTACATAGATTTCATTTTATATTTTTTGCTAAACAGACCTCTGCCTGTTTATAAGATTGTTTTTAATAATAAAAGGTAGCACATGTACCTAAATAAATGTTACTGTGAATATGTTTTCTACTCAAGTTACTTAAGTAAGATTAACTTAAGCAAATAAATAAGCAAAAAGTGACACCATTAAGAAGGAGGTAGAATTTTCATGAGAAACACACCATGTATGATTGATTTAGACTGAAACTCTATCACAGCTGCTCCGCTCTGTTTAGTTATTGCACTTGGAGGAAATTGCAAGGGTGAGGGGAGACTCATCTGGCTTCCTAACTCTAAAAATGTGATAGTGAAACCACAACAAAAAATTCATCTGAAGAAATGAAAACAATAAGCTGAAATTTTAATAAAATAACTTGTAGCTACCAAACAGTGTGAAGCCTTGGTTTTAAATGACATCCCATGTAAGAGACCTGTGAGCCATCAAGTGTAATCTCAGCAAAAATTCAATTATGTCAAAGGCTGCAATGTGGAGATAAAGGAATATCACCCAGTGAAGCAATGGACAGTCAAACAGGAGTTAATAACATCTTGCAATTGAAAGCTGATACAGAACAGCAACCCTCTCAGTTATTACAGTCGCTGTGAAAAGGACACAGCTGTAATTAAATGATCTTAAAGGAGACCGGAGGCTTTTAAAGACCTGGAACCCTTATTTCTAACAGAAGATCACACTAATAGCTCATGTGTTGTGCATTTGTTCTCTGATCTATTTGAGTCTGACTGGTTTTTGTCTGAGAGAATGGTGGTATGGCCTATGTGGGCTTTCCTCTCAGTCCACATGCTGCCTCCCTCTAGAGGTCAGGCCGTGGATGCCGCCTCCTGTAATAGGAGCGTGGGTAAAGAGGAAATAAGCACAGTATAGGACAGGACCCTGTCTTCCTGCAAAGCCGCGCTGACGTGCATCACATTCAGGCTTCTCACTAAGAGAGTGGGTTTGAGGCTCTGAGCTGCTGCAGTCCAAGAAATGTTGTCTGCTTCACTCGGAAATTCAGTTAATTTCCAGAAAAAGTGGAAAATTGTGACGTTACTTTACCAGCTTGGCATTTATTTATAAAAAAATGTCACCAATGCATTTGATCTGTAACATTTTTGAATAGCTCCCACTAAAGCATTAATTAAGGATTGATTAAGGATTAGTAACCAGGAAATTGATTATTTACAAGCATTACTTCAACCTTGAGTAATTCATTCATTTATTCATCTTCTTCTGCTTATTCCCATTAGAGGTTGTGGGTGACTGGAGCCTGTCCAAGCAACTATGAACCTTAGGCGAATGCCCTGACACAGAGACATAAACAAACTGAAAACCATTTACCCTCACATTCATTCACTGGGGACAATACTGAGTTATAGATACTGTCAGAGCCAAAAGTCAAAGTCAAATTTGTTTATATAGCACGTTTCCAAAAACCATTGCTGCCCAAAGTGCTTTACAAGTAAAAAAAAAAAAAAAAAAATCAAGTATAGTAAGTAGTAGCAAAGAATAATCATGTAAAAAGATAAAACATAAACACAATCAAATAAAAACAGATAAAAAGTGTAAGGATTTGTTCATTTTGGGTGAAAGCATCAAAGAGGACGATGATTCAGAAGTGTAATCAAGTCAGAAGTTTATTAAGATCACACAGGTGAGGTTACAGTCAGCAGAATGAGCGCGCTCCTAGAGGGAGGAGTGTCCTCAGTTTTTATATTATGTATGACGATGTATGACGATCTCTGCATCGCATTATCTTCTTGGCTTCGAGTAACTTTTTTGTGCATAGGGCAGGGTCACAAAAAGTTCTCAGTTTCTGTAGAGACTTCCCACCATCGACAGGAGCCCCCCCTGCAACCTTGGGTCTGATAACTTTGTAGAACGCTCCTTATTTGTGCCATATTTGGAATGCCCCTAAGAGTAGAGTGACCTTAGAGAGAAAGAAGAAAAACATCACATAAAATCAAAGTATTATTATTACTAATGTTGAAGCATTATTAACCTTAGCAGTAGTACATCAAAATATAAGTTTAATGGTAATACGCAAAGCTATATGTAGAAATATTCAATAAAAGTTTAGCTGAACTTGTGTTAAAAGCCAGTGCAAAAAGGTGGATTTTTAGTGCAGATTTAAAGGTCTACAGACTGTGCCGTTCTAATAAGTTGTAGTATTAACGTAGTGTCATCAGTGTTTAATTCTTGTATACTCTCATACATCAAAGATGAAGTATAAATATTCATTAATGCTTTATAGTAGTGTGTTATACTAATTTTTCCTTAATGGTGAGTAAAGTGTTACAGTTTTATCAACTCCATCCCTTGTAATTGGTGCTCTTGTTGTATGTAATTGAATATACGACGGTACATTATGTGTATTTGCGTGCACTGAAAACACTGAACATACAAATAAATGTAAAATGTCATGTCATTTGATAGAAACAAGAATTTAGATTCATACGAACCCTCATAAAATAACACAGAAGCCTCCAGGGGAACCCTAAATTATAGCGCCTTCACTTCCATTATAGGCTGCTCTCTTTCCCATCATCCATCTCTCGTCCCAGTGTTGTCCACTCTCAGATAGCGCTGATCACCCCTGACTAGCCATGGCTGGGGGGCTATGCTTTATGTAGTAGATGTGAGCCTTGATAGGATGTGACAACTTTATTAGGCACAAATCAGATGGCCATGCTTTAATTCTCTGCTGGGATGTGTGAGACGTGTGCGCAAGCCCTGAGCCAGCTTCGTTGTCGTCACGAGTGGGACTGGCTCTCGTTCATATTTCTTTTTATTCAAAGCCTCTGGGTCATTACTGCTTTGCTCACTGCTGATCATCACCTAACACCTGCTTTAGG
The DNA here is from genome assembly GCA_020698575.1 of Bostrychus sinensis. NCBI lineage: Eukaryota > Metazoa > Chordata > Actinopteri > Gobiiformes > Eleotridae > Bostrychus > Bostrychus sinensis. The sequence goes on from CM036239.1 coordinate 8,314,524, forward strand.
GGACGTATCAAAGCTCTTCCTCGTGGCGCTGTCGACAGTGAATAGTGCAAAGCCGTCACAGAGAATAACTCTCCCCCGTCCCTGTGGCACTAAACACCACTGTTAATGAACGGTCACGTCTCTTAATGTCACCCATAATGCTTCATCCAGTTTCATACACCGTCACAAAATGCTGACACCTGCTCTATGCATTTGTCATCAGAGTGAAGGCATTTAAAGGTAAAAGTGCTCATTATGCAGATTTTTTTTTCTCCCAGTTTCCCAGCTTCACACCATATAAATAAGAACATTTGATTTGAGCACACAGAGGGTAAGCTCCATGCCTTTGTGACATGATGCTGAGCTTAACAACGGGAATCCTTATGAGATTAACAGCCATGGTCCTAAAGCAGCACATTCAAGAGTAAAATGGAATTCATCCAATTCTGTGAGCAACAAAAGTTAAGGAAAATTGAACGGCAGTGTGGACAGCGAGGAGGACTAAAGGGAGCCTTAATGGGATTTGGTGCAAAATTATATTTTGTGCCTTTCACATATTTTGGAGAATATGTGAAAAAGGAAACATAAGGACTTGTGTATATCTCTGCTTCCTTTTGATTCATGCCCAAGTCAAAGGTTATTTATTGAAAACGAAGAGTGTTTTACACAAACAGTTCTGTTTTGAAGTCTCAATATAAATGTTTGTTTCTTGTTGATCTCAGAGCCAGATAGAAAAAAACAATATCCCTTTTCTAAAGGGGGCAATACACTGCCAAAGAATTTCAATAAAGGCCATGTCACCAATGAATTCTGTAAATGAGATTTACAGTGGACCCCTCAGGATTTGTAGCAGGGAATTTGTGGAATAAGCCTATTGCTTGGTTGCCTCCATCACATCAACTGCACACTGCAAAGAAAATGTGCTTTGGTCTCAACAATGGTGTCAATAGAGCATTGCACCAGACTTGGTACATATTTGATACAAATATAATTATAGAACCATATAAAAGGCTGAGATTTTCAGAACTTAGGTGACAGACAGTGATTCTCAGCCTTGTGAGGGCAGCGTCATATCATGGTTATAATATTTTTGTTTTTATTTCAGATTCCTTGTTTAATGAACTTAACAAAGCTAAACACAATCTTATACTTTTGCCCTTTGTTTTATAAAATGCTCAATATGACCAAATTTTAAATTCTCCACAGCTGGCCTTTGCTTTTTCCATTTAGCTCCTTTGTTAGTTCTCAAGGTGACCCACACCAAATCCTCGCCCACATGGTTCCCATTCTTATTACGCGCAGCAGTAACACCACAACAAGTAGATTACACAGTCGTTTATTAATGGTGTTGTGTCCGTCAGGGTAGGGGGGCTTGTTGATGACTATCTGAGTGTGTAAATCAGTGTTGCTCCAGGCATTTGCTAGAAACAAAGGTGTCAAGTGTGCGACTGGTAAAAGGTGAGCGGAGCAAAGGTGGGACGGTGTAGCAGGACGTGTGTGTGTGCTTTAAAGCCACTGCAGCTGGAGCGTGCAGCAGAGAAGACCCACAGAGCCCACCATCCAAATTAAATTAACACAAGATGGGCTCATTAGCACTCTGTTGGTTTCTCTGGGAGTCTCCCGGCACGTATATGCTATAGGCTAAACAGAATGGGAAATGGGAGGCTGTGTTGTAAACTGCAGGGCACTTTGTGTAGAATTAAAAGTGGGCTCAAGGCTGAATATTAATCTCTGGGTTACTGGTCTAATGGGAGTATATGAATCTGATTAAAAATAACAGAAATAATTATACGTGTTCAAATTTTGTGATTGCCTAATTATGTTCAGTAATGGATGCATTAGGCTAAGGCTGGTCATTTTGAAAACAACATTTACAGTAAATGATCAAAATAACATGGCTTCAGAAACATAATCAAAATTGATTGTGAATTAAACAAATTGCCTTCTGTATGGCAACTTTTACATTCATCATATAATCATGAAATGCAACCACCAGGGGCCACAGTCTAGTAACTTTTGGTGCTAGTCCCAAAGTGTGGATAAATGCAGAAGGTTGTGTATTTATTCAACTTTTTGCCATGACTGCTTCTGACCTGTTGGCAGAGCGAGAAGAGGAAAGGCAACAGTGTAGGGCTGAGATGGGGGACCTTGAATGTTGGTACGATGCCGAGAAGGAAGGTAGATGTTCGAAAAGAGTGTCAGATCGGGCGATGAGTCTGAAAGTTGGAGGTTGAAGATGTGGAGAAGAATGCAGAGTATCCATGGCAGTGCTGATTGGTGCAGCCATTAATGGACATGGAAGCTGAAGACAAAAGGGTGTTGTGTGGCTTTTAGGAAGGAGTTGAGGCAGGTTTTAGGTGGTCAGGAGGTGTTTCCAGAAGGAGACCTGGCGGTGGACTGAGGAAGTTCAGGAGTACGTACAGAGTAAGAGGTTAGGACAGGAGTACAACGAGGTGCAGCATAAGGTGAAGGTAGAGGTGGCAAAGACCAAACAAGGACGCTAGAGGAGGGGGAGGTTGACTTGTTTAGTATTTTTATGGTATTTGTATGGATGTGAGATGGAGATGTAGTGACAGGTGCCAGTAGTATGATAAGAAGTTGGAAGGAGTACTTTGGAGTGGATGTATGTAGGTGTGTAGGAGGTATGGAAGTGGCTAAGAGAGGTGGCAGTAGAATTTTTGATGAAGTTGTTCAACAGCATCTTGGAGAGTGAGAGGACGCCTGAGGAACGGAGGAGAAGCGTTGCTACAACCCGGACATTTTTTAAAAAGGACAAAGACAAACTGCAACTTTATGTACAGTATATTTGTCTGACATTTTAGATCGCTCTTAGCAGCTAACGAGGCCACATCAGTACCACTCAGTACCAGGCCCACACAAAAAAGTCAAATCAACCTCATGTTTATTCTGCTTTAGTTTGCTCTTTTTTGCTGCTGCATGTGTAATAGAACAAGATGTAAAAACATTAGAATATTATGTATATCATCAATTACACCATCAGGGGTGTAGATGTGAATGCGTTGCTCTGAGCAGGACAAGATAGATTTTAGTGAATGTGCAGAGAAATCAGCTCCTGGGCAAGGTAAAGTGGTTCTCACTGCCATAACACCTTTCTACTTCAGAAGGAAGAAGAGAAGAGAGAGCTTTTACAACATTTTAAATTAACTTAAGAAATATACCCAGCTGTGTTGAATCTGGTTATTGACATGTTATACAATGACAGGTGATAAAAAACACATTTAAAACATCACATTAAAAGGTGTTGATGTGACTGGTATTCAGCCTGCCCAATGTTATACTCCATGGGCTCTCTGCGGTGCCATCGGAGCACTGCTCATTTGCTTTGCCACTAATGAATTAGAGTGAACACTATATTTTCATCACCTGAGCCACAGACGGTTCCAGTCCAGAACTCATCACCTTATCCTTGCTCTGTATTTCTCCTATAATCTCCTCTCCCACCTCTCAATCTCCGGCTGAAGCAATCTAGTCGTCTGATGTGGAAAAGGGAATAAGATTGCAGGCTGCTCTGATTGTGATTTTATGGAAAAAATCTATGCATCTTTTTCATTTATAACAGTGATTCTTGACTGAAGGTGATTGAAGCATTCTTTAAGTTTATTACATGGATAGTATGTCTGGGCCATATATCTAGTTTCTTAAGACATAATGGTAAGCAGCATGTGCTTTGCAGTTTGCCTATGTGGCATAGCTTTTGTTCTATGCCTGACTGAGCCTCATTTGCATAATTGTAATTACCTGTGTGGGCAGAAGCCTGGCTGCTGCCCTAGGTAACTATCAAATGGGACCCTCTTTTCCATACATCTTTCTTCTTTCATTGTGAATCACTTAAATTGCTCTGTCTAAACACCTCGCAGAATCTGGGTTAGTTACAGCTTCACAGGCCAACTTCTCTAATGACACCTTTCACCACGGGCTGCCAGGGGTAAAGTTTGAAAAGCACAGGGAAATATAGGGAAGAGAAAAACTGCTCTCTTGCTGACCACACTTTTTTTCTCGACCTGCCAAGCTGCTCCTTTACCCTTTAGACTAAATTTTACACAACAAAGCCACAAACCAAATTGTAACAAAATGAAACACATTTATGAACATGAACTTACAACATTTTTTTACAAAGGCAACATACTGTGCATACCATATTGTTATATATTTCAACCATACTGCTGACTAAACAGGTTTTCTTTGACTTGATGTATTATTCTATGGAGCCTACATCTACACTTGACTGTAATACAGCTGGGAAAATACCTAATAGGCCTATACCTCAGTTCTACAGGTTTTACTGTGACATATAACGAGCCATATATTCCCAAATGATGCATTGTTGTAAAAAAAAATCTATACTTTCCATAAATTATTGTGGAACCACATGAAAACAATTTGTTAATAACCTGGGATGCCTATATTGAGGAACTATAGCAGAGCCGACATAGCTAAGCAACATGTCTAGTTATCTATTTCATGTCAAATAAATTCATAAATAAACAAATTAGTAAGTGTAATTCATAAGGAGCAGCTCACCACCATCGAATGTGGGGAATGAATGTATAATGCAATTGTAAAGCGTTTTTGAGTGTCCAATAAAGCGCTATACACTCACCGGCCACTTTATTAGGTACACCTTGCTAGTACCGGGTTTGACCCCCTTTTGCCTTCAGAACTACCTTAATCCTTCGTGGCATAGATTCAACAAGGTACTGGAAACATTCCTCAGAGAGTTTTGTCCATATTGACATGATAGCATCATGCAGTTGCTGCAGATTTGTCGGCTGCACATCCATGATGCAAATCTCCCGTTCCACCACATCCCAAAGGTGCTCTATTGGATGGAGATCTGGTGACTGTGGAGGCCAGAGTACAGTGAACTCATTGTCATGTTCAAGAAACCAGTCTGAGATGATTGGAGCTTTATGACATGGTGCGTTATCCTGCTGGAAGTAGCCATCAGAAGATGGGTACACTGTGGTCATAAAGGGATGGACATGGTCAGCAACAATACTCAGGTCGGCTGTGGCGTTGCAACGATGCTCAGTTGGTACTAAGGGGCCCACAGTATGCCAAGAAAATATCCCCCACACCATTACACTACCACCACCAGCCTGAACCGTTGATAAAGGGCAGGATGGTTCCATGCTTTCATGTTGCTGACGCCAAATTCTGACCCTACCATCCGAATGTCGCAGCAGAAATCGAGACTCATCAGACCAGGCAACTTGTTCCAATCTTCTATCGTCCAATTTTGGTGAGCCTGTGCGAACTGTAGCCTCAGTTTCCTGTTCTTAGCTGACAGGAGCGGCACCCGGTGTGGTCTTCTGCTGCTGTAGCCCATCTTCCTCAAAGTTGGACGTGTTGTGTGTTCAGAGATGCTCTTCTGCAGACCTCGGTTGTAACAAGTGGTTATCTGAGTTACTGTTGCCTTTCTATCAGCTCAAACCAGTCTGGCCATTCTCCTCTGACCTCTGGCATCAACAAGGCATTTTCGCCCATAGAACTACCGCTCACTGGATATTTTCTATTTTTCGGACCATTCTCTGTAAACCCTAGAGATGGTTGTGTGTGAAAATGAAGAAGTAACCTCATTTAAATATGCTAAATAGCCATTTTATGCTCCGTCCTTTCCCCACCATTGCCAGTAGGGAGTGCCAGACAAACATTTTACATAGACATTTTCCAGACGTTTTCATACACATACATTATTTTAGGTTATACGACATGCAAAGGTGTCTAAAACTATTTCAAAAAGCCCCAGCACAATATAGGACTTTAATACATGGATAAATAATAAATACGGTGAGATAAAAAGTGAGATTCACTAGTAATGGCACACACGGATTTCAAATAAGCTTATACGATGAAAAATAAAAAGGCTATAAGACGCAGTGCTTCTAAATACCTGAACTCAACCATTTCTTTTTTACATAATCACCGCAGAAAAGGTCATCATACCTCTCTAATGTATTCACCACAATGACCTGTCAGCAGGAGCTTGGGGAGCATCTGGAGAGGACAGCGGCTTTGGAGCTACCCAAACTAATTAGATTTGTGCATTGAGAACTGCCTTTGGGTTACGAGCCTTTATTTTATTTATGCGTGTTTACAAGTCTCTGCTGCTCCACGGGCAAGAAAGCAAAGTTGTGTTTTGTGGCACCTTCACATGTAGGTTGTCATCACGGGTGTTGCTTAGCCTGCTAAATTTAGCCAGACTAGAACACCCAGTATCCTCACTCCCCCGTATGCTACATATGCCGCCTTTCTGTGGGGATAGAGCGCTCTACTCCCAAGCAATCAATACTGGATGCACCAACAGGGACTAACCAAGCAAATGGCTCTAGGCAAGCCCAAGTCCCTTCCCACCCATTTTCTATATATAAAACTGGCCTGGCATATAATGAAAAACATTACCTGCCACCAGGGCACATAACTCTACCAGCAGCAGTCAGAGGAGTTATGGACTATGGACGGGAGAATGATCCAATTACACAAATAGTATTTTTACACCAGAGGACCATTTATCTTGGCGCTGTAAAGAGATAAATCATTGGCGCACTTTGGTTTAAGATTAAATTCACAGAAATCACTTGATAATGGAAGATAAAGAGGCCATCACAGTGAGAGGACTTGCTGTTCCTTCAATAGTGTGTATGTTTGGGTTAGCAGTAACTCATATGTCCAGAAATCAGCTCTGTATTAGCGTTTACATTGGAGCTGCTGATTAGTGACTGAGGAGCTGTCCCTCTCCGGTGGTGCTGATTTATTCATGATAAACAAACCATACGACAGGTGTCAACATAACATAACCCAATAAATTAGCATACTCATTCATTATTTAACCCAGAGACATTATTTTCCACAACGCCAAACAATACTCGAGGAGTCAAACTCTGCTCTTGTGTAATAAGATCCAATTGCAAAGTCTATCGCTTTCAAACCTGTGATTTTTATTCAATAGCCTAAAGAAATATGACCTAAGCTTGGTTTTGGAGGCTACTCTTTTTTCAGGGTAGCTCCAGGTTTTTTATTGTGGAATTTAAGACTTTTTAATGCCACTTAGAATAAAATTTAAAGCCAAGATTGCCTGTATAAATTTTACACAAATAAAATATCCGTATGACTCTCTGAAACTCATTGGTTTTATTTTAAAAATCTAATACAGGTGAAATAACTCTAGTTCTGCATTGGAAATTTCAAAACAGAATCATACAGCATTTATGTGGGGATGTTTTTTTGCAACAAATATGCTGCAACATTACACAGCCCATAGTAGACTTTTTAAAAACTTACTAAATAAAGGCAGTTTTGCGTGAGTGACTTTAAGATATTTGTAAAACCACTGCTGATAGAATTTGTTGCCAAATTCACTTCCAACTCACAAAAAATACAGACTTCTCTGCTCTCTCTGAGACTTCTCTGCTGATCTAAAATACATTTTTGGCAAAGTACAACACTGAAAAACATGACTTAGATGTCTCAATTTGATAATTTAAGACTTGGATCAACAAAATGTAATACCTGTCCATGCAATTTAATACTTTTAAGGCTGTGTTTTTGGCAACATCAAATTTATTACCTTTTTAATGCTTTTAAGACTGTGGGGCTACCCTGTTTTTTTTTTTTTTTTTGACATTTGTAAATGACTGGAGTGCTCTCTTAAAGCCGGAGAATAAGACAACACTGCAGGAGGTGATAATTGTGAGTGCATTAGCTCGGTCTAATGGCTTTATCTGAGTCATGTTCATGGCTCTAATTCATTAAAATCCTATGACCTTTGACCGGCAAATGCATAAGTAATAAAGCTGTTCTGGACTGAACAATCAATACTGGACAAATTCAGTGGAAGGTGTAATACCACTGTCTCCAGTTTTCCATTATTTGAACAAATCTGTATGGTCGTAACATCAAAAATTAGAATATCATTAAAAAAAAAGGCTTGAAAATAGAACAGGGTATTGTCTGCTGGGTAAAACATCTCTGTACACGTTTACACAGAGAACAGCATCCAAGGCAATCTGTCTCTTGTTAAGAAGCCTTTATTAAACATGAAGATAAAAACACACGCACAGGTAACAGGTGAGTACTTCCTTATATACTTACTTACACAAGGAAATGCTCTCACCTGTTACCTGTGTTACGCCGAGGAAGGCCATGTTGAGCCGAAACGTGTTGGCGCATATGTTTTTATCTTGAAGCGCCATGATTTAATAAAGGCTTAATTATACAAAAGACAGAGTGCCAGAGATGTTTTACCCAGCAGACAACAGCCCGTTCTATTCTTAAGTTAAGAAGTAACCCCCTTTTTTCCAAACAGCACCTGTCTTAACTTTTTACTTGATACAAGTGTACCCACGCAGCACTCCCCACTGGATTTTTATTACTATAAAAAAAGTTTCTTTCAGGAGTTCAATTCAAAGTGAAACTTTCATTATAAACATTTAGAGGGTAATATCTAAATAACACTTTAGATAAACTCACCACTATTAAGCAGTAATGAAGCAAATATGACAATACTTCATTAATAAACCTTTCCTATAAACTGAGTTGCATTGATTTACATTGCTCAAGGATTAAATAGTAACATAATTTAATGGCTTTTTATAATGTTGAAGTAATACTACAAATTAAATTAACTGGTTATTAACCCAAGTTTATAGTGTGAGTTATTCTAAAGTGTTATCATGTTTTTATTTGCAGTTAAATTCAAAATCTCATAAAATCAGAATATACTGTATATAATCATTATAAACGTCACACATAAAATTGAAATATTTCACTCTGTGTATTTCACTGTGGTTAAAGCTGCACTACCTGATTTCTTTTTCCTTGTATTTTGGTAAAGATAATTATTTTGTTATTAGTGCAGCATAATAGAAGTCACTTTGAGGTCACTTGTGGGCTGTGTTATAAGGGTTTTTGTTTTAGAGTTTAACCAATCACAGGCTTTCACAGGACAGGAGCGCTCTGATTGGTCGATACATCCTTTATCTATCCAGAACCAGAATTTATCAGGAATAATGTGAAGGAGCTGTTGTTTTATTTCAAAATTCATAGCTTATTCACAGTATTTTTATTTTTTATTAAGCTCAGCAACCGGGGGGTAGCCAATATAAATCTCAGCCTGAAGCACATACTGTCGTAGTGTCCCTGGGCAAGACACTTCACCCAAATTGCTTTCTCCAGTCACTGTATGTGGCTGGTTGCAACAGGAAGGGCATCCGGCTTAAGAACTGGTTCACTGTGGCAACCCTGACCAAGAAAGGAAGCAGAAAAGAAAAAAAAAGTGAACTGAAACAAATGTTTTCCATATTCTAATTCATTGAACTGTAGTTTAAAGCTAACAGTGGTGAAAAAATCCTTTTACTCAAAGCCACGTTCAGGTTTCTAGTTCGGGACAGCGCTGCTTTCTCTTCATCAGCCTCTCTTTGCTCTCTCAGCATGTTCCTCACACCTTTTGATGACTTTACGATCATGCTTTTATAATGAGAAGGAACTCGGATCTTGTTGAACATGCATCATTCTTGGATGGTGGTGGTTTGGTACAGGAGACAAACTCGAGAGCAGAGGGAGGGGGTGAATTTTCCACAGCTCGGTCCGATCTGAGTGAGCTTCCAGAGAGTAATGAAGCAGATCTGCCATGTTCAGTCCTATCTCCTCCTAATGAACCAATGAGCCGCACCCAGGTTGAAAAATGAGCCAGAAAAAAATTACACTTCTTTACAAAACAGCTTGAGTACTACTACGACTACTACTACTACCACTGCTTTCCAGGAATGATTGATTAAACCGAAATCAGCCCCTCCTTCTCAAGAAACCCCCCTCTATCCTCTCCGCCGCTGCATCTCTCACTAATTTGGTTTCGGCTTTGCACTGCTCCATGCTTTTACGTCTTTGAGATTTCACCTATACAGCACATCTGTAGAATTAAAAATGACAAATGTATTCGCCCCAGGTTGAGTTTTGACAAACAGTTGAGTAAGTGTGCACGCGCTAAAGAGGAAAAAACGAAATTGATTTTCCACTAAACTGCAAAATAAGAAGAAAAAAATCTAAACCAGAAGCACAGCACTTTTTAAAACAAGGTTTACAAAGTGCAACAAAACAGATTACAGAACACAACACAAAAAGAGAAACAAATACAAAGAATATAAAAAGGCAAGTCGATAAAAGCGGGTTTTAAAAAGAAATTTTAAAGATGATACTGATGGTGCCAGCCTTATCTCCTCAGGCAGGTCCAAAGTTGTGGGGCTCCGACCGAAAAAGCTCAGTCACCTTTGGTCTTGAGTCTCGACCCTGGAACAGCAAACACAGACCTGCCTGAGGAGCTAAACAATCTTTAAAAAACCTACACGAGCTTTAAAAAACCTACACGAGCTTTAAAAGACCTACACAAGCTTTAAAAGACCTACACGAGCTTTAAAAGACCTACACAATCTTTAAAAGACCTACATGAGCTTTAAAAGACCTACACAATCTTTAAAAGACCTACACGAGATTTAAAAGACCTACACGGGCTTTAAAAGACCTACACAATCTTTAAAAGACCTACACGAGCTTTAAAAGACCTACACAATCTTTAAAAGACCTACACGAGCTTTAAAAGACCTACATGAGCTTTAAAAGACCTACACAATCTTTAAAAGACCTACACGAGCTTTAAAAGACCTACACAATCTTTAAAAGACCTACATGAGCTTTAAAAGACCTACACGAGCTTTAAAAGACCTACATGAGCTTTAAAAGACCTACACAAGCTTTAAAAGACCTACATGAGCTTTAAAAGACCTACACAAGCTTTAAAAGACCTACATGAGCTTTAAAAGACCTACACAAGTTTTAAAAGATGTACACGAGCTTTAAAAGACCTACATGAGCTTTAAAAGACCTACACGAGCTTTAAAAGATCCCCACGAGCTTTAAAAGTGAATAGTAAAATCTTAAAATCAATTCTAAAATGCACAGGGAGCCAGTGTAGCGAGGCTAAAACCGAGGGGATGCATTGTCGTCTGCTAAAAACGAGCAACACTGGTAAAGATATAGTGCCCAGACATGGATTCAAACTCAAAGATCTTCTAGTTGAGGGGTAAATGCTCTGTCCATTGAACCACAAAAGCCTTATATCTCACAATTGGTAAAGAATCTCCTAAAACTAATCATTTGTTCTTATGTTGAAGGTGAAGTTGTCTTTGGTCCGTATTGTATTCTGTCTTCATTAAAGCACTAACATTTTTGCATAGCACTGTAAATAATTCCAAAAAGCTGCAAACAAAGGACAAAGAGTAAATTCAGCATGCTCCCAAATCAGTGAATGCTCTTTTTACATCCTCACAGGCTCAGACAACACCAAGACCGACCCATGAGGAGTAATAAAGCGTCCTTCTTGTAACTCTCCGAGGTCAGTCTCCAGCTGGCGTTTTCAGTCGGACACTCGCTTTTTATGCAAAACACAGTTGTCTTGGGCTGCTAACATCAAACTCCCTGCAAGAGGTAATAGCTCAAACATACACACACACACACACACATATACACACACACACACACACATACACGTGAGCTCCTGACCAGTCAACCTGAAAATAGTCTTTAACTCTGGTATCAGGCTTGTCATCCGGAGCTCAGGTTAGCTCCCCGGGAAACACATCAGTCTCCTGCCTTTGATTCCCATCACTAAGTCGTAATGGGAGAACCGACTCGCAGCCATGTTCTGTGTTGGATGAAGTTCTGATAAACCAAAAGTCTCACAGCTTTGAGGAAACACAGAAGAAGTCAGTGGTAGAGCTTAGACGGGATTTATTTACTGTACAGAACAATGCAAAAGTCTTACACAGGTGTTTGAGAAAAGCTAGGATCAATTTCAAAAAGGTTAATATGGTCTTCTACAAAGGTTTATAGTATAGATTTTCTCTAGTTTTTGTGTCTTTACATGTTTCGGCGCTTCCTGCATCCTTCCGCAAAAGAGTCACCTGATGTTTGCAGGTTTTGGCGTTGTTCTCTGAGCTGGAGAGGTAGGGGAACAGCGCCATCTGCAGTCCGACTTCTTCAGGACAGTATCCCAGGTCTGTGAAAGCTGATAGGCCAACGTTTTCCTGCAAAAATAATCAGGATGGAGGATAATAAACATCGATGTTGGCTTAAAGAGGCAAGTGAGATCTGGAAACATTCTCACAGGATGATAAACTGAGACGAGGGCCTATCAGCTTTCACCGAAGAAGTCGGACTGCAGATGGCGCTGTTCTCCTACCGCTCCAGGTCAGAAAACAGCGCCAAAACCTGTCACTGTAACACCAGGTGACTCTTCTGAGGAAGGATGCAGGAAGCGTCCGAAACATGTAAAGGTACAAAAACACAGCACTGGTCTGATAAAAAGAAAATCTATACTATAAACTATGATCAAGGAAAAGTGTATCAACGTACAAAAATACCCAAAATTGCCAAAGAAAATCAAAGAAGGAAGCACTCCTTGACTCAGTGGCTTGTGCTTTAGCATTAAATAAATAAAATTTGGTCGCAGCGTGTTGTGACGTCAACTTGGAGCACAGAAAAAGCGGTAGAAATGGGATGATTTCTTTTGTCAAATTACAAAGTTAGCCTTACATACACTGTAAGAAACATTTAGTTAGTTTACTTAAAAAACTTTAGTACAATTGCTGCCTTAAAGTTTTAAGTAAATAAAGCTTAGTGATGTGTTTTAATCCAATGATGATTCTAAGTTATGAATAATCCTTAGTTCATCATAGTTAATTGTTCTAACTTAGTACTTTAAGTTATTACAACTTATTATGTTGCTTTTTACAATTATGAAAATGTGTATCCCTTCATCAAATAAATGTAAAGCTGTAAGTTGTTTATAATCATTAAAGCAAGTTTTAACATTATTAACTAATGATCTAATGTTAGTGGAAATGGATATCTTGACTTCTTACAACTTGTAATTTTAAGTTCTGCATGCATAGGCAAATTTAGAGCAGTTTTTCTAATGAGTTGTATTGTGCACTCATATAAAAGTCAAATGCATGGATTGTGATGCTTTGACTGGACTCGCTTACAGAACCACTCTACTACACATAGCATATAAAAACAACTATAGTTAAACAGAACAGATTTAAACACACCCCTAACAAAAAGTAAAAACAGCTGACCTCAAAACTCAAAAAACTTTATCATAAATATATAACCTAATAAAAAATAAATAACAGAACTATACTGCAATGTGCATTGTGCAAAACAGCAGCACCAAACAGCTCCAGGCGTCTCTCTCTCTCTCTCTGAACTAACCACCATCAACTATCTAACTGTAACTTTTAACTTATTTTTTCAGGGCAGATTGGCGTTGAGGAAGATCAAGTGCCTCAGCTCAGACGGGCTGATCCAGTTTCTTCTCTCTGTTATTATCTGCACTGTTTTTAAAAAGATCATTGCAGAAAAAAAAACAAAACAAAACAATGGGAGTCAGCTTTCACCGCTCACGTACAGGGAAATTTAGCCCTCCTCTACCTGAGATTGTGGTGGTCCTGGGCAATATTTTCACTGTGGCTAAATTGTGTAAAATGTCTGCAAACTGGTGGAAAGGAAGGTGGAGTCAAGGCAAGGTAGAGTACGCAGAGTTTTATTTATTTATTCGCACGTTTCTGCAGGCTGTTCTTCAGAAAGTAGCGTGTTGTTAGCAGAGAGCTATATGGAAGCTAATAAGCTACAGGCTACAGTTTGTCTGAGATCACAAACTTCTCCTTCTGAGCGCAGAAAGACTCAGCAGTGTAGTGCCTTTACTCTTTGATATGTGGTAAATACGAGGCACTGAAGTGGGAGGAAAAAAAACAGCGCCTCAGCTCTCAATGATCGCTTTGTTCCTAATAGAACAGCTTTGTTTTTCCTCAAACTTGTCTAAATAAATATCCTTGACATGGCGCCATTCACAGTCTATAGAGTTATTTAGTGAATGTAAATGTGTTAAAGCCCAGTTGGTTTATTTTTTAATGTACAGCTTTTGAGAAGTCATGCTGGGGTTTGATGTTCTCTCCCTTTGGTGCTAAAACCATGTTTTTCCTCTCGTCATAAAACCTGCTTGGAGACTTGGACTTCAGACTTCTGACTTAATTAAAACTTGAAAAAGCAAGAGAAAGCGAGGAACTTATGGAAACATAGGTGGAAAAATACAATGCAGGAAATGTAGAACATATCGAGCTGTTTTTGATTGGCACAGTGCAGAATTGGAGCATTGAGTAAAAGACCAAAAGCCCCGCGTCTGGAGAGAATGATCACAAGTTCAGCACAGAAGGTCAGCTCCATGGCTCCTTGGATTTCCTATAGAAACATAGAGTTTTTAGTGTTTATATTAAATTGATCATTAAGCTACAGCGGCACATCAAGCTCAGCCTTACACCACAAGAGATGCTGGAGGTTTAAGGTCTTTTACAGTGCATTATTATGTGCTGACAAGCTGCTATCAATACAACAGATACTTTGAATATTGCACAAATACTGCATATAGTACTTCATGAAGCTTTGAGAACAAGTACCTCCTTGTTTTAGAATAATTGGTGAGAACAACATGAAGATGATTATGCTTCTTCATGAGATGAATTCTTAGCTGAATGAGAGCAAAACTTTGTCCTATACTGATACAGCAGATTGTTATCAACACAGACATGAAAGGGAATATGGCTTATTTTGTCACAATTAATTGCCACATTTGTTCACAAACATAACATATTTATTAAATTAGGTTTTATTTGCAGGCTCCATCAGCTAAGATATCTCCACAGAGAATTCATTACAACTTTTTGAGCAAAAAAAATTTCTGTAAGCTCAGCCCTGTGAGATCACATATTTATGTACACAGTAAATACTTAGCATAGTTTATATTTCTATGGTATTTCTCTTGCATTTATTTGCTATGTTAAATGCCTTCTGCTTAATTTTAAATTAGTATTGGTTATTTTATACTTTTAGATTTTATGTGGCATGCAGTGTGAATAACAAAGAAAGAATTTCATTGTACAGAGAACTACACTGCAAAAAACAAAAAAAGTTGAAGTGAGTTTTGAGGCCAACTCAAAATCTCAAGATTTTTTGTTCACCTAATTTAACGTTCATATGTCTAAAAACTTCATTTTTAAGCTCTAATTTTTACTCACTATCATTATTTTTTTCACTCATCTTACAGCCAACTTACTATCCATTGTTTTCACACGTGACTTATTTATTTCTATTACAGATTTATTCACAGTTTCAAACTCTGTTGTTACTGCTGTTTATTTAAAAAGAAACATTTCTGAGAACAACTGTATTGCAATTATTTTATTAAATTGAGTATATAAAGTTTTATTATTAGTAATACCTTTTCTGAACAAAGGATAGTAAGTTGGCTGTAAGATGAATTAAAAATATAATGATAGTGAGTAAAACTTACAATTAAAAGTGTGTTTAATTTGCTTAATCTTGCTGTATTTGTTGTCTTGATGACTGTATTGGCCAGGTCTCTCTTGTAAAAGAAATTCTGAATCTCAATGGGACTTCCTGGTTAAATAAAGGTATAAATAATAAAAAAAAAAAAAAGAGATTAGATTAGACCAGTTGTTCCCAAAGTGGGATCCGGGGCCCCCTGGGGTTCCGCGAAGGTACTGCAGGGGGCCCCCCAGAGGCTGTCTATATTAAATACATAAAAAGAAATTGAGTTTGAAATGCACTGTAAAAAAACAATGCTGCAAAAACTCAAGGCAACAGGATCCCTCAAGATTTTTGAGTTTTGGTGATCAACTCAAAATTTCAAGTTTTCAACAACTAATATTTTTTTACTCACCAAATTTAACATTCATACGTATAAAAACTTGAAATGTTAAGTTTTACTCACTATCTTTATTTTTTCCAGCTTATCTTTCAGCCAACTGACTCCACTGTTCAGTATAAGTATTATTGATAATAATAAAAACTAAATATACTACATTTAACAAAAGAATAACTTTTTCTGAACACTGTAAGTTGGCTGTAAGTTGAGGAAAAAAATAATGATAGAGAGAAAAACTTAAAAATTAGAAAAGATTTTAGATGTATGAACATGAAATTAAATGAAAGTGTGGAAAATTTGAGATTTTGAGTTGGCCCCAAAAATCTTGAGGGATCCTTTGCCTTGATTTATTGAGTTTTTGTAGCATTTTATTTTTTTTTACAGTGTATTTGTTTAAAAATATAACTTTAAAACACTTTTTAGCCAATAGTCAGTGTCTTTTGTAATGTTTTTATAGAAATATATGGAGAAAAACATGAAAATAAAATTTGGGATCGAGGGAATTTGTATTGTTGGGGGTCCGCGTGGGATTTTGGTAAATTTAAGGGACACTCCTGACTTTGGGAATGGCTGGATTAGACATATGAACATCAAATTAGGTGGGGATCCTGTTGCCTTGAGTTTTTTGCAACATTTTTTTCTACAGTGTATGTATGTATTAGAAGTATACACATTACTCAGATTTGAAAATGAGTGATGGCAATAAATAACCTCATAATGCAAAAGTTGAACTCCTCTGTGAAGAAGACTGCAGACATCCTGGAGGCACACGGATGTCCAGCATCTTAATCTCTATCTCCGCTCCCTAAGTCCCAGCTTCAGACGGCGCTAATGCATTCCTATGGCAACCGTGTCCTTCGTTGCAAACGTACGTAGGCTATGTGAAGTTCCTCTTATCTGTGTCCTGGCAGCCTTTCTCTGCAACACAATCACACTAAAATATCCCCTGAATTACTTTGAACAAAACAATAATTGGCATTTACTATTGGAGGAGATAAGCAAAAGGGGCATGTGTGAAATAGACAAACAAACAAAGGGAGAGTTGGAGGCGGCAGTGGAGTTAATATTGGTCCGGGGTCGGATTAAGAGACGTGCATTTTCTCCGAGTCCTAGTCCTATGAATAACTTTATCCAAAAAGGAGGCACTTCTGGCAATGAAAGCTGCAGAGGGTCAATGAAGAGAGAAATAACTGGGAATAAAGAGGACAGGCTTTGACGGCTTGAGACCACATTTTCATTTCATGGCCTGTGGGGGAAGCTGCGTACGTCGCGCTCTTCTGAATGTCTGCCTGGGACACAATGTACAGGCTGCGACAAGCAACTCACAGATACTTCTGCTGTTTTATTCCACTGTTGTTGTGGATAAAAGTTAAAAAGTGTAAAAGTGGATGTGAGCATTATTTTATGTGCAGTTTTACCAGAGGGATTTTGTGTTGTATGTGTGTCCAGCTTTAAGAAGGACAGGCTCGGGAGTTAGAGAGGGCACCTGTTCCTTATGCAGTCTGATTTTGTAGCCCAGCCACAGCAGGACTTCTGATTAAGATGAGGCCAGAGACAGGACAGGAGTTCAGCTTAAATCCTAAATCTGCACTAAACTCTGAGCATGTCAAAGCAGAGCAGGTGTATACTGAACACAAATAACTAATAATTTCATAAACTTTCTATTTAAGTCTGCAAATATGGCTATTATTTGCAAGGTTTTGTTGAATACAGTATAAGCTCTTACAGTTAGTCATTTAAAGATCTGCAACTCATTTCTTTTTATGATCAATTTTCTGATTTAAAAATGCTTCAGCTGTATTTTCTGGACTATAAGTCGCTCTGGAGCATAAGTCGCATCGGTCAAAAAATGGTCATGAAGAGGAAAAATCATAGATAAGTCACACTGGACTATAAGTTGCATTTATTTAGAAATTGATTTCACAAAATCCAAGACCAAGAACAGACATTTAATCTGAAAAAGGCAAGTTATTCAGCTACACAAGGGCACACAGAACAACAGGCTGGATAGGTGTCCAGTATGTTAACGTAACACATTAACAGTTATTCAGCTGCACAATAACATAAAGAAAGAATAAATTAACACAACAAGCCAGAGTCAAATAAGTTAGTTACCGGTAAGCAAGTTTACCAAGCTCCTGATCTTATTCTACATCACTGAATACTACTGACAGTAGTTGTCACAAACCTAGAGCGCCCTCTTACGGCGGTAAACGGTTTTGTTTACTCCTTGGTTCTTGTCAGTCAGTCATATATTTTGATAAATAAGTCGCACCTAAGTTATATTTCATGAATACCTATTGTATCTCTTCACTTTAAAGGTTAAGCCTGAATTTATGTTGCTCTGTTTGAGTTTATACTGTTTAGTAGGGATGTAACAATATCCAAATTTCATGGTATGGTATTATCACGATAATAATGTCATGGTACGATATTTATTGTGATATTGTAGCATGGCTCATGATGTTGTAGAAATGCTCACGAAAACAAAACATATTCTCTAAAAATGCCCTGATGAGCCTTTAGTGATTTAGTTATTGTGATATTTCAAAAGATTAAGACTGAAAACATTTTAAGTAACAATCATTTTGTTATGTTGGCTGCACTGAAACGGAGCAATGGATCATGGTCTATGTAGTTCACTCTACTTTTTTACCATTCTGCTACGATAATATTGTGAGACTTTTGATATTGCAGCATCACAATACTCGAAATATTGTTCCATCAATTTATTTTGCCTATGCAAACAATTTTTTTCATATCCTGTTCATGCATAAAACCAAATCTTACGTTTCTTTAATTAATTAAACTGTGGCTAGTAAAGACACTAACTGGCTAGCAACTTTTGACAAATACTAGCCACGGTGGCCAGTGAGCAAAAAGTAACATTTAGAGCTTACTTTAAAAATCCAACAGATTTTTACATTAGCTTTAAAAGTTTTGCAAACATTTCTCCATTTAATAATAGCTCAAAAGCATCACCTTTGTTGTACATACAAGCATTTTTATTTATGCAAGAACAGTAAATCTGTGAGTGCCACATCTGCTCAGTAAAGGATCTTGATTATGAGTAATGAGTGAACATATTGCGTTATTATATGTTGCAGCTACCTGTTTAAATTAACAAAGAAAAATGAGAAAAGCTATGCACCATATCTTTAAAAAGATATTTATCAACATTTCAGTATTATTTTCTCTTTTTACTTACACAGCAGAAGTAGACTTTGTGAACAAATCTTCATTTGTATGAACATGAAGATAGTAATCAAGCGATGAACCATATTTATTAGCTTTTGTTTCTGTAAAGTTGATGGAAAATGATGTTGAGCAGTCTTTGTCCAGCTTGGTAATTAACACACTCTTTGCAATTATTTTTCCTCTCCTTGTGTTTTTATACTAGAATGGCATTCATTAAAAGGACTTTCAAAGCAATAAAAATTGAAGGCAGACATCTAAATAGATGACGGGAATGCCATCATTTTTTTTAACTATGATTTAATTAAAAAATAAAAACATCCCTATTGTTGCGGGTTTATATTAAAAGACAACAGGAGGAGGATGAAAAATGTAGCAAATTAAGAAAAAGTCACTCAAAGTAGAAGTCTAGACATTGTGTTTTTGTCAGGGATTGAAAGGCATTCAGGAAAAGATTGGCACGGCCGCACAGAGGTGACCAGTGCCAGTGCGCGAATAACTAAAATCCAGACAATAATGGTTCCAGTCCCCAAGAGAATCCAGTGTCTTGCTTTTGTTTAGTAATATGGGTTACTAGATAAAAAAAAAGAAAAAAAAAGAGAGAAAGACAGTGCTGGTACTGCTTTGAAATACTTTATGGTGTTAGGTTTGTTAGTTAGTTTATTAATCCCAAAGTAATGGTTGAACTTTGATGAACATTTTCAGGAAAAGGCCAGTAACGGGCCAAGGAAGAAAATATTAGTTTTTGGCATGGAACGGGAACAACACCATCTGGATTTTAGAAATGTACAAAGATTTTGCAGCATTTGTGAGGCAGTGCCAGTCACACAAACATCAGCCAATGTGGTAAATGGACTCTGAAGATCAGGAACATCTCTGGTTTCAGTCCAGGTATGGGCGATATGTTCACTGCCTGGCCAAAGAAACAAAAAAAAATGTTTTCTATGACATGTATGAGTGAGGAGGTAGGACAAAAAGCCAAGGGAGACGCAACGCAAAAAAGCTTGGGAACCATTTAGATGATGATCAAATGATTAACAATTATTGGCAGGGTTCATACAGTTTTTTTTTTAACCAAGAATTTTCCATGACTTTTTTCAAAACCTTTGACTAAATTTCCAAGACCCTAAATTAACTTACACATTAATAAATAGTATTCAAAATGTCCAGCATGGGAGATTAGAAACACACTTTTGTTGCATTTTCATTTGTTAACAAACAGTTAGGGCTCTTCAGAAATATATTATTCCATTCATTTTACAGACTTATAGCCTACACACCACTGATGAAAAGCTTGCTAAGTTGGTTCAGAACGTATTTTTAAAAAAAGCAAATAAAGATTTAAAGTAATCATCTATGCTTTTTTAAAGAATTACCAAAAGCAAAAGCCAAAGACCAGCAAAAAATGATTTAGTTAAAATATTCGGACAAAAATATAGGTCAGATATATTTTTATTTTTTTAATAGTAGTGCCTGAATAGTTCCAAAATGTAAAGTTCATTTTAAAATTTGATGACTTTTCCAGGTTTTCCATGAACCCTGAATTGGATACACATTGACTTTATTTGTATTTTTTTTTAAAAATATATATAACTTTCTCTTCACCTTTAACAGGATTAATGTGAATAATCTGTGTCTAATGCTGTCCCTGCGCCGGCCAACCTGCCATGTAATAATCGCCTTATTGCCACTAATTATGAATACTGTCGGCTAATGTGTCGATGAAATGGGAGAATTACAGTTCTTCACTAATGAGCTCATGTAATTAGGCCATTAATTAACTCCAAAAAGGTAGGATATGTGAGGCGAACATGGCTGCGTTTGGACTTTAACGATTAGGACGGACAGTACAATCGATGGGGGACGGGATTGAGAGGGATTTGGGGCCGCGCTCTGTCGTCTGCAGCCGTTTCCATGTTCATGCAATAATGGATTTCATTTTCCTTTTTAGATTGTGTTCATATCAGCCGTATGCACTGAGGCTGATAATGCGTTCATTCAGAGCAGGCATAATCGACAGAAATCTGCGTTCAAAGTGGGGAAAAGTCTTAATCGGGGCGTTTATGTTCAGTTCCAGCGGGGTCCTGTCCTGCTGTTCGCTGATTTTCGATGTCCACCGGCGACTCTCTGTTGTTCAGGAGACAGAACCTCGTCTCGTCTCTGTGACTTCGCTCGATGTCGTCTGGAACCTTGTACATCGAGTTTGTCTGAAACAAAACAGAACAGATTCTGTGTTGAATGTGATATAGATGTTTGTTCATGTTGTCTTCATAAAGCTCAAATCTACGGTGGCCCAGAGGTTCAAAACAAATTTACAATTTTACAAATTCACAAAACACTTTTACAAATACATGAAACACTTACAAATGCACAAAACACTTCTACAAATTCACACAACACTTTTACAAATTCAAGAAACACTTTTACAAAGTCACAAAACACTTTTACAAATACACAAAACACTTTTACAAATACACAAAACACTTTTACAAATTCAAGAAACACTTTTACAAAGTCACAAAACACTTTTACAAATACACAAAACACTTTTACAAATTCACAAAACACTTTTACAAATTCACAAAACACTTTTACAAATACACAAAACACTTTTACAAATTCACAAAACACTTTTACAAATACACAAAACACTTTTACAAATTCACAAAACTCTTTTACAAATTCAAGAAACACTTTTACAAATTGACAAAACACTTTTACAAATACACAAAACACTTTTACAAATTCACAAAACTCTTTTACAAATTCAAGAAAACCTTTCCAAATACACAAAACACTTTTACAAATTCACAAAACACTTTTACAAATACACAAAACACTTTTACAAATTCAAGAAAACTTTTCCAAATTCACAAAACACTTTTACAAATACACAAAACACTTTTCCAAATTCACAAAACACTTTTACAAATTCACAAAACACTTTTACAAATTCACAAAACTCTTTTACAAATTCAAGAAACACTTTTACAAAGTCACAAAACACTTTTACAAATACACAAAACACTTTTACAAATTCACAAAACACTTTTACAAATTCAAGAAAACTTTTCCAAATTCACAAAACACTTTTACAAATACACAAAACACTTTTACAAATTCACAAAACACTTTTACAAATTCACAAAACACTTTTACAAATACACAAAACACTTTTACAAATTCACAAAACACTTTTACAAATACACAAAACACTTTTACAAATTCACAAAACTCTTTTACAAATTCAAGAAACACTTTTACAAATTGACAAAACACTTTTACAAATACACAAAACACTTTTACAAATTCACAAAACTCTTTTACAAATTCAAGAAAACTTTTCCAAATTCACAAAACACTTTTCCAAATTCACAAAACACTTTTACAAATACACAAAACACTTTTCCAAATTCACAAAACACTTTTACAAATTCACAAAACTCTTTTACAAATTCACAAAACTCTTTTACAAATTCAAGAAACACTTTTACAAAGTCACAAAACACTTTTACAAATACACAAAACACTTTTACAAATTCACAAAACACTTTTACAAATTCAAGAAAACTTTTCCAAATTCACAAAACACTTTTACAAATACACAAAACACTTTTACAAATTCACAAAACACTTTTACAAATTCACAAAACACTTTTCCAAATACACAAAACACTTTTACAAATTCACAAAACACTTTTACAAATACACAAAACACTTTTACAAATTCACAAAACTCTTTTACAAATTCAAGAAACACTTTTACAAATTGACAAAACACTTTTACAAATACACAAAACACTTTTACAAATTCACAAAACTCTTTTACAAATTCAAGAAAACTTTTCCAAATTCACAAAACACTTTTACAAATACACAAAACACTTTTACAAATTCACAAAACACTTTTACAAATACACAAAACACTTTTACAAATTCAAGAAACACTTTTCCAAATTCACAAAACACTTTTACAAATTCACAAAACACTTTTACAAATTCACAAAACTCTTTTACAAATTCAAGAAACACTTTTACAAAGTCACAAAACACTTTTACAAATACACAAAACACTTTTACAAATTCAAGAAAACTTTTCCAAATTCACAAAACACTTTTACAAATACACAAAACACTTTTCCAAATTCACAAAACACTTTTACAAATTCACAAAACACTTTTACAAATTCACAAAACTCTTTTACAAATTCAAGAAACACTTTTACAAAGTCACAAAACACTTTTACAAATACACAAAACACTTTTACAAATTCACAAAACACTTTTACAAATTCAAGAAAACTTTTCCAAATTCACAAAACACTTTTACAAATACACAAAACACTTTTACAAATTCACAAAACACTTTTACAAATTCACAAAACACTTTTACAAATACACAAAACACTTTTACAAATTCACAAAACACTTTTACAAATACACAAAACACTTTTACAAATTCACAAAACTCTTTTACAAATTCAAGAAACACTTTTACAAATTGACAAAACACTTTTACAAATACACAAAACACTTTTACAAATTCACAAAACTCTTTTACAAATTCAAGAAAACTTTTCCAAATTCACAAAACACTTTTCCAAATTCACAAAACACTTTTACAAATACACAAAACACTTTTCCAAATTCACAAAACACTTTTACAAATTCACAAAACTCTTTTACAAATTCACAAAACTCTTTTACAAATTCAAGAAACACTTTTACAAAGTCACAAAACACTTTTACAAATACACAAAACACTTTTACAAATTCACAAAACACTTTTACAAATTCAAGAAAACTTTTCCAAATTCACAAAACACTTTTACAAATACACAAAACACTTTTACAAATTCACAAAACACTTTTACAAATTCACAAAACACTTTTCCAAATACACAAAACACTTTTACAAATTCACAAAACACTTTTACAAATACACAAAACACTTTTACAAATTCACAAAACTCTTTTACAAATTCAAGAAACACTTTTACAAATTGACAAAACACTTTTACAAATACACAAAACACTTTTACAAATTCACAAAACTCTTTTACAAATTCAAGAAAACTTTTCCAAATTCACAAAACACTTTTACAAATACACAAAACACTTTTACAAATTCACAAAACACTTTTACAAATACACAAAACACTTTTACAAATTCAAGAAACACTTTTCCAAATTCACAAAACACTTTTACAAATTCACAAAACACTTTTACAAATTCACAAAACTCTTTTACAAATTCAAGAAACACTTTTACAAAGTCACAAAACACTTTTACAAATACACAAAACACTTTTACAAATTCAAGAAAACTTTTCCAAATTCACAAAACACTTTTACAAATACACAAAACACTTTTCCAAATTCACAAAACACTTTTACAAATTCACAAAACACTTTTACAAATTCACAAAACTCTTTTACAAATTCAAGAAACACTTTTACAAAGTCACAAAACACTTTTACAAATACACAAAACACTTTTACAAATTCACAAAACACTTTTACAAATTCAAGAAAACTTTTCCAAATTCACAAAACACTTTTACAAATACACAAAACACTTTTACAAATTCACAAAACACTTTTACAAATTCACAAAACACTTTTACAAATACACAAAACACTTTTACAAATTCACAAAACACTTTTACAAATACACAAAACACTTTTACAAATTCACAAAACTCTTTTACAAATTCAAGAAACACTTTTACAAATTGACAAAACACTTTTACAAATACACAAAACACTTTTACAAATTCACAAAACTCTTTTACAAATTCAAGAAAACTTTTCCAAATTCACAAAACACTTTTCCAAATTCACAAAACACTTTTACAAATACACAAAACACTTTTCCAAATTCACAAAACACTTTTACAAATTCACAAAACTCTTTTACAAATTCACAAAACTCTTTTACAAATTCAAGAAACACTTTTACAAAGTCACAAAACACTTTTACAAATACACAAAACACTTTTACAAATTCACAAAACACTTTTACAAATTCAAGAAAACTTTTCCAAATTCACAAAACACTTTTACAAATACACAAAACACTTTTACAAATTCACAAAACACTTTTACAAATTCACAAAACACTTTTCCAAATACACAAAACACTTTTACAAATTCACAAAACACTTTTACAAATACACAAAACACTTTTACAAATTCACAAAACTCTTTTACAAATTCAAGAAACACTTTTACAAATTGACAAAACACTTTTACAAATACACAAAACACTTTTACAAATTCACAAAACTCTTTTACAAATTCAAGAAAACTTTTCCAAATTCACAAAACACTTTTACAAATACACAAAACACTTTTACAAATTCACAAAACACTTTTACAAATACACAAAACACTTTTACAAATTCAAGAAACACTTTTCCAAATTCACAAAACACTTTTACAAATTCACAAAACACTTTTACAAATTCACAAAACTCTTTTACAAATTCAAGAAACACTTTTACAAAGTCACAAAACACTTTTACAAATACACAAAACACTTTTACAAATTCAAGAAAACTTTTCCAAATTCACAAAACACTTTTACAAATACACAAAACACTTTTCCAAATTCACAAAACACTTTTACAAATTCACAAAACACTTTTACAAATTCACAAAACTCTTTTACAAATTCAAGAAACACTTTTACAAAGTCACAAAACACTTTTACAAATACACAAAACACTTTTACAAATTCACAAAACACTTTTACAAATTCAAGAAAACTTTTCCAAATTCACGAAACACTTTTACAAATACACAAAACACTTTTACAAATTCACAAAACACTTTTACAAATACACAAAACTCTTTTCAAAACAAATCAAGTTGCTAAAGGAAAGGGAATGTCCCGATTACCTGAGGTGAGGAAACTGTCAATCAGAACTTTGCCAGTTTTCCAAGAGTTTTGTTGCATCGCTAAAGTAAAACCACAAAAAGGGCAAAACATTGCTGTAAAGTCCTGCTCCTATTAGTATTTGATTTGTCCGGAGACCGCTTCTTTTTCGCCACTCCTGGCAAAGAATTTGTAAAAGTGTTTTGTGAATTCGCAAAAGTGTGTAGTTTTTCTCACACAAACGCGTGCACATAACTTCAAAGTGCTACTCAATAATTATAAACCAAATCAGCATCATCTAACAACCTGACAACGACAAGAGGCGAACAATACCAGAAAGAGCAGAGATCAGTCCTGTTAGCCTAAAGTTACAGGTCATGTTTTGTAAGCGAGGTGGAGAAATGTGGGGGTTACCTTTTTATAAATGAAGCTCACGTCTCTGTTGTTCCTTTCAGCGAGGCAAAGGTGTTAATAAAACACGTTAATCACTCTGTCACTGTAGTCCGCTGGTTTCTGTGTAACGTCTGATTAAAAACACAGCCAATGCGTTCATGCAAGTTTGTCCTAAAAACTTTGGAGAAAAGATTTAATCCTGCACCGCTCTGCTCCAGGTGTAATGGTGAGTTAAGTTCATGTCAGTGTCTTAGAAAAATCCTGCAAAGATTATCATTAATAAACAAGTTTGGTCATGATAGTTTGTTTTTAGTATTGCTATCACTCAAAAGTAAAGACATAGGTGTGCGTGCTCTGTGATTGGACAAACACAGGACTCAAACATTCTGGCCCCTAATGCTGTAAATAGGAGTTTAATTCATTAATTTTAATTAAAAATAGCCCCTTTTCTGTTTTTTTGCACCAGTATTGGTTTATTAAAAAAAAAAAAAAAAAAAAAAAAAATAGTGAGCATGTAGCCAATAAAATAGATTGAAGATTAGAATCTCATTTAAGACACATAAGAGTAAAAAATATAGATTAATTTACTATAAAAACTAAGCGACAATTCATGTTCATAAGCATAATCATAACATAAAATACCTTTAATTATTGCTTTTTTGCACTGATTTAAATCTCTGTCATTTGTCCTTAGTTCTGCATTGCCTTGTATTTTGTTTTGCTTGCATTTTGAATACATATATATATATATAATAAAATAAATTGTCCTCTCGCCCTCCGTGGGCGGTTTCATCCATCCATCCAAGCTCGGGTCCTCTACCAGAGGCCTGGGAGCTTGAGGGTTCTGCGCAGTATCTTTGCTGTTCCTAGGACTGCGCTCTTCTGGACTGAGATGTCTGATGTTTTTCCTGGGATCTGCTGTAGCCACTCTTCCAGTTTGGGGGTTACTGCCCCGAGTGCTCCGATGACCACGGGCACCACTGTTGCCTTCACTTTCCAGGCCTTCTCAAGTTCTTCTTTGAGGCCTTGGTACTTCTCCAGTTTCTCGTGTTCCTTTTTCCTGATGTTACAATCGCTTGGTATTGCGATGTCAGCCACAACGGCTTTCCTCTGCTGTTTGTCCATCACCACAATGTCCGGTTGGTTTGCCACTACCATTTTGTCTGTCTGGATCTGGAAGTCCCACAGGATCTTAGCTCGGTCATTCTCTATCACCTTTGGAGGTGTTTCCCATCTTGACCTCGGGACTTCCAGACTGTACTCTGCACAGATGTTCCTGTACACTATACCAGCCACTTGGTTATGACGCTCCATGTATGCTTTCCCTGCCAGCATCTTACAGCCTGCAGTTATGTGCTGGATTGTCTCAGGGGCCTCTTTGCACAGTCTGCACCTGGGGTCTTGTCTTGTATGGTAGATCTTGGCCTCTATTGCCCTGGTGCTCAAGGCCTGCTCCTGTGCAGCCATGATCAGTGCCTCTGTGCTGTCCTTCAGTCCAGTCCTTTCTAGCCACTGGTAGGATTTCTCGATGTCAGCCACTTCAGTTATCTGTCGGTGGTACATCCCATGTAGGGGCTTTTCCTCCCATGATGGTTCCTCCAGCACCTCGTCCTCTGTTTTCCACTGCCTGAGACATTCACTGAGGACTTCATCTGTTGAGGCCATCTTCCTGATGTAGTCAAGGATCTTGGATGTTTCATCCTGGACAGTGGTTCTGACACTCACTAGTCCTCTGCCTCCTTCCTTGCGCTTAGTGTACAGTCTCACAGTATATATATAGCAGTAGCATATTATAGCATATATATATATATATATATATATGTATGTATATATATATATATATATATATATATATATATATATATATATGTATATATATATATATATATATATATATATATATATGTGTGTGTGTATATATATATATATATATATATATATATATATATATATATATATATATATATATATATATATATATATATACATTTTTTGCATATCATTCTTGTCTGTCACATGTATCAATTAAAATTAGTGAAAGAATATAAGAATTCCGCAACAAATATGTCAAAAATGAGCACCTGTCCTAACATTTGCAACTCCCTTATGAACAAAATTATATATGAATATGGGTAAAGTGGGACAGTTATGTTTGTAATGATTATCTTTTTCTTTTACTAAAAACAAACAAACAAAACAAACAAACAAACAAAAAACAACACAGCTGATAATAAGAATGTGCAGAATTAAAAATCATAGGTTCTGTGGGTATGGCATCACTTCTTGGTCTGTGGCAAATCAAAATCTACAGGACGGCAGTAAAAAAGTGAAGGTTTGTACAATCACAGAGCAACTTGGAATGAATGAGCTTAAGATTATAACTTTTAAAAACTAAAACACATTTAGTTTTTTGTAAAATGATTATTAATTGGAATACATTCATTAATAAAAACTCTAAAATGTACATGTTTTTCTTAATATATGTGATTTTGACATGTGTGCTTGTCCTAAACTTTTCAGCCATTTAACTTAATGTAATGTTTGTTTTTTCCTCAAATATGAGCAGTTTAACTATAGTTTTAAAATGAGAATTTACTTAAATATCAAGTTTTTCAGTCAGGTTTTAAATTTGTAGTTCGTCATGAGTTATCATATATTGATGTTTAGCCATATTGTTCATATTAATATAAATTATTATATTAAATTTTGTGTTCCTTAATGGTGGTTGTTATTTGCAGCCTGTTTAAAATGCATAATTATTGTTTTTTATATTTGAGTGTGTTTTTATACCAAATTTTCCATATGTTTAAGTGTCCGACTTTGTCAATACTGCCTCTAAAAAGGTCAGTCTGTGTTTAAGATTTAACTTTATTCCCATCTGTAATGTGTGGCTGAGATCTTAAGCTGTTTAAAAATGTATTACGTCAAAGGCTCTAGCTTTCAAATTGAATTTTACATAACACGGAAACTGCATTTTCAAAAAGTGTCCCTTTTTTTGCAGCTGCTAAAATGAAAAAAGTAAAAATCATGAAGTAGTTACAAGATTTTAAATTCATTCGCAGTGTTATTTAAAACGTCGTTCACATGGAAAATGCTGCTCTGCCTCATTCAGGGCCATACAATGAGCTGTTCCATAATAATCCAGTTCGGCAGTATCCAGATAATTGTCGAGGGACTGTGTCTGGCCTCAGGGGTTAGTGCTGTTCCACACTTTGTGCACCATTTTGCCGCCTGTAATTGAATTGTAAAAAGTGCAGTTAATTAAGTGATTAGCACAGGGAACATGAGAGCGATCTGGAAACACAAAGATGGCCTGAAGGTGGACCGTTCGACCGCTGACCTCCTGCACACGGCTCTCAGCTGCCAACCATGTGTGAACCTCACTGCTTATAAGCTATAGCAGTGCATTATAATACACAGTTACTGGTTTTAAATAACATTGTTTCCCAGCCAATATACAAATTATTCTAACCTAATCCAGGTGTGTGTCAGTAAATTAGAATATTGTGGAAAAGTTATTTTATTTTTAGTTCAGTTCAAAGTGAAATACGTAATTTATTCCGTAACCAAAGAGAAAAATATGTCTTTATTTAAACTGTATATAAATATTTGTTTATTTTATCAGTAGGCCTAACTTATAAAATTAGAATCTGACATACAGGGTTTCTGTGGGGTCTTAAAAAGTCTTAAATTAAAAAAAAAAAAATCTGAATTTGAGGTCTTAAAAAGTCTTACATTTGCAGACATGTGGAGTATTAGGTCTCAAATACTTTTAGTCAGGTCTTAAATCTGTAATGTACGTTTGATGCGTTCACAGCTGATTCTAAAATGCCCACTTTAATGCTCAAAGTTGTTTTACTGTTGCTGATTTAAGAGCTCAGATCTTTTCTGACCGAGACCAAAATGCTTTGCAGCACTCATTGTTGCAAATGGTCACAATTAAGTGGCACATATGACTTGTTCAGTGGTAGGCAACCCCTGGCCCGCGAGCCAAACTTGGCCCTCAGTCAGATAAAGTTGGCCCTCATCATCTTTTTAGCTGACGTCCACGTTTATTAATTGCTATTACTTGATAGCATTTAACCCCATGCAGTTTACAGAGAATGAGGCGCTGTTAGACTCTGTATGCAGACATACAGCTCTCTGTCATGGTTTCATGGTTTTAGTTGTCTCCAACCAATAAACAGTAAGCATTCTATCATGTGACCTCCTTCTGTCATGGCTACCTTTGCCTCTATCCAATAAGTAGCCAATGTTTATTTAGTTTACTGTGTACAGATGTAGCAAAACAGGAGGTGGTGTGGTTGGGGTGAGGATTTGTTGAGGTTTGTATTTATTTATTTCTAAAGTATTTATTTATTTATTTATTTCATTATATAAAAGAGGAAAAAAAAGCAGAAATGTTTACATGGCAGCATGAAGTTTGAATGAAAAGGAGCAGAGAGAAAAAAAAAATCTTATATTTTCTGCCCCTTTTTAAAAAAAAATATTTACATTTCACATTTAATTTTCATTTTAGCATCTCACCATAACTGAATTTAATTTTTAAACTTTACCAAAACTTTATCACAGACCACTACTTTAATTTACATTTTGATAACTAATAACTGTTTATTATCTATATATCTTGTATGTGTAATTGAACATGATAATAAATGTTTATTTAAAGCTGATAAGGAACCATGTGTGAATGTGAGTGAATGGGGACTACGGATGGAAATTAGCTCTGAGCTATAATCCGGTGTATTTACAGCACTAGCTGCTGTTCATTAATACACGCTGTCCCATAAAAAAAAAAAAAAAAAAAAAAAAAAAAAAAAAAAACATGACAGAGAACTGTGTGTTCATTCTTGTGGCCCGCCACCTGGTGGTTCAAAAATACTTGGCCTGACTGTAATTAAACTTGCCTACCCCTAGCTTTGTGCACAGTGCATGCTTAGTAAATCTCTAAGTCTTAATTTTCTTGAATGATGAGCTGATGAGGGCTTTAAAAAGTCTTAAATTCAACTCAATGAACCCTGCAGAAACCCTGTACATACACAATCATCATGATAATCATATTATACTGTATATGTTCCACTTCTTGAATTGAAGCAATGAAATAATTTACCTTTTCCCCAATATTCTAATTTACTGACATGCTCTGTGCTTGTTCAATAACCTTAAATATAATTACAGAGCTGCATGCACATACAAAGCAAAACATCTCAAGCCTTATGTTCATTATTTTTGTTTACAAGTGATTAGAAAATGGAAAAATGCCTTTCTTGTCAGACATATGTTCTCATATTTCATAAAAACACTACACCAGAGACTGTTTTATAATCAAAGCTAAAGACACTCCAAGAAATAAGAAACACTGTCTGCCAACATCTTCTTATAGCTCTAATTACAAATTCCTCCCATGGTTTGACGTCCTCTCATTGGTTAGCCACTGACGTAACAACGAAACCTCAGTAAAGTGTAATCTCAGGAGAATACCGGCAATAACATACAAATCTTTTGAAGTAGGGCCGAGCGAGAGAGCCCAAGAGAAATCCACACACGGTGGAGAAGAACATTCAAACGTTAACCTAAAAGCTCCTGTGGGGTCTGAACCCAGGATCAGCGGGACCCAGTGAGCCAACGCAAGTAAAAAACAGCCCTCCACAGAGCATTAAGTTCAAATCAACCCGGATTTGAGCAATGCATTCAGATGTGCTTTGGTGCACAAGCCAGTTTGGCAAATACTGGACAATCTGTGCGCAGTTTTGTCTTTTTAATTTGACAGTAGCGGATCTCTGTTGTCCAATTAGCACTGCAAAGCCACATCATATTAACTCCGAAATTGCTATTAAGCTGTGCTACTTACTGACAAATCATCTCGCTACTGTCCTCCATGTTTTCCAAAGAATTCTTTTAGCATCATCAAAAGTTCATCCCTGTTAAGTTCCAACTTTCACACTTTAACAACTTTTTCTGATGCGATCAAAACTTAAAGTCATTTGTTAAAGCAACACAGTGGGACTTTTGCTTTCTCTCTTGGACTCTTTCTCTGCCCGGTAAGACTCCAGAAGTCTAATTTTAACAAGAAGAAAAGGTGTCATAGTTGTAGTTTTACTGAAATGAACTAAAGTAATGACAAAGAGAACAGCAATGTTTTAGTTAGCATTAGTGTTATTGTTTGAAAATTAAAAAGATGAAGTGTACGAGGTTGATGAGACACATCATTTAGTTTATATATTATTTACAGTAGGCCTATCTTATACAATGTTAAACTTACATAATATCACACAATCATCATAATAATCATATTATTCTGTATGTAGCAATGAAATTATTTACCTTTTCCCCATTATTCTAATTTATTGACATGCTCTGTGTTTCTTCAATAACTTTAACCCTTGTGCCCCAATGAGGACAAATGTTTCCTTTTCAAGTTTAATTTTTTTGTGTGTGTATTTTATCACCAATGTTGATTTTCTAAACATAAATCTAATATTTCTTTATTTTCACTCTCTCTCAAAGTGTCCTTGTCAACAAAACATCATGAGAAATGTTTTCATTCATATTTTTTTTCTATTTATTTATTTATTTATTTATTTTTGCATAAATCTTTTAAGCACTTCTTAACCCTTGTTATGCCAATGTATGTAATAGCATCACAATGTATTTTTATTTTTTTGTAAAAACAGACACAAAAATATGAAATATTTCCAATATTCTCAAAGCAAAGTGGATTTTTTTTAAGGGAAGGGTTATTTCAGCCTTGGGTTTGTCAAAGATTACCAACAACATTTATTTAGATGGATTTGGGATTTTTTTTTTTTGCACAGGAAAAAATGATCCCTAAAAATAAACGTTAATCTCTGACAAACCCAAGGCTCTAATAACCCTCCCCTTAAAAAATCCACTTTGCTTTGAGAATATTAAAAATATTAAATTTTTTTGTCTAGCAATTGAGATGCTATTACATACGCTATTCTGAAAATAATCAAATATTTGATATTTATGGTCAGGACACAAGTTGATTAAAAGATTTATGTCAAAAAAAGTGGAAAAAATATGAATGTATATAATTTTTATGATGTTTTGTGATGGGGACACTTTTGCCACTTAACAAGAGCAACATAGCTTTTGAAAATTGGGACACAAGGGTTGAATTAAATTAAAGATCATTTAAGGATGCAATGTAAAAAATAGCATTTATGCACAGACAGCAAAGATCCCCAGCCACATGTTCATCATGTATGGATATAATCTCAATATAATATCTTAATAAAGTAGATATTCATAGCTGATAGGACGATAACGATAAGCACGATAAGATGTAGCATTAAAATCATTTTCAATACATTACACAGACACACCATTGTCTCAAAATGGAGTCCAAACGCTGTATTTTTATCTGTCCCCAGGCTGTGGCTCTGCAGGGGCTGTGATGTGAGCTAACGGCAGGTGAAGGGGGAGCGTGCGCGAGGTGAAGGGGGAGCGTGCGCGAGGTGAAGGGGGAGCGTGCGCGAGGTGAAGGGGGAGCGTGTGCGAGTAGAAACAGGTTGGCTTCTGAGATGTGAGCTTGTCTCGGGTGTCATGCTGGTCACACAGCGCCTCTCGGCCCGGTGTCCGTCATCATAATGAAGTATCAGGAGAGGCCCGGTGCTACCATTACACAGATGTATGTGAGGGATGGACTGAGGGGCGAGAATGAAACAGCGCTGTGTGAACATGGGAGGAAGACATAATCTGTGAGTTGTGACCAGAATAAGATCAAGCAAGTGTGTGTCAGAGATTGGATTTGTTCCCACTGTTGGCCACTCGACTGAGGATCGACTTTGACATCAGGATTGTTAACAAAATGCACACAGCCAGAAGGACAAAGTAACGAGAAACATAATAATTTATTACCTAAAGTTCACTTTGGGGGGATAATTTGTTTTCAAAAATCATAGTGTACCGTATTTTCCGCACTATAAGGCGCACCTAAAAGCCTTTAATTTTCTCAAAAACAGACAGTGCGCCTTATAATCCGATGCACCTTATATATGGATCAATGTTGGTTAATTATGGCTACCGTATTCAGGGGGCGTCGCCGGAGTGACAGCGGTAAAAACGGTAAAGGGGAATTCCAGTCCCAGCTGTTCATGTGTGCCATAGGCGTGTTTATGGATCCTGCCGCAAAAGAACAAGGAGGCGCGGCCTTTGCTCCATCTCAGTAGAAGAGTTGCGACATTGAGGGGACAGAAAACTGAGCGCTCGAACGCTGTTCATGTAGCTTTGAACTGTGACAAATGGAGTTGGAAATACATTGTTTTCAACGAGGGAGTTGTAAGAACGCTGCTTTGTATTCTATTAATAAAGTTTGACTGACTGACTTATCTGACTGTTTTATTGACATTCCCTATAGCGCAGCACCATCTAGTGGATGCGCCTTATAATGCGGTGCGCCCTATATATGAAAACAAAAAAGAAAATGAAAAAAAGTTTTAAAATAGGCCATTAATTGAAGGTGCGCCTTATAATCCGATGCGCCTTATAGTGCGGAAAATACGGTATTTATTTAATATATTTATACTAGACAACATTAAGTACATTTTTGACAAACAAAATAGATAAATAGATTCTTCATTAACATTTCACATGGCTTACTGTTTGTGTTTTTGTTTGTATGTATGCCTCTACAAAACTGTGTTTAACTTTCTGGAGAGCGTGTGGTGGCACTCATGGTTTTTGAGCTGCGGCCCGGAGTCTTGCTCCAAACAAATTTTTACGCACTCTTTCACAGATCTTTACTTCTGAGAGACTCTCCCTCTCTAAGACTTCCCTTTTATAGCTAATCATGTTACAGACCTGAAATCTATTAACTTAATTAGTTGCTAGATCTTCTCCCAGCTGAATCTTTTGAAAATTTCTTGCTTTTTCAGCCATTTGTTGCCCCTGTCCCAACTACTGTGAGACCTGCAGCATGCAGCAAATTTGAAATGAGCTCATTCTGTGCATAAAAGTGTAACATTTCTCAGTGTAAACATTTGTTATGTTATCTATGTTCTGTTGTGAATAAAATATTGAATCATGTGATTTTAAAGTTTTATAGTTTTCATTTTATTAAAATTTTAAAAATGTCCCAACCATTCTGAAATTCAGGTTGTAGATAGATAGATGATAGATGAGTCCTTTGCATTGACAGCAGTTTAAGTACGTGTTTGAAAAAACACACAACATAACCGAACAAAGAAAAGTAAAGCACAAACAAGTTCAGAAGCATACACACAGCATACACATCATCAGCTTTCCATGTCTTTTCACACCTGCACAGAGGATGCTCAGGGTGTGAGAAACCGCTCTGGACATGAAACATGTCCAAATGAAAAAAGTGGGGGAGTTTGTGTTTAAATTATCAGGCGCCCTCAAGGTTTCAGGAGAGCGTGTGGGTGACGGTGATGTGTGTGAAAGGTTTCAGTGAGCGACAGAGATGAAAGTGCAGAGACTTGGCTGCCTTTGACTGACACCTGTATCACTCATTAAAGAAGTCACTTTAAACTTACGTATAAATAATGAGGCCAGTCTCAGTGCTGAGGCATGCTGGGTAATCTTACACAAACTGCTGGACTGCTCATTCAGGTCTGAGGAGCACTGAGTCCAGTGACCCACTGAGACCGCCAGAATACTTATTTTTCTCTTCTGTTCAAAGAATGAGTCTGCTTCGTTTGAGTGGGTTTGTTTGAATGCGGTCGTTACGTTGGACACCGTCAGAACTTTAGAGTTGTTAAAATGGTAACAGGACACATCTCCGACTCGGACGTGCTGCAGATTAATGGCTGTGATAAACCGGTGTCAACTCAACTTACCTACTTTCTAAAATAAAGAGGCTAATGAATCTGCACGGCATAACTCTCAAACAATAAAATAAATACCTTGCTTTCACAAAGTTAAGTTTGAAGTTAAATAATGAAGTGCCCTTTAAAGAAAGAGGTAAACTGGGTTGGATAGTAACTAGATACTTTTACTGAGGCAATTTACTTTTAAATTGCAAAACACAATTTCTATTATGTCACTTTTTTTCAAATTTAAATCTCTGATATGACTTTTGTACATTTGACTTTACACATTTGTATGGGCAGCAGTGCTACTTGTGCCAAGAAATGTGCAAGAAGAGCATGTGATACCTAATTAGCCAAAGGACATCCTATCCATGTTTGACTTAGAGCAGTAGCACTCGGGCTGCAGCCTCCTGTGATCAGCCTAATTTGTCTGTGTGCCCTGACACCGGCCTTGTGACTTCTTAAGACGAAGGACTCAATGGCGTGCCAACAGTCAGACTGCATGCAAAGAAGCTCCTCAAAAAACAACGCTTGCTGACCAACTGTGAAAAATCTTAGGTTCAGCAGATTACTACATTAACCTCTAGCCCATGGTCACGCCTTAAGACTCGGGTAATGAAGCATTATTTGGCCGAGCACAATCCCAGACCCAAGTGGGAACTCCTCTGGGCTTCGTCGTATTTGCGAGGAAAAGAGTAGCTTTGACAGTTTCCTCTTTTATCAAAATTTTAGAACATGTTTTACTTTAGCCGTAGGCAGCTTTGGATAAAAAGTGGATATGTGATATGTTTGCAGATGCTGAAGAAATCCAAGGAGAAAAGGCCTCATAACTGTTGATAATGTAAAACAATATTAGTGAAGATACGCTGACAATAGCAGAGCAGCTGGCCTTGATAGTATTTTTGCAGAAACCACAGAGGCTGAATAGCACATTGTGTTTGTGCGCACCTGTTTCTATTATTGCTTTACAGTAAACAGTGAAAAGAAATGTTTCAAAGTCATTGTCTTTGTCTCGGTTACTGTGATGTGAATGGTGCTGGAATTACATTGAACTAAAGTGTTTTTTTTTTTCATGCAACGCACTGTACACACTGTAACCACACACAGCTGAGGCAGAGGTGAAGGAGTGGGCTGTAAAGAGAGGTCAAAGGTCAGTGCTCGGAGCAGAACACGCTCTGCCACAAACACTAAGCTCGGCTGTGTTCACGACGGACAGTGAGCGCACAGCTTTGGCCGACAGCAGCAGAAAGGGTCAGAATCATCAGGACTGTAAATGAAATGAAGTAAATACTTTCATTTGATCACAGCGCTGGTTTAGGTAATAATTAATTAACGATTACTATTATTAAATGGTTTTAAAGCACGACTCAAAGTTGCCGCGGAGTGCATTAAAACCTTTAGAATTCTCCATGACATTGAGATAACACTGACTTATACACACTAACCATTTTCATACAAATTGAACTGAAATAAACTTGAGATATAGTTTACCTTGAAACAAAAAAAAAAAAAAAAACAAAAAAAAAAAAAAGAAGAAGATCAGATATGGAAAATTGGACTCTTTGCAGCTTGATAGTTTACTATTTGGCACCGCAATTACACATCACAAGATAAAGCAGCATCAAATTACATTGTAATTAAAGGTGCTATCAGTAAGTTCTGGGGGGAATACATCATAAAAAAATGACTAATTTGTGTCCCCAGATAATAAGTAAACATGTTTAAATCAGATATTTGTTTTGCTGATAACAACAGTA
Organism: Bostrychus sinensis; assembly: GCA_020698575.1. NCBI lineage: Eukaryota > Metazoa > Chordata > Actinopteri > Gobiiformes > Eleotridae > Bostrychus > Bostrychus sinensis. The sequence goes on from CM036239.1 coordinate 8,352,321, forward strand.
CAGTTGATTTATTCACAAGTAAAAAACTATTTTTGTCACGTCAAGTTGTTGATGTTTGGATGTTTGTAATGACATGACTCGGTATTAGTAAAAAAAAAAAAAAAAAAAAAAAAGACCAAATAAATAAATAAATAAATAAATATACATGCATCGGCAATGCCTTTGAGCAGTGGGGAAGGATGAAAGTAGAAAGAAGTCTATTTTGAGCATCTTTGCAATAAAGCAGTGCTAACTTGGCGCAGGGACCAGTGTTGTAGAAATAACTTAGCAAACCATAGAAATACGAGGTTTTTCATTTACCACACTTTCTGTGAGCCCATGCAAATGTTCACCAACTTACCACTGCAGGACTTAGCCATGGACGACACGTGTTAGTCTCTATAAGAGGGGGAGCTTGCTGTATCTGGCAACCCATGAGTAGGGATGTGCGGATCTATACCAAAAGTATCAATATCTTCAATTCCTGTGATTTAATTGTGTTTAATTGATACCAAACTGAAAGTATCCATACTTTAGTAGTAATGACAAACAGTGTTATCAGTAAAATACAAATTCTCCACAGGATCCTTCCTGTGTGCTCTACAATGGCAGGTCCAACCCAATCCACTGTGTTCTGCTGCTCCATTATTTGTAACATGTATATGCATATAGGCTTTTATAATCAACAAAAAATCAATGACTATAGAAGATAAAACAGTGGGGGGTGGTATTGAAATTGGTATTGATTGGTATAAAATTGAAGGTGAGAAAGCTGGTATCGCACATCACTACTCATGAGACCAATGTTTTGAATTTAACACAGTAGAGGTTGCATTTTACTGATAATACCTTTTAAATAAATAATGCTGTCAACATGTCATTAAATGGCTACTGTGCTTTGGCCTCAAGAAGGTTTTATCTGACGTTACATTGTGATGCTCCCTCATTGTTTTCTATGGGTGGCACAGTGGCATAGTGGTTAGCACTCCTGTCTCACAGCAAGAAGGTCCTGGGTTCAATTCCTGGACCAGGTGGGGTTTTTCTGTGTTTAGTTTGCATGTTCTCCCCATGTCTGCGTAGGTTTCCCCTACCACTAAAAACACATACAATAGGTCCACCATGGGGCCAGGACTCCCCTGCAAAAGATATTCTGAATCTCAGTGTGACTTTCAAGGTTAAATAAATAAATCAAATTTAAGGAACGTTCTTTTTTCCTCCACCATTAAGATCAATAATTTCCAATAATTTTCAGTCGTTCTTGTGTAAATCAAACTTTGGTGTGGGAGATGATAGCAAGATCATTAAATCCAAATCAATCAAAAGAGCTTTTTATTTACATCCAGTTCCTTTTATTGTCTGTATAGAGGGTAGGAAACAGCTCACTGCAGTAACACCGTGCACGTGTAAGCAGAGGACCCAGATTTAGATCACAGCTGCCCCCTACCTTTGTGCCAGTCAGATAAATGCTTGACACACGATGCTGTTTTAACCCAAATTACCCCTGAGCCTCAGATCTCTCAATGGCCTCATTAACAGAGACGCACTGTGATGCCTTTCAAGTTGTGCATGTAAACACAGAATATTGTTTGATTAAAACAAAGACAAAGATAAAATCAGTGGCGGGAGGCGATTAAAAATAAAATAATAATCAGAGGCTTTGTAATCAATTAAGCCCAAATAGCAATATTTATATGTCAGAAATAAAATATATGAACTTATTTGTATGTTCTGGCATATTTTAAATTAATTTCAAACTAACAATGTTAAATGTTAAGAGAAAAAAGTAAAAACAAGGAGCTATGCTTTTATTGATATTTTGAAACCAATCTGGGTCACCTCTAGAACTGTATTTTATGTTTTACAAGCTTTAAAAACATTATCTGGCTATAAGAAAGCATTTATAATAAGTACTAATGGTGCCATAAAGAAACAGGTGAAAAGACCAGCAGAGGGCAGCAGTCTCTGAGAGCTGCCGTCTTATTTTTATTTTATTTACTTGTTTATTTAAACAGGGACAGTACACATTAATTAATAAACATTTCTGTAAATGTGCCAGTGTTTGCTACAGAGCTAATTTTAACTGTTAGTGCTGTAAAAAGTGCCAGCAATAGAGAAAACCACCACCACAACATCAAAGGTTAGTACATAAAAAATACAAATACATATAATAAATTAGCAAAAGTTAGTAGGCTACATAAAAGCGTACACACACGTTCAGCAAAGCAACATTGAGCGTAACACCTGCAACATCTAAGCATCAGTGACATAACATGAGACCAAAGAATAATTCTTCTGAACATAATTTAACAAATAAATGGATCTTCACTTTCTTAAACTTTTTTGATGCCCTTTTACTACAAAATGAAAAATGTCTGTGAGGATCCAAACAGTGCTGTACATTGTTTTTTGGATAAATGAATAAGAGCAGACTGGATGTAGAGGGCGTGCTGATTCTTCCTGGAGTGGGAGTGGAGAGTTTTGAGGTCTCAGAAAGGCCACACCAGAGAACAGAGGATGTGTGAATGAAGCACAACTCCAGGTATGTTTTTGTAGAGGGAACATTATAACATGATCGAAAGCTCAGAAAAGTCAATTTTGCATGACACAGCCCATTTAAAACAAAGAATAAAACCTCAGCCTGGCTCTGGGAACTTCTAACACGTCCCAACCTTAACAAATACTAAACAATCAGACCATGCACCAATTTGTTAAATATATTCCTATTTTTTTTTAATAAATATAGGTTTCCTCCCTGAAGAGCAGGACTGGAACGATATGCTTTTATCACAATATGATATAACACTGGTCTACAGCAAAATGCTTCCGGAACAAAAGTAGTGAAATTTTTCTTGGATTATGTCACTAATAAAGAAAAAGTAAGTGAGAAGTGCAGATTGGCTATAGTTTCCAAGAAACAGTATTGGGTCAAAATAGGAAATGTATGCAAAATAAGGCAAAAACGGTGTTTATCAGAAGGTACAGTGTCTACAAGCAACCAGTTCTATCTGAAAGCTGCACATTCAATACATTCATTTTAATATGTCTAGAGTTTTGACATAAAATGTTTTGTTTTTATTTGCAGAAATCTCTGTCTTGGAAGTGGACAAAATGCATGCATGTAGAGAAATTAAATATTTTCAAAATATAAATATTATTTTTAAGCAAAAATGCCTAAATCTGTTGTATAAACAGATGTGATTTTGATGTGAAACAATATCATTAAATATCTTGAATACATTAGCTAACAGCACAGTTATCAATTGATTTTCAGTTCATCTTATCAAAATAAATGAGATTTAGCCACTTTTATCTCAGAAGCAGATTGAGTCCAAAAATGTGTAGACCAGTGTAATCACAATACTTTATACTTACTTACTTACTTACTTTATACTTATACTTTAATTACTATATCAGCATTATTATGCATAACATCACAGACATATTGAAAGTTTCAATATTTGGCAAGTGCTGATACTATTGCTTTATAAAATATTGTGATATATCATCTCTCAAAAAAATTAAAAAATAATAAAATAAATGACCAGCCCCGTCCAAGAGACTTGTTTCATTTACAATGATGTGACATAAGATGCTAAAAAATACAAAATAATATTTTAGTTTGTAGTGGCGGCTGCTGGTCTTTAATGCAGGGGAAGCTCAGAACATTTAATCCTGGGCTAACTAGCAGCTGGTCTCCCTACAGTGTTGATATTAACTAAATGAACAAACAAAACTAAAACAAGATGCAAACTCAACAGTTCTATAAGTGTTTATGTAGTGTGAAGTATGTAGAAACGGTGAAAATGAAGTAAATCACTTTGATTTAGGCTGCACAGCTCCTTCAGCTCACGTCTGTCTCCTCTGTTGCTCCAATTCATCACCTGCTCTGAAGCCGCTGAAGCCGCCATAGGCGCTCGCAGGACTGTCTGTCAAAATCTTCCGCCAGTTCCGCCAGTCATCATTGATCAGCCAGCGTCGCAGCCATTTTGGCACATTTATTCAATCACCGACTTGCATTTTTGCTATAAAAAGAAAACAGCTTGTTTTCCTCTCATAGGGAGCCACTGAAGCTCAGGGTCGTGATGATTTACACAGCGTCTCTGAAGTGAGAGGAGGTTCAGACGAAACAGCAGATTAATGAACAACATACTCATTAAAATTAAACACATTTTAGCGCACTTATTATGTAAGCTAATATCTAACTTTATAAAATTCAACAGTGCATATTGGACCATTTATTTTATGAAGTTTTAGAGTAAACTCAGGTTCCCTTGCAGTAAATGAAGTATAATATGTATCTGACTAAAAAAGGTTATGGCGCATGGATCTGAGGCTCACACCACAAAACACTGACACAGTAAAACTGCAGCATTTCTCCTGACAACTTGGACAGTGAGAGAAGGGTACAGGAATAATCCCTAATAATCCTCTTTTCTGGCTTTAGGCAGTCAGTTTGAGAAGAGACTGTACAATTTGTGTTCTGTATGCACCACTTTCTTTTTCTTTAATTGACGTCTGCAGTAACAATGACCTTAAGACAAGGACAATTGAAAATAAAAGACAACTTGTTGGGCCTTGTATCGACTCCTATGATTGGATCTTTAATGTGTTAAACCATGTGAGCGAAGCTTTGAGACTGAAATACTTCAAATGTAGAATTAAGGCAAGACGACCAAAAGCAACCAAGCGCCGAAAGCAACAATATAAGAAATGGCACAAATCAATAGAGCATTTGAAGCGAGCCCCCTCCAGGACGCCGCAATGGATGATGAAGCAGCAGTGGTCCTTATATGGAAGAGCAGCCAAATAAATGAAGGAGGAGAGCGCAGCCAAAGTGTTATGAGATGGTTCCTGTTGCAGGCGCTGGTGAGTGTGAGCTGGAGGTGGACTGCAAACTACACCACCACCACCAGCATCACCAGAATATGAGGTAATGCAGATTTAAAGACAAATAACTTGGAGCTCTTACAGATAGATGAGGTCTAAAGATTATATTTGAGAGGAGAAGTATTAAAAACAGTGTGCCATACAGAAAGCTTCCAATAGAGCTCTCAGGGTCATAGGAAAGAAACTATTTTTTAGTCGCTCTGTCTGTTCCCTCATGACTCTGAGCCTGCCAGAGGGGAGGCTGTCGAAAAGACAATGTCCAGGCTGCGTGCTGTCCGGACAGATTTTTCTTGTTCTGTTTCTCAGTCGGGCAGAGGAGATATGTTCCAGGGGAGGAAGAGGGGCACCAGTGATCTTTTCTGCTGTCGTGGTTATCTGTTGCAGATCTTTTTTCTCTTCTGAGGAGAACCACATGGTACATCAATAACGCGGGGCACTCTCTATGGGGCACTGGTGGTGAGAAGCTTCTGTGGGAGTGCAGTTTTTTTGAGAGAGGGTCTCTGTTGCGCCCTCGTCAGGTCCTCACAGGGATGGACCCTGCACTGTAAAAAAAATCTGTAAATTTTACGGTAAAAAACTGGCTGCTGTGGTTGCCAGAATTCTACCGTAAAAATTACAAAAGGCCTTTATTTCATTTTACAGTATAATATTATCACAAATGTTGTTTTTACAGTTTTTGACTTGAGTTTTTATTATTATTTACTGAAAAATTAAGTTATTAATCTTTCAAAAAATAGATTAACTGTATATTTTACAGTTTACATTTTAATCAACATTTACCGTAAAATTTAAAGTTAACTTTTAAAAAGGTGTTAAACTGTAATAAACACTGGACGAATTTTTTTTAACAGTGCTATACTGTATACATTACAAAAAATAAAACTAAAAAATACAATTTTGCCTTATTTTTAATATTACAGTTAATTACCGTAACCAAAACAGTATTTTACCGATATATCAATTACGGTCTTTTACTGTTGAGATTTTACAGATTTTTACCATGAAATCTACAGATATTTTTTACAGTGTGAGAGATTTAAAACTCCTCGCCTCTTCCACCTCTTCCCCATTCATCAGCAGGTTCTGTTTCATTTTGCACATAAAGGTAACATTTAGGTAACTTTTACAGAACACCAATTTGAGACCTTTTATAGATTTAATTCTTATCATTAGTATCAAAGATGACTGCAGTGTATTTTTGCAATAAGAAAACATTGGGGCATTGAGAATTAAAGGTACAAATGTGACGATTTATTAGGTGCATGTCAATAAATTACAATACTGCAGAAAAGTGAAAAGATTTAAAGCAAATGAAACTATTTATTAATTATGTTGTGTTGTAGCATATCACATCTTATTATATTATGTACTCAATACAAAAGAAGTGTGAGAAAAAACAAAAGAAACTATAATACATATCTTTTTATCTTATTTTGCTATCTTCTTTGCTATCTTCTTGTTATGCTGCAAAAAGTTCACTGTTCCAAAACTCCACAAGATACATGCCGAATACAAAGCTTGCTTACTTCTTAATTATTTAACTTTAACACGTTTATGGATGCTTTTAAATGCTCTAAAAAGTGCGCCAAACCATCATATGGCGAGTAAATGAAGCTGAAGCTAACATTTTTTGCTCACCCGCCATTTTGGTTAGTGTTGTTTAAAGGTTACTAGCCATAATTTAGATGTTAAAACGCTGATTATGTGTAGTATATGAGACAATATAATCTGTTGTTTTTAAAGGTACTTTTTAAAACAGTAATTTATCAGCATCAAAATTAAAAAGTTTACTTAGGCTCTTTATTTAGTCTGCTTTCTGCATTTTTTCATATATGTTTTCAATTAGGACCCTTTAAAAAGCTTAATTTTGTCTCTCTGCTGATGATTTACTATAGGTTTTAAATTATGGGGATTTTTAAGCGTATCAGCAGAAAGTCAGGTCTAAAATTGTTCAAATAAATAAAATTAAATAATCTAAGCCAGTGAGACTGAATATGTTCCTGGCCGAAATGGAAATCTACCCACATTTAGTAATAATAATAATAGCTTCCATTTATATAGCGCCTTTCATGACAGCCAACACACACACAAGCAGGAAAAACAAATCCAAAGCTGTGTGTGTGATGTGTGGAGGGAGTGAGCTCCAGAGCGTTGGGGCCTGGACACTGAAGGCTCTGCAACCTGGCCCCGGGACGGTGAGCTGGGTGGCGGAAGAGGAGCGGAGAGTCCTGGAGGGTGAGATCCGAGAGGTACTGAGGGGCCAGGGAGTGAAGGGACCTGTAGGTGAGGAGGAGGATCTTGTATTGAATGTGATGAAGCCAGTGTGGATGTATGGTTGGCTGGTTTAATGTCAAACCCTGTTCACAAACCAAAAGCAAATACTTAGAACAACACCATGTTCCCCAACTACAGCAGAGCAAAACAATGGATTACACTGGTCTACAAATGTTTGGACTCGATCTGCTTCCGAGATAAAAGTGGCTAAATCTCATTTATTTGGATAAGATGAACTGAAAATCAATTGACAACTGTGCTGTTAGCTAATGTATTCAAGATATTTAATGATATTGTTTCACATCAAAATCACACCTGTTTATACAATAGATTTAGGCATTTTTGCTTAAAATAATATTTATATTTTGAAAATATTTAATTTCTCTACATGCATGCATTTTGTCCACTTCCAAGAGAGAGATTTCTGCAAATAAAAACAAAACATTTTATGTCAAAACTCTATCCATATTAAAATGAATGTATTGAATGTGCAGCTTTCAGATAGAACTGGTTGCTTGTAGACACTTTACCTTCTGATAAACACCGTTTTTGCCTTATTTTGTATAAATTTCCTATTTTGAGCCAATCTGCACTTCTGACTTACTTTTTCTTTATTAGTGACCTAATCCAAGAAAAATTTCACTACTTTTGTTCTGGAAGCATTTTGCTGTAGACCAGTGATATTATCTAAAAGGCGTTTGCTTCTCTATGTTGTGGATGTGATAAATGACTAAAGGCCATGAGAGCAGAGGTGGACACAGTAATAAATGTTTATGTGCTGTAGGGGTGAGAGCTGACTGTAAAAGGCCCGGTTCACGGTGAGTGAAGCCGGTGACAGGTCAGCCTAACATTGTGACAGTTGCCATCTGCGCTGCAGTATACATCATTATGTGATTACTTAAGGCAGGTCTCATGTGAATGATACACAACAGCACAAAGTGATGACAAAACGTCAGACTCACAGTGACACACCATCTCTCTATCCTCACTCAGTCTTCCCCGCTCTGCAAATAAATCCATAAGCACTGTGTTGGAGCAGGTTGCCATTTTCTGCTGTCACCATCATTTTATTCTGCCGTTAATTTTCCTCGCTCTCCCTGACTACAGCTCTGAATGTGTCTGTGCTCGCCACATTTACTCCAGTAGCAGCATATTCACCTGCTCCTGTCACAGCACGGCAAAACACACACGAGAGGAAGTACATGGAAACCAGTTGAATCTTTATTTTTATATGTGCCACCTTTGTATGTGTTTGAATATTCATCATAAGATCCTCCCTCCTGGTAATGGGCCCCAGGGTCGGCTTTTTTTCTAAGACTGTTATTTCTTAGCTTTACAGATAATCAGTGATGGAATGTAACAAAGTAAAAGTACTTAGTTACTTTACCTAGGTACAAATTTCATGTATCTGTATTTTACAACAGGGAACTTTTACTTTTACTTCACTACATTTTAGAGCAAGTATCTGTACTTTTTACTCCACTACTTTTCTGAGTTGGTTTAAAGTACAAAGTATTTTGAGTTTTGAGTTTAAAATCCTGTGTTTTTGTCGTGCCCTCATTGTAGACTCACAGTACTACAACTATAACAGATGCAGTAAAGTAGTACTGCTTTAGAAACATCAGAATAATAAACCTTCTTCAACTGCACCAGTTTGTTCATTTCATCTTGCAAGTATTTAAGTACTTTTATACTTTTACTTAAGTAGAAATTTGAAGGTGATACTTTTAATTTTACTTGCTCCTTTATATGTACTTTTACTGAGTGGTGGAATGTAACAAAGTAAAAGTACTTAGTTATTTTACTTAAGTACAATTTTCATGTATCTGTATTTTGATTGAGTAAATTTTACAAGCAATCCTTTTACGTCACTATATTTTAGAGCAAGGATCTGTACTTTTTACTCCAGTACTTTTTTACTGGTTTGAAGTAAAAAGTATTTTGAGTATAAAAAATGAAGCAAAGTCTTCAGAAAAACCTCACCAACCGATTCAGTTTCTTCTACTTCATCGTTAACCTTTAGTTTTTTGCAAAGTCCCTCACATAAATCTGTACGAAATACTTTTACTTTTACATTTGGAAGTATCTCTTCATAGTTCTGTGCTGAGGTTGCAATTAGCACATTCATAAGCCAACCTTTAAATATCCATATTTCTTGAAAGTAAAGAGTCAAGGCTTTTAAATGAGTGCTCTTTTAAGTTATAATATTCCCATTAGTTCCTCTGCTAGAGCGATATATACCTTACAAAGCAGCCGGGTCTTTCACAAACCTTCAGAGAGTCCTCCAGCAGATGGCATGACACCTTTAAGCTTAAGCTCCTCTTACGCAGGCAGGGGCCTCGTGTGAGCATTGAAAGCATGAGCTGTCTTCTTTTAAAAGCATCCAGACTTGACCTTGGAGTCATTAATGCACTAATTTGACTGATAAGGCCTTTCCTGTGAGTGGCTATCATGCTAAGCCTATAAGCCTTATCACTTAGATGGTTTCACAACAGCTGCTTTGCATTTTGTGATTGTCGAGAAGGGAGGGGAGGCATGACGCGAAGAAATGGAGCTTGAAATAGAAAGCTATCGTCTGTGCGTCTGTCTGGGAAATGTGCCCTCTTCTTTTTATTAGGAGACAGTAATGACAGCCACTTGGGAGCACTTGTTGCTAATTTAAGATACAGGTGTGTAAGAGTCTTTACTCGGTTTGGCTGAGAACCTGGGACTCGAGAGCAGCTATATCCGGACACAAATTGCTATGTTATCTTTGTTTGTGTGTTCGCTGAGGTTCATGACAGTGTCTGCGTGCGTGAATGGCGAAGCAGTGCCTCACGTTGCTCTTACCGAAAAGGAGGAGGAGGAGGAAGAAAAGAACGACATCACCTCCTACACTCCTATCAAGCTGAAATGCAGCGTGTGCATCACTGCGAGGGGGTGGCACAGTCAAAGATGTGGAGAACCAAAGAAGAGAACAATAAGAAACCCCTTTGTACTTCAAATGAAATCTTGTTCTGTGTCTGTCTCGCAAAGAGGGGGCGGTAATTGGTGTTAAAAATAAGCCCGTCTATAGTAGGTCACTGTTTCACACAGGGCCGCTTTAAATAATGCATAAATACAAGCTAAAAGCGGGTTCTAAAGACTCTATTATGGGGCACACTGTGACAGAGCAGTGGCCTCAATAATTGTCTCATCAGCTACAGCTTGTCTGCACTGACGCCGGATTCTGCTTTTCAGAGGATTTCTGGAGAAAAATCAGGAATTATTACATACACGATCTTGTATGAGTCCCAGTCTCCCAAATCACATGCATGGAAAATCAGGAGAAAGACAAAAAAAGCAATCAATTTAATAAGAAATGTTAGCTAATTGAAATTAGACACACAACAGGTTTGGTGCAACATAATAAGATGGATACTTTATTGATACGATCCTGCCACAAGGAGGAATGTTTGTACTGGTCCCAAGCCACTATGAGGCAGATGATTTACTGTGGCAATCCCGGAATGGAAAGAAGAAAGAAAAGATACTTTATTGATCACAAAGAAAAAATAATGCTCCAGCAGCGGCATCACAAAGAATATAAATGTCAAAAAACGTGTAAACAACATATAGCACAGTGGGGTATACAGTGTGTAATCAGTACATCTGTGGGCCCCTAACCTCAGCTCTTATGGACATCCGGGACCCCCACCTCACCCTCACTCCCCTGTCTGGATGAGGCCCACCTGCTGCATCCTTACAGACCTGAGCTATGATCCTAAAAATGAGCTAATGGATTTTATTTAACAGCCATAGACAAATTTAGAGGCTGTCCGTCCTTTTTCTTCGCCCGTTTTCTAAGGGTCTAATGATAGGAATGTCCTGGGTCTGTTTAGTTTATTAGATAGTTAGTTATTGTTTGTGTTTATTGTGTGTTTATTAAATGTTTGTGAAGCCCTTTGAGATGACTGTTGTTGTGATACAGGGCTATAGAAATAAAACTGAATTGAATTAGCAATGACAGTGTTGACAATGAATATCAATGACAGTGGTGCAGAGAGCACAGAAACTACAACTCCAAATAGTTACAGTAACTACAATAACAGTCTGTGCTATAAAACTCCACAGTAGCTCATCTCTTACAGCAGCTTTCCTCGGAAACGATTAAGCTCCTCTGAGTAAGAGCGAAACTTCTCCCAAAAACAAATCTCTGTCCAGATGACCTTCTTGTTCAACCTTTTTTTACAGATTTTTTCTGAATCTACACAGATGTATAGCTCAGTTGGTTGAGCATATTTTACAGTTTGCCTTCGTGTCATGGCTTAAAGTCTGGACTCTGCTCCTTCTGTGATTTCCTGTCAGGTCTCAACTGTCCTGTCCAATAAAGCTATTAAGTCCCAAAAGGAAAAAATCAGTGCAGTTAAAGAAGTATCTTACAGTGAGAGAACAGCCTGAGGTCAAAGAGACGCAGCGCCACAAGAACCGTTTTCTTCCAGCTGTAAAATCAATCAGAGCTCTCACTCAATTCATTTGAAGAGACCGAACAAATAAATTTCCTCTTGGGGATTAATAAAGTTAAATTGAATTACGATTCTTTGACTCCTAACGGGAATAAGCAGAAGAAGATGAATGAATGAATTACCAGGTAAGCCCTTTGAGAACCAAGGCTCATTTTCAAAGACGACCTGGCCGAGTGGCAGCTTAAGATACAGGCAGCACAGAGGAGAAAATGTAAAAAAAACAAACATCTATCATCCATACAATATCATACAAAAATACAACAATGTAAAAGCCCAAGTGGCTCAGAACAGGAGCACTGATTGAAATGAATGGAGTTTAAGAGATTGTTGCAGCTGATTCCAGTCACTCGCAGCAGCAAACTGAAATAAAAAGGTGTTTATGTTTAGATTTATGTCTGTGTTTAGATTTTCTGCAGTCTTTGTATTTGCAGCTTAACAAATATTATTTCATATTAATCTCTTACTTCGAATTGGTTTGTTGTTCCCGGGGGAAGTTTGATGAAATGCTGCAGTTTGCCGTTGGGACCGGTACAATGCACGAGGTGAAAGGCCAAAACTGTAAACTATTTTCAATTGTGGTTGTTTGTCAATTTTACTCTCTTGCCTTTTTGAAAACAGCGGTGCTAAATCGAGGGTCACGACTTCAAAACAATAAAAATTACCAGTCACAAACAGCCTAGACCCGCAGTTCAAGGTCAAGCCTCAGTGCATTATCAGGCGTATGAGCGGCAATAACACCAGCGCCATCCCTCAGACCAAGGTCAGGGGAAAGGCAGACACAGTGAGTGGCAAGAGCAAATTATGGGAAAACCCTGCGCCCCGAGCCCTGGCCCCGAGCTAACAAGCCTTTACTGTAACGCAGATAATGCTGAGAACAGACATTCACAATCTGCACACTAAACATTCACACCACAAGAATCAATCTGATACTGTTTGTTTCTGATATGTTGTGTAATAATTGCTTTTGTTTTTTTCCCAGTGCCCAGGTAAAGCACAGCCCAGAGTTACAGCAAAAAATTTATCTTTCCACCAGACAGAAATAAAAAACAAATATTTTGCTACATGGGCTGACACAAAGACCGACCTTTTTTATACAGTATTTTTAAAAATTAAATTTTGCTTTCATTAGGTTTAACATTGAGAAAATAATTAGTAGAGAACACAGATCTTTGCTAAGGCATTGGCCCAATCTTTCTATGGTAAAGATAAAGTGCTCAAACTTCTGGTTCTGGGTCATGTGCTCTACCTCACTGGTTTCCAAAGTGGGGTCTGGGGCCTCCTGGTGGGCCACAAAGGTACTGCAGGGAAGCCGCCAGAGGTTGTCATTAAGTATACATAAATAGAGTTTATTTAAAAAAAAAAAGAGTTTAAAATGATTAATATTAAGTAGGATTGTCTTTTTAAGGGTGATACTTTTGACTTTGGGAAAAGCAGTAAAGGATACACGATAACACTTTATTATTTTTTTTTTACACTTTTTTTTCCTGCAATAACATGTACCTCCATTGTACGTACATAATTTCATTTTGTGCACTTACAGTTTCTTGGTACAAATGCAATAAAAAATACTAAAATGGTAAATGGTCACATTTATACAGTGCTTTTCTACCTCCATGGCGTTTACATCAAGGAACCATTCACCCATTCACACACACATTCATACACCAGTGTGCGCAGACACCGGCGGCAAGGTGGGTTAAGTGTCTTGCCCAAGGACACAACAAAATAGTCATTGTTCTTTTTTATGCAGAAGTAAAATGTAGTGTAATAAATGTATCTTATTTTTATTACATTTGTACCTAGAAACAGTAAAATGTCCAACATAGTTACATTATAGATACATTGCATCAAGTGTAGTGTTACAGAATACACTAAAACTAATCCCTTATGGCTGGAATTAGTATCCTGTGTCCTATCTCGCAATGGTTAAAAAACTAAAAAAAAAAAGAAGAAAAATCTGCACACTGTGTTCCAGCCCCACAGCAAACATGACTTCTTCCTCGACCTCAGACTTTTACTGAAAATATTATTAAAATTCAACAGTTACTTTTTTGAGTAGAGCAGCATGATATTAGAAAACCAATATGGAATAACTATGATGAATACCTCCATAATCATATTACTGCAACATTTGGAATATACTTTTTAGTAAGTTCAAATAAATTTAAGCTTCAAGTAAGGTGAAAATAATGCAAATAATTACCAAAAGTCAAAACAGTGTCAAAATCAAAGCTTGCACATTTTTTAAATAATCTTTTTATTTGGTCTCAGTGTGGTTTCACAGAAGGAAATGCTCAGACAGTGACTCTGCCTGTGTTTTTCTCAAATGGAGGACCATTCATTACAAAGTACAGATACAGGGGCAAAAAATTACTCAAGTAAAAGTAAAAGTATCACCATAAAATGTCTACATAAGTGTATTTAAGTACTTTAAATGTACTTGCAAGCAAAAAAGTAAAATTTTTGGCACAGACTCAACTCATGAATGCGTTAAATGTGAGGGATTTTGCTGATTTTAGATGAAATGAACAAACTGCTGCAGTAGAAGAGACTGAATCTGTCGCTGAGATCTTCTGTCTTTATTATTCTGATGTTTCTAAAGCAGTACTACTTTACTGCATCTGTTATATTTAAGTACTGTGTGTCTACAATGATTGAGTGATGAGTATTCCTTGTAAAATTTACTCGAGTAGGTACCAGATACATGAAAATTGTGCTTAAGTAAAGCAACTAAGTAAATTTACATTGCTACATTCCATCACTGACATTGTTGTGATTGTGTCTCCAGATATTATGATAATGATAAATTTGTTAATATTTTGCGCAGCCTTATTTTTGAGTTATCTTGACTAACAAATCCCTTTTTTTCCTGCAAAGTAGTCTGTGTAAACTCTGACTTTACTCCTCTACAACTACAGTTAAAGCTTAGCCGAGAAAAAACAACACAAAAAAACATCTCCCTTTGTATACAGCTCACACTAGTCTCATATAAATTTCATCTTCCTCCCTTTTGAAGTGCATGCATTGAGCGTCCAATTTCCATTTGTGCTGTGGTCAGGCGTCAGCGCCACATATACAGCTCTCTCCTTTCTCCTGTTTTATTCAGGATTCATCAGGCCCATGAAGTGGCCCAGCTCTCGAGCCTCTCCTTGTGCTTTTAGGCGCCCAAATAACACGAGACAATTGAGCTCTGTGCGAGAGGAGCAAACACACTTGTGTTATAAGTTGACACTGTTTTATCACCAGCACAGTTTATGGTGAAAATAAAGAATCAGGCGTACAGGCTGCACTGTTGAAATGATTACAGTACGTGCTGACACTACTCTTTGTCCCTTTCTGTCCTCTCACTCAAGTAGACGCTTAAGTGTGGCCTCTGATTAGAAACTACATGTATACAGTATTTCATGCGTGACAGCTTGTCTATTGAAACGTGTAGGTGCGTAAACCCAGGGCAATCAGCTCAAAACACACACACACAGACTTTGGACCATACTGTCGAGCATGAACAGACACAGTTAACGCCAATACAACAAAAAATAAATATGCCGATACATATGGACGGACACAAAGACGTAGAGAGGGTTTACATGCACTGAAGTAACTCTAAACATAATCTGAAAATGAGCACACTCCAAATAAGCCTTAATCGAAAATAAGACACTCGGGGCCAGATTTATCAAAGGTTTGCCTGCGAGCTAAATGAGTAAGACTGAATAAATGACGAATAAATGAATAAATTGTAGCAAACCCAGGCGCAGCTGTAGTTAGAGTCTCTCACAGGAGCTAAATGACGGCGGGGCAGATTTTGCTCTGGTGACTAAATGAATCTGTAAAAAGAGGCGTATCCACCAAAATTCACAAAATTCAAGGTGGAGAAAATGCTAATGAGATTGCTTTGCGTTTGCTATTTGATTTGTCACAAGTACAGGAGCGAAAAATCTGTGTAAATTTAGCACGCTGAGGAGCAGGTGCAAAAGTTTTGCGGAGGAACGGGTGAAGTTTTTAGTGCACAGATGGGTCACTGAAAATAAGTTATAATGCTTTAAGAGGGTCCATTTACAAACACAATTAGAAATCAATGCAAAAATGTGTTGATTTGAAGTCGGAGGAAACAAAGAGACAGACTTTACCTGCAACACTTTTTCCTTGATTCTTGCTAATATTTTCCTGAACTTCAGCCTTTTACAGCTCCTGTCTCTGGGCTTTTAGTGTGTTTCACATCCTTTTAAATCCTTACAATGAAGACTGAGGAGTCTCTAAACGCTGCGTACGGGATACATGATGACAGTGTCCCGCTGTGTTTATCCCATTGCCTCACAAAACTCGCTCTGACGTTTGATTGACTGCTGCTCACAGTGGATCGAGGCTGTGCTGCTTTAATGTACGAGCAGAGAACAGCAAAAATATGTTTATTTTTTATATTTATTTAATCACTATCAGCACAGCATTGAGGCTGCGGCTTGATACATATTGTATAGTAGTTTGAAGGAAGAATTTGTCTCTCTAGGTCTATCATTTAGAAACACTTTAGAAGCACGTTTGAGTTATTTTGCTAACAGACTAACCAGAACAAAAACAAAGTCAGAGCTTAGATTCTGTATCAGTATGTCACAGTATGTCAGTTCAGCTCAGGCTCAAAGTCACAGGAGCGATGACTTTGGAGAAAGTACAGAGTTGGTAGCACCTCTCTGGCACCTATAGAGCAACAGCATGAAATGATGTTTCATTAATGTGTTCTATTTATGGCTCGAGAGTCAAGTGCTTCGAGGATTTGAGAGATGTCACTCTTCCCATACGTCAGAGCTTGGGGATTGCAATTTGGCTGTGAATCAGTGCTATACTGTACATAGAAAGACTTTCACCTGCCATTTACCTGGTTAAGAAAGTTAATCTACAGTCAACAAGAAAAGATATAGCAATGGTTTTTCTCAAGGATTTATTTATTATGCCCAATTATAGTTCTACGCTTTATGGGTCAGGATACATCGTGATATTATCATAACTCACCAGTGTACGTCTGTTTAATTAAAAATGTTAGAGTTGACAGTGAAAAAAAAACATCTGATGCTTTTTTCTCTCTTTCTGTTTTTTGGTACATTTGGTCCTTGAACCGCCACCTTATCGTGGTGGAGGGGTTTGAGTGCCCGAATGATCCTAGGAGCTATGTTGTCGGGAGCTTAATGCTCCTGGTAGGGTCTCCCATGGCAAACAGGTCCTAGGTGACGGGCCAGACCAAGAGCGGTTCACAAACCCTTATGACGACAAAAATAACGAGGCCAGTTACGTCGCCCGGTATGGCGCAGCCGGGGCCCCACCCTGGAGCCAGGCCTGGGGTTGGGGCTCGAACGCGAGCGCCTGGTGGCCGGGTCTCTCCCCACGGGACCCGGCCGGGCCCAGCCCGAAAGGACGACGTGGGGCCATCCTCCCGTGGACCCACCACCCGCAGGAGGAACCGTAAGGGGCCGGTGCAAGGAGGATCGGGCAGTGGTCGAAGGCGGGGGCCTCGGCGTCCCGATCCCTGGACACAGAAACTGGCTCTGGGGACATGGAATGTCACCTCGCTGGGGGGGAAGGAGCCTGAGCTTGTGCGGGAGGTTGAGCGTTACCGACTAGAGATAGTCGGGCTCACCTCCACGCACAGTTTGGGCTCTGGAACCCAACTCCTTGAGAGAGGCTGGACTCTCTTCTACTCTGGCGTTGCCCGCGGTGAGAGGCGGCGGGCTGGTGTGGGCTTGCTCATAGCTCCCCAGCTCAGCCGCCATGTGTTGGAGTTCTCCCCGTTGAATGAGAGGGTCGTGTCCCTGCGCCTTCGGGTTGGGGACAGGTCTCTCACTGTTGTTTCGGCCTATGGGCCGAACAGCAGTGTAGAGTACTCGGCCTTCTTGGGGTCCCTGGGAGGGGTGCTGGAAAGTGCTCCAACTGGGGACTCCGTCATTCTGCTGGGAGACTTCAACGCTCACGTGGGCAGCGACAGTGACACCTGGAGGGGCGTGATTGGGAGGAACGGCCTCCCTGATCTGAACCCGAGCGGTGTTTTGTTGTTGGACTTCTGTGCTAGTCACGGATTGTCCATAACGAACACCATGTTCAAGCACAAGGGTGTCCATCAGTGCACGTGGCACCAGGGCACCCTAGGACGGAGGTCGATGATCGACTTTGTAGTCGTGTCATCTGACCTTCGGCCGTGTGTCTTGGACACTCGGGTGAAGAGAGGGGCTGAGCTGTCAACTGATCACCACCTGGTGGTGAGTTGGATCCGCTGGCGGAGGAGGAGGCTGGACAGACTCGGCAGGCCCAAACGTATTGTGAGGGTCTGTTGGGAACGTCTGGCTGAGCCCTCTGTCAGAGGGATCTTCAACTCCCACCTCCGGGAGAGCTTCAACCAGATCTCGGGGGAGGTTGGAGACATTGAGTCCGAGTGGACCATGTTCTCCGCCTCTATTGTCAATGCAGCCGTCAGGAGCTGTGGCCGTAAGGTCTCTGGTGCCTGTCGTGGCGGCAAGCCCCGAACCCGGTGGTGGACACCGGAAGTAAGGGATGCCGTCAGGCTGAAGAAGGAGTCCTATCGAGCCTGGCTGGCTTGTGGGACTCCCGAGGCAGCCGACGGGTACCGGCAGGCCAAGCGTGCGGCGGCCCGGGCGGTTGTGGAGGCAAAAACTCGGGTCTGGGAGGAGTTCGGGGAGGCCATGGAGGAGGACTATCGGTCGGCCTCAAAGAGATTCTGGCAAACCGTCCGCCGCCTCAGGAGGGGGAAGCAGTTCTTCACCAACACTGTTTACAGTGGAGGTGGGGAGCTGTTGACCTCGACTGGGGATGTTGTCGGGCGGTGGAAGGAATACTTTGAGGATCTCCTCAATCCCGCCGACACGTCTTCCGTTGAGGAAGCAGAGGTTGGGGACTCGGAGGAGGATTCATCCATTGCCCGGGCTGAAGTCATCGAGGTGGTTAAAAAGCTCCTCGGTGGCAAGGCACCGGGTGTGGATGAGATTCGCCCTGAGTACCTCAAGTCTCTGGATGTTGTGGGGCTGTCGTGGCTGACACGTCTCTGCAACATCGCGTGGCGGTCGGGGACAGTGCCTCTGGACTGGCAGACCGGGGTGGTGGTCCCTCTTTTCAAGAAGGGGGACCGGAGGGTGTGTTCCAACTACAGGGGGATCACACTTCTCAGCCTCCCCGGGAAAGTCTATTCCAGAGTACTGGAGAGGAGAATTCGGCCGATAGTCGAACCTCGGATTCAGGAGGAACAATGCGGTTTTCGTCCTGGCCGTGGAACAGTGGACCAGCTCTATACCCTCTATCGGGTGCTCGAGGGTTCATGGGAGTTCGCCCAACCAGTCCACATGTGCTTTGTGGACCTGGAGAAGGCGTTCGACCGTGTCCCTCGTAGCGTCCTTTGGGGGGTGCTCTGGGAGTATGGGGTCCGGGGCCCTTTGTTAAGGGCTGTCCGGTCCCTGTATGACCGGAGCAGGAGTTTGGTTCGCATTGCCGGTTGTAAGTCAGACCTGTTTCCGGTGCATGTTGGACTCCGGCAGGGCTGCCCTTTGTCACCGGTTCTGTTCATAATTTTTATGGACAGAATTTCTAGGCGCAGCCAGGGGCCGGAGGGTGTCGGGTTTGGGGACCACAGGATTTCATCTCTGCTTTTTGCGGATGATGTTGTCCTGTTGGCTTCATCAAACCAGGACCTTCAGTGTGCACTGGGACGGTTTGCAGCCGAGTGTGAAGCGGCTGGGATGAGAATCAGCACCTCCAAGTCCGAGGCCATGGTTCTCGACCGGAAAAGGGTGGCTTGCCCTCTCCAGGTTGGAGGAGAGTTCCTGCCTCAAGTGGAGGAGTTTAAGTATCTTGGGGTCTTGTTCACGAGTGAGGGAAGGATGGAGCGTGAGATCGACAGGCGGATCGGTGCAGCGTCTGCAGTAATGCGGTCGTTGTATCGGTCTGTTGTGGTGAAGAAAGAGCTGAGTCGAAAGGCGAAGCTCTCGATTTACCGGTCGATCTACGTTCCTACTCTCACCTATGGTCATGAGCTTTGGGTCATGACCGAAAGGACAAGATCCCGGATACAAGCGGCCGAAATGAGTTTCCTCCGCAGGGTGGCTGGGCGCTCCCTTAGAGATAGGGTGAGGAGCTCGGTTACCCGGGAGGAGCTCGGAGTAGAGCCGCTGCTCCTCCACATCGAGAGGAGCCAGCTGAGGTGGCTCGGGCATCTGTTCCGGATGCCTCCTGGACGCCTCCCTGGGGAGGTGTTCCGGGCATGTCCCACCGGGAGGAGGCCCCGGGGAAGACCTAGGACACGCTGGAGGGACTATGTCTCTCGGCTGGCCTGGGAACGCCTTGGGGTTCCTCCTGAGGAGCTGGAGGAAGTGTCCGGGGAGAGGGATGGCTGGGTGTCCCTGCTTAGACTGCTGCCTCCGCGACCCGGCCCCGGATAAAGCGGAAGAAGATGGATGGATGGATGGATGGATAAGTGGCAGGCCACCTGACTGCTCTGCCAAATGCTTTGTATTTTATTATTATTATTATTATTATTATTATTATTATTATTATTATTATTATTATTATTATTTATTCCTTTTGGCTTTTTCCTTCCAGGGTAGCCACAGTAAATCATCTGCTTCATAGTGTGAAGTGATTCACATATACTTAGATTTTATGCCAGATGTCCTTCCTGAATTGAACCCTCTCTATTTATCCAGGTTTGGGACCAGCACTTAGTACTGGTTTGTGACCCCTCAAAACCCGACCTGGCAGATTGGGCAGCTGTCATTTTATTCTATTAAAATAAAACCCTTAAAGGGGCTATATATTGTGCAAAATTAACTTTTCTGAGCTTTCTACCATGGTAAAATGTTGTTCCCTCATTAAAAACATACCTGGAGTTGTGTTTTTGTTTCATTCGTGCACACTGAGTTTGTGAGAGTCCAAACGGCTTGTTTCACCGGTTTCTGCCTTCTCCACCTGACCACGCCCCTCCCCCCTAACGGTCCTGTCCCGTTCAGAAAGCACTGCTACAGCTCACTCCTCCTCCCACAGCAACCAAACAAACCCACCCCTGAAATGCAGCAGATAACACTCAAACACTGCTTCTGCACCGGCACGTGTTGTTGGGACACTGCTGAAGGGGCGTGACAGCAGTGGGACAGTGGGGAGGGAGGGCTCTTAAAGTGACAGCAATCTAACCTGAGTGTTTCTCACAGAGTCTGTTTCTTCAAGTAAGGTTTTTGTAATAATGATTGTGTTTTCTGACCATCAACATGTAAGATAATGATCTAAATTAATGGAAAAAGACTCACAAAAAAGCATAATAGAGCACAAATGCTGTTGTTGGAAACACTAGGCCTTGTTCACCAAAATAATATGGCAAAAGGAGAATGAAATGCTGCCTCTTAAAAGTATGCAGCAGTATAGTGCATCATGGTACACGCTTCTATTTTACTTTCAGCAACTCATTAATCATTGGGCTCATTTGACTTCACTCACAATAAATACTGGCCACTGAGTAAGCAAGCTATGAGAAGTAGACAAAAGTAACACCGTAAAGTTCTGTGCCCATATGGCGAAGCATTTGCTGCTTGTTTTTTTTCCCCCTCTTCTACCCCAGGACACGTATGCGTGAGCTAAATGTCTCAAAAATACTGACACCTCCCTGTAGTGGGCTCACAGATGCACCACAGAGAGAAGCCAGCTGGACAGACAGGACACGGAGAAGACAGAAAATAGTAACACACGAAGAAGACTTTTGTTGAGTTATTAACTGGAACTTTATCAGTTTTTGCTTCGGTGACCAGATGGATTTTTAGTCAGGCATTCTGGATATGTTTTACATGGCTCAACAAATCCGTTTTTTGGGGAGTTTTTTGACCGGTTGGCAACAGACATGCGGCTTGCCAATTTAGAAGCACTGACAACCAGAGTAGACAGGTGGCTGGTCAGACGCCAGCTTCCTCTGCTCCACATCTGAAGCCCTCTGCCTTTTTGTGAATCCTTTTCAGATCTTTGACAGCGCTGCCGCCAGATTTCCCCACAACACGTCTACATCCTCTACAACTACATTTTGTACTCAGACAAAGGTTTACTTCTTACTTTCTGTGGCTAAAGCTTTAAAATATGCACTGGTTTCTGTCTTGGTACTTCAGAGACGGGGAAGTACCTAAATTACGACAAAATTTACTTTAAAATCTACTACTATGAGTACTACTACATGAACCTAGAATTTTTTTTATTGCAAAATGAGCATTCAACCCACTTTGCCACTGAGGTCCAGAACTTATTTACTCATTTAATTTAGCAATTTATACAAGCAAAAATAACAATACTTTCTCACAAAATTCTCATCAAATAAAAGTATTTTCTGTGGTGGAATGTAATGAGGTAAAAGTCCTTAGTTACTTTCCTTAAGTACAATTTTTATGTATCTGTATTTTGCTTGAGTAAACTTTACAAGGGGTACTTCTACATCACTACATTTTAGTGTAAGTGTCTGTATCTGTACTTTTTACTCCACTATATTCATCATTCATCAGTCATTGTAGACACAGTACATGAATATAAAAGATGCAGTAAAGTAGTACCTCACCTACAGATCCAGTGTCTTCTATTGCACCGTTAACCTTTAGTTTTCAGCACAGTTTTTTTCAGCAAAGTCCCTCACATTTAACACATTCATTAGTTTTTGAAATACTTTTTTACTCACAAGACCATTTGATAGTGAGTACTTTTATGAGGGAGTAAAAGTCCTGTTAGTGGGTCACTGGTGAGAGGAGGAAGAGGAGGAAGAGGTCAGCGATTACATTACACTGAGAAGAATCTGTGATGGGGCAGGGTTGGGCTCTGGAATCAGGAAAAAGTCAAGTCAGGATATGTGATTTTTAAGAAGTGTTTAGATTTCAGATTAAGTTTAAGTTGTCATTGTTTAGATATCTGATTACAAACAGCCATTACAGCAATTATTTCCTTTCTCTTCTGCAAATGTGATATTAGTTTCAAAAACTTTAAAATATTCTTCTAATACAGAGCAAATTCTATACCTTTCCTTCATCACCTGTTGATTCTGTTGATATCTGTGTTGTTGCATTTTTTTCTTCATCCTGTTACCATTTAAACAAAAGTAAAGTCCCGTAAAAACAGCTGCCACAATACGCAATATCAAATTATTGCACAGACAGCCCAAAATGATTGTTTTTTAGGTCAAATTATCGTTAAAAAAAAGAAAAAATTAATAATAAAGCACCAGAAACATGTTTGCAACTAAAAATGTTTTATAAATATAATGCAGAAGCACAATACAGACTCGGCAGGCCCAAACGTATTGTGAGGGTCTGTTGGGAACGTCTGGCTGAGCCTCCTGTCAGAGGGGTCTTCAACTCCCACCTCCGGGAGAGCTTCAACCAGATCTCGGGGGAGGTTGGAGACATTGAGTCCGAGTGGACCATGTTCTCCGCCTCTATTGTCAATGCAGCCGTCAGGAGCTGTAGCCGTAAGGTCTCTGGTGCCTGTCGTGGCGGCAACCCCCGAACCCGGTGGTGGACACCGGAAGTAAGGGATGCCGTCAGGCTGAAGAAGGAGTCCTATCGAGCCTGGCTGGCTTGTGGGACTCCCGAGGCAGCCGACGGGTACCGGCAGGCCAAGCGTGCTGCAGCCCGGGTGGTTGTGGAGGCAAAAACTCGGGTCTGGGAGGAGTTCGGGGAGGCCATGGAGGAGGACTATCGGTCGGCCTCAAAGAGATTCTGGCAAACCGTCCGCCGCCTCAGGAGGGGGAAGCAGTTCTTCACCAACACTGTTTACAGTGGAGGTGGGGAGCTGTTGACCTCGACTGGGGATGTTGTCGGGCGGTGGAAGGAATACTTTGAGGATCTCCTCAATCCCACCGACATGTCTTCCGTTGAGGAAGCAGAGGTTGGGGACTCGGTGGAGGATTCATCCATCACCCAAGCTGAAGTCAGTCGAGGTGGTTAAAAAGCTCCTCGGTGGCAAGGCACCGGGTGTGGATGAGATTCGCCCTGAGTACCTCAAGTCTCTGGATGTTGTGGGGCTGTCGTGGCTGACACGTCTCTGCAACATCGCGTGGCGGTCGGGGACAGTGCCTCTGGACTGGCAGACCGGGGTGGTGGTCCCTCTCTTTAAGAAGGGGGACCGGAGGGTGTGTTCCAACTACAGGGGGATCACACTTCTCAGCCTCCCCGGGAAAGTCTATTCCAGGGTACTGGAGAGGAGAATTCGGCCGATAGTCGAACCTCGGATTCAGGAGGAACAATGCGGTTTTCGTCCTGGCCGTGGAACAGTGGACCAGCTCTACACCCTCTATCGGGTGCTCGAGGGTTCATGGGAGTTCGCCCAACCAGTCCACATGTGCTTTGTGGACCTGGAGAAGGCGTTCGACCGTGTCCCTCGTAGCGTCCTTTGGGGGGTACTCTGGGAGTATGGGGTCCGAGGCTCTTTGTTAAGGGCTGTTCGGTCTCTGTATGATCGGAGCAGGAGTTTGGTTCGCATTGCCGGTTGTAAGTCGGACCTGTTTCCGGTGCATGTTGGACTCCGGCAGGGCTGCCCTTTGTCACCGGTTCTGTTCATAATTTTTATGGACAGAATTTCTAGGTGTAGCCAGGGGCCGGAGGGTGTCAGGTTTGGGAACCACAGGATTTCATCCCTGCTTTTTGCGGATGATGTTGTCCTGTTGGCTTCATCAAACCAGGACCTTCAGTGTGCACTGGGGCGGTTTGCAGCCGAATGTGAAGCGGCTGGGATGAGAATCAGCACCTCCAAGTCCGAGGCCATGGTTCTCGACCGGAAAAGGGTGGCTTGCCCTCTCCAGGTCGGAGGAGAGTTCCTGCCTCAAGTGGAGGAGTTTAAGTATCTCGGGGTCTTGTTCACGAGTGAGGGAAGGATGGAGCGTGAGATCGACAGGCGGATCGGTGCAGCGTCTGCAGTAATGCGGTCGTTGTATCGGTCTGTTGTGGTGAAGAAAGAGCTGAGTCGAAAGGCGAAGCTCTCGATTTACCGGTCGATCTACGTTCCTACTCTCACCTATGGTCATGAGCTTTGGGTCATGACCGAAAGGACAAGATCCCGGATACAAGCGGCCGAAATGAGTTTCCTCCGCAGGGTGGCTGGGCGCTCCCTTAGAGATAGGGTGAGGAGCTCGGTTACCCGGGAGGAGCTCGGAGTAGAGCCGCTGCTCCTCCACATCGAGAGGAGTCAGTTGAGGTGGCTCGGGCATCTGTTCCGGATGCCTCCCGGACGCCTCCCTGGGGAGGTGTTCCGGGCATGTCCCACCGGGAGGAGGCCCCGGGGAAGACCTAGGACACGCTGGAGGGACTACGTCTCTCGGCTGGCCTGGGAACGCCTTGGGGTTCCTCCTGAAGAGCTGGAGGAAGTGTCCGGGGAGAGGGATGTCTGGGTGTCCCTGCTTAGACTGCTGCCTCCGCGACCCGGCCCCGGATAAAGCGGAAGAAGATGGATGGATGGATGGACAAGCACAATACGTACGCTTACAACCAGAGCTTAACCATGACGTAAACATTAAATCATGGCACTTGTGAGTTGATGCCTTCAGTGACAAATCATTAAACAAGACAATAACCAGTGCCTGAAATTAATCTACATTTGTGGGTTTTTGAGATTATTAATCATGAACCGTACAGAGGACCAAATTATCATACAATAGCTGGCTTTTGCTGCTGTCTCAGTTCTAAAATAAATGCACAGTTGCTCGTATTATACACAGCATTATAAGGCAAAAATGGTCTCTAACTTGCTCTACTTATGTCCCACCTTTCGTTGTCTGATTTTTTACTTTGTCTGTGATAGTTTTGCAGACTGGAAATCAAACTTAAACTAAGCAGCGCCACAGTAATTCTGACTGGCAACTACAAAAGTTTTAACTAAAACAATTACTTAGCAAGTGCATACTGAGACACTGAAAAACAAAATAGTAAATATGCTGTATTCTTTTGTTCTTCCCCTTTGTCTGCCCACTTTTCCAGCATTTTCAAGCTTTCTTTCTTATCATTCGTCTGTGTCAGTGACCTTAAATAGTTACTGAAGATGTTTAAAGCTGAATATTTTCTTTGTTTTATTTTGTAAGTGCTTTGAATGTGAAATGTAATTTGGACTCTGCACTTTATTATGAAATTATAAAGTGATTATTATTATTATTATCACACCACATTGCCTTCTCATCGCTGTAGGGAAGAAATGCAAATTTGTTAGCAGCATGTTTGACTTTACTTTAAGAGCTGTACCTTAGCTTCCTCTCACCATATGTTCACTCAGATCAGTGTGGTCCTGTTGAAGCCAACTCAGCCCCAAAACTCTGCAGGAAGTTGACATGACAGCCTAAAGTCACAAGTGACACAAAACCTAAATAAAACAAACTATGGCACATCTGCTTCCAAACAAAGGCTTTGTGAGTTTGTATGGATGTGCTGTTTTCACTGAGACTCTAACCCAGCATGATTTGCAGCATGTTTTTTGCTGCACTTGCCATTTGTATCATTCATACTATCTTTGTATTAGCTTTAGCAACTTCAAAGTTTCTTACTTAGAAAAATCAGACACAAATTGTTCTTAAGTCAGCTTATTTCAGCAATCAACAGCAGTGCTAAGACATGTCCTGAAAGCCAGAGGTGGGAGACTTAAGTCACATTTTTTAGGATTTGAGACTTGCTTGACAAATATTCCAAAAAGACTTGATTTTGCCGTGCTTTTCATGACTTTAGATTTGACTTGGACTTGACCTAAATGACTAGAAATTACTTGTTTTTACAAGAAATTTGGGATGATTTTGAGTGTAACATAAATGTGTTAAAACTGTGGCACATTTGTGTTTACTTGCTAAATGGGTACAATAATGAAAAGTGTTGAAGGCAATTTTGATGCTGTAGTGTCAGATAAAATGCGCTTTGGCAGCCTTCCTATACATTTTGCCTATAGCCTGCCTCGCACACATCATTCATCTGTTGTTTCATACTGCAACTAATCAATCTAGACACATTAAATATAGCAAAAATGACAGAACCACTCATTTTGTTTATTTTATTTTATGAACCCTCAGCTCTGTGTGGTCCTCTAAATTGTTTGTTGACACTGTATATGATAACTAGAGTATGTAGTAGACTATAAATGTGTAAGAACAGACTCGACATGACTTGCTGAGTAAAAGCAATGACTTGACTTGTTTTACTTGACATAAGGCAAAGACTCGACTTGACTTGATTCTCATGAAGATTGACTTGGACTTGCTTGTAACTTGAAGGCTACGACTCGATGCTTAATTCTGACTTACCGTATTTTCTGGACTATAAGTCACACTTTTTTCCATAGTCTGTCTAGGGGTGCGACGTATACTCAGGTGCGACTTATATATTAAAATATTTCAGGTGTTGGTTAGAGGGCGCTCTAGGCTTGTGTACCAGCATCTGCTGCACCTGTACCACTGACAATTTAAAATGTAAACATTACCAACAACAACTTAGGCTATAAAGACAACTGAGAAAGAGCGGAATAATTGGAAATGGAACTGATGCTGAGTCTGACGACAGCCACACAGAGGAGGAAGCGGCGCTTCGTCTACCTCCGGAGTTGGCGGAGTTGTTCAGAAGCGACACCGAGGATGAAGAATTTAAAGGATTTAGCTGATTAGGAGTGAGATGGTGAGTTTGGTGAACTTGTTATATTATGTTCTTTATGCTATAGTTATGTGAATAACTGTTAATATATTACGTTAACATACGAGACACCTATTCAGTTCGTTGTTTATGCTTCATGTAGCTGAATAACCATCAATGTGTTACGTTAGCAAACCACGCACCTATTCAGCCTGTTGTTCTCTATTCTATTATTACTATAACTTGCCTTTCAAGATGAAATGTCTGTTCTTGGTGTCAGATTTTGTAAAATAAATTTCTCCCAAAAAATGCAACTTATAGTCCAGTGCGACTTATATACAGTTTTTTTTTTCTTCATTATGCATTTTTTGGCTAGTGCGACTTATACTCCGGAGCGACATATAGTCTGGAAAATACGGTACTTCCACCTCTGCTGAAAGCCACTCTCACTTTGTATTTGTGATTTTGTTGATCAAAATGTCTTTTTTAAAAAGCTTAGTGCAGTTGGTGTTACATGGTTGACTTTTTTTTTTTTTAAATGATTGTCTACATATGATTATTACTCACTGTTAAGAAAATGATATTGGTTGTGCACTAATCATCTTGTTAACAACATCAAAAGGTGAAGGCATGTAAACAATGTTATATGGATAAATGGTAGTTATTTTTAAATGCATAGTTTCACAGATGTAGTTGTTCTTTTTTATTTGAAACGTTTTTTTTTTTTTTGTGGTAAATATCATGAATGTGAGACTTCCTGTTCCTATATTTCCTATCTGTGGTAAACAGCAAACCCAGACATTGTAATAGGAGGATTAAACAAATACAATGGGGGATAGCATTAGCCTTGTATCTGCTCGGTTTACAAGCTCCTGCTTTGTAACACACTGCTGCTAATTCCTCTTACCGACCAGAACACACACAAACATATCACAATTCTGTGACTTTGGGACTTGCATAATCAATGGAGTGGAGCAGGTTCTTAAAATTGGATTTGGTCTCAAAATGAGTTTTTAGAAAGCACAGGTGTTTACAGCTAAAAGAGAGGACAAAACAAATTCAGAAGAACTTTAAATTCTTTTATTACTTTAAAATGTCATTGTAGACTGTGGATTGAAAGATAATGTACATATATTTTTTTATAATATGGTGGGGAGAGCTGTACTGTAGCTTGTAAATTATTATTATTATCATTGCTTCTAAGATTTTTTTTGTATTTTTAAATGAATATTGTAACTTTTTCCATGAAATACGCATCCCTGAAGCAATTAAAAGATATTAAATGTACTGTAAGCAGCAAAAATATTGCAGTCTAAATCAAAACAATGGTCTGTGGTTTGTCAGTCTTTCTGCTTTTCTGATTGGACGATCTATTCTGGATGTTCGATATATTTTTTTTTGATTGTGAATAAATTAGCTACACCATTGTTACTAGTCAAGCTAATATTTGATTCAAACATTGTACCTCTTATCTTTAGATGCATAATATATACTGCTTATGGAACCTTTAATGTAGACTTTTTTTCTCCATGGGGATATTTTGTTCTCTGCATTTGATTGAGTTATGTGACAATGCCAACTTTGGGACACAGCCCTGAAGAAGACCACAGGCACTGACTGAGGTGAAGTGTGGTAAGTTTTAAAACTAACAATATAAAATCCTCCTCAGTGTCTAAGTCTTTAACCGTAATCTTTTATCCAGCCCTGGACCTGCACTCAAAACCTTTTTTAACCAACTCACTGTCTACAGTGGAGAAAACATCAAGGTAAGTGGCACTGGCTGAGTGAATAATGCTTTGGGTTTTTTTTGTGTGGGCACCATGCTGAATCACTGTCTGCCAAGCCTCACTGCTAAGAACTGTAAGCATTAGAACATGATTTTTAACATTTAAGTGCTGCCCTTTAAAATGGATTAATGGGTAAACAAGAAGGACTTTCAGCGATGGACTCAAAGTAATAAATGAGAGAAAAATGTAGCTTGTGGTTAGCACTCTTGGGTTTGATTCCCAGACTGGACGGGGCCTTTCTGCGTGGGGTTTGCGGCTCAGGACTAACCCTCCATCTGACCCACGCAATTTCGTTGTACACCTTGTATAATGACAAATAAAGCACTTCACTTTGACTTTACCTAGACAGCGGATGGCATCCCAAACGCTTGAAATTCATTAATTTACATTGGAAAAGGCATTGTGGAAGATGAGACTTCATCATCACCGCAAGAGACCTGTCCCTGGGGAAATCAAGCGTGAATAAACAGTTCTATGAAGCTACCAACTGTGGCATCTATTCACTTTGTTGATTACACATATACAACAAACTGTGATGCACTGTGTATTCTGACAGCTTTCTATCAGATCCAGCTTTAAAGGGGAACGCAGTAACTTTGCCCATGGAGCTCCCCCTACAGCTCCCTTTGGTGAAAAACACTGTCATAAAACTCACTACGCAATCCCCCACCCCCACTTTTCACACCCGGAGGTGATCCCTGGGGGCCCTAGTGCTACGCCCAGAGCGATCAGCTGTTTGTATGCAACAGTAGATGGTCCGGCGGCTGATAACGCGCTGTCCATGCCATGCACGTAAATCTGCGCATGCCCCACTTTTCTCTGTATAGTTAAGTTTTATGTTAGAACAGGCGTAGGGAAAATATCAGCGCGCACGCTTCCCGAGGCGGTCCGGAGGCCTGTTTGTAGAGTGCTAGCGTCTCAGCTAACTTAGCCAGGTTAGATGGGCGCTGACGTTGCTTGTGAATTACTGCCACAGACAATAACTTACGCAAAATCAATAACACATGAACAGAATGCATAGAAAATACACTTTAACACAATGGCACTTACAAGGTCAACAACAAAACCGCCGCCAGGTCTGCATCCTTCTCTTTCTTTGAGCCCTCGCCATTCTGTAAAAAGCCTTGCCGAGATTGACCGGTTAGCCCTTGCTCGGTCATTTCCTCTTCCTCCCCTCCTCAGACAAAGGCTTCCTCTGCCTTTTTGCCGGTTCAGCCATGAATGAAGAAATAAAAGCCAACACAGATTTGTTTTTATAGCTATGCGGCTGTATGTTTGCCAATCTCATGAGAACTTAGACCAGACTCGAGACTCAAGGAAGTGGCTCCGGGTCGTTGGCGCTCAATATCACATGGGCAGTTTTCCATCTAGAGCCAGCAGGGGGACGTGATGGACGCTTCAATCACCCCACTACAAGTGATTTAACCATCATAAAGACTTTGAAACTGATTGGTTAAGGCAAAAAAGTTACTTAGTTCCCCTTTAACTTCTTCAGCAGTTTAAGTTACAGTAGATCAGCCTTCTCTCCCCCACTGCATCACCTGAGCTGCAGTTTTGGTGATGCTTTGACCTATCTATAGCCATCAAAAATTGGCCCTTGTGAAACTCTCTCAAATCCTTAAACCTGCCCATTTTTCATGCTTCTAACCAGTGTTGGGCATTTTACTTCAAAACAGTAATTAGTTATAGTTACAAGTTACTTCTCCCAAAAAGTAAATGAGTTAGTAACTCACTATGATAGAACAATAAAACACAATCAATGTTTTAGAACCTTTCAGCAGGTCCATTGACTTAGGTTGAGGCCATGTTTAGCCCTGGGTTGTTGTCCTGGTATAGACCTAGTTTATTTAATACTTAGTCCTAGTTTAGACCTGGGTTTAGTCCTAGATTGTGTAACAGGTTTAGACCTGGTTTAGGCTTAGTTTAGTTCTGATTTAGACTTGTTAAAGTGCTGGTTTAGACCTGGTTTATTTATTACTCAGTCCTGGGTTTAGTCTTGGATTAGTCCTTGTGTAACAGTTTTAGACATGGTTTAATCCTGGTTTAGTTATGATTTAGACCTGTTGAAGTCCTGATTTAGACCTGGTCTCGGTTTAGACATGGATTAGTCAGTATTTAGTTCTGGTTTAAACTTATAGGCTACAGCAAATACAGACCTCTGTCAGCTCTGTGGTGCGGACAGCATCTGGAGCTCACATGAACCGAGCTTTTGGACTAAAGCCACGAGTGTGACGATGAGAGGTGCTTCATGTCAGAAACAAATGACAAGGGTGTGCATTACACGGTTTTAATGCACAACGCGGAGCCATAGAACAACCTGACGCGCTGTGGAGTCCCTGCACTTTATCGTTTACAATTAGTCCAAAATGCTGCTGCGCGTCTTTTAACAGGAAGTAAAAAACATGAGCACATCATTCCCATCCTCGCCTCCCTGCATTGGCTTCCTGTTCATTTTAGAATTAATTTCAAGATTTTATTTGTTTTTAAAGCATTGAATGGTTTGGCCCCACAGTACATTACTGACCTTACACAAATTTACACTCTGGCGCATTCTCTGAGGTCCGAGAGCCAGCTCCAGCTCGTGGTCCCTAGGACGAGACTTAAAACCAGGGGGGACCGGGCCTTCTCTGTTGCTGGCCCCAAACTCTGCCCCCACATCAGAGCGGCCCCCACAGTGGAATGTTTTAAGTCTCGTCTTAAGACTAATTTTTATTCTTTGGCTTTTAACTCAACGTGAATTGTGTGGTCCTCTGTTGTCTTTTATTGTGTTTTATTGTTTTGTTTTTATTATTTAATTCTTGGCATTTATTTATTGTTATTGTATTACTTTTATTTGGTTTTACTGATTCTTATTATTTAATGGGGACTGGTGGAGCTGAATGGAGTAATTTATTGTTATTGAGTGTTCTATGTGCAGCACTTTGGAAACTGTTTTGTTTCTAAAATGTGCTATACAAATAAAGTGGATTGGATTGGATTGGAGAAAGAAAAGTAATGCAACACATTTTATTGTCAATAACCCATGGGAAAAGTAATTAGTTAGATTACTCTGTTAGTCAAAAAACAATGCCGGTAGTAACACTGTTATAGTTTAACGCAACACTGCTTCTAACACATCAATGTTCAGGACTAAACATTCGCACATATCTGAAAATGCTCAGGTGCCACAATGAAGAGAGAATTAGTCAGTGGTCATAATGTTATGCCAGTGATTGTTACACTACATTACTTTGAACGGACATCCCAGCTCCCATCAAAAACAGCATGCTAGGAACTTGGTGGGCTTCATAAAAGAGTGTTCCAAGAATATTCTGCAATGAGCACAGTTTTTTTTTTATCTGTTTTGGGCGACCGACTCGGCAGATGTAGAAATGAGAAGCAGAATAACGCTCCGAGCTTTAGATGGAACTTTTTTTTTTTTTTGCATGGAGGCCAGGTGGCAGATTGCTGGAGTTATGAGATGAAAGCAGGAGCGGACCACTGATCTACTGTACCGAACATGGCTGCGGGAGATGGATAGGGCTCTCTCTTGTCTATTTTCTCCCTCTGTGTTGTTTGCTCGATGCCTGTGAGCGAGTGATGCATCAGGGTCAGGTGCACTTGGGTTTTCGGGAGGGATCATATCATCTGCTACCTACTCTTGGAGGTCACTGGAGAAAAAAGGATGTCAAACAATAAAAGTCCCAAATGTGTCTGTTGTTGAAGTATTTTTAGATTCCTATTTTGTGGTTTTGGATAATGAAAAAATACAGAACTGAATCATGAGCCAACACCAAACTCTTGAACTTTACCCAGAAAAAAATTAACCCTTTAAAACATGACAACATTTTAACTAACAATGGAGAAAAACAAAAACAAAACAACAACCTATAACTCTGTGGAATGGTATTATTTTGGACAAACTCACATAGCAAATATTTACATAGCATTTAGCTGAATATCTCTAATGCTCAGCACAGTTTTTTTTTTTTTTTTGATTCAGATGATAATTTTAGAGAAAAGTTGAGATGTAGCTGTTACCTCAGTTTTACCAGCAACAAAATCTAAGTCATTTGATTATCAATACTGTATTTTCCGCACTATAAGGCGCACCTAAAAGCCTTTAATTTTCTCAAAAACTGACAGTGCGCCTTATAATCCGATGCACCTTATATATGGATCAATGTTGGTTAATTATGGCTACCGTATTCAGGGGGCATCGCCGAAGTGACAGCGGTAAAAACGGTAAAGGGGAATTCCAGTCCCAGCTGTTCATGTGTGCCATAGGCGTGTTTATGGATCCTGCCGCAAAAGAACAAGGAGGCGCGGCCTTTGCTCCATCTCAGTAGAAGAGTTGCGACATTGAGGGGACAGAAAACTGAGCGCTCGAACGCTGTTCATGTAGCTTTGAACTGTGACAAATGGAGTTGGAAATACATTGTTTTCAATGAGGGCGGCGCAAATAAGAGCTACCGGTACGTACGGTACCGTATTGTGAATGCACTAACTTGTTTTGGGAGTGAACAGAGTTGTAAGAACGCTGGTTTGTATTCTATTAATAAAGTTTGACTGACTGACTTATCTGACTGTTTTATTGACATTCCCTTTAGCGCAGCTCCATCTAGTGGATGCGCCTTATAATATGGTGCGCCCTATGTATGAAAACAATTTTAAAATAGGCCATTCATTGAAGGTGCGCCTTATAGTGTGGAAAATACGGTACATGTTTTCTGGTGTATGACTGTTTCTTGTTTACACAGCTAGCTTTTCATATTGTTGTTTTGGCTGATGAAATGCATATCTCCCTGACTCACTCACTCTGTGGTCCTAGGGGTTGTGGTGCAGAGCTTGTCTTTGAGGATTTCATCACACAGCGGCACGCGCCACTGTTCCTTTTGGGAGAAAATGTGAGACAAAGGAAAGATGTGTGGAAAGATTTAGCCGGAGAGATTAAAATCTCAGAGGGGCGGTGTGAAGACGACCAGCCGCTGTTCAATTTAACCAAGCTGAGTGGGAAACTTTATTATTTATATTCTTGTTACAGAGGATTTGACACTTTTATCTCTGTCTCCATTGGCCAGGCATTGTCAGAGCAACAGCTTGACCTTGGAAGAAACAAATCTCTAAAATGTGTCCCTGTGTCTGCAGATTACAGAAACTTTGCTCTGTTTTTGTAAATAGCAAGGCAAAACAGTTCCAAAGGGAGCACAAGTTATAATCTATGTCACTGGTTAGCAAAACTTTTTCCTTTTAACCCCCGCCTGCCTGTGTCCGGCCCTAACCCTGCCTTCACTGACACATATTCCAAAAACACTCAGCAAAATATAAAGCATAATAATGACTTTGTATTGTTTTTTTATGTCAGAAAGAGTTAGATGCAAAATCCAAACATTGCTTTTTGGTTTTGGATCCGTTTACAGAGGCATCTGAAAGACTGACCGGTAAGTTCGAAGAGAGCCAGAAGTGACTTTAATAATATAATGCATCCTACCCTCCTTGCTTCCACTAAGGAGGTCAGATGTTTACCAGTGTTGTTTCATTTGTTTGTTTGTTGGTTGGGGTTATTAAGATGAAAGGTCTGTAAAGAAGTTATTATTTGATGGATCCAGACATTATTAATAAAATAAAATAGTCTTTTACAGTTCAAATCCTGGTGTAGTTTTTTTAAGGAAAGACATTTATTCCTGGTTCAGTCCTTAGTTTGTACTGACTTATTTTTGGTTTATTCCGGTTTGTTCCTAGGGTAGACGTGGTATAGACCTGGTTCAATCCTGGATCTGTCTAATCTAGTTTATTTAAAGATAAGTTCTGGTTTAGTTCTAGTTTAGTCCTGGTTTGCTTCTGGTGTCTCCCTGGTTTAGTCCTGGTGTAGCCTAGGTTAAGTCCTGGTTTAGATCTGGTGTAGTCCTGGTTTGACTCATTTAGTTCTATTTTAATCCTGGTTTCGTTCTGATTTAGTCTGGCTTATTTCTGGTTTAGACCTAGTTTAGTCCTGGTTTGGGCCTGGTTAGACTTAAACTTTTGATCTTCTAGTTCAGGGATAAATGCTTTATTAATTCCAGCTCACAAAGGAGAAAAATCCACTATATTTTTTCATTAAGTGTTAGATCTGTCTGAGCTGTTCCTGTAGAGCAAGTACAGCGATGTTCTGACTTCTGTGTGGCAGCTCGGTGCAATAGCTTACAACCTTATGATAAAATGACACCGATGAGTATTTTTCGACTTCTATGCGGGCCATGGGAGATCTGACCCTCACAAGACAGGTGTCCAAGGAGTGCATTGACTTTCTCAGTGCCTGTCTTGAGGAAGAGGATCACCCTGGCTGAGATGTCTCAACATCCATGGTTCCTGCGTTCAACAATGGTCAAATTCTTCTTTATTTCTTTATTGGACTTCATGTACATATATTATGAAGAAACCTACTGTAAACATGGAACACTTATTTTCTTTATTGGACTTTGCATATATTGTGTAGAAATTTACTGTAAAAAAAGAACACTTGATCTATTCGTTGTCCTACTATGGTCATGAGCTTTGAATCATGATTGAAAAGATAAAATCTCAGAAACAAATGGCCAAACTGAGCTTTCTCTTCAGGGAGGCTGCGCCCTTAGCGATAGGTTGAGAAGCTCAGTCACCTGGAAGGAGCTTGGAGTAAAGCCGCTGCTCCTCCATATCGACAGGCCTCTTGGACGCCTCCCTGGGGAGGTGTTTGGGGCATGTCCCACCAGGTGGAGGTCCCGGGGAGGACCTAGGACACGCTGGAGGGACTATGTCTCTTGGCTGGCCTGAGAACTCATTGGAATCTCCCTGACAGAGCTGGATAAGCGGCCCCGGATAAGAAAATGGATGGAAAGATGGACTTAATATATTCTGAAGGAATGTATTGTCAACATTTTACATAAATATGTTGTAACAATGGCACATTAGCTGACTTATTGTAAGGAATGTCAAATTACACTGTAAACATTTTAAATGAATGCATTTGTAATAATGAAATAAAAGTTGATCTCACTGAATGTCACAAAACTATGATTTTAGATGTTTTGAAAACAACTTGAGTGGCACGACAGCTCTCAAAGGTCCCCTATTCTGCTAAATCGACTTTTAACCATGTTATAATGCTGTGTTTACCACAAAAACATGCCTGGAATAGTATTTTGTTTCTTTCACCCATTCAGTAAAAAAAAAAAAAAAAAAAAAAAAAATCACTGCCTTTAAAATTCATATCTTCTATCTTCTATCATTCAGACTTGTACTAAATAAGCTTTCATTTTAAAAAACTATAACATTTTTATTGTTAATTTTACACACCATATGGTCAGGCGCATTTAGAAAATGGAATATTGTGGAACAGTAAATGATTATCAGTCATTCAATTCAAGGTGAAGCTTATAAAAAACTCTTTCATTCATTAAAATTAATCGTCCCCTGAGGTCAGGGATGAAGGTGGTCATTTTTTCCCCTTTATGCCTGTAGCAGCCAATGCCTACGTGGTATGTTCTGGAGCCTGGGATGACCCATGCATGATGGAAATGGGCAGTTATGAAGTCAATATATTTTGCTAAGGTAATTTTGACACCATCACACAAAAGGGGTCTTCCAACTCACTTCCCATGATTCCAGCCCAAAACAATCACTTACAAACTCCTTGCTGATGTTACAGCGCTGTGGGAACATGGTGGCCATCCAGCAACCATCCAGTCCTTCATCCATCTGGACCAGTGGACCTGTTTTCTACTCATCAGTGGGTTCTTCACAGCTGCTCTTTTAATATGATTGCCTTATAGAAAACTCTTAATACGTTTATCTGAACGAACCCATCTGTGCTCAGAATCACACACATATCATTAACATTTTTCGTGAACTATCCAGTGTTTCCATAACCTTTGCAAGATACTGCACTATTTGGCTTTTTATTTGCAGAAAGGGCTTTCTTTCCCCCTATTTTGCATGAAACGTGACTTGCTTAATATAGAGGAACAACCTTTTAATGTAGTTTCCTTTTAATTAGGCTTACCTTGCAAACTATCTGCCAAACCTGTCTAAGATTTGTGTCAGAGATGTAGACTGACGGAAGAAGCAAAACATTTAAGAGCTTTAATAAAAAAAAAAAAAAAAGATAAACAGACTAATACATTTTAATGGAAGACTAAGCATTAGCAACCAAAATCACAAATTATGATGGTTTTGTCAATTGACAAACAATCAGCTATGAACATAAAGAAATACTTCCTCATAAGAATGAATGGTTAAAAACACAATACTCTTGCAACAGCTTTGCAAGCTGTTTTTATAACTACCAAGGCAAAACACACAAGTACCTATTAGCGATGTGGCTGCTATTCCATAGTGTCATATGACAGCCCACGTCACAAATGATGATCTCCACTGTCCTCTCTGTTGTGTGTCGCAGCTATTGTCATCAGTCACTAATTAGTAAATAAAGGCTGTTGACACAATGCTGCACAGTGCTAATGAACACAAGAGGTGTTAAGCCACGGGAGAGACATTCACAGATATATTGTGGAGGTGGGTGGTGAAGCAAAATAGCGGTGCAGTTTTGTGTGTGTCTGAAGAACGAGTGCCATTGCAATTGCAAAAATTCCACAGATTGTGATTGGATGTTACCACAGTCGCCGGTAGTAATGTTCCCGGGGTAGTTGTACATGCGAGCCATCGAAGACACGAGAGTCCTCTCAGCTGCTGCTAATGTGAATGCACACAAAAGAGCACTGATTGAGACATATGTTGTAGCTGAAACTGTTGCAAATGGAAAGAATGAATCTTGAGGAGTGAGGGTGGGATACTGGAGGGAGATGGGAATCTGTCACGTAAGGAAGTGAAAGAAAACAATGTTGGTGAATGAGAAACAGGGCTGCCTGGGAGCTGACAGAGAGACATCAGTCCTGGCTGACAAGGACAGAAGGCCTTATCAAAGAGCTGCACTCTGCAGGGCAAGTACAGACCCAAGAGGAGGGGCGGCTTAGTCAGTATGGTTTCCACCTAGGAAAATCCACTAAAGACTCTCAGAGCTATGGATAAACTCAGGATTTGTTGTCTGACCAAACACCCATCTTACAGTCTTCCTCTTTCCTTCAGGCTTTTACCTTCTGGGTTTGCCACAGCCAATCATCTGTGTCCTAGCGTGCAGTGATATATTGATTTGGAAAAAAGTTCTTGATGCATTTCTTTATTTTCATCTGGGCTTGGGGCTGGCACAAACAGTATACTAACTTCTGACCCTCTGTGGCTGGATTAACAGTTTGGTAGTGTTTCTTTGATAATGTATATTAAATATTTCCTTCTAAAAAAAAAAAGAGTGGCTTACAAAAAATACACTGACTAATACAAACATAAGAGTTATAATTATAGCCTGTGATGAAACAACAATGTGCTTCTTTACATAAATAGTGCGTTGACTTTGGAGATTACAGTCTGCTGATATGGCACTGCTCTGTAGGAGTAGGTTGCTCTGTTTTTCTGACTCAACTCCTGTTCAAGCACCAAAATGAGCCCTGCACCACAGTACATGTTGATAAGGCTGAGTCATTCCTTACAGTAAAACAAACTAAAAAAATGTTAAAATAAATGTATTGGAAATCAGTTTTGTAGTGCATTTTAAAATCAAAAATATAATTTAAGAAAGTCTTTCAGAAACCAGTATTTAGATGTAAAACTGTCATGTTTCTCTCTTAACTCAAGGATATACAATTGTTTATTCACTTTTCTGGATACATACTTCATACTTTACCACTAAATTAGATAACTGTTAGTATGCATTTGTAATCTGCTGTAAAAACTACAGAAGCCCTCAAGGACATGCACAATTGTCTTTTCTTTTAATTTTTTGCTTTTCTTTTATTTATTACAAATGTATTTTCTCCTCCATTAATGACCCCTGAAAGGCAAGTGCAAAAGAATGTTTTTGTTACATCAATGTTATCAGTGCAAGTGAAAAAATAACAATAATCTGGCAATCCATTCCCATATTTTTCCTCTTTATGACCACTAAGAAGGTCTCAATTTTATTTTAATTTTTCACTTCGTGTTATGACCCTGGAGAAGCATGCAAGGAAAAAAATATAAAAAAAATGGGGATGCTCCAGAGTCCAAATGTTTTCAGTGCAATAGTCATTTTGGCCACTAAACCTTATCACTAAACTTACCTTTGTATCTTTCACCTGTGGCTGGTTTTAACGCTCATAAAGAGATTAAAAAAAAGGAGAAAAAAATCCACGCTTGCCTGTCAATTGGTCATAAATTATAAAATAAAGAAAGAAAAAAATTACTTTGATATTGATAAACAGAAAAACATTTTTGCACTTGCCTTTTAGAGGTCATTAACGGGCACCTAAATTCCTTTTGCGCTTCCAATTCATACAAAACATTTTAAGGCATTTGGCTGGCAGTGGCTACAGTCAGTCTCCTGCTTCACTCTCCCCATTCTGATGCATGTGTGAGTGTTATAGATGAAATTTATGCAAGGCTTATGGCTTATGTGTGAATGGCCATGGACTGGAAAGAAAAAAAATCTGTTGTTTCTTTTCAGCCTCCACGAGTAGGCAATTCATCAACTGGGTCTATGGCAGGAACAGAAAATGCTCAGAACTGGTAAGATTTGTATGTCTATCTGTGCTTTAATAGAATAATCCAGCCACAATCCGGTGTACTCCTTGTGTCAGCCCCAAACCCAAGGGAAAATGATCAGGAATCTGGCATAAAATCAATTAATATGTAAACCACTGCATGTCACTGACCTCTGCAGGGAAGATCTTAAATAAATGATAGTGGCGTTGTGGGTCATGCAGGTGATAGTAAGACCACAAGAAGAGGAAAAGCAGTCTAAATCTAGGTGCGTCAGACTTTTGTAAAATGTAAATGTAAATGTGGCGTGGGGCGGAGAGCTTCTGTCACCAGCCCACCGCCTCTACAAATGTGTGAAAGCTTGTGTGATTGCAGCAAGCCTGTTTCTCCCCTTATTCATCTTCAGTACCTGCCATGAAAAAAAACAGCCTATGCGTCACAGAATGTATTAGAAGTACTTACCACCTGACATGGTTTTGAACATTTAATTATCCAGATGATGTTAATGGAAGCTACTTTGTGTCATCGGGTTTGTTCCAACAGATATTCAGTGTCAAATTCGTTCATTCGAGCCAACATGTATGACAATATATTTGTTAACTGGTTTGATAGATTAGGGTTTGACAAAATAGACAAAAAAGTCCAAAATACATATTAATTTCACTTATGAAGCTGTATGCGTGAATTCAACCAGAAATACATCCCCTACTGTCCCGCTACATACCACAATCCTCCTCCACCCTCAACACCACCGCAGCAGCAGAGCCATCAGCCTCCTCAGCCTCTTCATCACCCCTAACTAATCTATCGAACTCTCCCTTTGCCACATCACTGACGTCTCTACCTGCCAGGGTCCTAAGCACCGTTTATTTGTTCAATAAATCATGCGTTACACTTCACATTTCTCTGTGTTTGTTTCAAGCTTCTTCTGGTTGAAATGCATTTGAGTAAATCTTACTTACAATGCCAAATGATGCAAGCTCGAATCTATAAACACAGTATGTGGTCATGATACTCAAAATATCTTAGTGCTAGTTTAAGTAAGTCTGATATCGGACTAACAAACAGCCTCTGCAGGGCTTGATATTAACTGTTGTTTATTGTATAGTAGGCTTTGTGATAAGTAAAAGAAATGTACTGTCAACTAACTTAAAGCTGCACTACCTGATTTGGTGACTGTAAAAAAAAAAAGTTGAGTTTGAATGATACACTCCCATTTCCCAATTCCTCTCCAGTCTCACACAAACCTGGAAGTATGTACACAAGCCAGGAGCTATCACAATAACACAGCACAGATCTGGAGTCTCCTTCACATTATTTCTGATAGATTCTGGTTCTGGATAGATAAAGGATGTATTGACCAATCAGAGAGCTCCTGTCCTATGAAAGCATGTGATTGGTTAAACTGTTCCTTCCCTCGCTCTAAAACAAAAACCCTTATAACACAGCCCACAGGTGACCTCAAAGTCTAATTATTTTCTCAGATGACTTCTGTTATGCTGCACTAATAACTAAATAATTATCTTTACCAAAATACAAGGAAATCAGGTAGTGCAGCTTTAAATACGTGGAGTAAATGTTATCTTTTTGGATGTAATGAAACTTTTTTTTAATATAGGCAATAGTGTTAATGTCAAGCCCTGAGCCTCTGAACTGGAAGATTAATGAGTCAAGTTTTGAGGCCTTTAGGACCCAAGATAGGGCCAAATCTTTAGCAGAGGTCTGTGTTCTTTAAGTGGTTGTAGAAATATACAAACATGCTTTTGCAATGTGTTCTTTATTTCAGTGTCAGCCTTTCCTTTCCACAGCAAATCATCTGCAACCCCTACATTTATCCAGTCTTGGAACCAGCACAAACATTACAGTTGTGATCCCCTGCAGCTGTATTAACGGACTATTTATTGGATGATTAAGATTTATTGCAGAGTGGTTTGAATCTCATGACTGGCGCATCAGATCAGCAGCTACAGAACTTGATCTGATTGAAGATATAAAGACAAGACTACAGAGTGACAGTCTCAGCACACTCTCAGCATCTGGCTACAGCTGGAACAGGCACAAAATGGACTCACAGCAAGAGGGGAAAAAAGTAAGATTTGACTACAGATTGCTGACTGAAATACATCACAGATTTTTTTTTTTTTTACAGTATAGCTTCTTCTATTCACAGACAGCCACAAGGTTGAATAAGCTTGGAAGATGGACAGGAGAGAGTGGACGGATAGAAAAGAACAGGAAAAAATGGAGTCAGCCGTCTGAGATTTACCAATTTCAACTTGAAAGTG
This sequence comes from Bostrychus sinensis, assembly GCA_020698575.1. NCBI lineage: Eukaryota > Metazoa > Chordata > Actinopteri > Gobiiformes > Eleotridae > Bostrychus > Bostrychus sinensis. The sequence goes on from CM036239.1 coordinate 8,394,185, forward strand.
GTATGGCGTCACAGTGCATTAGGAGGGATATACGTAGATGGAAGAGGGCATGCATACCAATGTTCAAACACAAAAAAGGGGCCTGTCCTAAAGGTGAGTGTGCACAGGGATCCGCAGACTGGCAAACTAAACTCCCTGCTCTCAATGCATTTTCACACCTGCCTCGCTGACATCAAAGGAGACGTCTTTTGTTTGCTCTGTTGGAAACAATCACTTATATTTTCAGTCTTCGAGAGAGACTGCCACCTGTTCTCCCTCTGAAATTAAGTCTTCAGAAAAATGGAGGAAAATGTAACAGATGTAATAGACGGCAAAGGTTCTGGCAAGAAAGTGAAAGCATACAAAGAGTCTTTTGATATCTAGCCGCGCAGACAAGGCCACTTATTCCTCTTCCATTGTGTGTCTAATTAGTGGCTGTGTTGGGAGGTCATCTTGCCGTTGTCATTAATCCGGCAGAATACCTGTGGACTTAACAAAGCCAGTGGGGTCATGAGGTCAGCAGCTGATAGCACCCATCCTCCCGGTCACCCAGAGGGATGTGACGCTCACACCTGCAAACGTACACGACCTGGGTGGAGTCAGACCTGTTTCTGTATCAGAAATCACCGGCAGACGCTGGCTGTGTGCCATTTTCAGTCAGGAGGCTTCTGTTTGTACTCATCTTTGCAATGAGTGACCCAGATTGTTGAAAAAAATTGTGTTTTTTTCCACTTAATTTATTGAGGGAGCAAATTAAAATATATTTTTAGTAATAGTTGTTATATCTGTCAGGTCCATTTGCAAAAGTTAAGTCATTATAGTGCATAGGATTTGTGGTGATTGGTTAAATCTCAGCATAATTGTCTAGCGGAATATCAAAATTCAGAAACCAATGTTAGTCTTTAAAGCGGCCATATTATGCTTTTTTTTTTTTTGGTGACTTTTAAATTACCGTATTTTCCGGACTATAGAGCGCACCTGAATATAAGCCGCACCGGACTATAAGCCGCCAATATCCAGGTTGAGAAATTAGATATTTACCGGATACACAGAAAAATTTTGTATTGTAAATGTTTCCAAACAGTGCCTGTAACACAGAAGTAAAAGTACCGATCAAACAAAACAGAAAAGTAATTGATGGCTTTATTCATCTTCCTCCTGTGCACTGAAACCACAAGTCACTTTAATCATCTTCGTGCGTGTTGTGTTGCATGTGCTAAATAAAAACACTTGTTCTTCTTTGCACTGACTTCCCCGGTCTGTCTTGTTTTTGCACTTCCTGCTAGAGCGCCCCCTGGCAGCTGAAGAAAAATCCATAGAAAAGCCGCATCTTTGTATAAGCCGCATGGTTCAAAGCGTGGGAAAAAAGTAGCGGCTTATAGTGCGGAAAATACGGTAATTTAGAACACCTCTAGCTCAGCATCTTACATTTTGTTGGTCAGAAAAAGCAATAATTATTGAAAAAACCTTATTTGAAAAAATAAGGGAGAGGCGTGGTCAGGTGGAAATGGCGGACATCGGTGAAACGAGCTGTTTCTGTCTTTTCAGGAAGTCAGTGTAAATAAAAATGCATGAATGAAACAAAAACACAACTCCAGGTATGTTTTTGATGCACGAACAACATTAAAACCAAAAGTTGATTTTGGCCCCTTTAACTTATATCATAATTATTGTGCTGTATTTGCTAAAAACAGTCATCATCAATATACTTGCTATTGTTTTCTCACCAGGCTCTGACATTAACTGCACATAGTCGATTGGTTATTAGTTGCGAAAACCATCTTGATTATTGAAAATTGCCAATGCACTTCCTGACACAACTCTCCATTTATCTAGGCTTAAAACCGACACAAAACATACTGTGCATTGTGACGTTTCGCAGCAGGATTATCTTTATCAAGCAAGAAAAGGGTCTGTTTATTGTGTAAGGTTTAACTATCCAGGAAGTAAACTGTATTATTTATAGAGCATTTTAATGTACGTCGACTATAGACGCATAAAACTCTTTCACAAGCTCGCAATGGTCTTAACCGTAAAAATGCTCTGCTCTTGACTTGTTCTGTAAAACCCAGGCTACCTTTTATATGAGACAATCTACAAAGAATAAGTAAGAAATTTCTCCAAACTTCCCTCTAGTTCTTAGTCAGCCATGTGTGTGCAGTAATGGATAGATAAGCACAGTGTGAACAGTGGCTGAACATCTATCTAGAGAAATAAATCTCTGGTTTATGTGCCGCATAAAAAGAAGGTTGCAGAGCCAGATTTGAGGCAAATATCTGATTCTGTGGAGCAGAGACTAAGCTCCGGGGCTGATCACATTGCCAAGAAACAGTAGCTGAGGGTAAGATGGCTGTATAAAAAGATAGAGGGTAAGAAATTAAGAAATGCTGACATAGAGACTTACAGAAGGGAGACACAAACTGTCCAAAAACACCGCCGGGCATAATTGCAAGCAATACCATAACAAAAAGTAGCCTGAAGTTTGTGTGTGGAGCATTCCCTTAGGCTGGACTCACTTGAAACAGACTGGAAATCAGAGGAGGTAGACTGAGACTGGGGTTTCTACCTTTGGGGACCCTGCGTCCCGTCGAAACACATCAACAGTGCCTGCACACAACACAACTGCAATTTTCCTGCTTCTAACAATCAAAACATGACATCGCATTTGATTAATTGCTCTGTAATTTCTTGTTTTGAACGCTGCTGTCTAAAAATATCCTTCAACCTCTGTACGGGAGGCAGCGCTGACGATTTGAGGAGGGATTGAGAAAAGGGAGGGAAGAGCAGATGGTATTTTTGCATGCAGAGCTTTGTGCACGTGTGTGTTGTGGAAGTGTGTGGAAGAGAAAACGGCGGGGAGGGTCACCAGATTTACCCAATGCATTATTAAAAACTTGTCGCACTAACACCTGCCGGATAGCTACAGTGGTGCCCGCTCTCTGTGTAGAACATAATTACAAAACAATGAAATTCTAACGAGCAATATTGTTGTCTGATTATGAAATATGGATAAATCATTCAAGATATAAAAGAATTAGTTTGTTCCTTGGATGGTGGAAAATAACTAAATACTTTTATTCAAGTAATTTGCCTGAAGTTCATTTTTGAGAAGAAAACAGTGGTTGCCTATAATGTCTAAATGAGTAAAAGTATGTTTAAACCTGACAAAGTGTGGAGTAACAGCAGCAGGAGTAGTCTTAGTAATAATATTTGCATGAGTAGTAGTAATATGTAGTATTAGTAGTGTAGTAGTGGTACTTGTAATAGTAATAATGGTAGTAATCATGGTCATACGCACCGTAAAGGTCGCAGACGTCCAGAACTCAGTGTTTTTTTCTCATACGTTTGCTGTTCATCGACTGTAAGCACCAGGAGATACAAGATTTAAACAAATCATGTTATTGTGTTGAGTTTTAAAAGTCTAAAAGGAAAAAAGGGACAAAAACAAGACTAAACTAAGACTAAACCAGAACAAAAACAAGACTAAACTAAGACTAAACCAGGACAAAAACAAGACTAAACCAGGACAAAAACAACACCAAACTTGGACTAAACCAGGACAAAAACAAGACTAAACTAAGACTAAACCAGGACAAAAACAAGACTAAACCAGGACAAAAACAAGACCAAACTAAGACTAAACCAGGACAAAAACAACACCAAACTTGGACTAAACCAGGACAAAAACAAGACTAAACTAAGACTAAACCAGGATAAAAACAAGACTGAACTAAGACTAAACCAGGATAAAAACAAGACTGAACTAAGACTAAACCAGGATAAAAACAAGACTGAACTAAGACTAAACCAGGATAAAAACAAGACTGAACTAAGACTAAACCAGGATAAAAACAACATCAAACTTGGACTAAACCAGGACAAAAACAATACCAAACTAAGACTAAACCAGGACAAAAACAAGACTGAACTAAGACTAAACCAGGACAAAAACAACACCAAACTTGGACTAAACCAGGACAAAAACAAGACTGAACTAAGACTAAACCAGGATAAAAACAAGACTGAACTAAGACTAAACCAGGATAAAAACAACACCAAACTTGGACTAAACCAGGACAAAAACAAGACCAAACTAAGACTAAACCAGGACAAAAACAACACCAAACTTGGACTAAACCAGGACAAAAACAAGACTGAACTAAGACTAAACCAGGATAAAAACAAGACTGAACTAAGACTAAACCAGGATAAAAAAAAGATTAAAAAACAAGACTAAACCAGGACAAAAACAAGACTAAACCAGGACAAAAACAACACCAAACTTGGACTAAACCAGGACAAAAACAAGACAAAACCTTGTCTAAACCAGGTCTTAACCAGGACCAGCAGTAAACCAGGCTTAAATCAGCTCTAAATCAGTAATAAACCAGGTCTAAACCAGGTCCAAACCAAGGCTAAACCAGGCCTAAACCACAACTAAGCAAGGATTAAATATTGAATAAACCAGGTCTAAACCAGGATTAACCCTAAACTCGGCCTCAACCTAACATGGACTTCAGTATTTATCATAGAATTGCACTAGTTCTCAAAATATCCAATCTTTTTACTGTAGATTTCAAATACACAGCTGCACCAGGCCATGTGTGTTGCCTCAAGAAAATAAAATTAGATTTGCTCTTTTGTTACCACACAAAAGCAAATCCATTATTTCGCATTGATGAAGTGATTGGCTTTCGACAACTCCACAGCTCTCTTTTAGTTTGTAAAAAGCCAATTACTTCAATAAAAGCCACATGTTGTGAGGTATACTACTAATATAATGGTGTAATCGATCTTAATCAACCACTACCTGTTAATTCTGCAATGAATGTGACTCCGTAAATTTGTCACGCCCCCTCTTGTGTCATAAAACAAGCATCTGTTGGTGTTAACATTGGGCCAGGACATATTTTTTCTGTCTCAAAAGCACCATATGGTCTGCTATATAAGCCATTTTGTACACTGAATCAAGGAAGTGTTCTGACAAACTTTGATTTAATAGGCGTAACGTTATGGGCCGGCTGCCTGGACAAAGATTTTATGAGGATGTGCCTGCTGAGAATTACAACGGTCACCTGAGTGAGATAAATGTTGACACTAATAAAAGTGAATGTGGATCTTTATTTATTTGCTGATCATACAAAAGTAAAAAAAAAAAAAAAACAAGGAGAAAATGACGAGTCTGCTCTTACCAGCAGCTGTTAAATTGTTCAATGGGATAAAAGAGTGAGCATGAATGACTACATAGAAGCTAAAATCTGTGAAATAGTTCATTCAGTACAATATTGATTTCTTTTTGGGGAAATTTTATTGATATTCATAATTTTTTAAGGGTGATTTTTTCACTCTTCACGCTTTAATGCAGTGATAAATAAATAACTTCAATGTGCACCGTTGTAAGCAAACAAACAAAAACAATAAAACAGCTAACTTCCTAAGCTAACTTGGATGGATCAGTCCAAAATGCTGCTGTTTGGGGAAGTTTAGGCAGTGTGAGGCAAGTGAGGCACACTAAAAAAATCACTGAAGGCAGCCTTTCTGAAGGTAGGTGAAAGAAACTATCTTCATTGTGAAGGTTTTACTTTCCTGAATGTTAAAATACCAGATTTTTGCATTAATTATAATCATCTCTCCTGTGTTTCAGAGATGTAAGCCATGCCACATGCTCCGCACAAAGAGCAAGAAAAGGGAAAAAACAAAGAAACAAACATAAAAGCCAAAATAGAATAAACAATTGTAACCCAGCACCTGTCTGTCTGCTGTCATCCTTTATTCATTTATGGGTTCTCTATAGTCACCAGATGCTCCAACCATTGACATTTTACACATGTGTTAATTAGTATCAATACTTTATTCAAGTACTCGATACCAAATAAGTATTGGGTGAGTATCGATATATCAATACTGCAGTATCGACAGTAGCATCAGTCGGGTTGCAGGCCTTTGTCAGGGCAGAAATAAAGGAGTAAAAGGTTGAAGTGAGAGCTGCTGCACTTTCTCCAAAGCACAGTCTTTCATTATTTACACTGGAAAGGTTCATTTTTGTTCTTGGATCCTTATGAATTGCACTTTTTATTTCTCAGTTTCATTTGATGTCTTTTGCATAAAAACACGACCTGGGTCTGTTAAACTAGTCTGACCCAGATTAACTATTTTCCGACGTCAGGCTCATGATCAGTGACAGGAGAGTTTTACCAGGACAGAGTTTTTATTTTGTATTCCTGCATAAAAGCACAGCTGAATCTGTTAAAAAGGCTGAAGTTACTGAGTTGTGGTTTTAAATTGAATGTAGCATGTTATATATTCCCTCTATAGCATCACCAATTGCTTGGTTTTATCTTTAACTATGTTCTTTTTTGTGTTGCAGACTGTGTTATTCTAATATTAACTCTGCACCGTGTGAAATGCCTAAACTTAATTATTCTTAATGTGTTAAGCTTTCAAGGACTCTCGATCCTAAACTGAAGCTATTGTATCAGCTTTGCAAATTTTGAAAAGCAATTGTCCCAAACTTAAACTCTTTTGTACACTTTCCCAGTTCCCTGAGCCAACAGAGAGTAGACGCTGATGTCAGTGAGAAGTGCCAGCCTTGTCAGGAGTGTACTCTGTAAGTAAATACATTTTTTAATGTTTCTACAGCCTTTTTGTTCAGTTTATATCTGAACTATAAACGAAGGCCAGTACATGCTGTATTTGGTCGTTCTGAAAGTGCACAAGATTTATGAAAAAAATAAAGAATGTCTCTTAGTCCTGGTTACATTTTAGGTTATATTTCACTTCAAAATGTTGGTGGATGATTTGTTGAAATGTGGATGATTTTCATCTTAAGAATTTTAGTTTAAATTGTGGTTTTATCATAGTTGGGAGCAAACCAGGGCCAGTAATCTGATACTGCATTCTAATAAGGCAAAAAACATGTCATCGTTCTCACATTTTCACACCAGACAATGAGTAAAAAATGTCTTCTTTGCATTCTACTAGCGTGAGGTCTGAAAAATCCGTCTCTTTGTAGCTTTTATATCATTTTACTGATGGATCCCTTGGGTTTGCTTATTTCCTAATAGCTGACAACGAACAATGTTAATGGTCAAAACTTCATTTTAACTATTAACCCTCCTACACCCCTAAGACATTTTTTTATGTTTTGCACCTCTTTTTTTTTGATAGCTTTTGCTGTGTTGATTCAAATGGCATAGATTTTGCCTCAGGTGTGTATTTTTGGATGAATTTTCAGATTTCAGGATTTAAAAAAAAAATCCTGTTAAAAAGATGTCTAAAAATAGTCCCACCTTTACCCCTAAGACATTTTTTGTGCCATTGACTCCCATTAAAACGGCATTTTTATTATACACAGTCACAGCAATATAATTTCACATTTTTATCAAGTATTTCATGGATTCATAATAGCGAGGGATTGGAAGTTTAGTTTTTATTGTGTTTTACTAGGTTGCCATTTCCCCATATATGGTAGATAGAGGTATAAATTTGGAGATGGCCTCATTAGTGTTTGTATAAATGATCGAGCCTTATATGGCAAATAAAAAGCATTTTTTGAACTAAAATGATTTGGGTGTGTTTTAGGGTTGTCATAAATTGATGTGAAAGTGTTTGTTGTGAAATGAGTTTGTTTGTGTTTGCGTGAGCACAAATCCAAAATGTAGTTCTTACAGAGATGTGCACATCAGGGACCTCTGTTTGTGCTGGATGTGTGTACGCATCACATAAACTGGATTTTAAGGTGTTAAATTTCAGGACTAAAAAGTTAGCGGTGCAGGAGGGTTAAGAAGAATGAAATAATAGATAATAACGTAAAACACAAACAGCATGCTCCTGATGCAGGTTAGGTTAAAATTGAAGTATTTATTTTGGTGGTGCTGGGGTAGAGGAGCGGTGCTAATAAGGTGGCATCTGGTACAAAAGAATAAGATCCAGAACACTTGTTTAACCTTTTTAAGCCTTTTTACTCACACTAATGAATCAACGACAGAGAGAATGGTTTTGTTTGTCACATAACTTGATGCTCAGGACTTGACACTAACTTCTTTGCTCCCTGTCCTCTGTGGCAAGTGTTTTTCAAAAGTTACTAGCCATTAGAGAATTTTCACAAGCCACAAATTAAGACTAAAATGATGTTTAATGTGCAGTATAGGTGTGATTAATGATAAATGACAATGATGTGCAATAATTGGATTTTGCAGTGCATTTGTTGATGACCATTGGAAAGGTATTTTAAAATTAGACTTCATCATTACAAAAACAATTTAATTCAGACTCAGAAAATATTTACACTGTATTTTTATATGTTTTCAGCACATTTTTTCCCTTTGATGCGTTAGTATAGGTTAGGTGAATTAAGTATTTATGTATAATATCCAGCTGGACAAAAAGGCAAGTGAGACTAAATGTGTTACCAGCCAAAATTGAAATGCACCCATATTTGTCCGGTTGGCTCGTGTTAATGTCAAGCCCTGATGATAACTATCCTAGCAAAAGCCAGATTGATATAAAATTAGCACTCTGCCATGTTTTATGAATCTGGCATGTCTCTTGTTGAACACATTTGTAAAGAGAATGCATTTCAGTAGAATATTTGATGGTGATCGCCTTTCTTGATTTGTTTTAGTCAATCACAGAAATGACAAATTTGACCTGACCTAGACAGAGTTGACATGAGAGATAATGAAATGTTTTAGGTCGGGGTTAAAAGGTTAGATCGATGTGTTTTAAGACACAATGGTGAAGTGTAAAGAAGATTAGGAGCTGCTCCACGTTTCAACAGAGTGATGTTTGTTTGATGCTATCATGTGCATACACAGTAGCTGCTGTGATGTGACTAATATAAACTGTAATAAAGCATAAATATAATAATAATGTGTAAAGAAAATTACCTGATGTGTGTTTGATCTGTATAAGTAATCATTAAAAAAAAAAAGAAATATTTCTAAGTGGTCTATTACTCATAGCCTTGGCCATGCATTCTGCTAAACCAAGGACATCTAAAAGGTTTCCTGGTTTTAATAGTGAGAGGCTGAGGAAAGGTAGGCTGTCATCTAAGTGCTCAGTAATTTGAATTTCACCATTGCTGTACCACCGGGCCCTTGCATGCTCACACGCCTTCTCGCTGTGTCCCTGAACCCTTGGGTAAAGGTAAAAACTCTATGATCATCCTGGGCCATGAATGATTCAACAGCTCACACTGACTTCGTTTTCTCAGGCGAGTGTACTTGCAACCCGCCCCAGGGGACAATGGACACTCACCGCAGCCATCTTTTTCATATTTTAAATGTTTAAATTACAGCGCTTTTGAAACAAATGTTTTCATCATGTGTGATTCTTTAACATAACGCAGTGTAATGTTTGGCATTATGTTAATTTCTGCTTTTGTCATTCAAAAGGAAATGGAGCTGCTTCCTTCTTCCCGATAAAATAATGCCCCGTAGGTACCATGCACAGAAATTATTCTGTGGATTCTGTCTTTTAAACTGTTGGTGGAATAAGCAGGAGACAGTGTGAATGGAGACAGACCCCCAGAGACACCTCAGCATCTGTGCATATGTACTGACATGGAGACGGCCAAGAACTAGCTCCATAAGAGCCTTTTTGAAGTGTAATATGTAATACTGCTTTGGCGGCTGCCAGTCCCCACTGAGAAACTGACAAACAGCCACATATAGATTAGCATGTGCTATATTTGTAAACATCTAATAAAAATAATAATGCATCGGTCCTTTACAGTGCTTTTTTGGGCACTCAGATGCTTTACAAATGCATTAATCATTCACTTCCCACACTCGGTGGTGGTGAGCTATTTCTGTAGCCACACTTGCCCTGGGGCAGACTGACAGAAACATGGCTGTCATTCTTTGCCAACAGCCACTAAGAGCACGACCAGTCACACACTCTGAACTGACTGAGGGCGCAGTAACAAATCTCGCCTGTGGGGGGCAGGGCATCAGCATTTACTGAGAGAAACTTGGGAAGAAGAAACCCTGCTCATGTATTGGTCAAAAGTCCGCCTCTTCAGCTCCATATATTCCAATAATATTATACAGCGCACTTTAATTGTTTTTATTGAAGTTTTACGAGTAAAGCAGAGATATCAGCTAAACACAGCTGTGGGCTCTCTGTGTGAGTAATATGAAGTCTGTGTTGTTTCAGCAGTGTTTTTACATTTGTTTGCTAATGTTAGCAACCTTTTAAATACATTTTATTTACACTATTTTTTTTTATTTTAGTGACGTTAGATGTGCGTATGTTTCTGTGCCCTTGATAAACAGTGGTGTAGTCCTCTCCCTGGCGTTAGTTTGGTTCGTGTTGCGTTCGCACTTCACCAGGACCTGACCAAGAGCGCACCAAGTGCACCGTGCCAAGACCTCTGATTTCAGGTGGACCAGAGTTCACCTGTTTGGTGCACACCTGAGTCTGGTTGCACTTTCACAACCAGGGTTTGATTGAAGCGAACCAAACACGGCAAGTGTGAACACACCCTGAAAGTCAGCGCCCCTCACTCCTACAGTGTTTGCCCCCTGATGGTTTCCCAACAGCTTATACAGGATACAGGAGAAGTAAATGTCCCTGGGTTTTTACCTATAGACTGGTCAAAAATGGACTAAAATTACCTGGTTAGGGTTCACCTTTCATGCCTAGGAGACAGTGGACACACGTCAACCAACATCTCATGACCCAACATGGATAATGTCAAAACAATGGGTTACAGCTGCTACAAACAAGTCAAAAAAGCATTCAAAAATTCATGATATCACTCTCACAGGCAGTGGATAAAGTGTCTTGCCCAGGGACACAACAATAGTATGCAATGCCAGCAGCAGGGCTTGAACCACCAACCTTTGAGTTAGTGGGCAAACATCTCTACAACTGAGCTATATGCCAAAGGAAGTAGTATTGTTTTTAATCACAACATCAGATGATTTTTCCGTTCTTTAGAGCATCCGAGAATATCTTTAAGTGGGATGACATTCGGAGCCTATGTCATGGTTCTATAGACTTTATTATCACGACAATGCACCAAGCCACAGTGCTCTGGCTGCCTGAGAGTTTATGGCCTAATACGGCATCACTGCGTCTCTGTCACCCAATAATAACTTTATAGGCTCTGAACGTTGTCCCATCTGAAGCCTTCCTAGCAGGTTAGGAAGAATGGAAATGACTCATAACTTACAGGACACACCTTTTATACTCACAGCTAAAATATAAAGTATTGTGACTTGCCCCGGTGTAATTTCTCACTAGAATCTTTAGAAATACAGTGCCAGAAACTATTCTTAAATGTAAATGTATCTGTGTTTGTCAGATCCAGCATCTCTGCCCTTCAAACTCTGCTGCTCTGTCTTCTCTCCTCTCCCGTCACTGCTCCGCCAGGCCTCTGTTGTTTAAAGACTGACACAGCCGGGGCAGCAGTTTGTAACGCGCCCCGAGAAAAGTCAATCCCGCCTCCCATCAAAGACTGAGTGTGCTGAAGGTTGGATAAAAAGATAAGCAGGGAAGAGCTTTGCAGATTAGAGAAGGGGGAGCTGCAGTGTTTAAAGGTTTAGCGGCGCTTTATATTTGTGTGCGGAAGAAAGCCCTCTGTTTGAGTGAGAGATCTTTGGACTGAGGAAGACTCCAAAGTAAATTTTGGAGTGGCTTTGGGTACATATGACAGTTGAGCTGCCTTTACATTTGATAGTGGCAGAAAATAACTAGATTCTTTTACTAAACTAATTTATTTAAGTCGACAAAAATGGGCATTGCTTAAACATACTTTCATCTCAGTATATTTTTAAGAGATTTTTTACTTTAACTCAAGTACATAGTAAAGTAGTGATAGTAGTAGTAGTTTAGAAGTAACAGTAGTAGTTCTAGTGGTGGTAGTAATACTTTATTCTTAAGTAAACTTTACATTTTAAACGATTTTACTTGCCACTTTGGCTGGTTAGATACTATATCTATAATTTTACAAATGTAGGCCTTGAATTTCTGTGGTTATGATTAAGTGTTCCCATAAATAAATATATAGTAATTTATTAGGATTATAGAAAAAGCAGCGTTAAGTGTATAAAAAATAACTAAGATTTGTTTTGTTTCGATTTTTAATTCGAGCATAAAAAAAAAAAAAAAAAAACAAAACAAATAAAAAATATATAGTCTATGCATCTATGATGTTATACATATATAAAAACAAATATGCACATTTTCATATCATTTCACATTTTATGCTTGAAAAGCAGTGGGAAGAACCTCAGATTTTTAATTCCCACACATTTGTTTCACGACATGCCAAAAAGATACTATAAATAATATTTATGTAAGTTCATTAGTAGTGGTAGAAGTAGTAGTTTCACATTTCCTTTGGCTTGTCGTACTAAAAAAATGAACACATGAACATTTCAATGGACTAAACTGTGGATAATGAAAACCTTAACTGGCTAGAAACTTTAGAAAAAGACAAAGACTGGTCACAGTGGCCAATGGGTGAAAAAGTTAATGTCAGGCACTGCTACTAATAATCAACAACAATAACAATAACAACAACAACAATGATAGCAACAATAACAACAACAACAATAACAACAACAATAACAACAACAGCAATAACAATTACAAAAACTACAACAATAACAACAATAACAATAACTACAACAATATTAACAGCAATAACAACAATAACTACAATAACAACAGCAATAACAACAACAACAGCAATAACAACAATAACAACAATAACTACAATAACAACAGCAATAACAATTACAATAACAACAATAACTACAATAACAACAACAACAGCAATAACAACAACAACAGCAATAACAACAATAACAACAATAACTACAATAACAACAACAACAGCAATAACAACAATAACTACAATAACAACAGCAATAACAATTACAATAACTACAATAACAACAACAACAGCAATAACAACAACAATAACAACAATAATAATAACAATTACAATAACTACAATAACAACAGCAATAACAACAACAATAACAACAACAATAATAATAACAACAACAACCATAACTACAATAACTACAATAACAACAGCAATAACAATTACAATAACAACAACAATAACTACAATAACAATAACAACAGCAATAACTACAATAACAATAACAACAGCAATAACAACAACAACAATAACTACAATAAAAACAACAACAACAAGAACAAAAATAACAATAACAACAATAACAATAATACTAAGTACAGTTTAGGAGTATTTCTTTCACCTCTGGCGAGACATATTTTGACTTTTCTCTCAGCCGACTGCATTTTAAATGTGAACCTTTATGTGCCAGTCAGAGGTAAAGCGTCGCTGTCTGCGGTGAACAAGGCGCGAGACTTCTACCAAACTTCTAAGAAACACCTTTGGGTGCCATCACCTTACAGACACACAACTTTTAAACATCTTTTGTGAAGACAGATACGACTATTTCTGTTAAGCCCGAGACTGTCACACAGTATACACACATATGCAAGTTTCCCTGCTGCTCCAATTCATGTGTGCAATGAAAATCTCTCACCTAATGGGCTTCCTCATGTGTGAACTAAGCCACTGTCAGACTTTTTATGCCAGGTTTATATTTGTGACCCCCCACTGACAAACTAATGGAAGAGACGGTTTCTGGTTCTGCTTGACCTAAAAGGCTATTTAGAAAGAAGCTGCACGGTGGACTTAGCCAGCGGGTTGGTGAAATAAAGATAATGACCATTATCTCCCCGCCACTTGCTGTAATAGGCAGATGTCCGATGAACCCCTGACAGGTGCAGTCTGGCTGCCCTCCCCTGCTGCTCCCAGCTCGCTGTGAAAATACCTCTTTTATAGGCATCCAACTTTTGAGTGTCTGTAAGTAATGATTTGATACTGACCCTTTAAAACTAGAAATGAAAGCAGTTGTAAAAATGCCTTGTGACGTATGCAGATAAGTCGCAGCCACAGTTTAGAGACAGCAGCAGCGTTCTTTCCAATTTAATTTCATGCGATCAAACTAAAAACATCAAATGAGACTTTTTTAGACAGCATAAATGAATGTTTGTTGTAGATACTGTGTATTTAATGTTACTTTAAATAAATATTTTTGTACTAAAGGATTAAAGGAGGATTTGTGGTGGCACATTTCTGTACTTGTCCATCATAATAATATTTATATTTTGTTGCCTTTAGCTTAAATGCTTATTACGTATGCTAATTGGTACATAAGATAAAATGGCGAACATTGATACACTTGCATTTTTTTTCTAACCAGGCACTGACATGACATACTTGTTTTATATTTTGTGGTTAATGTTAATTTCTTAAAGAAAATGTATTATGGTCTGGTAATCTTATGGCACCACTTTTTGGAACACAGCTGTTCTGTTTACAATAAAAATGTGGTGTTTATTCTCAGACTTTAAAATTTATGCCCAGACTTTTGCAATTGAAGCCTCACTCCAGTGATACTTACAGCGCTATCAGCAACAGTGAGAGGAATAATCTGCCCCGCTGTGAAAAACTTCTGTCTGCCTGTGGAGGATGTGCTCATCTGAGCTCATACTGTATATGACTCAGGGAAATGAAAGGGGCTGTTTTAAATGTTTCAAAGCTAATTTCCTTTTTGTTTTTGGAAGGATTAAGTTCATTCTGCATCAGTGGTGTTGCTTGTAGACAGTGTTAAGGTCCTCAGATAAGAGACAGGTGATATACACTATATTTCCAAAAGTATTCCACCCAAATAAATGAATTCAGATTATAGTGTGGGGTTGTTTTCAGGAGCTGGGCTTGGCCTCTTAGTTCCAGTGAAAGGAACTCTGAATGCTTCAGCACCAAGAGATTTTGGACAAGTCCATGCCCAACTTTGTAGAAGAACTTGACTGAACCTGCACAGAGTCCTGACCTCCACCTGACAGAACACCTTGGGGATGAATTAGAGAGAAGGCTGCGAGCCAGGCCTTCTCTACAACATCAGTGTCTGACATTGGACAAGAACGACAGAGACATAGAAGTCTGACGTAGATAGATGCAAAGGCTGGGCTGACTTCTTATTAAACTCTATGAATTAAGAATGGGATGTCACTTAAGTTCATATCCGTGTAAAGGCAGGTGAGCTAATACTTCAAAAATACTTATAAAAATATAGTGTAGGTGTTGAGCACTGCCACTGGCTTCAGATAAATTAATGTCAGTCATAAAAAAAATAGGAAGGAAATTGTACTGTTGTGACTTGTGACTCTTTAACTCTTTTACATTTTTGTACCATAACAAGAAATTTGCAGACAAACAATTAACTTCTGACCTCAATCAACTTTTCACCCCAACTGAGAGAATACTAACCAGTCATCCGTTGCGCAAAAAAAAAAAATGTGAAGGGGACAAAAGATAAAGGTCTGTGACAACCCCACAAGTCATATTTAATTAAAGAGGCTATATTATGCAAAATTTCTGCGCTTTTTAGCATATTATATTGTTGTTCCTTCATCAAAAAACAGAGTTGGAGTTGTTGTTTTTTTCATTCAGGTTTGTTTAAGTAATCCTCTAGTCTCTGGAACGGCCTTTCTGAGGCCTCAAAACGCTCAGTTCCACAACCCTCTGAAGCTCTGGACCAATCAACCAGCTTTCTACATGTTTCCAGTGATTCCTCAGAGCTTTTTTATTTTGTAGGAAGTGAAACAGTTTTTTTTTTTTTTTTTGATTATGTTCAAAAGGTTGTAAAAAGTGCAATGCTGTTTTAGAGGTGGCCAAGATTGGTTAAAAATATGAATAATAGCACGATATAGCCCATTTAAGTGACACAGGCCTATGCATCAGTCATATATAAAGGTTTTCTGGCAAGTGCTTTACAATTTGGTGCATTATTCATTCATTCTTTAGTCCAGAGCGCCTTAAATTTATTTACAGCTACCGTAGTCAGGAGCATCACAGAGTAATACATACTGCGCTTCACCTTAATATTGCTGTAATTACAGTAACAGTGTAATAACAGTTTAACTCGGACACTGAAGATGAAGAATTTGAGGGATTTGTGGACGAGGAATGAACTGAAAAAGTGAGTGCATTGTGTTGTATTTTGTTATAACGTTAACTGAGTTATTGTGAGTACGCTATCGTTTAATTTAGCCGTCTCAGATTGTGTTTTTTATTCACGCGTTACAACTGAACAAGTTTGGGAGTTATGGTGAACGCGTTGAATAAAGTTTGACTTGACTGACTTATCTGACTGTTTTGTTTTGCGCTTTAAATGTGAAAAAAGTTCGAAAATAGACCGTTCAATGACAGTGCGCCTTATAATCCGGAGTGCCCTATAGTGCGGAAAATACGGTAATGATAAATTTGTCAGTCGCTGCACACAGACATCTAAAATGCACATGCAGTAAACTAAATGTTTCTATAATTTAAAACGTGACTCGTGTACAACAACATTTTGTAAATGTTAAAGGAAAACAAAATACACTTTTCTTTGGGTTACAAATGTAAGCTCTACAACTAACTGGCCACTGTCCTGTGTGCACCTTGCCTTAGGCCCATAGTTACTGGGATAGGCTCCAGAAACTAAATATATGTTAGAAAGCATGAGTAGACAAGGTGAGGAAGATTAGATAGATAGTTTCAACATTTGGGTTAGCGTGCGAATGTCTCTGCCGACTGAGCTACTGCCGCCACTTTTGAGTAATAACTTTTGAGGATAGATTTCCCATTCTCAAAATATTGCCTAAATTTAGAAGTTAAACTTATCACATCCAGGCAAGCATCTCTTCCCTCAATGCAGCATCTTGTACCTCACATATGCAACAACCAAATAGCCCTAGCATGAATTATTCAGTATTTCCAAACAACTTTCACTTAATCATTTAATGAGTTTCTTCACTATCTTTATGTCGGATGTACTGAGCTGATGATAACTTTATCCATAAGAAAACAATGTAACTTTGTCTTTGAACATACAGAGAGTGTCGCTTATCTGTGGGGCTTTGATTGTGTGTTTTAGATTGATGGCTTTTCAAAATTTTAAAATGAAAAACAAACAGAGATTAATAGAATTACAAGATTGCAGGATCACTAAACTGTAAACATGCAAGGAAATTAGATTGTTAAAAGCTGTTTGGCACTTGTGTAAACATTATGCTAGTCTGTGATTTTCTCCCTGAATACTCATCTCATTTGTCACACAGTTCATATTCTGGAAGAAAACAGAAAACACAGCCTTATCTTTGGGGGCTCTATATATCATAACCAAACAAAAACATGACAAGATTTACTGCAGGAGTGATTTAGCTGTTGGTCTGACATGCAACAAGAAGAACAACAATGCAAAGCTGTGACAGGCTTGACAGGCTGTAAACCCAAGGTTTCTGTACAAATTCACAGTCCCAATATGAACATTATGCATTCACAAAAGAAACAAAGAGAAGCTGGATCCTGTTCAGTTGTTCAGTGCTGGAAACACAGCCCACTGACTGTTGATGGGAAATTCTGTTGACCTTGGTTTGGTGAACTTTGTTGTCTTTAATGCTGCTACCATTGTGCAACTGATAGAAAAGAGGCCTAAATGTTAATGCTCAATAAAGATTAAAATATTCTTACACTGTCTGGCTGTGATGTGGTGTTTACAAATAGACAAAGAAGCTTGTATAGTTAATCTACTCATGGGATTATGCATACAACCTCTATTAAGACTAATGCAGAGGTGTGAAAAGGTAGAGCAGTGCTAATCCAGTATGTCATGCCTTCCACAAAACGGTTAAAGCAGTTTGATGAGGGGAGCAGCTACGTCGGCCACAGCAGCAGCAGCAGAATGTGGCTAATTAAGTGGAAGTGTTCCTCCAGTGTGCAGCTGCTGACAGTCTCTGTCTCTGCAGCTCTGACACAACAGACACGCAGCAGCTCACACACACTGACAAGGATCTGGTACAGCTTTTATTGAAAACTGGATGTGCACTAAAAAATGGGTGGCTGGAACCTATCCGGCAGCTATGGGCCTGAGGCGGGATACGTCTCGTCTTAAGACCCGCTTTTATTCTTTGACTTTTAACTCGATGTAAAATGTGTGGTCTTCTGTTGTTTATTTATTGTTATTTTATTGTATTGCTTTTATTTGGGTTTACTGGTTCTTATTATTTAATGGGGACTGTTGGAGCTGAATAGAGTAATTTATTGTTATTTATTGTTCTATGTGCAGCACTTTGGAAACTGTTTTGTTTGTAAAATGAATGTGCTATACAAATAAAGTGGATTTGGATTTGGAATTGCCTGTTTATTATTGCTCACAATCAAAGTTTTTTTGGGGTGGCTCTTTTGTTGTGTTTGTTAATTTACAAATTGCCGTCACTGACAATTTTCAATACTTACATATTCTAACCTACTGTATTTTTCGCACTATAAGGCGCATCGGATTATAAGGCGCACCTTCAATGAATGGCCTATTTTAAAACTGTTTTCATATATAGGGCGCACCGCATTATAAGGCGCATAGAATAAAAGCTGTAAAAAGCTGTAAAAACTGTAGTGGCTGGGGTTGCGTTATGCCTCCACTAGATGGAGCTGCGCTAAAGGGAATGTCAATAAAACAGTCAGATAAGTCAGTCAGTCAAACTTTATTAATAGAATACAAAACAGCGTTCTTACAACTCCGTTCACTCCCAAAACAAGTTAGTGCATTCACAATACGGTACCGTACGTACCGGTAGCTCTTATTTGCGCCGCCCTTGTTGAAAACAATGTATTTCCAACTCCATTTGTCACAGTTCAAAGCTACATGAACAGCGTTCGAGCGCTCAGTTTTCTGTCCCCTCAATGTCGCAACTCTTCTACTGAGATGGAGCAAAGGCCGCGCCTCCTTGTTCTTTTGCGGCAGGATCCATAAACACGCCTATGGCACACATGAACAGCTGGGACTGGAATTCCCCTTTATCCTTTTTACCGCTGTCACTTCGGCGACGCCCATTGAATACAGTAGCCATAATTAACCAACATTGATCCATATATAAGGCGCATCGGATTATAAGGCACACTGTCAGTTTTTGAGAAAATTAAAGGCTTTTAGGTGTGCGGAAAATATGGTAATTGTTATTATTTTATTTTTTATTTGACCTATATTTAACCAGAAAAGTTCCACTGAGATTCAAAAGCTCATTTACAGAGGAGTCCTGGCCCCATGGGAGTCCTGTTGTACATGTTTTTGGTGGTAGGGGAAACCGGAGCAGACACGCAGAGAACATGCAATCATGAATCGAACCCGGGACTTATGTAGTTACATTCTCTGTAACCTTATGTTTAAAGTCACGAATGCTATAAGTGGTGCCTGCTTTTGTAGAGAGTCTCTACAAAATTGCTGCAAAACCTTGGTGAATTCGGAGCAGTGCCTCTTATTTGGTGTGTGTAAAACCTGGGACACACCGATCTAACGCCCACCCGCCGTCAGAACAGGGCGGGGCAACTCCTCTGTCAAATCATGCCTCCGCTTGTCGCCACTAAAAGTAGCTCCACAGCCAATCAGAGCTTGCTTGAGCATGACCCCTGACACAAATTCGACATGTTCAATCGGCCAGAACTAGGTCAAATGGTGCAGAACCCACCAAACAGACTCGCGTCAAACTGTCCAATCGTGCCAGACGGCCGATAATCTGCCCCGTGTCTGAAATAAGGTTAAATGCTTGACCTCACTCAATCCAATACCAATACAAGCATGTGTTTTGAATTTTCCTTTTGGCTAAATAAAGTAGTGATGGGCAGTCTGGCTCTGATCAAAGATTTGGCTCTTTGTGCTGACTTTGGCTCTTCATTTAGCATCACTCTGAGCATTTTATTTAGGCCTAATTTAGCAAATATGAATGGTTTGTGTTGGTAAACATGTTTTAAGTCAGTGTTTTTGTAAATGCCTTATTTTTTGCTCATATCTCCCCTTTTCCCCAATAAGCTCGCATTTATTGTTTATTGTTTATCTATTTGGATCCCCGTTAGCTGTGCCCTAGAGCCAGCAATTCTTCCTGTGGTCCATTAAAAGACACTTAACAGTTCATATAAAAAAATAAAATAAAATAAAAAAATAAAAAAACATTACAAAATTATTAAATTTCAAAAAATACATTTTTAAAATATCAACATCACAAAAATGTTTCCTATTACATAATATCTCCTTAGCCACTTTCCCAGCATATCCCAGTTATACAAAAATATTTCATTTACTAAGTATGAACCTCCTAAAAGCTGTTTAATTTGTTTGTTCACTTTAAATCCAGCTCACCTGTTACCCGTCTCTCTCTGTACCTGCACCACTACGCTGTCTTCAGAGCCCACTTTACTTTTTCACATAATGATATGATCCTAGTCTGTCCTCACAAAATCATCAAAATAAAATTATTAAATATTTTCTTTATTATTATCACATCAGCAAAATGTAACTCTTATTTACAGGAGTCAGTTCGTTTCTGATTCACTCCAAAGAAATGTGTCTTAGAGCCGTCTCGTTTCTGAACAACCACTCACTAAAATAAAGCAGGCCTTCGTAGTTATGTTGCAAATTTTGACATGGCCTAAAGTTGATCTTCCTTGTCAACAGTGTTACTCTGATTAATCTCTGGGCTACAGTGAATAGCCAAAGTCATTCCCATTCATAAAAACATGATAATGCCTTTTACTTTTCAGACTTTTTTTTTCAAATAGCTGACAGAAACATTAGAAATCATGGTCAGCACTCTGTCATAGAATCACCTTGGCCTCTTATGGACAATGTCAGTCCAACAGCACATCTGTCGGCATTGAAACTGAGAGCATTACCCTTAAGGATAGGCAAACCATAAACCTTGGTACATGTCACTAAAGATAACTCACAGTGAGCTTGTACATTTCAGCCCAGGCCTGAATGACCTTATGGACCTGAGTGGGACTTTTATAGAGGACAGGAGACTTTGGCGATCTCAAAGTCATCATGATTTGTGTTTTTTTTCAGTACAGTTGGTAGTGTTAGCCTGGTCAGCCATATTCATTTGCAAAGAAATCTCTCTTTGTGATTGTTTCCCAATCGCCAGGATCCTTCCTCCGGAGTCGGCTCCTCCAAAGCAAAGCTGAGTGTCCTGCTGACGTCACATCTGAGCACTTTTGGAACATGCCCGGGATCAAATACTACGCGTTAAAAACAAGAATTTATACTAAAGACAACTTCTTTAAGAGTGGAAAGCGGTTGAACAGCAGAATGTGAACGTGTTTTTGTATTGTCCCCATGCATGTCTCTGTATTTTGATCTGATTAAAAACAAAGAACTTATCAGAATACTTTGAAAATATGTCATTAAACAAAATCATCACATATCAGCAGGTCTAATTTGTCCCTATAACCAAATGTACATCAACATAATGATATAATTACAACAAAATAAGGTAGAAATTAAATAATCAGAAACAGCAAAAAAACTATGAGACTAATTTTTAAATGACTTTCATAGATGCAGAGCCTAAAATCTGCTTTTTAATGTCTCTTTATCCTTTTATTTCCAGAAGTGGAGAGTAACAAAGTAAATTTACTTGAGAAGTACTGTACTAAAGTACTTTACTTGAGTAGTATTTTTAGAGGAAACCTACAACTTTTACTCCACTACATCTAAAACATAAATATAATACTTTTTCCTCCACTACATTTCTAAAAAAGCAAAAGAAACCTCTGCAGAGAAATTGTCTTAAAACCAAAAGACAACTGACTTACTCCCTAAAGATAATCATTTACTACATAATACTACTCATATTTGTTCTCAGGAACTAAAAAGAAGCTCTGGACACAATCTAGAAGTGATTTAGCTTTTGCTTTGAACATTATTTGCACGATTCTATAATAAACCAATTTAAAAATAATTCATTAGTATGATAGTCTTATTTTTAAAACGTATGGCTCATTTTTGCTGTAAAACAATCTTATCTATTATGGTTTTATAAGTTGATCGACACATTTCCTCACTAAAATTATGTAAAATGTATTTTATTCAAATTTTTGGAGCTGCAAATTTGTGACTTGAATGTAGACATTTTGTAGTAGACATTTTACCGTGACAGCACTCAATTAAAATACAATGTATATTTTTTTTAAGTACTTAAGCATATACTCCAGTTGCCTGGAAAATCCAGACTGATATGTCTCTGTACAGAGACATATCAGTCTGGTCACCACGCCGTCCGCAGTGGTTTCCTCAAATCTCAACCGTACCGTGCATTTTGATTCGCTTATTTAAGTCACGTGTTCTTCGCGAGCAGCGTCCGCAACAACAACAATCAAGGTGGCGCACCGAGGAGCCGAGTTTGTTTCATTCAGCGGTAAATTCCGTTTTAAATTACCACAAACATATCGAGTCATTAAAACCACAGCAGCTTGCAGCACTAGAAGCCTTTATTTAAAAAAAAAAAATGTTTTCGCGTTGCTTACTTTCTTGTTGCTTTGTTAACGTCACGTCTGCCATTTTCTGATTGGCTAACTCCGCTGCCCGTTTGCTCCGCGCTAGAAATCGAATTGATTCTATGGCGACCAAACTCATCCGCTGGTACAGCGGTGAGTCTGGAATTTCCAGGCAAATACTCCAGTACTTTAACTCAAGTAAAAATTTGACTCAGCAACTTTTACTTGCACTGGAGTAATATTTGATCAGGATATATACTTTTACTCAAGTAATGAAGTTGAATACTTTGTCCACCACTGGTTATTTCCTGGCAAACGAGAAACACCCAGTGAATGGGTCTGGATTCCCTTCTCTTCATAACCTTTTCCAGCCACAAATCCTGGTGTACCAATTGTGACCATTTATCTATAGATGGCTCATTTTGGACAAACTTTTTTCCCCCAATTGCATCCCATAGAGAGTTTATCATCAAGACCACTGTGTTATTAGTAATACCCCATACAAATACCTCTATAATTCCTTGTATATATATATTATAAACAATGCATAACTAAAATAAATAGCATAAATGGCAAGGTTAACAGCAGGTGTGATTCTGCAAATGTTCCTTTATGCTTTATAAATAATTACTCTCATAATAAGATATATGGGGAACAATGAATGTGTGCAAAGCGTGGTAAGATCAATGGGAGTTAGACCCTCAATAAACGCAGGTCAGCATGAAGCAGATTAAGATGTAAGTCAGCAAATCCTTATGTAAATTGTTGCAGATACATGTGTAAAGGTCAAGAGAACACATTAGACACAACTAATGCACATTAATCACTGTAATGTAATCTGACCAGAGATTTAGCCAAGAGCTTGCAGGTAAATAAACCAGTGACCTCTAGTGTAGCCATTAAGAAGCATCTTGCAGTATAAACATGTTGCACGGCACAAATGCCAGCGCAGTAATGGTGTTATTCGTCATGCCATTCCATTTGGGCAACTTCAGAAGTGGAGGTTTATCCTGAATGCTGAATCAGTGGAGAGAAGATTTTATCTCCTTGGATAAGAACACTCTTATCCTTTTGTCTGCAAAGTGGAGAAAGTGTAAGAGATTATCATAAAAAGACTTTTCCACTAGAGACTGTGTTTGGGTGCTGATATAAAGTTTACACTTTTTTCCTCGAAAGGTGGAAAGTTGAGTATAAGGAGTTGTTATGATGCACTATGTAAAGTTTTACTTAAGTAACCTAAGTCAGCTGGTGGGTTGGGGCCCAAAAGTAGGATGAAGGCAGGTTAAACATTGTTTTAATGTTCAGTTATCCACTGTATTTTCCAGACTATAAGTTGCTCCGGAGTATAAGTCGCACTAGTCAAAAAATGCATAATGAAGAAGAAAAAAAAAGTATATAAGTCGCACTGGACTATAAGTTGCATTTTTTGGGGGGAAATTTATTTTACAAAATCCGACAAGAACAGATATTTCATGTTGAAAGGCAAGTTATAGTAATAATAGAATAGAGAACAACAGGCTGAATAGGTGTGTGGTTTGCTAACGTAACACATTGATGGTTATTCAGCTACATGAAGCATAAACAACGAACTGAATAGGTGTCTCGTATGTTAACGTAATATATTAACAGTTATTCACATAACTATAGCATAAAGAACATAATATAACAAGTTCACCAAACTCACCATCTCACTCCTAATCACTAAATCCTTTAAATTCTTCATCCTCGGTGTCGCTTCTGAACAACTCCGCCAACTCCGGAGGTAGACGAAGCGCCGCTTCCTCCTCTGCGTGGCTGTCGTCAGACTCAGCATCAGTTCCATTTCCAATTATTCCGCTCTTTCTCAGTTGTCTTTATAGCCTAAGTTGTTAGTGGTAATGTTTACATTTTAAATTGTCAGTGGTACAGGTGCAGCAGATGCTGGTACACAAGCCTAGAGCGCCCTCTAACCAACACCTGAAATATTTTAATATATAAGTCACACCTGAGTATACGTCACACCCCTAGACAGACTATGGAAAAAGTGCAACTTATAGTCCAGAAAATACGGTACATATTCATATCAAATTTATGTCCACCCTTTGTTACAGTGAATTCTCTTTGGGCACAATTGCTCCCTCCCACATCCAAAAACATGTGTTGGTGAACTGGTGAATGTAAATGACGCCTCTGAGTCTAACTTGAGAGTTAATGGTTGTTTGTTTATGAACAGGTCTCTAAGCCTTGTGTAAGCCATTTTCCAAGGTATATCTCACTTCAGAACCACAGTTACTGGGCCATACAGCTGTAAGTGGCTGAAGATACAAAAATTAACTTGGTTTCTGTAAAATGCTGGTCACAATTACTGTAAAATGGCCAGGGTTAAAATTGGGTCATGAGAACCACTGATTCATCACATTAACATATTGTTTACATTACAACAACTTACACAAATGAGTTAATTGTTGTAATGTAATACCTATTTTGGTTTTACAGTAGCGCCTTTTAGTGGGTGTACCTTCTTAAAAGTTACTTTGTCCTTAATAGTCCTCACACAATAAAACTTCCATTACTGTTTCTTGATTATTTATCATTAAGCCAGTACCTATACTGAATATAAAAGCCAGCCTGAGGACGATCTGTAGCTGTCCTTCAGCAGTCACCCAGGTATCCCTCGAGTAACCTACTCCATTATAATCACTCATTTTAAATTAACTGTAATTTAACACCAGAGTGCACCTTTGTTTAGCATTTCATTAACATATCTGCTGCCAATTCACTATACCACCTGCCAGTCTGATGATGCACCGTTTAAGGCCTACCCTGCTGATTCCTGACACAGATAAAGCTGCTGTGCAATGTAAAACTTTCTGCTTCTCCCCACACACACTAAAGCACCAAGCTCCTCTTATTAAGTTAGTATGGATCTTTTGACTTATTAGTGTCAAATGAATTCATTAGGAAGATAAGATTGAAGTACTTTCATAACAAGAAAAAATGTTGCTGACAATAAAGAAGTCATAGTACTGCAATATCCTGTCTAGAAAAAGATTGGGATCAAAGGTTTCTTATATGACTTTTTTTAAACTTTATAATAATTGACTGGTGGTGGCAAAATCTAAAAAAAATCACATAGGAATGGAAAGTTACCATCTGTCATTCATGTTTTTATGTTAAAGTGGAGTATATTGAACATATCTGAGGTGGATGACAC
The DNA here is from genome assembly GCA_020698575.1 of Bostrychus sinensis. Taxonomy (NCBI): domain Eukaryota; kingdom Metazoa; phylum Chordata; class Actinopteri; order Gobiiformes; family Eleotridae; genus Bostrychus; species Bostrychus sinensis. Next base: position 8,419,723 of record CM036239.1, read on the forward strand.
TAGAATTAGGCTTTTGTTTTTGTATTGAGTAAACAAGATGGCCACCTTCATCGAAATTGGATAATTTCAGTAAAATTCAATATATTTTTAAAAAGTAAACAGGATTTTCTTATGAAATTTGCACTGTATGTACCTTAACATCATAATACCATACAGCAAATCTTGGTTCTATATATATATATTTTAGTATAAACAAAATGTTGGAAGGATGGAGGATCAATCCCTTCTATCATCATTACATACTCTGTGTCTGTGGCACTGATGTATGAATGTATTAGTGTGATTGTGTGTTTGTGATGGTGGTCACAGAATAAAATTATTATTATTAGCATGTAGAGTATCTTTACAAATACAACAACATCCACATCCAGCCGGCAGCCATGGATCTCAAAATAAATAAACAACAGCTATTTGTCTGTTACAGCACCTGCACTGGCATTGTGTTCTGTTTTATATAGAGACATCTGATTTAAGTTATTTTCCACAACAACATAGAACTTGAGTAGTCTTACTAATAAACTTGTTACTATCTAATTTACTTACCTTAAAAAAAACAACAAAAAAACAAAACAAAAACAAAAACTTTAAATTAAGTGTAACGACTGTTCCGCTTTACCGCTTATGAACAGCGCCCAAGTTCGTTTACTTACACTCTAAAGTGAATACAAAAAGGTCTGAATGTTTAGAGTGCGTGACAGACTACTTTAACCAAGACTAAAAACGTATACCTGTGATGTGTGAATGTAGTGTAGTGCAGTTTTGAACCAAGCAGTTGAAATTACGCAGCAAGCTTTAAGATGTAAGTTAACCAGTTTTAATAAGCTGTGCTGGTCAGAATCATCATCAAGGGCAATAACTTAACTGATTATTATGAGTTTTAATATAGTTATTACATAGGCACTTAACCATGCATAATAATCAGACAATAACACTAACACTGTTTTACCCACAAGCAAAAGGGCAAATACGTTCCAGTCATTTACAGGAGCGAACTAGCATACAGCAATGAAAAGGGGTACCTAATGAGTACACCCTAAAATACAACAAACTCAGAAAACAGGTGTGAGCAGCCGCAAACTGCTTTGGCATTTGTCCCTTTTTTGGTAATGGACTAGTCCTTCAGTCTTGTTTATCGTTGCAGGCCTGATAGTATATTCTTAACGAAGTCATAGAAAGGTAACCAAGAAGCTCTAAAATGGCGGCCACCACATGCGCCACGCCAGAGTGGTTGACTCACCACGTTGAAGGTTACCAGTCTGTAGAGGAGCGTGGCGTTGGGCAGCTCCTGCTCGGTCAATCCTCAGCGAAACGGACAGTGTGGGGCTCCAGCAGTTGGGGCTCCAAGGCACAAAAATAATCCAAAGAGGTCCGGAAAGTGTTATCCAGTTAGCTTAGCATGGTCCGAAGCGAAATCCAGGAGGAACAGAGAGTCCCACTTGCTCCGTGGACGTCCGCTGGCTGAAAAGCGCTAAGTCAGGGCGAAGCACGTACACCACCCATACAACTCCCGCCCCCCAACCAATCAGAACCAATCACAACAGCACAAAGTTGATATTGCCCTTGACTGACCATTAAGACAGCAAAACGTATGTGGCAGGATCAAGCAACAGCACGACGCATTTACTGGAACTAGTAAATAAGAATTTTAGCAAGAACCACTAAGTTTAGTGTATATTTAAATGTCACTAAGAATATTAGAGAACATTACAAGTCAGTGAGACTATTACAGTGTGTAAAGCCTAGGATAAAGAATGTAGCACAAAGCGTGAACACCAATAGAAAAATAGTAATGTAGAACTTTAATAAAGTAAATAAATGAAGACTGTTACAATGCATTGTATTTAGCGTAATGTCAGGGTTATGTGTGCACAGATAAGAATAACCCAGGGGTTACATCCTCCCCCTTCTAAAGGTCCAGATGCCCTCATCGGACTAAATCTAGATCAAAAATCAATTTACCCATAAGTGGCTAAATCTCTGTGTGTAGGTGTATTTTGGGAACTAACCATCTAAGCTAAGAGGACGCACACTGGGGACCACTGGGGTCTCTCTCTCCCAGCAGATAGTGACTCTCAAACCACGATGTACCATCACTATTGGCTCGTCTATGGAGTGTCCTGGCTTGTCATAGCTCAGACGAACGACGGGCTTAATCTCTCGCCGGGACTGGCGGTCACAGACAGGCTCCACACTACCTTCAGACTGGCTAGTAGAGGGGCGCGCTCCCCCTTCTAGACCTGTGTCCACCACAGGGACTTCAAGCAGTTGCAGCACAACATCTGATTCTACTTCAGCTTCCAAGGGATTGGGAGCATCTGCTGGCTCGTCATGACAAGCACTGTCTGATGGTAGGTTCTGATTTTCAACTGGACGAGGTACATTTTGGCTGAACTTATCAGCAAGAAGGTCTAGGGCCTGGGAGATAGACTCTCTCTGAGCAGTGGGCAGATACCACATATCATCTTCCTCTGGCTCTGACATGTCGTCTTCGGCATTGTTTTGCATGTCTTGATTGTCCTCTTCTATTGTACTTGTCTTTGGAGATGAGCGGGTCACAGGGCGATGAGACACATGTTTCTCTTCAGGACTAGCAGGAAACCGGACTAAGCATCCTATGGGCAGAAGGTGATCTCTGTGCAGAGTTTTGACGATGACTCTGCCCTTTTCTGGCTTTACTCTGTACACTGGCAGATTAAACAGTTTTTCAACCACCAGATAAGGGTTTGAGATCCATTTGTCTCCAAGTTTGTTTTTCCCAGGCACGCCTGTGGCTCGGATGAGGACACGGTCTCCTGGTTCCAATACTTGGTTTCTCACTCGAGTATCATAGTGTCTTTTGTTTCTTTGGTGTACTTTGTCAGCAACTCCTTGTGCCAGTTTGTAAGCTTTCTGCAACTCTGCTTTTAGTTTTTCGACATACTGCAAGTAGGATTTGTGATCTTCACCATCTGGAGATGTTCCAAAACAGAGGTCGATGGGCAGACGAGCTTCACGGCCAAACATTAAGTAGTATGGTGAGTAGCCTGTTGCGTCGTTACGCGTACAATTGTAGGCGTGAACCAGTAGACTGATGTATTGACTCCACTGTTGCTTCTGACAGGGATTAAGTGTGCCGAGCATCGATAAGAGCGTGCGGTTGAAACGCTCTGGCTGTGGATCACCTTGGGGGTGATAAGGAGTTGTTCTTGATTTCTGTATGCCCAGCATCGCCAAGAGCTCTTTGATCAGGCGGCTCTCAAAATCACGCCCCTGATCGGAGTGGATTCTGGCAGGCAAGCCGTAATGCACAAAGAACTTCTCAACCAGGACTTTGGCTACTGTTGAGGCTCTTTGATCTTTTGTGGTGTAGGCCTGTGCATATCGGGTGAAATGGTCGGTGACCACTAGGACATTGGCCACTCCTTTGGAGTCCGGCTCGATTGACAAAAAGTCGATGCACACTAGGTCAAGCGGCCCGCTACTCGTCATCTGGTTTAGCGGTGCTGCCCGGTGAGGAAAGGTCTTGCGGGCAATACACCGGCCACAGTTCTTGATGTAATCAGTTATGTCAGCGACCATCTTGGGCCAGTAAAATCTGTCTTTCAGTAGCTCAACAGTACGTTCAACTCCGAGATGTCCTGAATCATCATGCAGGGACTTGAGTGCTTTTGTTCTGAGCTCACTGGGTAGGACAAATTGCATGGTCTGATGCCCTGTAGGTCTATTGGCCTTTCTGTATAAAAGTCCATCTCTGATTAAAAGTTTGGGGCTCTCTCGCTGAAGGAGCACAAGATCGGGGGTGCCGTTTGTTTGTGCAGGCCACAAACCAACTTCCACTGCTTTCTTTGCAACAGATATCACAGGATCTTGGTCTTGAGCTTTCCTTAAGTCCTCCTTGCTTAATCTCTCGAGGGGGCCCAGCTGCAGTTGAGTGAAACCAGCATAAACATCAGGAACAGCCCTTGCTGAGGCTCCTAGCTGGTCAATGAGTCGGCTTGGGAGCTCAGGAGACTGAGTTACACTGACAGGATGGCAAAGAGCTTTGACTCCAGAGGGCGAGATGTGTCTCCATCCATCGCCGTCATCAATGGCATTTCTTGACAACCAATCAGCATCCACATTTTCTTTGCCTGGCTTGTATTGGATGTCAAAGTCATAGGTAGTGAGGGCGGCCAACCATCTGTGGCCAGTGGCATTCAACTTGGCTGTTGTAAGCACGTACGTGAGGGGGTTGTTGTCTGTCCTCACTGTAAAACGAACCCCATATAGGTAATCATGAAATTTGTCGACAACCGCCCATTTTAGTGCCAAGAATTCTAGTTGGTGAACAGGGTAGTTTTTCTCTGAGTGGCTTAACTTTCGGCTGGCAAATGCAACAGGACGTAAGCCATTTGAATGCTCCTGGTTAAGGACTGCTCCGAGCCCGTCCAAACTGGCATCTACGTGAAGAACATAGGGCTTTACAGGGTCAGCAAATGCCAGGACTGGAGCATGTGTGAGGCAGTGGATGATTTTGTGAAATGCCCCAGTACACTCAGGAGTCCAACGCTCTGCAAAGGGCTCTGAGGGACTATAGTAGGAGATGGCAGAGTCTTTGGCGTTCTTGTGTTTTTTCTGCGTAGGTGGGTACCCCTTCGTAAGGTCAGTGAGAGGGCGGACTATGGCTGAGTAGTTGGCAATGAACTTGCGATAATAACCACAGAACCCCAGGAATGACTGCAGTGACTTTAGGTTTGTTGGGGGTTTCCACTGGGCCACAGCCCTTATCTTGTCTGGGTCGGTTGCGATGCCAGCAGCAGATACAATGTGTCCAACATACTTGACTTGGGGCTGGCAAAATTGGCACTTATCAATAGAGAGTTTTAAGCCTTGCTCTGCCAGACGATCGAGAACTTTTAGGAGGCGCTCTTCATGCTCTTCCAATGTGCGGCCAAACACAATGAGATCATCGAGGTAGACGAGACATTGGAGCAGATTCATGTCGCCCACGGCCTTCTCCATTAATCTCTGAAATGTTGCTGGAGCTCCTGTGATGCCTTGGGGCATGCGTTCAAACTGGTAGAACCCTAGGGGGCAAATAAATGCTGTCTTTTCTTTATCTTCTTCTGACATTGCGATTTGATAATAGCCACTGCGAAGGTCGAGCACAGAGAACCAGCGACTTCCGGTAAGGCAGGCTAAGGCATCGTCTATTCTGGGTAGTGTGTACTGGTCTGGTATTGTTCTGGCATTTAAGGTGCGATAATCAATGCACATCCTGATTTTGCCATTTTTCTTTCTTGCGATTACTATTGGGGAAGCATAGGGTGAGCGAGACTCTTTGATTATACCAGCAGCAAGGAGCTCTTGTAAGTGTCGGCGGACATCATCTATATCAGCTGGGGCCAGACGTCTTACTCTCTCCCTAAATGGTCTCTGATCATTGAGTCTGATGTGATGTTCAACCCCTTTTGCCAGTCCTACATCCCATTCCGATAGAGAAAACACTTGTCGACGCTCTGACAATTTGTGAGCAAGTCTGACTTTCCAGTCCTCAGGAATGGGAGACTCGCCAAAACTGAATAGTGCTGGATTTAGTCTTTTAGAAGGTGCTTGACGTGGTTGTATCTGGGTGACTATGTCGGCTTTGTGCACATGAGCTATGACCGTGCCCTTGGGAATGGATTTGGGTTTTACAGATTCATTTTTTAGCAATACTAAAAATCTGTTGCAGTCCATCTCTGTGGAGAGCAGAACACAAGGGGGCATTAATACCCCAGCTGGAAGAGCACCAGTGGGAGGGGTCTCAATCATTAGAATGCTGTCGTCCAGGGGCGCGGAACTTGACACTTTACAAATGGCTGAAAGTTCTGCACCAGGTGTAATGGTGAGGGGACCGGGGCCAGCCCACTTTACATAGGCTACTGCATCATTCAAGGATAGAGCTGTCTTGGCTGGTGAGATGGGCTGAGTGTGCACTCGCATGGTCTGGGCCAATTTGTTGTCCTTTGGGGTAGTTTTGAGCTGAGGCATGTGGTCAAAGGTGCGTGCATTTGTGCCGATAATGACTGGTAGCTGCTCTGGGCCATTTGGTTCTGGGCAAACAAGAGCCAAAACCGTACGGGACCCACCCTGAGTGTCATCGTTGGGAAACTGTATGTCAGCAGCTATGAAACCTTTGTATGGATAGCTGTTCTGTCCAAGGCCCCATAGGTCTAAGCTGGAGATGGGGTGTAAGGGCAGATGGGATAGGTGTTTGGAGTACCACCCCTCAAATATGATGGAAACTGTCGAGCCACTGTCCATTAAAGCGTCACAGGACATTCCTTCAATGATTATGCGGCCCACTGTGGGTGCTCCAATTAGGCCTGTGGGGACTTGACTGGACTCGGGAGGAGCAACTTTGCTTATAGTGACTTGGCCACCTTTTCTTTTTGGATCTGAGGAGCTTGTGTTAGCTTCTTTTTGACTGTGTTGGAGCTTTTGCATCGACTGGATTAGCTTTCTGATGACTTTAGAGGAATTTTCAGGACTTGTGCAATTGGTGGCAATATGGCCATCTTCACCACAGCGATAACAGAACACCTCAGAATCACCTTTGACAAACTTTGTGGGTTCTTTAGCTCTGTTTGACTTGTGGCTGACATATCTTGGGTGTCGCGCTGGAGAAATAGCAGCTTTGGGCGCCATGTCTCTCTGACCGAGCTGGTGTTGTAGACTATGCACCTGTTCTGTTAAGATATGTATGTCTGAGTCTGAGTGAGCAGCAGAGGGGGGTAGTACTCTTTGGGTTAGCTGCTGTGCATCTTTGCTTTTAACAGTTAACTGCTGTACGAGACTTTGTAGTTCTTGGATTTGGTGTTTGAGACTGTCAATTACAGAAGTTTTGGTCTTTGTATCTGCGGCACTGACTTGTCGCACACTTGTAGTTGTGCGTTGTCTTGTCATTTTCTGATCCTCTTCAGTGCGAATTTCACTTAGTAGGGTCATGAATGAGGGGGGGCTATTGAGTCTTTCTTTTAAGCGTAGCTGCAGCAACATAATGTCAGACTCCACTGCTCCTCTCAGCAACTGCTCAACTCTTGCACGATCTCTTAGAGTAGGGGAAAGACCACCTTTTTGAACAGCTTTGGTAAGTGCTTTCTCCAGCCGTCGCACAAAATCTGAAAGTCTTTCAGTTGGTTTCTGCTGCATGGATCTGAACTTGAAATAAAGATCCTCACCAGACTCTGAGGTACCAAACACATTTTCAAGGGCAGTGAGGTAGTCTTGGGGGGGTGCATCAGGATCATTGCAGCGTATAGCTTGTATTATTTCGAGTGCAGGCCCCTTTAAACTTTCCACAATCCTTTTTCTCTTTTCTTTTGTTGAACAATCACATTCATCAAGCATTAAATGTGCCTGCTCAAGCCAGTTGTCGAGTGTCTCTTCGCCCGTGGGTGTGGGTGCCATGCCAGAGAAGACTCGTAACCTGCGAAAGGCATTGTTTTCTGGTGGGGGTCTCACTCTTTCCAACAGTTCTCCAACAGCCCGAATAATGGATGAAGTGTCATCTTGTTTAATATTTTTTCCTTGAGAAAGCAGAGGCTCAATGTCGGCTAGGGTTTTGCCCTCACTTTCTAAAAGCCTTAGTAGCTTTGTTGAGAACTCATCAGGTTTGTCAGTGGTTTCAGTGATCAGAGTCAGCTTCCAGGGTGTCCCACCAGTAGGTGGCAGTATTTCCGGAGGAGCTGTATTTGGGTCAACTTCGTTGCGGCACTCACACAACATTATGTCACTGTTAAGTTGTGAGACAGATTTTTGGGCTCTGACACGAGCTCTGCCAAACGCTTTAACAGTTTCGACCACTTCTTCAACATCAGCAATACTGGTATCACTTGGTACACCACTCACAATAACTGCATGAGCTGTATTTACTTCTGCTTCACTACACCAGGTTTGGAGCTCTGTTATTGTTAACGGACAGGTAAGGTCAGCCATTGTCGTAGGTAACTAACACGCCTTGTCTTGATTGTAGCACAGTCACACAGTAGATCCCAGCGGTGCCTCCATTTTATGTAACGACTGTTCCGCTTTACCGCTTATGAACAGCGCCCAAGTTCGTTTACTTACACTCTAAAGTGAATACAAAAAGGTCTGAATGTTTAGAGTGCGTGACAGACTACTTTAACCAAGACTAAAAACGTATACCTGTGATGTGTGAATGTAGTGTAGTGCAGTTTTGAACCAAGCAGTTGAAATTACGCAGCAAGCTTTAAGATGTAAGTTAACCAGTTTTAATAAGCTGTGCTGGTCAGAATCATCATCAAGGGCAATAACTTAACTGATTATTATGAGTTTTAATATAGTTATTACATAGGCACTTAACCATGCATAATAATCAGACAATAACACTAACACTGTTTTACCCACAAGCAAAAGGGCAAATACGTTCCAGTCATTTACAGGAGCGAACTAGCATACAGCAATGAAAAGGGGTACCTAATGAGTACACCCTAAAATACAACAAACTCAGAAAACAGGTGTGAGCAGCCGCAAACTGCTTTGGCATTTGTCCCTTTTTTGGTAATGGACTAGTCCTTCAGTCTTGTTTATCGTTGCAGGCCTGATAGTATATTCTTAACGAAGTCATAGAAAGGTAACCAAGAAGCTCTAAAATGGCGGCCACCACATGCGCCACGCCAGAGTGGTTGACTCACCACGTTGAAGGTTACCAGTCTGTAGAGGAGCGTGGCGTTGGGCAGCTCCTGCTCGGTCAATCCTCAGCGAAACGGACAGTGTGGGGCTCCAGCAGTTGGGGCTCCAAGGCACAAAAATAATCCAAAGAGGTCCGGAAAGTGTTATCCAGTTAGCTTAGCATGGTCCGAAGCGAAATCCAGGAGGAACAGAGAGTCCCACTTGCTCCGTGGACGTCCGCTGGCTGAAAAGCGCTAAGTCAGGGCGAAGCACGTACACCACCCATACAACTCCCGCCCCCCAACCAATCAGAACCAATCACAACAGCACAAAGTTGATATTGCCCTTGACTGACCATTAAGACAGCAAAACGTATGTGGCAGGATCAAGCAACAGCACGACGCATTTACTGGAACTAGTAAATAAGAATTTTAGCAAGAACCACTAAGTTTAGTGTATATTTAAATGTCACTAAGAATATTAGAGAACATTACAAGTCAGTGAGACTATTACAGTGTGTAAAGCCTAGGATAAAGAATGTAGCACAAAGCGTGAACACCAATAGAAAAATAGTAATGTAGAACTTTAATAAAGTAAATAAATGAAGACTGTTACAATGCATTGTATTTAGCGTAATGTCAGGGTTATGTGTGCACAGATAAGAATAACCCAGGGGTTACATAAGTAAATACACTTATACACCAAAAAGATAGAAGAAAGGTGTGACCTACCCTGCTCAGTTTGTAAAGGCCTCGAGATTCTTTGAGCACATTCATGATACTCAAAGCTAATTGATTTATATCAAAAATAAAACATTCAAAGCAGTAAAAGAGCAAGGAAAACATGAATTTGACAACAGACTGGAAAAGCACGCCGACACGACCAAATGAGCAGAAAGTCTTCTAAAGGTGCAGTCTAGAACTGAACACCTTACTGTTGCTATGTACATTACATTTTACATTCACATTTAGATTTCATATTACATTGCAGTGGTACATTATGGTGCATTCATGTGGTCCTCAGAAACTCAGGAAAACGTTTTTCAGAGTTAAAAGATGCACACGAACGCCCGCACAAGTTGGAAAAAGAACTCAGGTCAAAACCTGCTGCCTGACTTTCCTCCAGACGTCATCTGTTTCATGAACAGAGCAGAAAAGTAGCTGCTTTATTAATTTACGTTTTATAGATGAGTTCTTTGCTAATAATATGAGTTCAAGTAACAGAATTGTGTTAGAAAAGCTGTTTGGCTAAAGCTATATTTGCAACATGTATAACGTTCAGCCTTGTAGTAGTGAGAAAGCTAATGTTAAATCTGGCTAGTTAGCTGTGATAAATCCTAATTAATAACATTACTGACCAATAACTTTGTTGGTCTAGCTATGGTAACGTCAATCTCCCAACTTTCCAAGATAAAAGCACATGAACATAAACAAGTCAGGAAAAAACTACTTTTCATCGCCGAAAGATGAGCAATGACTGATTTTGTACAAAAAGTAGGCCTAGTTCCATTAAAACGTTATGACCCATTTGCACCATTATTATTATTTCTGAGAACAACACAGCCAGTGTAAATTCACGCATTGACTTGCCTTGTATCTAAGTGGCACTGTCATAAAAGGGAATCGCTCCCAAGCAACATTTTTCCTGCCTATAACACGTCAACTTTGTGACAAAATGTCCACTTGCTGCCTAATTTACTCACTAACAGCTGCTGTATGATCTGTGCTATTGACTTCACCTGTCATTGGTCATAATGTTACACCTGACTGATGTATGTTGTTCATAAAAAAAACATACCAACAAACATACCAACTCCTGCAAAAAACTTGACCTCTTTGGTGGAAGAAACAACTCAAGGGAAATGGAAAATCTTTTGGTTTTCCCTTCAAGGGTCACACTGTGAATCATCAGCCTCCTCATGTAAAGTGATTTGCAAGTTTAATTTGTTAGGTTTTATGTCGGCTGCAACCCTTTCTATTTATCTGGGCTTAGGGCCGGCACAAAAGGTACACTTGCCTGTGTCCCCTTGTGGATGGATTGAGTGAATTAGAATAAAATATACTGTACACTGAGTGACTGAAACCATCTTTTTAAGTGACCCTGACTATTTCCTGGTTGTGTGTTGATGCAATGCAACCTTGTGACTGAAGTTTTTTTCTTTCTCGTAGGTACTAGATTATTTATACTTTTGTCCTTACTGTAAGACACTCCATAGGATCAACTTGAACTCATCATATATCTCCTTAACGTCCTTCAGATAAACCACACCGAGGGATTTGTAAGAGCGCTGTATACGCAAAGTAGTTTCCCCTCATTCTTTGCATCTGAAAGGACAATGCTGGAGCTGCAGTGGAATGCCTGATAAGAGGAAGGACAGCGGCTGCTTTATCGGTATTTACAATAGCAAGTACATGGTGTGTTCAGAGATGAACATATAGATGCATTTCTAATTGGGGAAGTGTCTGCATGTAACTCCGGCACTATTCAGAGCCAGTGACACTGAAATGATGGATGCCAAAGCTGGGAGCAGAGATAAAAAAGCAACACAAAGATGCAGGTGAGAAACAGAGCGGAAAGTCAGCAGAGGCTATGTAATGATAAACACTGTTTTGGGTGAAAAACCCAGATAAGGCCATGGATTCATATCGGTAGAAACACATTTAACTGTGGGGAATAAATAACCAAACTTAAACTTGCTTTGCTTCTTAAAAAAATTGCGCTGGTTAAATTTAAAGTGTGACTGCGTAGTTGGGTGTGATGTAGCACCTTTTAAAACAACCTGGGTGCAAACTTGCTTTACATTGCCTGATTCTGTTATTTGGCTAATTGTGTGTATGTGTATAATACCATGTATAGTACATTTTGCCATGTTGTTCAAGTCAAAACTTAAGAGCCCGTGTAAAAATTAAATTAGATTGAAAATTACGTAACAAGTACTGGGCAGCAAAATGGAGTTTAGCAATATGTTCAATATGTAAGTATGTACCATAGAGTTATAATAAAACACTAGAGTGGACATCCTAATGGTGAACTGCAGTAACTAGCATCCGGCGCGGCCGCCAGATTGTGGCTGTATGTTCTGCCCGAGCGCAATGTAAACAAATAGGGAGATGCACTTATCTTTGCGATATTTTTTAATATAATTTTGTTCATTTGGTGACTTTTTTTTCTTATTTGTGCTTAATCTCATGCCTGGTCTTGCAAAAAATGATTTTAAGCTATTGCCATTTTTTTTTACAATTAAAGCTAATACATTAAAAAGCTAAGCTAATTGATAATACTGTGCGAAATGAGATCAGTCACTTGATTTATAACTTTAACATTTGTACCTCAATTTTTAAATGATTACATGTTATTCACATAGCCTATTTACAAATATGCATTTTAGTAACATAAAACATTTACTTACATTCAGCCTATATTTACATTGAACTTGGATTTTTGTTTATACAGTGTTGCTAAAAGTCATTTAAAAAGAAAATGTGAACAGTCAGGCGAGTAGCTGTTAGTAGTGTAGCTATTTGTTTTTTTCCAGTTGATCGACAGCAAACACTTGTTCATTACATAGTGTTGTTATGTTTATCAGCTTATTATTGTACAACACGTTGACAGACACCAGGCTCACTGGATTTGCCCTTGTTCATCATAACAAGTTAACATTGACAATGAGGTAATGCTTAAATATTTTACGCGAATACATTTAATAAATACTAAAACAGCAGAACAAGGGGGAAATACAGTTAGCACAAACATGAATAAATAACAGTCCTTTATGCATCAGAAACTCTGTATTTCGGTGCAAATACGTACAAACCAAGACTTTAAGAGTTCACTGTATTATTAGGAGTTGAAAACTATCACTTTATTTAAATTTCTGACTTTTATTCTATGAGACTTATGTCACTGTTTTTCGCTTACTTACCATTAGCATTAGCGTTATCCTTCAGTCACAAGATGGCCGCCGGAATTGCCACGAAGCGGTTGCCATGACCACTCAGGTGTTTTATTATATCTCTATGGTATGTACCATATATGGCCAGTAAGTACTGATTTAATTTACAGATGAATTGTTTGATCCAGGATAGAAGTGATATTGATGATTTGCATTTTTAATTTAACATAGTTTTTTATGCCCACCTAGTGCTTAATTTGAGCTGAATCTTGCCGTAACAAAAGCCAGGAACTCTCTTATTTTGACAGAGTGCAATCCGGTAACTGTTTGCTTGGATCCGGCAACAACAGAGCTCTTAAACCTACTGTATGTTCAAGTTCAGATGTGTAAAGAGTTACACAAAAAATCATATTTTTATAAATACGATACTAACTACACGCTACTAACATCTCTGTCACACCAAGTTAAGAGCTCAATTTCTGCTTGAACCCTTCACAATAAAAGTTCCTCACCCTCCACGGCCACTAAACTATCAGTGCAATCAATTAATAAATGCTAAAATATATGAAAAATACAAATCAGTCGTACAATTATTAAATCCAGGTTTATAAAAAGGGATCACCATTTTTTAAAGACATTTTGATAAAGAGAGAAATGCTTAATGGGTAATTTACGTGAGTCACATACACACAGTAAAAGCACCAATTTGCCAAAAACTAAAGTAACTGCAGCACTCAAAATGTCAAGAAGACGGTCACATTTCTCTAAAGTTGATTTGCAGCCTAAACCGAGACTGATTTACAAATTAAGCACTGTGCCCGCTGCTACAAGAAGTACAGTACATTAGAATGTGCTCCTTTGTGGCTGGAGGTACTGTGCCAGCTGGAAGAGGAACCCCAACGTTCAATACAGTTTATCCAATAAGAAAAATCTCAAAATAGCTGTGCATATATATGTAGTACAGTTAGATAATGTTCAAAGTGTACAGAATGCTCAAAAATACACAATATGCAGTAGAAAAGTAGTGTAAATAGTAAATAAAGTCAATATATTCCAGTCAAAATTGGTCATAATGATGGCTGTTAGCAACTTAGCACCATTATTATTATGAATACATGTGCGAGGAATCAGACTTTCCTCAACAAGTCAACAATCTGAATTGCAAAAAGCAACTACACTGCTTTGAAGAACATTGGAGCACGAGCTTCCTGCAAACAACCATCAGACCGGCCAATGACAGAAAGAGATTTAATTAGTAACCATGTTTTATTCCAAATGACTCGTCGGCAACAGAAATACAGCAGTCACCCGTGCTTTTATCTCGTGTCTGTAATGATACAAAAGAAAAAGAAAACTAGAAGCAGATGAAGGCCACAGATCTCACACACTTCTGGTAAAGACATCTGGACTCAAGCCAATGATCTTTTAGTTCAGGGGTAAATGCTCTACCCATTGTGCCACAAAGCTGTATATCACAATGGTAAAGAATCTACTAAAGGTTTGTTTTTCTTTACTGACTGTTAAAAGTCTCGTAATAGTGCAAAATCATTTAAAATAAATATGAGCAATAAAGATTTAAAATATAAACTGTACTAAATGTGGTTTGGGTTTGACTTTGATGTGGTGCTTTTACCAGCACCGCTGCAGTCTGACTCTGCAGTCTGAGGTTGTGCAGGACAGCATGAGACAAGAGAAAGTGAGAGTTAATGTGTAAAATCAGTTTTATAGTATGATCCCCAATAAACGGCCCTCTGTGGTTGCTCTCACAGGGCTGCAGTTGTTTTAACAGCCTAAAAACCTTTAAAGCTCCAAAGTGTGCGTTTATACACTTTCCATAGTGCCTGAGCCAGGGTGGAGATTAGAATGAAAAAAAAAAAAAAAAGTGGTTAAAACAGCATATTCAATCAAAAGAGAAAAAATGATTTAATTCATACGAGGAACAGATGGGGGATACAAAGTAAACCCGGTTCACAGATCTGTTTCAAATATTCTCCAAATGGAGAGTTGGAAAGAGGGGCCCCTACTGCCCCAGACATGGTTAAACCAGATCTAAACCAGATCTAAACCAGATCTAAACCAGGCAAAAAACAGAACTAAAACAGGTCTAAACAAGGACTAAACCAGGATTAAACCAGAAAAAAAAATCTCTAAATCAGGATTTATTTAAGAGAAAGGACAGGACTAAATCAAGATTAAATCAGGTCTAAACAAGGACTAAACCAGGGCTAAACCTGAAGTAAACAAAGACTAGGACTAAATGAGGACTAAGCCAGGACTAAACCAGATCCAAACAAGGATTAAATTGGGTCTAAATCAGAACTAAACCAGGATTAAACCTGAAAAAAACACTCTAAATCAGGACTCATTTAAGAAAAAAGAAAGGGCTAAACCAAGACTAAACCAGGTCTAAAACAAGGACTAAACCAGGACCAAATCTGGATTAGACAAGGACTAAACCAGGACTAAATGAGAACTAAACCAGGACTAAACTGGCTGTCAACATGATGGACCTCAGTATTTCTAAAATCCTGTGTACGGCCCTGGCCCCAGCTGCTATTACTATTACTACACACTTTAGAACAATTTAGAATTGCTTTCCCTAAAAAATGTACTCAAGCAAAAGCATGGTTTGGAAAATGCACTCAGAAAGCACACAAGTAAAATAATCTAGTTACATTCAATAATTTACTCTGACACAACCTTATCTCAACACCATAATTTAATTTAAATCAATCTTTAAAATATTTAAATTTATGGCCATTGTATTATTCTCACATTACATGTTTACAGGCTGAAGACTTTGAGATCTAAGTCAGTCAAGGTTACCCAAAACTGTAGTAAATTAAATATTACCTTACAATGAGCTTTATTAACTTCTGTGCATATTTTATTGGTTTTTACATTAATGAAAAGCGGAGCGCAGCTGCTGGAGGGTGTGTGAAGGTGCTTTACAGTCTTGGGGGTCTCCTGGTTCTCGTGTGAATGTCTGCTGCAATAAATCAATTCAATCAGCGTGGACCAGCACACACGCTTACATGCGTCTGTGAAATATAGCCCACCACTCATATTATTTATGTTGTTTACGTGCACTGACACTCTCCTTTGATGTCTGCTAATTCAAATACATATGCATGAAATTAGAAAGGATGGAGAGACGTATTAACCTAGCTGTCAAACAAAAAACAGAGTGGAACAAGCTGAATGGGGAAATTAGGAAGGATTGTTGAGCATCTCATTTGCAAGGTAAAAATACTCGGAAATACAATAACTAGGCATCCACTGTATGTAAAGCATTAACATATTTTTAGTAATATAGTGGAAGAGCTTTGGCAGCAAAGCACTTTATGAGCATTTGTGAAAAATTGTGTACAGAAGATTATTTTTGACTCAAGGTGAATCCAGAGGAAAGACGATTTCATAAAGTTACATACAGGGGCGTAACATCAGACAGTGCAGCTGGGGCCCAGGCTATGAGGGGGCCCCACTGAGGGTTTTATTGGTGGGTTATGTTTAGTTTGTGCCGTATACAGCAGGCATGGTTCCATTCAAAACATCTAGAAAAAATATTATATGCATAATTCCTTCACAATTTTTTACTTAACTAGTTAATACTACAAAGTTTAGTTGAACAAAAATAAACAGATTTTTTTGTGTGGCACTGACATTTGGATATTTTACAGAAAGTCGTTGACTTTAAAAAAGTACAGTGCACATTTGTAACTTAAAAATATGATATGGATGTATAAACTTGCTGAATGAGAGTCATACCTTTAGGGCCCATTCTGAAAACCTGCATTGGGGCCTTTCATTTCCACCTTATGCCACAACATACAAACTGTACATTCATGTATATTAGTATTTTAAACATGTATTATTATCAACAAGTGAACAATCTATCTACTAACATTGTAAATTATTGATAGAACTTTTATAGAAAGGCTGTATGCAGGGTTTCTGTGGGTCCTAAAACGTCTTTTATATAAAAATCTGAAATAAAGGCCTTGAAAAGTCTTAAATTTGCCAAGATGCAGAGTACTAGGTCTTAAATATGTTTTAAAAGGTCTTAAATAAGTCACGTATTAATGTATTTTAAAATGCCCACTTAAATTCTCAAAGGTGCATTACTGTCATCGATACGAGAGCTCACAAAATGCTTTGTGGCTCTCACTGTCATCAAAAATCACGATTAAACAACGGCCACGTATATGACTCAGTTTTTTGTGCACTGCGGGTTTATGAAATAGGTCTTACATTTCTTCAACAGTGGTCTTAAAAAGGTCTTAAATTCAACTGGTTAAACCATGCAGAAACCCTGTTTATGGAAAAAAGCATTTAAACCTACTGCACACTGTGGGCAGGGCCGGTCCTTCCTATAGGCAAACTGAGTAGTTGCATAGGGCCCCACAGTCATAAGAAGGCCCCTGGGTTTATCTGTTATTTGCTGATTTGTGATTTCTGATTAATTAGTTAACTCTATTTTTCTAGTTACATATATGTAATGTTTTCATTTATTTACTTTTTTGTGTTTTACTTTCTGTTTACCTGGGCCCCCCTTGCCAAGTTTGCAAAAATGAAAAAAAAAAAAAGGTCTCAAAAAAGAAAAACAGCCAGTTACCGTTTAAAAGAAATGAAAATGTTATATAGTAAAATTTCTAAAATGACTGAAATGCTAGGCCCCCAAACCTATCCTGCTTAAGGCCCCCAAATGTTCTGGACCAGCACTGACTGTGGGCAATTTTTTTGAAGCACCAAAAGACAAATTTTCCTTTCCGTTTTTGACAAAGTCACCGTGGAAGGAAGGGGTTGCTCACCAGCCGATGATGGGTGGGCTGTGATTGTCTGATGGCCAGGGACAGAGCTCGGATGAGGGCGGCATAACTTGATGGTACCAATTAGAATTCAGCATCAAGTCAAAATTATTGTCAATCCCACTGACATCCACTGGACCAAAACACTGCCACCAGGAAGTGTGCTATTTACAGCAGAGATAAACCAAATTATTTTTATTAAATAAAAGAACGAATAAACTAAGATTCAACCAACATTATATATATTATAGTTCTAGTTCTAGTTAGTTATAGTTATAGTTCTTTGAGCCAGATGCTGCCCCAACTTAACCAACTTGTCATAAAGAGAGGGGCACAGGGGAAAAAATGACCCAAAAGCAGGACTGCAGTACGTGAAGTTTTAATAAAAATAAGAATCAAACAGTCTAAACTCAAAACACAACACAAAAATTCCAAAAAGGACAAAAAACAAGGAATAACTGAGTGTAAAAAACGCAAAATGTACAAGAAACATCCACACAGGAGACAGACACTGGCATAGAGAGTGGGAACCTACGTCATAAAACGACCGCTGAGTGATGAATCTGCCATGTTGGTGGTCACAGACAGAGAAATAGAGTTACCATAGAGTTGCATTAGAAACAGGGCGTAAAAAAGTAAATAAACAAGCATTTAAACAACTCTTTTAACTGCTTTGTCACTCTTGGTGAATATTTATCACAACTAAAGTATCAGAATATTTTTGTGTTAATGTTATCTCAAGTAAATTACATCTTAAATTGCTCCATTGTTTTGAATTGAAAATATCTTGTGTGACCAGAGACAATGACAAAAAAGAATTGGGGAAAACACAGGGACCAATGCCGCCTTCATGATACATTAGAATCTCCGAAATTCTGACCTTCGACTCAGAAAAACGTCCATCTCAGGTTGGGATTTTTGCTTGGAAACTCGTGGAAGTGTTGGACTGTGAGTTCCCGAGTTGACGTCACAATCCTGAGGACTCCCTCTGTGACAGGAGGACAGTGAGGTTACCAATGGGGAAAGAGTCTTTTTAAACAAGAGATCTCACACTTAGGTACAAAATTTACTCATCTTTATATAATGAAGGACGTTATCGGTGCAAAAATGGCTTTGGCAATTAATTTATCACTAAATGACCAAAATAGAAATAGAAACATCCCGAGATATAACTCCACACCAAACAGTTCTAATGGTGTATTTATTTGTTTAGCATACAACAACATGGAAATGCAGCTATCGTTATGTTGTTATTGAGGTGATCGATGTGTGTTTTCCGAGCTGATGTCGAGAACTGACGTCTTTTGGAAGCTTTTTTAAGTTGGGACTTCTGAGATTCCAATATATCATGAAATAAACTAGGAGCACACACATTAGGGCGGGACAAGCAAACAAACAAGTGGGAAACACAGCAGGGCAGGACTGACCAGACATCAAAATAAAACAAGACATGGACACTGAACAAGACATGACACCACTGGTAGATGTAATGTTATGGCTGCCCCTTTTTATTGTATGTCCTACACAGCGAAGTTGAGGAGTAGAAAAACTGGAGTTAAGCAAAGTGTAAAGGTGTAACATTTTGGGAGTGTATTGTTGTGTTGATGTGTTTTGCAGAACATTCTGGGGCAGTGGGGTCATATTTGGAGGTTACTTGAGCAGGAATTCAAGAGTGCCCCCTTAACCCTGATGGGAGTTTTATAGCTTTTACATTTTCCTTTTTTATTTTTCTTCTGCTAGACAACTGAACGTGCACTTTGCTTTTTCTTAAGTAAAACTACATATTTTTAAATAATCACAGTATTTTGATTGCTATGTCTTATCCAATAACTACACTACATGTGTTAGCTTTAGGCAGACTGAGTTCATAAAGCTGTGTGTGTTTACTTATATTATATAGAAAATGATTTTACATTTTAATTTCTTTTGTTTCTTGTAGACACTGTCACTACTCATAAAAGTTCAATGTGGAGAGAAGAAAATATATTTTCACATTCCATTTGTGCTGGTAAGTGTAAATGCATATTCTGTACACAGTTTATTTTATAATACATTTTTAAATAAGATGAATAAATATCATGTTTATTTTTCCTAAATTCATGAGATGTCCAGATTCTTGAGAGCCCAGTTGAGCAGTAGCAGAGGTTTGACAAAGACAGATCTATGAAAAGAAATGGTTTCTGTCATGTCTCATGTCTCATGTCTCATGTCTCATGTCTTTGTCTCGTGTTTCCTTTCCTGCCTCTTGTGTTTCCCGCTTGTTTGATTACCTGCCCCGCCCTGATGTTTTTCACCTGTGTCTCGTTTCCTCGTGTATTTATGTCCTGTGTCCTCCCCAGGTCTTTGTCGGTTCATTGTCAAGTATGGTTGGTTTTGTCTCCTCGTGTTCTGTGTGAGTACCCGTTCATTAAAGTTATTTTGAGTCTGCAATTTTGGGTCCGTTCCCTCCTGTGTTCCTCGACCGTGACAGAATGAACCGACCAAAACAGGACCCAGCGGACTGCATTACGGGGACAGAGTCCCCACTGCTGCTTTTTGTGGAGCTGTGGGGGCAGGGACTGTCTCCGATGGCTGCCCTGCAGCGGGCCCAGGAGCAGGCCTACTTGCAGGCGGCCACCGCGGGAGCTTTTGGTGGTGGACGCGGGGCTGGTGCGCGACGGCAGCGCTCTAGGGCCAGCTCCTCTCGGCGGGATCCTCCACCTGCTCCCCGGGCTCCGCCCTTGCCAGCACCTTCTCCCCGGGCTCCGCTCGTGCCAGCGGCTGCTCCCCGGGCTCCGCTCGTGTCTGCGGCTTCTTCCCGGGCTCCGCTCGTGTCTGCGGCTTCTTCCCGGGCTCCGCTCGTGTCTGCGGCTTCTCCCCGGGCTCCGCCCGTGTCTGCGGCTTCTCCCCGGGCTCCGCCCGTGTCTGCGGCTTCTCCCCGGGCTCCGCCCGTGTCTGCGGCTTCTCCCCGGGCTCCGCCCGTGTCTGCGGCTTCTCCCCGGACTTTGCCAGTTCCTGTCTCGGAACCTCCGCCGGACACAGCTCTCCGTCCGGGGCGGTCTCCATCTGTTCTTGTCTCGGAGCCTCCGCCGGACACGGCTCTCCATCCGGGGTGGTCTCCGTCAGTTCCCGCTCCTCGTCTCGTGCCGCTGCCGAGGACGCCGCCAGTTCCTGCTCCTCGTCTCGTGCCGCTGCCGAGGACTCAGCAGCTGCCAGTTCCCGCTCCTGGTCTCGTGCTGCTACCGAAGACGCTGGAGCCGCCAGTTCCCGCTCCCCGTCTCGTGCCGCTGCCGAGGACTCAGCAGCCGCCAGTTCCCGCTCCACGTCTCTTGTCGCTGCCGAGGACTCAGCAGTCGCCAGTTCCCGTTCCCGGCCTGGGGCCGCAGCAGTCGCCAGTTCCCGTTCCCGGCCTGGGGCCGCAGCAGTCGCCAGTTCCCGTTCCCGGCCTGGGGCCGCAGCAGTTGCCAGTTCCCGTTCCCGGCCTGGGGCCGCAGCAGTCGCCAGTTCCCGTGTCTCCTCCGGGGCCCTCGTCTCCGCCGGAGCCTCCAGTGTCTCCTCCGGGGCCCTCGTCTCCGCCGGAGCCTCCAGTGTCTCCTCCGGGGCCCTCGTCTCCGCCGGAGCCTCCAGTGTCTCCTCCGGGGCCCTCGTCTCCGCCGGAGCCTCCAGTGTCTCCTCCGGGGCCCTCGTCTCCGCCGGAGCCTCCAGTGTCTCCTCCGGGGCCCTCGTCTCCGCCGGAGCCTCCAGTGTCTCCCCCGGGGCCCTGTTTTTGCCGCCGGAGCCTCCAGTGTCTCCCCCGGGGCCCTGTTTTTGCCGCCGGAGCCTCCAGTGTCTCCCCCGGGGCCCTGTTTTTGCCGCCGGAGCCTCCAGTGTCTCCCCCGGGGCCCTGTTATTGCCCCCGGAGCCTCCAGTGTCTCCCCCGGGGCCCTGTTTTTGCCCCCGGAGCCTCCAGTGTCTCCCCCGGGGCCCTGTTTTTGCCCCCGGAGCCTCCAGTGTCTCCCCCGGGGCCCTGTTTTTGCCCCCGGAGCCTCCAGTGTCTCCCCCGGGGCCCTGTTTTTGCCCCCGGAGCCTCCAGTGTCTCCCCCGGGGCCCTGTTTTTGCCCCCGGAGCCTCCAGTGTCTCCCCCGGGGCCCTGTTTTTGCCCCCGGAGCCTCCAGTGTCTCCTCCGGGGCCCTGTTTTTGCCCCCGGAGCCTCCAGTGTCTCCTCCGGGGCCCTGTTTTTGCCCCCGGAGCCTCCAGTGTCTCCTCCGGGGCCCTCGTCTCCGCCGGAGCCTCCAGTGTCTCCTCCGGGGCCCTCGTCTCCGCCGGAGCCTCCAGTGTCTCCTCCGGGGCCCTGTTTTTGCCCCCGGAGCCTCCAGTGTCTCCCCCGGGGCCCTGTTTTTGCCCCCGGAGCCTCCAGTGTCTCCCCCGGGGCCCTGTTTTTGCCCCCGGAGCCTCCAGTGTCTCCCCCGGGGCCCTGTTTTTGCCCCCGGAGCCTCCAGTGTCTCCCCCGGGGCCCTGTTTTTGCCCCCGGAGCCTCCAGTGTCTCCCCCGGGGCCCTGTTTTTGCCCCCGGAGCCTCCAGTGTCTCCCCCGGGGCCCTGTTTTTGCCCCCGGAGCCTCCAGTGTCTCCCCCGGGGCCCTGTTTTTGCCCCCGGAGCCTCCAGTGTCTCCCTCGGGGCCCTGTTTTT
The DNA here is from genome assembly GCA_020698575.1 of Bostrychus sinensis. Lineage (NCBI taxonomy): Eukaryota > Metazoa > Chordata > Actinopteri > Gobiiformes > Eleotridae > Bostrychus > Bostrychus sinensis. Next base: position 8,441,702 of record CM036239.1, read on the forward strand.
GCCCCCGGAGCCTCCAGTGTCTCCCCCGGAGCCTCCAGTGTCTCCCCCGGGGCCCTGTTTTTGCCCCCGGAGCCTCCAGTGTCTCCCCCGGGGCCCTGTTTTTGCCCCCGGAGCCTCCAGTGTCTCCCCCGGGGCCCTGTTTTTGCCCCCGGAGCCTCCAGTGTCTCCCCCGGGGCCCTGTTTTTGCCCCCGGAGCCTCCAGTGTCTCCCCCGGGGCCCTGTTTTTGCCCCCGGAGCCTCCTGACTCTCCCCTGACTCTCCCCCGGGGCCCTGTTTTTGCCCCCGGAGCCTCCTGACTCTCCCCTGACTCTCCCCTGACTCTCCCCCGGGGCCCTGTTTTTGCCCCCGGAGCCTCCTGACTCTCCCCGGACTCTCCCCCGGGGCCCTGTTTTTGCCCCCGGAGCCTCCTGACTCTCCCCGGACTCTCCCCCGGGGCCCTGTTTTTGCCCCCGGAGCCTCCTGACTCTCCCCGGACGTTCTAGTTTGGTCCCTCCTCCCACCCGGGTTCTGTTTTTTGTTTTTTAGGACGTTTGGGAGCCGTTCCTTAGGAGGGGGGTACTGTCATGTCTCATGTCTCATGTCTCATGTCTCATGTCTTTGTCTCGTGTTCTGCGGTTGTTTCCTTTAATTTTGGATTCCCTGTTTCCTTTCCTGCCTCTTGTGTTTCCCGCTTGTTTGATTACCTGCCCCGCCCTGATGTTTTTCACCTGTGTCTCGTTTCCTCGTGTATTTATGTCCTGTGTCCTCCCCAGGTCTTTGTCGGTTCATTGTCAAGTATGGTTGGTTTTGTCTCCTCGTGTTCTGTGTGAGCACCCGTTCATTAAAGTTATTTTGAGTCTGCAATTTTGGGTCCGTTCCATCCTGTGTTCCTCGACCGTGACAATTTCATCAAATGAACAAATGATGGTATGGCATTTAGAAGCATTAAAAAAGTGTGTTTTTTGTAGCAACATGTGTTTGATCTATGCATTAAGGAACAGTTTTTACTGAAAAATGTAATTTGTTTAATAAAATGAAATATCATTTTTTTTTGTCTCTTAAAAAAACAAACAAAAAAACGCCACTTTAGTGTTAAATGGTAACATCAAAAAAGTGGTGAAATAAGAAAAATAAACATTTTTAGGTGCCGTGTTTTACACCTCAGCGGGGTTTATTCTAACACTTAAAGGGTTTCAATGATCTACTCCAAAAAACTTTATATCCAGTTTTGGAGCAGAATCAGCAGTCCTACATGTGCACTCAAAAAAAGTTGCCATTAACTCCCACAGAGTTTATTCCAGAGTTGAAAATTTGCTGTGTACAGTGCCAGTCCTGGTGCCTGTTGAACCTAAAACATTACTAACATTTCTCTGTAACCCAAAAAAGGTAAAGTAAAATTTTGTAAACAGTGGCTATTGCAGACCACAGTTGTATGTTATATTATCCCCTGCAGCAGGTTTTGTGTTGTACTCATAAAGCAGTTGATTATATTCTGTTATAGATATTGGTAATAGAAGAGGGGATTTCTTTACAATATTCAAAGCCTGAGGTCACTCACGTTGTAAGCGACGTTTCTAATAAAGCGTTCCTCGTGCACATCCCTCCCATTGCTTTACTCCTCAGCTCTCATAAACGCAGCATACAAATGTTATGGCCTGTGACGATATAACGCCCGGCTATATTAGAGGAGCTCTTTTATTGTTTGATCATGAAACCAGAGTTGCAATACCTTTACTATAGCATGCATTATTATTATTTATGTAATTCTTTTTCTTTTATTATTCACCAACAGCGTGTAGGTGTCAAAAATGATTAATTACACATCGCCTTGTCCCCTTGGCAACTAATCATATGTGATTAGTGGGCTGCTTCACAGATTATGCTTTAAAATTGCGTCAAAAACATTTAAAATGTCACTGTACTCTCTGCATGGCTTTTTGGAAAATATTTGCTAACATGCCGATGATCATGCTCTGGCTGGTCTTTAGTTATTGACAATTTTTTGGTTCATAAATTGTCCTGTATATAAAAATAAGGTCATTTTATTTTAACAGCCAAGCCATTTATTAGTGTCCAAGGTCGTTTAATGAGAACCTGCAGAGCTGTAATGTTAGAGCATGGCAGACGCTGGGTTGGGAATTTCATAACAATCTCTGGGAATGTTCCTCTTTGTAGCACATGCAGCACTGTCCCCTATGGATTGGAGCGAGGTAGCCCCTGTATAATTTGACAGCTGAAAGTGGAAACCCTATTGAACAGACCTGGCCACTCACCGTCAGGACATTACAAGTGTCGCTGCGGAGATCAATGCTAAGCTTTTCCAATTCTTGCCGCTTCATAATTTGCGAGTGATCAAGGGAAGTGAGGCTAAACATGATCGCGTTTTTATGTTCAGCAATGAGAAATTCAATATCGATTCGGGTCGTGGGACACAGGCATGAGATATTTCACCGATGTTATGCTTTTTATTGGTTTCAGGCTGTAAATGGGGAGATACTGAATGTATTGACTTATTCTGGAAACTCAAAATCTATGAAAACTATGAACATAATAGCACAACATTTTTACCTTGTTAGCTGTGAATCTGTGACTTTCTCTCTATAGCCATTAATGTGTTAATCAAAATATTTTCTTCTTTTACCCCACTTTCCAGTCAGGTGTCTTTGTAAATGAATCTGCCATTTTGAATACACTGATATTTATTATAATATTAATAATGCATTAGTCTTAAGTACATTCAGAGTAAAGTTTCTGTAATATACTTTTCCATAAGTCGCCTTCTGAGAAACAAATGTTTCTTTAAGACAAGTAGATTTATAAAATCTCTAAATGAGTTAATGATTTTCTTTCTCATTGACAAAGTGTGCTTGCTTTACAAAGAGATTGTCCTGGGCTTGAGCCAGATTTGGGAACTCTAATAAAATTCAGGAAATTGTATTTGGTATGAAGACAAAACAGTACATTCATCTTGAGCAACAATGACCAAATTCTGTTTTGAGAGAGAAATGTGGGTTGTGTTGGAGTAAGAAAGAATATAATGCACTTTTTGTGTAGGATTCCGCCTAAGAAAGCAAGGTATGTCTAAGTATAGAGACGCAGATGGGACTGACACATTGCCAAAGGCTTTGCTTGGAAGCTAATTGTCTCTGAAGATCACAACATGCATTAGTCTTATACAGACTCTCACTCACTTTCTAGACACTCAGTCGCTTTACAATTTGGTGCAGTATTCATTCACTCCTCAGCAGTGGTGGAACATAAAGAAGTAAAAGTACTTATCTCCTTTACTTGAGTCAAATTTTGTATGTATCTGTACTTTACTTGAGTAAAACGGGGTATTTTTACTTTTATTTCACTATATTTTAGAGCAAGTATCTGTACTTTTTAGTTCACTACATTGGTTGAGTTGGTTTAAAGTACAAAGTAGTTTGACTTTTGGTTTAAAATCATGTGTTTTTGTTGTACCCTCATTGTAGACACACAGTACTTAAATATAACAGATGCAGTAAAGTAGTACTGCTTTAGAAACATTAGAATAATAAGCGACAGATTCAGTCTCTTCTTAATCCATGCCATATTAAATCTCTCTCTGTAATATTTATTTATACTTTTCAAACATTAAAGTGGTTTGTTTATACGCATAGTATCAAGAAACTGATTTATATAATGGCCTTTATCTGTGAGTTTACGTTTTATTTTCACCAGTTTATCAATTTCATCTGTAATCAGCACAGTTTTTCATCAAAATTCTTCACATTAATGAGTTGTCGAGTCAGTGCAAAATACTTTTACTTTTTTACTTGCAATCACATTTGAAAGTAGGTACTTTTAACATTTTTTAAGTAGAAATTTTAAGGTGATACTTTTACTTGAGTAAATTTGTGTTCTTTTGGCAGCGGGGATCGAACCACCAATCTTCAGGCTAGTGTGTGAGCGTCTCTGATGATAAATGGAGAAGAGTGTGTCAGGAAAGGCATCTGACATAAAACCAATGCAAAATGTGTAATATGTAAATCCCTTTAATTAAGTGTGGCAGCTCACTATTTCTGTATCTGGCTCTTTTTTTACTTACAGGCCCTGACAATTTAGGCGACAGTAGAAATCCATAATTTCTTTAACTATCTTCTTTGTATCTACAGACCAAAAAGTATACATCATTAATCACTGAGTCAGATCGTGTGTGCTTTCCTAACAGCTTGTGCTATAGTCGCCCCCGCCTCTCATAGCAGCTGTCGCCATGGGACAATATGCATGAGAGGGTTTTCATCAGCCGTCTTGATACATCGCTACCATGGACCTCATTTTCAGGAAAATGGGGTAAGTGACATACTGGGATATGGAGACTGTGAAATAAGTATCGTGTTGACTGTGGTGTTCAAAATGCTTCGGTGCAAGGGCTTTAAGGGTTTACTCAGACGGTCTGCCATGATGAGGAACAACTCAACGTCAGCAGCAGTCATTAACTCACTTAGTATCTAAAAGGCAATTAAGATGTGAAGAGCGTACACATGAGGTACACCCGGGACAATGGTAAGTTAGTTACAGGATACACTGCTGCTCGGGTCCTCACCAAAACCAGGAAGTACGACCATATTAGTCCTGTCCTCAGGTCTGTGCACTGGCTTCCTGTTTCTCAGAGAATAGACTTTAAACCAGCTCTGCTGTGTACATGTCTCTCCATTGCTTAGCACCAAAGTACATCTCTGACCTGTTGGTCCCATATGAACCATCTGGGACTCTGAGAACCTCAGGGCCAGGTCTCTGCTGGTGCCCAGAGTCAGGACTAAACTCGGTGAAGCAGCGTTTCAGTTTTATGCAGCTAAACTCTGGAACAGTCTCCCTGACGATGTTAGACCTCTACTCTGACAATGTTCAAGTCCAGACTTAAAACTGTTCTTTTTAACTGTGCATATGACAACTGAAAGTGTTTTATCTGCACTCTTCTCTATTAATTTCATTTTAAATTGATTCTTAATTATACTCTTTAAATTTGATTTTATTGTTTTAATTGTGTTTTGTACTTTTAAATTTGCCTTTTTTTCTGTAAAGCACTTTGAATTGCTCTGTGTATGAATTGTGCTATACAAATAAACTTGCCTTGCCTTACACTGTAGAAAAAATGCTGCGAAAACTCAAAAACTCAAGACAGGATCCCTCAAGATTTTAGAGTTTTGGGGCCAACTCAAAAAGTCTCAAGTTCTCAACAACTAATACTTACAATACTGTCTCACAGGCTGTACCTCGGCATTTTATGAGTGAAGCAGATTATTCCTCCCCAGAGTAGCTCCAAGTGTCAAAATAAACTTCCACTACACTTTCAAAATAAAGGTTTTCTAAATGTAAACAACGCGCATTGCACCAAGGACTTCAGTGAATGTTGCACCATGGACGACGAGAAGTTAATTCTTGAGGTGGAGAACTTACTTTAAGACACAAAAAGATTGTAATTCTACTGCTAGCACGATAGTAGTACTGTAGTCTGATCGCCAAGCAAGCTCAATTAAAAAAGCGTAATTGGTCACATACTATAGATAAAAGTACATTTAATTCAAACAAAAATAGTTTGGTATAAATCAGTTCTTAATATTTCTGCTTAACCATCTGAAGAAGCAAGAATATCCACCAATTATAGGAATGAAGTTGGTAAAACAGGGAGCAGATCCACAGACGCAGCGCCGTCCAAACGCAGCTCTGACGCTTTCGGTGTTGACGCTTTTGAAAAGATGAGCATGAAACGATCTGCTGCTGCAACGCCCCCGTGACGTTTTCAGTGTGAATTTTGGGTGATTGATCATGTGACCTTCAGCTGTGTATTTAATGCCAGTGACTTCCTGTTTTCTGTAAATTCAAACTGATGAAGGTGTTTGGATGAACACTGAAACATCCTTGAGGAAAAAACAAATTTGATGTCCAGTAGATTTAGAGAATTTTTGTGTATTCAACGACTAATATTTTTTCTCACTTAATCTGACGCTCATATGTCTAAAAACTTTCAATTTTAAGTTTTACTCACTAACATTATTTTTTAACTCATCTTACAGCCAACTTACTCTCCATTGTTCAGAAAAAGTATAATTCTTTTGTTAGATTTAGTATATTTAGTTTTAATTATTATCAGTAATAATACATTTCCTGAACAATGGATATTAAGATTCTTGTAAGACGAGTAAAAAAAATGTATGAACATCAAATTAGGCAAACAAACAATATTTGTTAATGAAAGATTTTGAGTTGGCCCTAAAACCTGCCCTGACTTTTTGAGTTTTTGCAACATTTTTTTTTTTTTGTAGTGTAGTTATAAAACCTAACATCTGAGTCTAAGTTCAAGTCCAACTCACTGGTCCAGGTCAAGTCCGAGCGGCATCATTAGAACTTGAATTGGGCGTTCGTTCATTTAGGTTGAGTCCAAGTAAAGTCCAAATGAATAAAGGGAAGTCCAAGAAAATCCTGGTCTGGAGGAGAGATGAGCAAGTTGCCATGGGACAATATGCATGAGTGGGTTTCCATCAGACTGCAACGAACATTCCCACTGCGGACCTCTTCTTTAAAAAAGACGTGGGATACTGTGAAGTGGAGACAGTGAAACAGTATCATGGAGCTTGTAAAAATGCTTCAGTGCAAACCTTTAAAAGTTTCCTCACACTGTCTAACACGAGGAGCAACAAATCAATGCCTATATCATTTTATTTAGTCATTTACTAAATAATGAAAATATATTTAGATGTGCTGAGGCAGTCTTTCCATGTAGACCTCAGAGAGAGTGAAACACTGGTAGGTGGAAGTATGAATTATAAACATTGACTGGGATCGCTTATTTCCCAAAGCTCTCCGACAATAAATGGAGTTAAAGCACTTAAATTAACTCCTCTGCACTTATTATTCTCCACTGCAACGCTGTTCCGAGCTCAGTGCAAGCTGAGTGATATACACTTTAGTTCTCCAGATTATTTTTTTTTTTTTGGTCTTCAAGCTGTGTGTCTGCCAAGCCATCACTGTAAATGTTCAGTTGCATTAATGTGATAACGTACAGCGTTAGGCCTGCAGTGGCTCATAAGGAAAACACTGGCCTGATATCAGAACAACTGGGAGTCCAGACTTTCTGCAAGCAATTGAATCTTGTGTTGCTACATTGTGTGTCTGCCTGTTTGAGAATCTGTTTAATGGTTTGGAACAATGTTAATGCATTTGGGGCATTAGAGATTCTACTGACCCTTACACTGTTTCCCAAATGAAAGGACATTTAAGCCATGCAGTAGTGACAATAGTCTCCTAAAGGGACAAAGCATTGCAGTTAAGAAAACCAGTTATTTTTTGTTTGACTGTAAACAGATGGTATATAATAATGCACAGTGTGATGTCTGTGTGGAAAATAATAAGATATTTTTAACCAAGTACATTCAGAGTAGATTTTCTGAAATATACTTTTACTTAAGTCGCCTTCTGAGAAACAAATGTTCCCTTATAAGACAAGTAGATTTATAAAATCTCTAAATGAGTTAATGATTTTCTTTCTCATTGACAAAGTGTGCTTGCTTTACAAAGAGATGGTCCTGGGCTTCAGCCAGATTTGGGAACTCTAATATAATTCAGTAAATGAACTGTATGAAGGTGTGAAGCCAAAACACTACATTCATCTTGAAACTCAGTATCTATGAAAACTATGAACATAATAGCACAAACTTTTTACCTTGTTAGCTGTGAATCCAAGTCTACCTTGAGTCTGTCAGTATGGATAAGGGCAGACTTTCTCTCAATAGCCATTAATGTGTTAATCTAAATACTGTCTTATTTTCTTCTAAGTACATTCAGAGTAAAGTTTCTGTAATATACTTTTACTTAAGTCGCCTTCTGAGAAACAAATGTTCCTTTAAGACAAGTAGATCTATAAAATCTCTAAATGAGTTAATGATTTTCTTTCTCATTGACAAAGTGTGCTTGCTTTACAAAGAGATTGTCCTGGGCTTGAGCCAGATTTGGGAACTCTAATATAATTCAGTAAATGAACTGTATTTGGTATGAAGACAAAACAGTACATTCATCTTGAGCAACAATGACCAACTTCTGTGTTTTGAGAGAGAAACGTGGGTTGTGTTGGAGTAAGAAAGAATATAATGCACTTTTTGTGTAGGATTCCGCCTAAGAAAGCAAGGTATGTCTAAGTATAGAGACGCAGATGGGACTGACACATTGCCAAAGGCTTTGCTTGGAAGCTAATTGTCTCTGAAGATCACAACAATTTTCCTTTCTAACTTGTTAAATGAGACCAGAGAGATATGACGAGTGGGAGTGCAGAGGGAACGAAAAGTCCATACTTCAAAATTAGACACGGCTGACTGCTGACTTCTATTGTTTAGTAAGCTCGACATTAACTCACCAAGATTCCTCTCAGCTAATCAGTATGACAAGCCAAGGAAAATAAGTACATCCCACAAGAAAAGGTGTGAAAAATGACAGAAGAATTGACAAAGTGTGGTTGTAAAAAAGTAAACTAATTGCTTCGAGTTGTCATTATGAGACATAATTGAATTTGTAATGGGATTTGAGCACTTTTACAAAAGTATGAAATATCTTAGTCATTCATCTTCTTCTTAATCATATTAAAGGATGTGGGTGGATGGAGTCTATCCAGCAACTATGGGCCTTAGGCAAGTAACACCCTGTCATTAGCACTTAGAAGCAGCAGTAAAAAAAAAAAAAAAAAAAAAATGATTTGAGGGGAAATCAAGTCCAAGTCACTTAAAAAGTGTCAAGGAAGAGTTTGAGTCCAGTCCAGATTGTTCAAATTGATTGAACTTGAATAATTGTTAATTGTGTTTTGTTGTGATGAATATTATTGTTGTTGTTGTTGTTGTTGTTGTTCTTGTTGTCATGAGTTTTGGTGTGTGGGGGTTTGAAATGTATAGCTTTTCTTCTTCTATCCCCTTTTCAAATCATGCATCTGGTTATTTGTCAGTTGTTTATTGCTTGTCATCTGTTTTACGTTGCGTAAATATTTTATGCAATTTGTGTTGTGTGCAGGTTTGAAATAAATTAATCTAATAAATCTCTATAAATAATACCTTTAGAAGCCTCTACACAATGTTTGTCATTGCTCAGACTTTAAAATAATGCAGCGCTGTTTCTGCTTTCACAAGTGTGACTTGCAAGTGCCCGAGTCTGAGTTGTTCACAAGTACTAAGTCCTAAGTCATCCAGTTCATAAGTCATAGTCTAAATTTGAGTCATCAGTCGAGGTCCAAGCCTTACAATAAAGACTCAATTCCAGGTCCGTCTCTGGTAGAAAGAATTAAAGTTGAGCAGTATTTTTTAGAGCTTTGTGGACTGAATTCAAAGAGGTGTAATTTACCACACAGTGCAGAACCTGCTGCTCAATGAGCCGACTGAAGAGTAAAACTGAGTGTGCAGCCTCTTCACTCTGATAACGCTGCATTACAGCGCACTTGCAGTCAATAAATTTGTTGTGGAAACTTTTCCTTCAACTTTTCCATCCACAGACAAAAGAGGGGCTATTTCACAAAAAAATCTCTCTCTCCATTTGGCACGAGAAGCTGTGAGAAGTGAGAAGCAGATTTCAAATTGGATTATGTACAGTAAACAAAAATGGAGGCACCACTAGCATCACAGCATGCAAACAGACGCAGCATGCAAACAGACAACAGCGACCCTGTTACCCTCCTGTGACACTCGTATGGAGCAATGGTACAGGGACTGGCCCGTAAAAACGTAGCAGCGCTGAGGGGAGTAAAACAAAGCAAGCCAAGATGTCTAGCATGAAATCACATTAATTATTCAGGTGATAATTACACTCATTTTTATAGTGGGCTTCATTTTCTTTCCTTTTTTTTTTTTTAAATTTATTTATTTATTAATTTATTTGCTAACTTGACAGGAAATCTGAATTGCATTACATTGTTACCAAGAAATTAGGACCAGTACTTCTGTTTAGCCCCATTAAGCAACATCCTGCAGTTGCTTAATCAAAACTAAATCTCATTTCCACTTTGCTCAATCTCTGTCTTGCACTAAACTTTTTGATTTCACACTCGATGTTTTGCGCTAATAAGCACAAGACTTTGATGCTGTGGATTCTTTGCAAAAGTTCCTAATATATGACCCTCCTACTGGGACAGCTCTAAATGTCATCTTTTTTGGTTATACTTTCTAATTAGCTGCTATCAAAGCAATTGCATAGTCAGTTTTGAAGAAGTTAAAGTTTTCACTACTCCAAATGAATGCTTTTATAAGCAGTAATTTTATTCTTCATTGTTCATAATTGCTTTCTGTCCAGCAACACAAGTATTAGTATAAGGTACTAATTACTAAAGTTACTAAACCATGTGACATTTCATGTCCCCACAGCTAGAAGCTGTGTCCGGGGATCGGGTCGCCAAGGCACCCGCCTTCGACTGCTGCCCGATCCACATTGCACCGGTCCCCTACGGCTACCTCTGCGGGTGGTGAGCCCACAGGAGGTCGGGCCCACGTCGCTCATTCGGGTTGTACCCGGCCGGGCCCCGTGGGCAAAGGCCCGGCCACCAGGCGCTCGCATTGGAGCCCCAACCCCAGGCCTGGCTCCAGGGTGGGACCCCGGCTGCGCCATACCGGGCGACGTCACGGTCCTTGATATATATCTACTCATAAGGGATTTATGAACTGCTCTTTGTCTGGCCCGTCACCTAGGACCTGTTTGCCATGGGAGACCCTACCAGGGGCATAATGCCCCAGGCAACATAGCTCCTAGGATCATTCGGGCACTCAAACTCCCCCACCACGATAAGGTGGCAGTTCAAGGGGGAGATTGTTGTGGGGGATGTTGTCGGGCGGTGGAAGGAATACTTTGAGGATCTCCTCAATCCCACCGACACGCCTTCCGTTGAGGAAGCAGAGGCTGGGGACTCAGAGGTGGACTCATCCATCACTCAAGCTGAAGTCACTGAGGTGGTTGGAAAGCTCCTCAGTGGCAAGGCACCAGGGGTGGATGAGATCCGCCCTGAGTACCTCAAGTCCCTGGATGTTGTGGGGCTGTCGTGGCTGACACGTCTCTGCAACATCGCGTAGCGGTTGGGGACAGTGCCTCTGGACTGGCAGACCGGGGTGGTGGTCCCTCTCTTTAAGAAGGGGGACCGGAGGGTGTGTTCCAACTACAGGGGGATCACACTTCTCAGCCTCCCCGGGAAAGTCTATTCCAGGGTACTGGAGAGGAGAATTCGGCCGATAGTTGAACCTCGGATTCAGGAGGAACAATGTGGTTTTCGTCCTGGCCGTGGAACAGTGGACCAGCTCTACACCCTCTATCGAGTGCTCGAGGGTTCGTGGGAGTTCGCCCAACCAGTCCACATGTGTTTTGTGGATTTGGAGAAAGCGTTCGACCGTGTCCCTCGTAGCGTCCTGTGGGGGGTGCTCTGGGAGTATGGGGTCCGGGGCCCTTTGCTAAGGGCTGTCCGGTCCCTGTACGACCGGAGCAGGAGCTTTGTCCGCATTGCCGGTTGTAAGTCGGACCTGTTCCCAGTGCATGTTGGACTCCGGCAGGGCTGCCCTTTGTCACCGGTTCTGTTCATAATTTTTATGGACAGAATTTCTAGGCGCAGCCAGGGGCCGGAGGCAGTCAGGTTTGGGAACCACAGGATTTCATCTCTGCTTTTTGCGGATGATGTTGTTCTGTTGGCTTCCTCAAGCCAGGACCTTCAGTGTGCACTGGGGCGGTTTGCAGCCGAGTGTGAAGCGGCTGGGATGAGAATCAACACCTCCAAGTCCGAGGCCATGGTTCTCGACCGGAAAAGGGTGGTTTGCCCTCTCCAGGTTGGGGGGGAGTTTCTGCCTCAAGTGGAGGAGTTCAAGTATCTTGGGGTCTTGTTCACGAGTGAGGGAAGGATGGAGCGTGAGATCGACAGACGGATCGGTGCGGCGTCTGCAGTAATGCGGTCGTTGTATCGGTCTGTTGTGGTGAAGAAGGAGCTGAGCCGAAAGGCGAAGCTCTCGATTTACCGGTCGATCTACGTTCCTACTCTCACCTATGGTCGTGAGCTTTGGGTCATGACCGAAAGGACAAGATCCCGGATATAAGCGGCCAAAATGAGTTTCCTCCGCAGGGTGGCTGGGCGCACCCTTAGAGATAGGGTGAGGAGCTCTGTCACCCGGGAGGAGCTCGGAGTAGAGCCACTGCTCCTTCACATTGAGAGGAGTCAGTTGAGGTGGCTCGGGCATCTGTTCCGGATGCCTCCTGGACGCCTCCCTGGGGAGGTGTTCCGGGCATGTCCCACCGGGAGGAGGCCCCGGGGAAGACCTAGGACACGCTGGAGGGACTATGTCTCTCGGCCTGGGAACGCCTTGGGGTCCCCCCGGTAGAGCTGGAGGAAGTGTCTGTGGAGAGGGAAGTCTGGGCATCTTTGCTTAGACTGCTGCCTCCGCGACCCGGTCCCGGATAAGCGGAAGAAGATGGATGGATGGATGGACTAAACCATGTACCCCTAAAAATGTAATTATTTCATTGCAGTTTTTATATAATGTTGATATTAGCATAGGATTGATGCACTACTGTATATTCATTTTTGGAGATAAAGTTATTGCTAAATACTATTTATTGATTTAACCAAAACATTTGATTTCATTGATCATTATCTGCTTTTAGACAAAGTGTATGACATTGGTTTATCAAGACAAGCTTTACTTTGGTTCAATTAATATTTTTACTACAGACACTAGTGTGTTTATTATCAAGAAAATTTCAAAATGGCAGACAAAGTTGTACCCCAAGGTTCAGCTTTGGGTCCTTTGTTGTTCTCAATATTTAATAATGATTTGCCACAAGTTTGTTCTAATTTTCAAATTCATTTATATGCAGATGATATTGATAGTTCCCAAATTTCATTACAGTCTGATTTCAGCATTGTTCAAAAATGGTTTACTCATAACAAACTTTTATTGAATATTATTATTATCAATAATAATAATAATAATAATAATAATAATAATAATAATAATAATAATAATAATAATAATAAGTCGTATTATATGTTGTTTAATTTAAGAACCAATTTTCAATCAAACAATTATTCCATTCACTTTCTTGCTGGAACGAGAATGGTAAAAGCTGATGAATTTAAATATTTGGGTCTTCATTCATTGCTTGCTAAAAGTGTGTTCATGTGCATGGGTATGTGGGTATATTGTCATTAATATATTGTAACTGAGTAATCGGTACATGTATTACATCTGTAGCGGAGGCGGGTTTACAATCGGGTTGATTAGACTTGCAGAGCTTGTTGTCTGTTGGTGTGAATGTTCTGTATTGTGATTGTCTTCATGTATTGTATTTTTGTTTTCTGTATCATTGTTTGTCTGTGTTGAGGACCCCCTCAGAAACGAGATGGTATATCACAAGGGCTTATGCCTTCAAATAAAATACATTTCTATTATGTTGCCTTCATGTGCTATGGGAATTATGGAAAATACCACTTGCCGAGGTCAAATTTGCACATGAACGCCCCCCTATGTCATAATTTCCACTGGAGAACTTTAATTTTGATACCCGAGTTGCTGAGATGAGGTCTAATTTGACCTTTCAAAATGATGGAGAGCAGTAAGAAATGCGTAGGCTAATAAATGTTTTTACTCATGGTAGCTCATTGTTTAATTATGTAGCATACACAATTTTAAGGTGGTAATTTTAACACAGTAACATTAGCAAACTCATACAATTCTGTCCATAGAATTACTATATGATTCATAATCCATACAAAATACAGAACACTTAGCGTTTGAGTTTTGACACATCCTGTTCTTGTTGTAGCAGATGTTTTATCCATGTAGCAATTCAAGATAAAGTTTCTGTCCACCATTTTTTATTATGCTACGACCACAACAGCACATGAACACAGCAACTCGTAATTTCCTATTTACAAGTGGAAAATATCATCTTTCCCATGTCACGTGAATGCAGCATTACTGTGGGTTTTCTCTGGATACTCCTCTGACAACATGTTAAGCTGGAGACACACCACATGACTTTCCGAGTTTTTACAGATTTTGAGAAGACTAGGACCGACCAGTTTCAGCAGATTTTCTTTTGACGACTGAAAGACTGGGGGTCACACATTTAACGACTGCAGCAGTGTCTGTGTCCAAATGTCATCCCCCTTCACTGTCCAGAGCTCTCTATAGTGGCCATGCTGTGAGAGTTTCAGAGGAGAACAGCAGGACTTCTACAGGTTTTTACAACACATTAGAAAGAAAACTGTTGAGACGCTTTTTCCATGGCGTAATAATGAATTAACTGTTTTTAAATAAGACCCAGTAATATCGTTAATGTTACCTGACCTTAGCTTCTCCATGACAGCTTCCCAGTCCAAGATGGCAGTACGTTTTATTAATTAATGTCATGAATAGAACACAGGTTATTTTTCATCTAGCCTGTCCATATACTTAAATATCACCCTAACTGAACTAGTATACAGTTTTCTGACGGACTCCGATTTAGAGTCCAAGAGTTCACGAGAGAGGAGCGAGTTCATGATGGAAGTCATGAGTTCATGCGTTAACAACCATGTAAAACTTAGAAGCTGCATGTAAATAGCCACGTTTGCCTCTGATCACGATCTCCCATTCATTTGGAGATTATTCGGCGATTTAATCAAGGTAGGAGCACAAAAGTCACAGAAATATATACTTTAAATTCTTTCTTTTTACTCACATTTAATTGTGTCCTATCTCGATTGTGACCCATGGCCCCAGTTAAGATTCCATGTTAATGTTTACATTGCGATGTGAGCGCGAGGCTGCTCAGGCATTTTATTTTGAAATTTACCAGATCCTCTTCACTAGTCCCGGGTCTGACTTCCTGTCTGGCTCGATCTGATTTATTTACGCATGATGGCTCTGGCATCCGACAAAAATAGATTTTATGCGTATTCCCGTCAGAAAGCTGGATACAGAGGCGTACTACGACACAGCCGGTGTGAACTCACGCACTGACCTGCATTGTGTCTATTTCTCGCGGAGGTCGTACAGGACACGTAACAAACACGAAACAGATTCAGTGTGAATTGGGCGTAATACTACAGAAGTTTACAATCAGCTGAGTTCGGCAAACTTTTTTTTTTTCTTTACACAAATGCCAGAGTCACATAATCAACAGTAACAAACATGATTGACTGAAACTAAAGTCTGGTAAGGACTCGGCACGACTGTGAATTGTTCTAAAATCGGGAAAAAAATCATTCTTTTTACTCACGTTTAATGGTGTCCTATCTCGTTTGTGACCCGTGTCCTCAGTTAAGATTCCATGTTAATGTTTACATTGCGATGTGAGTGAGAGGCTGCTCAGACGTTTTTATTTTGAAATTTACCAGATCCTCTTCACTAGTCCCGGGTCTGACTTCCTGTCTGGCTTGATCTACTTTATTTATGCATGATGGCTCTGGCATCCAACAAAAATAGATTTTATGCATATTTCTGTCAGAGCACCAGATACAGAAACATACTGCAATGCAACCGGTGTGAACTCACATTGACTTTCTTGCGGAGGTGTATGGGACACGTAACAAACATGAAACGGATTCAGTGTGAATTGGGTGTAATATTACAGAAGTTTACAATCAGCTGAGTTCAGCAAACTTTTTTTTCTCTACACATACGTCAGAGTGATCAACAGTAAGAAACATGATTGACTGAGAATGAGGTCGCTTACGGACTCGGCCTGACTTTGAATCGTTGTAAAATCAGCAAAGAACTCATGTAGCGTGTCCCCAGCTTTAGATGACTTGATGAATCTAAATTGCTTTTAGTGAATGAATGTGAGATTGAATGGTTGTCTGGCCATTGACAAAGGTGAACGCCACCCAAGGCCCATAGTCGGGATAGACTCAAGCCACATGCAATGCCAGGAAGAAGATGACTAAATAAATCAATTATTTGGTGTCAATCTAACACTTGCAACAAACAAACATTCTTGTTGTAAATTACTGAATGTTTTTTTTATTTATTTTAAGAAGTAAAGCACAAGTGAACAATGACAGCAGGGAAAAATAATAGACAGAAATGAATGCTCTAATGTAAATGTACTCAGGCAACGGATTTTCTTTACGTGGTGGAAATGAATAATGCATGCTGACCACTTGAGCTGTATCCTCAACATGTATTCACCGAGAAATATTGACATTCTGGCTTCAGAAAAGTGCCGAGGCATGCTTTTTCAAGGTTTCAGCGGTTTTGCGATGCCAATAAAAAGTGTGAACTCAATCGATCTGCGTTACCTGTTCCAAGTGTCTCAGTATTGACCGGCTGGACTTCTTTTCCTCGGGAATAAGCACTCGCACTGTCAGACTGTCTTGTTACGCCTGTCCCCTTGGCACCCGACAGCAAACAGTAGTCTTGTATAAGTTTATAGCCGTTTTAAACATTGATATATAGTAGGGCCTCGTCTTCTTTATTCACCAGTGTCTACACAAGCTCATTAAGGGCCAATGTTGCTGTTTTATGACAGCTCTAGTTGTTATAGTTCCCCAGTATACATTAGAGGTCTGTGCTTTGCCAGAGTTCAATATAAACAACCTTGATTATGGCTGAAGCTAAGATAAATAGTATGGATATAAAAATAAAAAATAAAAAATAAAAAAAGAAAGAAGAAAATGAAGTGCCAGGAATACACCAAGAGACAACAGGAAGTACCAATTAACTCACAATAAGACTTATGATTTTCTCTGGTGCCCCAGCGACAGCTCCAACCTTTTGACCGCTCATCTATAACTTCCAGACCATTAAGCGCCTCACAAAAGTAAGCCTCTCATTATAATTGCTTTAAATATTCATAATGTCTCCACAATCAGCCAGTGAAAAGTCTTTTTAAAAGTGTGAGGGCCAAATGTGCAGGTGTTTTTTTTTACTGTCTCAACATTAATCTACTAATTAGCTCGCAGCATCAGGCCGGGCTCCAAGACGCATGGTGATCTTAAAGGAAAAATACGCAAATATGAGTGTAATTTGGGTAATTATCTTTATACATTCAAAGCAGCAGCTGCGGTCATTGTAAATCCTCGACACTTATGATAATGACCTAAATAAAAAGCAGAGCAGCACTGCACTTAGGTTGACATCGAACAAATAAAGCTCTTTATTAATGTTGTAGCTGTAGCCAAACAAATTTCACAGATATTTTCATGTAATAGATAAAACTCCTATAAAAACATACAGTACATAAATAACCCTAAAGCTAAGTTAAGATATAATCAGAGGTGGAAACAGTTCTCAATTCTGCACTAAAAGTAAAAATACTGTTAGTAAGAAGAAGTAAAGGTACTCAACTCAATTATTACTTGAGTGAAAGTAAAAAAGGATTGACTGTAAAATTGACTTATTTACATTTTACATTAGTATTAGTATTTTACATTAGTATTTTTAAACTTTGTCCTAAACTTATTTTTCCAATTTCACAGAAAAATCTATTACTACTACTCAGAGCATGACATTAAAACTAAGCCAAATGTGGGTAGATTTCCATTTTGGCCAGTAACATATTCAGTCTCACTAGTCACTTTGTCTGCTTGGATTATGTTATTATTGTGTTATTATTATACATGAATTTGAACTTTAGACCTGATTTTCTGCTGCTATGCTTATAAATGCACATAATTTAAAACTAAATCATCAGTGGAGAGACAAAATTAAGCTCTGAACACTAAAACAATGTAAAAATAAATTTAAAAAAAAGAAAAATATACAGATTTTTTGGAGTCTAAATGAAGTTATTTTGTTTTTGATTATGATAAATTACAATTTTAAAACTACTTTTTCAGTGATTTTCAAAAGAATTGTAAAAAACACAGATTATTGTCTTATATACTACACCTGAATCAGCATTTTAACATCTAGCTATGGCTGGTGGAAAACCTAAATGGCTGCTAACCTTTAAAGAACGCTTGCCAATATGGCCAGAGAACAAAAATGTTAATGTCAAGCCCTGTACCCAAACCATGACTTTCTAAATGCAAGGCGAGTAAGGGTGGGAAATAATTATATCGCTCATCGCAAAAAAAAAAAAAAAAAATGTAAAGATTAATTGGTTGTGGCAATTTTTGTTATCACTGTGATAATCGTTCACCAAGATAATGGCTTTTATCTTCATACAAGAGAGCTGTACCCTGTGACATTCACTAGCGTTAGCTACATGCTAATCCATGCAGCTACTTTACAAGGTAATCCTAGTTTGACAAATAAATGAGTATCCTGAACTTTGACCACAAAATCATAAACTTGCAGTGTGTATTAGCGACATTTTCAAACTAAGCATAATTTTAATTTAATTATCGTGATAAATTTTGTAATCTCAATTATTATGGCCAAAAAGGTAAGATGGCGATAGTTTCGTGTTCCTGTTGAAGTTTGTTTATTATCTCTGTTCTTGTTATGTGTTGTGGTAAAAGACAGTCGTCACAGGTTTCCCAGCTCTACCCACAAAGTCTATTCTTGTTTAATGAGACCAGTAATAACCTCCTGTCTCCAGCTGACACGACCGTCTCCTTCCTCAAATATATGGCTACAGCTTTTTTTTTCCTTTGGTAAAATATATGGCTTCAGATATTTCAGAATTATGCTAAGAGTTCTTACTTAAACTAGAAGAATTTTAACTAATTATTTAAAGAGACATGTTTTATACACACCAGCAGCAAAAGATCACTCTGCAACACTCTCTATAATGGCATTTGACTTGTTTTGGTTTTTATGTGCTTTTGATTTGCAGTTTTTATTTAACTAATCCACTGTGCAGCTCTCGGAAACATTGATGAAAGATACAAGAGGCCAAAGTGCAGGTTTTCATGAAGGGCACTTAAAGCTGTACTATTATTCAGTCAATAGACGTAATCTCTGAAAAATAGGACTCTGAGTCCTCATTAGCACATTTAGTTTATACATAAAAAAAAAGTTAATCACTAAATATGAATGATTTATTTTTGTTCATTAATAAAAATTGTTATATTTGTTATTGAACAAATTTTGTTTAATAAAAACTAAGCCAACACAAATGAATGATTCTGTTCTCTTTTATCTAAAACACATAGGTGTGTTCTTTAAAGTAAAACTCAGTAACATTTCGGAGTAAAGCGCTATCATAAACACTCACAGGTTGTCTCCCTCTGTGCCTGGTTCCAGAAGTAAAATTCCCATTCATTTTCCCATTGACTTTTTGAAAAATCTGTTTATTAAGAGCTCTGTGTTAACTTATGACCAAAAAACAATTAATATCGCTATAAACACGCATCTGAAACTTGTCAAAAGGCAAAGTTAAAAAACATTTTGCTGAATTTTATTCTTTTTGATAGAAATGAATTGTGTTATAATCACAGAGCTGTTTAGCCTCCACCGAGCTTTTAAACTCTTAATATATGCATTTTTTGAAAAGTCTATAAGAAAAATGAAAGAGAAATTTACTTCTGTCGCCAGAGGGGGGCGGGCTTTGTTGCGTTCCATTGTGATTCCTCGCTCATTACTTTACTTTCGTTTTCCCATCTCATATCCAAGATTTCCTGCCATTGGCCGCTCTGCCATAACAAAAATCAAGAAATAAAGCCATTCCTAGATTGCTGTTTTGCTAACCGCAATGTGCCGCTTTCTCGTGAGACTTCTGTGACTCCGGGTCGATGGCGCTCACTGTTGCAGATGTCACTTTCAGCCCAGAGACCCCCCCCCCCCCCAGAGCACTTTATTTACCCCACAACAACTCATTAAACCATCACACAGACTCTGAAACAGTTTATTTAAGGTAAAAAAGTCAGAGTTCTGCTTTAATGGAATCTATGTCATATATTCTGCTCTTCCAATCTAATTTATTATGTATTCTTTAGTATGGCACGGTTCACTTATAAAGGGAGCAAACTTAAAACCTTGTATAGAGAAACATGTAATTAAGCAAAAAAGCAATTAGTCAAAAACATTACGACCTCAAGCATTCAGGGAGCAGTGTGCCATACAATTATCTATAAAATATATGGAAAAACGTATATGCTTCATTTATCAAAAGATTCTAGATTTGGTTTGGGTGCAGACAAGGTTACTACATATAATTCACAACCAGATTTAGCCGCTTTATGCCCTGTCATTCAACTGCTGCATCTTTCCCATCTGCCAAAAACACAAGCAGCTCTTGGCCCCTGCAGTTGAAGTGTGGCTGTGTGCCAGGCTGCTCCTCTTTCTCTCCGTCTTTCCATGATGATCGCTGGTGTGCACACTTATGATGAGCTGTGAAACTGCATAGCTGGACTCCTACGGTGCACCTTTCACGTCTCGGGGAAATATATAATCAGTTTTTTTTTTTTTGCACCAAAGGCAAGCATTTCCATAGCGCATAACAAATTCTATCCTCTCTGTGGCTTAATCAGAAATCACAAGTCGTCGCTAAATGAGCAAAACTCTCGGCGGGGAGCGCTTGAAATGGCCTAAAAAAAATCTCAAAACTGGAAAATAAATCATCTGCTGGTGTCAAGATGCATGTGATATGTTGGCACGGGCCTAACTGTGGGGAATTAATGCATGTTTACTTTGCAGAAAATTCATTATTACGCTGATATCTCAAGGCTTTGTGTTCTTTTTTACAATTAACAGCGCTTTGTAAAGCCACTATTTCATCTCATTAGCGATTCAGGACAGACATACAGCTATTAAAAGCTCCAGGTGGTAATCATCAAGTCCAATCGAATTAAAATCTACTCATAAACATAAAATACAGAGCTTGACCATCTCCCTGATTCTAAATTAATTGTGCTGCATAATTTCCCTTTAGATTTGCTTGGTGATACTTAATGCTTGCACTCAGATTTACAGTGTAATTAGCGTAAAATATAAAAGGTGCTTCCATGTATCATTCTTCCCGTGGTCCGGTGTTATTACCCTCATCACAGCAAGCGATTTCAACTCCTGCACCCGCACTCCTCGGCAGCCGTTTTTCAATTACACTGCCACTGTACATGCGCTGAACAACTTCTCCCTGGCCATAAAACCAACTGTGTGCTCTGCGCTGGAAGCTACGGATAATGAGTAGGAATTTGCAAAGACGGATGAATACTTTTTTTTCTCGTGGGTAAGCATCGGAAATCTTTCACTGTATGGTTACAGTTACACCAGAGCAGGGACAAGATGATGGCGATGTCATTGCTTTGGTTTGTAACTACCACAATGTAAAAAAAAAAAAAAAAAAAAAGAAATAAAAATGCTGCAAAAACTCCAAAACTCAAGGCAATAGGTTTTTTGTTCACTTAATTTGAAGTTCATATGTTTAAAAACATGTTTTACTCACTGTCATTATTATTTTTTCTTCATCTTACAGTCAACTCACTATCCATTGTTCAGAAAAAGTATTATTCTTTTGTTAAATTTTGAGTGTGAGTATAACTTAAAATATTAAGTTTTTAGTTGTATGAACATCAAAGGCAATAGGATCTCTCAAAATTTTCAGGGTCAACTCAAAAGCTCTCATATTTTTTGTTCACTTAATTCAAAGTTTTATGTCTAAAAACGTAAAATTTTAAGTTTTGCTCACTATCATTAATATTTTTTACTCATCTTACAGCCAATTTACTAGCCATTGTTCAGAAAAAGTCTTATTCTTTTGTTAAATTAAGTATATTTAGTTTTGATTCTTATCTATAAAATACCTTTTCTGAACAATGGATAGTAAGTTGGCTGTAAGATGAGTTAAAAAAATAATGATTGTGAGTATAACTTAAAATATTAATGTATGAATATCAAAGGCAATAGGATCCCTCAAGATTTTTAGGGCCAACTCAATATCTATAATATTTTTTGTTCACTTAATTTGAAATTTATATGTCTAAAAACGGTCAATTTTAAGTTTTACTCACTATCATTATTTGTTTACTCATCTTACAGCCAACTTACTATTCATTGTTCAGAAAAGGTATTTTTATACATAAGAATTAAAACTAAATATACTAAATTTAACAAAAGAATAAAACTTTTTGCTGAACAGTGGATAGTAAGTTGGCTGTAAGATGAGTTAAAAAAATAATGATTGTGAGCATAACTTAAATATTAAGTTTTTAGTTGTATGAACATCAAATTAGGTGAATTTTGATTTGGCCTCAAAACTCAAAAACCTTAAGGAATCCTGTTGCCTTGAGTTTTTGCAACATTTTTTTTTTTTTTTTTACAGTGCATATATTGGCTCATAACCTTGACATTTACAGCAGTGGTGAGGTTTTTCACGCTCCTAAATGAAAACCATTAATTCAAAATAAAGTCTGCCATCCATAATTTCCTACTAACCCAGTATCAGCCTCATCACTCAGTAAGGAAAAGTTTATTTCAGTGGTTTGTAGCAAAGTAAAAAGCATATTTTAGATTCAGCACACACACAGTTAGGGTGAAGACCTGTCCCACTTTTGTTTTTTCTGCACAGCCCCCCGTCCCACTGATTAGGATAATGTCCCACTTTTCCATTACTCCTCCGTGATCTTATAAAAATTGTGATTCAAGTTAAGGACAACAAGGTAAGATCAGTGTTCCTTGTAGAATAAATATTTGTGGGCGTCCAACTCGCTGGGCTGGGATATATTCATGTAGTTGGTGTTGCCCCTGTGTTTCAGGACGGCCTGCTGCTGTTGGGCACTGTTGAAAAAAATAAGACTGGGGGATTTAATTTTAGATTTTAGATTAGATTAGTTCCACCTTTTTCTTCCATGGATGAAAACAGCACATTAAATGTTTCATAATGCAGTTTAGATTCGGTTATCAAACAGGGTTTCTGCTTCCAAAAGGTTATTTTAAGACTTTTTAAAGACTTTTTTAGGACCTACACAGTATTTCCAAAAGTGTTTTTTGTGAGCTGGGCTTGAAAGGAACTCTGTGGGAACGGTTTGGGGATGCAACAGACAAGAGAAAAACACACACATCCACAAAAAACCTTTTGATTCTGTGCTGGATCAAGAAAGGTATATCCAAAATATAAAAAAGGATCCACAGAACAATGCTTTTTAGCTCCAATTTTGCAGACACACCTGCTTTTATCTGTCTGTGTGGTCACCTGATCAATGTCATGTGATACTTTTTTTTTTTTTTTTATAAAATTACAATCACAGTAGAGAAAGAAAAGCTATTTAACAAAGAACATTATAAAAGTGTCGAATCATAATTACAAGACAACATAACTGGACTGTTATAGTAAAATGTTACAAACAGAAAAAAAAATTAAAGTCCAGAAAAACACTTAAATATTACATGGCAGGACCATCAGGTGTGAACTGTCATAATAACAGCATTATCAAGTATTTTTGTAATAAGTACAAATTATCCACAAAAGTATAAAGTGTCCCTGCTGACCTCAAAAGTGATGAAATATTTTGAAAAAAAAAAATAAAAATCTGTATCCACAGCTATATACAAAAAAAATCAAATAAATAAAAAATAAAAAACAGTCTGAAAATATCCAAACATTTCAAGCATAACCATCAAATGAATGCTTGAAATATTTTAATATGTACTCCGCATACTGTGACTCTATAGCATTTGAATTTTACTTTTTTAATTGCTGAAAGCTGTCGATCTATTTCTTTCTCTTACTCGTTTACCGCCGCAGTGATGATGCTGCCCCCTCTTAAGTTTTTCCAGTCAGATAACATTAAAAAAAGCAAAAAAAAGTCTTTGTTTCATGCCCTAGTTTGATAACTTCTGATGTTTAAACCTCCCGAAGGCATCTCATTATACTCACAGCATCACATTCTCCTTTAATCATTGGACATTAGATCACTTCTTATGTAACAGATAATTACTTTTTTTTTTCAAAGACACAGTAAATCTGAATATTCTGGAAATGTCCATTTGTTAAATAAAGTAAAACACAGATTCAGTGCTCAGAGTCCAATTGTTTCAAGCATTTTTATTTTAATTGTGATGATTAATATTATAATTTTACGAGATTATGCATTTACTGAAATTAAAATGTATAAGTGTGTGCTTCTGTAGCAAAAATATCACTCTTTTCTAATTATTGGCCATTGATAAGAAATGTGAATTACTTGTTTTGTTCCTTTTTTATGTGGTTTTATGCTCATTAAGTTACTTTTAACAATATAGGACCAACTCAACTACTTTTGGAAAATTACAGTGAAGTAATTTTGTTTTTAAGCATCTGATGTAAAACTGTGTTTTGCAGGATTAGAACAACTTTTATACTGAATAACACATTTTTATATTACCTGTAAAATGTAAAGATTTATGACATAGTTTCTTTTTAATATTGAACTACTGAAACTTTTGAAAGACAAGTAGGTAACTCAAAGATCTCCAAGTTCAGGGGTAAATGCTTGTAAATGAGGTAAAAGTACTAAAGAATATTATTAGAATTATTATTATATTTGTTACTTTTTTTTAGGTTTAATACCTTGGTTCAAAGGTGAATTATTAAAATTATAAAAAAAAATTCTTTATTGTATTTTTTAAGATAATTTATTATTAAAATTAATAAAAGAATAAATGTAATAGGAGTTTATTTTGTTATATTATTAGTTTATATTTTATTTTAAAGATTATTACGTAACCCATTCGATCAAACTTCCATGGCACGTTTTAAAATTTGATTCACCATTTCATCTAAATACAGCAATATGACAAACAATTTACATTTTCTGCAGCTACATTTCGGGCCCTGACCCACCATTTGACAATCACAGCTCTAAACAAACTTATACCTGCACTCGGTGTTTTTACCAAGACTAGTACTCGACAGTGATTAACTTCCAACAGCGGGCAATTTTTGTGATTGTTGTGGGCTAAAATGTCTGATTTTGTGGGGGATTTTCTTAAAAATTATGCTAAAAGTTGATTTTTTTTCCTTATTATTCGCAGGTAAAAAATAAAAAGTGATACAAATACACTGTTATTCAAGCTTGTTCTTTTAAACTAACTTTAAACATATGTTGATCTAATTAAAAATAGCCTACCTGTGTTCTAGTGTTCTAGTTCTATGTTCAGGAGAGCTATTGCCTGCAAAAGTAACGTATAAAGGAAACTGGCCTCAAAGCTTCAGTGCTGTCTAAATACTCATTCAATTTTTTAGGGGAACACCTGTGACCTCCAAAACAAAGCCGAGACATAAAACAAAAACATAGATGTAAAATAAAAACAATTTCTTTAGGAGTGGAAAGTGGTCAAACAGCAGAATATGAACGTGTTTTTGTCGAGTTTCCCCATGTCTCAATATTTTGGTGTAATAAAAAATAAAGATCTTACAAGCATACTTTTAAAATATGTCATATTAAACAAAATCATCATCTATCAGCAGGTCTAATTTGTCCCTATAACCAAATGTACATAAAAATAATGATACAATTTTAGCAAAAATAAAATGAAAAGAAACTACTTTCCTCCATGCAGAGCCTAAAATGTGCTTTTTAAATATGTGTCTTTATCCTGTTGATTCTTGCAGTGCATATTATTTTTACTGTAGGGACTTTAACATCATATTTAAGTTTGTCTTAATTGTTAAATCAAGTTTGCAAAAAATGGGAGTGGTTGCAGTGCATTGTAGGCAATCTGTAGCAAGGTGAGGCCGGAACCACAGGGGAGTCCTTCGTGAGCCAAACGGAGGAGACGAGCTCCGGAGGACGTGGGGGATTTAAGAATTTAAAAAAAAAGCACTTGGCGGGACGCTGATGCCGTGGATCACTCCTGAACAAGGATCCTGGCACCTCCTGAGTGCGCCGCACCTCCACACCGCACCCGGATCGTGTTGTATTTTACATTACGTTCGTTGTGAACTCTCCTGTTTCCTTCACTCACCTCTCACTGACACATTTACCATCAAAGAAAAGACATGAGGCTGCTCCTGTTGCAGAGTTTGCAGCTTAAAATATTAAATGGATCTATGATTATGAGTCTATTCTCAAAAAGATTATTTATTATTCATGTAACCCAAATCTAACAGCACCACAGAACTATCAGTCACATTTAAAGCATTTGTCAATATAAAATGTAGGGCACTAGTTTGTGTAAAGTTGTGAGGGAGGAGGCAGCCGAGCGTCAGGGCGTCATGTTTCTGATCAAAACACAACAGGGAACCAATCAGCTGTCAGTGAGTGTGGACAGGACACCATTTCCCATCATGCATTAAGCCAGTGCTTCTCAATTATTTTCTTTTACGCCCAAAACATTTCGCGCCCCCCACTCTCCGCCACAAATATAAATAGTATCATTTGTCAATAACAATGGTTCCCAAAGTGGGGCCCCCAGAGGCTGTCTAAGTTAGTACATAAAAATAAACTGAGTTTGAAATGAATTACTGGCTTTATTAGTTATATACTTGTTTAAAAATAAGAGTTTTTAAGAATTTTTTGCCAACAGTCAATGTTTTTTGTGAGGTTTTTATAGAAATCTATGGAGAAAAACATGACTTAGTCTTTGAAGAGAAGGACGTTTTACAGATGGGGGGGCTTTTTAGAAATTTAAGGGGGCTGTGACAGTTTTGACTTTAAGAATGGCTGGTCTATAAAATTGTTATAAGTACACCTCTGCATAACACTGTATCCTTATTAACATAAATATAAGAAAAAAGAAAGAAATATAGATCAACTTACAACAAAGAATAACTTTATTAACATTGTTTTTTTAGTCTGTAATGGAAAAGATTTAAAGAGCATCAATTCGCCAGAAATTAAAAAAAAAAAAAAAAAAAAAATCCTTATTTAAACTATAAACATTTTTTGACTGACTAATAATTGAACCATTTGATACTGAAAAATAAAATAAAAAAAATATAAATAATAATAAATTCAAATTGATCAGCAGCATTAAAACACTTTAACCTGCAAAAAATTAATGAAACAATTTTTTATGATTTTTTTTTTTTTTTTATCAAAATGAGAAAGTCAAGGTTAATGACTACAGTGAGTACTTTTGCAGTGCACAGGTTTTGTTTCATGATACTGCAGCTCTCAGCTCCTGCTCAGTGGGAGCTGTACTTGGTCTTCAGTGCAGCAACAGCAGAGAAATCTCACAGGGATGAGATGTTGCAAAAGGAAGAAGAATCCTCACAGCCCTCTGCCCTCAGAGTGGACACTGCCTCTCTACACTCAGCCAGAATCCACTCAGGGTCAGTGTGGAGTCAGTCAGGTCAATGAACTGGTCCTCCTCTGCAGAGCTGAAACCAGTTGGAGCCGGTGCATTGAGTCATACTGGGAACTATTTTCTGCTCTGAGCTCAAAAACTCAGGACAAGACTTTTCCTCGTGACAGCCATTTTGCTTCACTGTGAAACAGCACAGCCTGATGTACAGCTCCCATCTCCTCACAGATAGCAGAGCAGTGGTCTGGTCTTTATAAAACTGCCTACACCTACAACATCAGTCATAACCTCACTTAACTCAGAGGAAAGGTGCCTTGATGCCAGTGCTGATGAGTGTCCGAAGTCCTTTTCTCATCCCTGCCATGGTCTGTGCACCATCTCTGCGAACATCAATGCACTTCTCCCACTTTATTCTCAGTCAGGAAGCAGTCCAGCATTTTATCTCTGACATATTTACAAAAAAGAAGATCCTCACACAGGGAGTTTGTCATGTCAAAATGTACATAAGCAATAAACAAACAGTCTTTGTTGCTGTCAGTTGCTTCATTGAATTGTAAGGAAAAATGTTTGTTTTTGAGTTTATCTACCAGCTGTTCTTTAAGATTGTTAGCAATATCATCTGTACGTCTGGAGACAGTGGCATTGGACAGAGGGATAGTGTTTAATTTTTGCAGCCCTTGCATCATCCAGCATGGCAGAGACCATGTCTAATGCTGAAGGCAGAATCAGCTCCTCTGGTTTGCTGTGGGTTTTTTTACACTGAGCAATTTGGTGCGCCGCCTTATACGATGCTAACACTGCTCGCTGGTTTACTGAAGTAGCATTCACAAAGCGGGATGATTGTTGGCCTGGTTTTAATTGATAAAACGCCAATCAAACAAGTGGTATCATATAAATACCTGGGTGTTTATATTGATAGCAGTCTCACATGGCATGGTGTTTTCTGCTATGGCATCCAGGAACCTGCCAGTGCAGTCCAAGTCTAAACTGTCAAACTTCATGAAAACTGCACTAAAGACTGTAGGAGTAGCAAAGGAGAACCACCAAGTTTATGCTTTACCCTCTCTTTATGAGAAGTCTTTGGCCAGAGAGGCTCAGAAAATTGTAAGTGACCTGACACCCATCCTGAATCTGAATCTGAGACGCTGCCATCAGGGGTTGTAGGTTAGGTTGCCTAAATGTAGATTTAACACATATGAATATTCTTTTATTCCAGCATTTGTTCAATTTCTTAATGGAAATTTTATCCCATTCCAAAATAGCACAGTTTTACATTGTCTCTAGCTTATATATATATATATATATATATATATATATATATATATATATATATATATATATATATAAATTGTCCTCTCGCCCTTTTTTCATCCATCCAAGCTCGGGTCCTCTACCAGAGGCCTGGGAGCTTGAGGGTTCTGCGCAGTATCTTTGCTGTTCCTAGGACTGCGCTCTTCTGGACTGAGATGTCTGATGTTTTTCCTGGGATCTGCTGTAGCCACTCTCCCAGTTTGGGGGTTACTGCCCCGAGTGCTCCGATGACCACGGGCACCACTGTTGCCTTCACTTTCCAGGCCTTCTCAAGTTCTTCTTTGAGGCCTTGGTACTTCTCCAGTTTCTCGTGTTCCTTTTTCCTGATGTTACAATCGCTTGGTATTGCGATGTCAGCCACAACGGCTTTCCTCTGCTGTTTGTCCATCACCACAATGTCCGGTTGGTTTGCCACTACCATTTTGTCTGTCTGGATCTGGAAGTCCCACAGGATCTTAGCTCGGTCATTCTCTATCACCTTTGAAGGTGTATGCTTTCCCTGCCAGCATCTTACAGCCTGCAGTTATGTGTTGGATTGTCTCAGGGGCCTCTTTGCACAGTCTGCACCTGGGGTCTTGTCTTGTATGGTAGATCTTGGCCTCTATTGCTCTGGTGCTCAAGGCCTGCTCCTGTGCAGCCATGATCAGTGCCTCTGTGCTGTCCTTCAGTCCAGTCCTTTCTAGCCACTGGTGGGATTTCTGGATATCAGCCACTTCAGTTATCTGTCGATGGTACATCCCATGTAGGGGCTTTTCCTCCCATGATGGTTCCTCCAGAACCTCGTCCTCTGTTTTCCACTGCCTGAGACATTCACTGAGGACTTTGTCCATTGAGGCCATCTTCCTGATGTATTCAAGGATCTTGGATGTTTCATCCTGGACAGTGGTTCTGACACTCACCAGTCCTCTGCCTCCTTCCTTGCGCTTAGTGTATATATATATATATATATATATATATATATATATATATTTTTTTTTTTTTTTTTTTTTTTTTCTTGGTATTGCTTCTACCCTGCTGTATGTTGATGTGTGTATGTTGATGTGTGTATGTTGATGTGTGTATGTTGATGTGTGTATGTTGATGTGTGTATGTTGATGTGTGTATGTTGATGTGTGTGTGATGTGTGATGCAGTGCCATGTGCCCAAGAAAAATTTCCCCTATGAGGGACAATAAAGTATACATTACCTTACCTAATATATGGCAAGTTTTTGTTGAAAAAACTCAAGCGGCTTATCAGTGTGATTGGGGTGTAATGTCTTTAAGTGACGCCTTAATTTATTTGGCTTCATGCTGTCCGCTGCCAACATTTTTAGATCCAGTAAACACAGCGGTCTTTCCTCGTCTCCCACCGGAGTCACAGTGAAGCCAAGCACCACATACGCATCGTCATCTTCCCTCGTCTTAACTTTCAGGAGGTCTATCATGTTGACAGCCAGTTTGGTCCTTGTTTAGACCTCATTTATTCATGGTTTAGTCCTTGTTTAGACCTTATTTAGTCCAGGTTTAGTCCTTGTTTGGTTCTTGTTTAGACTTGGTTTAGTTCTGTCTTTCTCTTAAATAAGTCCTGGTTTAGAGTGTTTTTAATCCTGGCTTAATTCTGGTTCAGTCCTGATTTAGTCCTGGTTTGGTGCTGGTTTAGACCTGGTTTAGTCCTAGGTTAGACCTGGTTTAGTCCTAGGTTAGACCCGGTTTAGTCCTGGTTAGGTCTTGGTTTAGTCCAGTCTTTTTCCTAATCAAATCCTGGTTTAGAGTATTTTCAATCCTGGTTTAGTTCTGATTAATCCTGTTTTTTGCCTTGTTTAGATCTGGTTTAGTCTAGTTATAGAAAAATACCAAGGTCCGGACTTCTGTGACCTCTGTGACCTCTGTGACCTCTGTGACCTCTGTGACCTCTGTGGCCATCATCTTTTTTTCACTGAAGGTTCTCAGACTTTCACTAAGCAATAATTTCCAATTTCCTTTGCACTTTGTCTTGCTCCACTTTACACAATCAATTTAAATTTCTTATTATTTAGAGACTAAGATAGAGATGGTTGGCCAGAAATATTAGGTCTAGCATGAGTTTACATTTGCATCACTGAAGTAGACACAGAGACCATTTGATCAATAAAAAGGCCTTTCCAATATTATCTTATTGTTTTTAGCATGAGGCTCTCCAAACTAAAACATATGATAAAAATAAAATTAATAATTACTAAAGGTGGAAAGTAACCAGATACTTTTAGTCAAGTGATTTCCTTAACAAACTTTTTTTTTTTTAAAGAAAATGTATTTAATGTGTACATTTTGTAAAACCAACCTTCTTTTTCTTGAGTTTTAAGCAGACAAAATATAATATAATATATAAATATATATAAATATAATAATCATTTGTAATACAATAAGTAAGAGTTTTTTGTTTTTTTTTCTTAGTTGCAAAGTAGTGGTAGTGATACGAGCAGCTGTGGTAGCAAAAGTAAAAGTAAAAGTAGCAAAAGTAGTAGCAGCCACAGTAGTAATAGTAATAGTTATAAAAGTAAGTCAGTACTAAAACTTAAGAGTGCATCTTAAAAAAAATAAAAATAAAAAAACTGAGCTATTCTGACTCAGTTCTGCTAAATCCTTAAAGCAACTTCTTTCAAATGTGAATGTGTGATGTATTAAGTACAAATGTGTATTTTATAATATTTTAAGTAATCTTGTTCTGAGCAGTTTTAGTTGTCCGCACTGATAAAGCTTTTTTTGGTCATGATAAATGTCAAAATGCACAGAGATAATCAGACTGTACTTTTATCCATTTCAAGTTAATAAGAAAACTGAGTATTTGTTTTAATATTACTTAAACAGTTTTATGCAATCGGTTTCTTGGACTTGACATTTAGTTTTTGCTCACTGTGGCTGGTCTTCTTCAAAGTTTGCAAGTTTTGCAATCATTTAATTAGTTATATATTTAATAGTAGATTTATCAAACATAAAAAAACAGGTTTAAATCTATACATCTAGTGTTTTAAAACATTATTTTTGTTTAAATGAATATTCTTCTTTCTTTAATAAAGGTAAATTATGATATTATTATGAAATTATGATAATAAATGGCATACACTCAAATCAACATAAATTCAAGCCTAACCTCTAAAATAAAGATATTGGTATGGTATGCATCAAATTGAACCAGCCAAAGTGTTTAGTGGGAGTATTTGTGTTTTTATCCAAACTGAAAATCTATCCACATTTGGCCGATTGGTGAGTGTTAAAGTCAGACCTGCTCACCAGAATTTTAAGTTGTTAAAGTAAGAACAGTGACACTTTTAAAGGTGTTTGAGTAAATGCAGCATTTTAGTACAAACAATTTAAGTTATAATTTTTAAAACAGAATTTGTA
Source organism: Bostrychus sinensis (assembly GCA_020698575.1). Taxonomy (NCBI): domain Eukaryota; kingdom Metazoa; phylum Chordata; class Actinopteri; order Gobiiformes; family Eleotridae; genus Bostrychus; species Bostrychus sinensis. Next base: position 8,473,415 of record CM036239.1, read on the forward strand.
AATAAACTTGATTAATATGTTTACCTTCTTAAATGCATTGGGGTTGCTGTGACTTTAAGGTAACTGTATGAATTTAATTAGTTTAAGCTGATAAATTAATCAGTGCAATTGGTTTCTGCAATTAATTTAACGTATCCTCACTATTAAAAAAAAAAAAAAAAGGTAATATTTACAGTAAAATATTGGCAGCTGTTGTCACCAGAGTTTTAAAGCAAAAAAATAAAATAAAATAAAATAAAATAAAATAAAATAAATAAATAAATAAATAAATAAAATCTGGTGACTTTTACATTAAACTAAGCAGTTTTTCTGCCTTGTCTATGACTCACTGTCTCTGATCTGCATAGAAAACAAAACAAACAAAAAAACAACAAAACAAAACAAAAACAATGCTTAATAGTACTGTAATGGAAAAATGTTATTATCACCTGCTTTTTTACAGTAAAACTCTGCTACAGCTGCCAGTCATTTAATAATTCTGATATAATAATAATAATAATAATAATAATAATAATAATAATAATAATAATAATAATAATATTCTGTTGTGTGCATCATCTCAGCTCACCTCCAGATCTGCTCTCAAACACCAGCAGCAGATTTTCAACTTGAAATCTTAGCGTTTGTGATTCTTTGCCCAAAGTTTGCAAAAGGCCAAATTGCCTCTTACGGTGGATTTTTGTATCCAAACAACTTTCTGGATGATTCATTTCAGCGTGAGGTGTTTAGAGTCCAGAAAAATCACCTCTCGCATGCACAAACTCAAAAGGCAGCGTCCCTTTTTGTCCCATCTCCTGAAGAACAGAGGAGGTGAGTCATCTTGAATGGAGCCCAAACAACAGCCTTGAGAAATGCTTGGTTTGAAGTCTTCACAGGTGAGTGCTGCAATTACCTGGCAGAGGTTAATAAACAGTGTCCCCTCATAAACAATTCTGCCGAGCTCAAAGGTTAAAATTAAAGCGCTGTTTGATTCAATTATAGCTTTAACCCATTCAGTGACCCGATCAAATGTGTCCGTGTCTGTGTCGACCCGCGCTTCTTTGTGTGCACGCCGCTGTTTTCTCCTGGCAGATGACACTTTTCATTTCCCTGATAATTTGGACAGTCCATTGATTCTGTGGTGCATGTGTTTGTTTGCATTCACAGGAGAAAAGCTCAGTAATCTGTCTTCACTCCGTTTCTATTCAAACTAATAATTGTCCCGTTTAGGCCCTGGTGATACAGTGTGGATAATAAAATCTGGATTCTGACATTTTACCTACTTCACCCTTGTGCCCCGATGAGGTCAAAAGTGTTTTTTTTGTTTTTTTTTAAGTTTCATTTATTTGATAACTTTGCAGTGGTTCTAACTTTTTCTATGAAATTTGGTGCAGGTGTGTATTTTTTCACTAATGTTGATTTTCTAAACACAAATCTAATATTACCTCATTTTTACAGTCTCTAACTAAATTTGTTATGTTGCTGCTCTTCACTGACAAACTGTCTTTGTCAACAAAACATCATAAAAAATGTATACATTCATATTTTTTCTGTTTTTTGCATAAAACTTTAGCTTCTGGCTTGATCATAAATACCAAATATTTATTTATTTTCTGAATTTTAACCCTTTTTATGCCAGTGTATGTAATAGCATCTATCTTTTTTATTTTATTTTATTATTATTATTATTATTATTATTATTATTATTATTATTATTATTATATATATATTTTTTTTTTTTGGGGGGGGGGGGGGGGGGGGGTAAAAAACACACAAAAAAATTTAATATTTTTAATATTCTCAAAGCAAAGAGGATTTTTCTAGGTTGGATTATCAGCCTTGAGTCTGTCAGAGATCACCAACATTTATTTAGATGGATTGGGGATTTTTTTTTTTTTTTTTTTTTTCTGTTTGTAACAAAAAGTTACAACCAGTTTTAATGGGAGTTGTTTTTTAGATTGAACTTATCAGGAAAAAAATAGCCCTAAGAATAAATGTTGTTGGTATTCTTTGACAAACCCAAGGCCAAAAAAAAAAAATAATAATAAAATAAAATAAAATAAAATCCCCTTTGCTTTGAGAATATTAAATATATATATATTTCTCTGTTTTTTACAAAACAATTGAGAAGCTATTACATGTACTGGCACAATAAGGGTTAAAATTCTAAAAATAATTAAATATTTGTTATTTGTGGCCACGGCACAAATTGATTAAAAGATTTACGTAAAAAAGAAAGTTGAGAAAAATATGAATGTGTACATTTTTATGATGTTTTAGATGTGGATAATTTTGTCACTTAACAGGAGCAATGTAACTTTTTAAAATTGGGGCACAAAGGTTAATAATTATTTTATTCTCTTCGGATATGAAAAGTAAATTATATTTTAATCAAAATATTTCGTTTTTATGCTCAATTCCAGCGCCAAACAACAAGCAAACCTGCAGTGTGCATTGACCTTTAAATTTAAATTTTTATGTTGGCGCTTTCTGCCTCAAACCATCAGCACTAATGTAATTTATTCACCAAAATTTTGTGAAGATGTACCAAAATGCCAGAGCACATGGCTAATTTGAGTAAATAAACAAATTATATTTTTCTGCCAGCCACACATACAGTATATTTCCAAAAGTATTGCAGAGGTAAAATGGTTCATTTATTGCTAGAGTTATTAGCATCTGTCACTGTAGCCATTATTTGTGTTGCTCTGTGGGTTAGCACCAGCACAACACAGAGGTCAGTGTACTGAGCTTATATACGATGCTATTTCAAAAAAAGTTGCTTCACAAAGGGGCTATATTTGACATCCCCACCGGATCATTAAAGGAAAAATATTGTGTGTTTCTGCAAAGGCGAAATAGTATATTGTGCGTTATTTATGCACTGCAATTATTGAGATTCTGTGCTAAAAAATGAGGGCTGCACAATATTTTGCAAAATTATCATTATTGCAATATCAGCAAATGCAATATCTGTATCGCAAGAATCTAAATATATCGCAATAACGCTGTGGTCTTCCATCTGACAGAGATTTACACTGAAGAATCATTTTCCACCAGAGCCTTAAAAGAACATGTGTTGTGATTAAATAAAAATAATTTAAAAGTCCAGTTTTAGTGGTAATTTAATTCATTTAGTCATAGCTTAGCCTTGTTTTATTCCTGGTTTAAGTTTTGATTTTGTTGCTGTTTTGACTTGTAAATACAGGAACTTACATTTTTGTGAAATGTAGTGAATTTAACTTACTATGTTTGAAAAGGAGGTTCTGTTTTCTAATATTGCAATAATATTGTTATCGCAATTTTCTACATATTGCATGTTTTCTCCATATCGTGCAGCCCTACTAAAAATACAACTTTTCCATACACACTGACATGCACACCCTACATAAATAATATAGACTTAAATAATATTAACTATAGCTTACCTCCTATGTTCCCATGGCTATACTGGTCGAAAACAATGCTTTTATAAAACATGATAAAACAAAAATGTTGACAGTTCATTTATGAATCAACTTGCGCCTCAGTCCCAGTGAACCTCTCAGGTACAGGATTCACTCCCTCTCCAATTATCCATGTTATCTAAATAACAATAAGTGTTTCAGGCGAATGCACACAGCACTCATCTAAAGCTCGGTACAATTAGAGGTTGTGAGATTTATCCTTGAGTGTCACCATTAATGACATATTCATGTATGTGAAGCCCTTACACACGTTTTGATGCTTTGTCCACCAATCCACTAATACCATCACTTCACTTAATTACCCTCAATTAGGAAACTATAAAAGATTTGCAAAGAATTGCTAATGAACTGATTTGGAGACGTGGAGACATTCAAAAGGAAATTCTGGATTGAGTGCAATTAACCATAAGCAAAAGAGATCAGCATCTACGCTTCATTTCTATGTGGAGAAAGTTAGCTTTAAAAGTACTGTGAGCAGGACATTTTTTAGATTTCATAAAAATTACCCACGTGTTCCCAGATAAGATGTAAACAAGTTTAAATCAAATATTACTTTTACTTTTAACACTGGTACTGCTGATTTATTCACAGTTTAAAAAAAAGTTTACATTATGGCCAAGTTGTTCTTGTTTACATTTTTTATTTTGGTTCTAAAACTTCATTGCTGCTCGTCCAATCAGAAAAGAGACCATTATTGTTTTTATTTAAGCTGCAGTACTGCTTTTAAACCAGTACAAGTGCATGCTGCTTACTGTACCTTTAAAGCAACTACCTTAAATGCAAGACAGTTTAAATTAATATTTGTAGATCATTTTTATGACTTCATCTCCTCCAACTCTTCCTCCTCAGTGACAGTGGCCCTTGTTTATCAAACATGCGTGCGCTGATAAATGAACGTATGGTACGCTCAGGAGTTGGTGTGCATTTACACAAGTTTTAAGCCAGCACAACAATTAATAAGAGCATTGCCGCCTTAAATCTATTATTTTGTCAGTCCACCTTAACAATAACTGCATTGTAAATATTTTAGTTATGGCTGTATATCAAGTTTATGTGAGTTTTCCCAACTTTGATGAGGCTGATTTTTACCAAAACGTGAAACTCCCATGCAAAATTATTACTGCAGAGCTATAGGATTTTGATTGATTTAAGCCAGTGGTTCCCAAAGTGGGGTCCGGGGCCCTCTGGGGGGCCTTAAAGGTACTGCAGTGGGGCCCCAAGAGGTTGTTTACATTAAGCAGTGGTGGAGGAAGTACTCAATTTCTTCTTCTTCAATGTCTTTATTATTCTGATGTTTCTAAAGCAGTACTACTTTACTGCATCTGTTATATTTAAGTACTGTGTGTCTACAATGAGGCCATGACGAAAACACAGGATTTTAAACTAAAACTCAAAATACTTTGTACTTCAAACCTACTCAGAAATGTAGTAGAGTAAAAAGTACAGATACTTGCTCTAAAATGAAGTGAAGTAAAAGTAAAAGTACTCAGTGTAAAATTTCCTCAAGTAAAGTACAAGTATGTGAAAATTGTACTTAAGCAAACTTTGTGACATTCCACTACTGACATTAATATATAAAAAAAATACAGTTATATACTTCTTTAAAAATTTTTATCCATCAGTCTGTTTTATGTTTTAACATTTTTATGAAAATCTATGGAGAAAAACATCGTGCGCTCCTGGTTCTCCGTGTGTGCAGCTGGAAAAGCATTTACATACATACATACATACATACATACATACATACATACATACATTTACATACATACACATATATCCTGTCTCCATGCCGTAAACTGCATGGGTGAAGCCGCCTGAACTGTGAACATTTGGATCCATTTCATTCAAATCGTTTTGCTGGGATTGGCGTAGTACGCACAGGTTCATAAATCCCACGTGTGCTCCAGCGTTTCCACGTTTTTACACAAGAATCTACACAACTTTGATAAATGAGGGCCACTGTCTCTAAATCACACAACACTGCTGGTCTCACAAGTGTCGTAACCTTTCCCTTCATTCCAGCTACAACTCTTTTATCACACTCTGTTGCTTCTTTCAGGTGCATTCACAGTAGTAGTTTTAGTTTTATCTAAGTTACCGCTAATAACCCTTTGTGCTGATCCCAGACCCACATAAATGAAAAAGTATAGCTCCTCCTGGTCAAATGTTTCTGCAATACAAGTTAAAGTACTGGAATATGTGCTTTCAAATGAGTGCAGTTGAGAATTTTGGGTAAAATGTCAACTACATTCAAGTCACACATTTGCAGCTTCAAAAATATGAATAAAATACATTTTACATCATTTTGGTGAGGGAATGTGTGATCAACTTACCGTATTTTCCGGACTATACGTCGCTCCGGAGTATAAGCCGCACTAGCCAAAAAATGCACAATGAAGAAGAAAAAAACAATATAAGTCGCACTGGACTATAAGTCACATTTTTGGGGGGAAATTTGTTTTACAAAATCTGACACCAAGAACAGACATTTCATCTTGAAAGACAAGTTATAGTAATAATAGAATAGAGAACAACAGGCTGAATAGGTGTGTGCGCTATGCTAACGTAACACATTGATGGTTATTCAGCTACATGAAGCATAAACAACGAACTGAATAGGTGTCTCGTATGTTAACGTAATATATTAACAGTTATTCACATAACTATAGCATAAAGAACATAATATAACAAGTTCACCAAACTCACCATCTCACTCCTAATCGCTAAATCCTTTAAATTCTTCATCCTCGGTGTCGCTTCTGAACAACTCCGCCAACTCCGGAGGTAGACGAAGCGCCGCTTCCTCCTCTGCGTGGCTGTCGTCAGACTCAGCATCAGTTCCATTTCCAATTATTCCGCTCTTTCTCAGTTGTCTTTATAGCCTAAGTTGTTAGTGGTAATGTTTACATTTTAAATTGTCAGTGGTACAGGTGCAGCAGATGCTGGTACACAAGCCTAGAGCGCCCTCTAACCAACACCTGAAATATTTTAATATATAAGTCACACCTGAGTATACGTCACACCCCTAGACAGACTATGGAAAAAAGTGTGACTTATAGTCCAGTAAATACGGTATAAAACCAAAACAGATAAACGAGTCATACGTTTTATAAATAAGGCTGGGTTTTATGATCATACTTATTTTATACTTATTTTTAAATTGGATTATTATTGAATCATGCAAATAATGTTCAAAGCAAAAGCTAAATCACTTCCAGATTGTGTCCAGAGGTTCTTTTTAGTTCCTGAAAGTAAATATTAATAGTATTATGTAAATAATTATCTTTAGAGAGAAAGTCAGTTGTCTTTTGGTTTTAAGACAATTTCTCTGCAGACGTTTTGCTTTTATTTTTTAAAATGTAGTAGACTAAAAAGTATTATTTTTATCTTTTAGCTGTAGTAGAGTAAAAGTAGTAAGTTGCCTCTAAAAATACTGCTCAAGTAAAGTACAGATTCTGAAAAACTATGCTTAAGTTCTCAAGTAAAGTTCAAAAGAAAATAAGAATCATATGAATTGAATTTAATAAACCTAAATTAACGTGCTGTGGTTTTGATAAAATTTTGCCCCATTGCACGCCCAACAGTGAGGGTAAAACAAACAAGCAGTCAACAGCCTGAGTGTTAATAAAAGTATGAATAAAACACTTCGGAGAGAGCTCCTGCGTGTATTCTCTGGCAGGACTGAATACTGCTGAAGCCATGTATTTATTTACCGCGCTAATGGCACTGCCAAGCACAAAGCTCGCAGCTCAGCAGAACACAGTCAGCGGGTCACATGACTGTCGTGGTCGTGGAGTCTGGTTCAGAAACGCTGACTGCAGACAGAACCGGGACTGCGCTCGCAATTGTCTCAAACACAGAAGTGAGTGGCCCAGAGCTTCACCAAGAAAAACTAAAACATACAAGGATCATCAGGAAATCAGGAAATCAGGGGTCCCCAAAATGTTTTGTCTTGTGTACTTCCCATATTCGTAAGCGTTGATAATTCTTCAAAATTGTAATGAAAAAACGTCTGTGTTTATCAGTACAAAGACATTTTATACTTAATTTATTGCAAATGCTACTCCTCAAACTCAAATACAAAATTAAATATGTAATAATCTGTCTACCTTTAAAGTAAAATATAAAATAACAATATAACAATATAAACTCCTGTTACTTTTATATTACTGTATATTTTATTGTTCAAAATGATCTGAAAAAAATTAAAATAAATAATAATCTTAAGCTCATAACACGTTTACTACAAAGAAAAATTAAAATGATTTTAATAGCTTCCCTGTAAGACATTTTTTTTTATATTTTGCACCTTTTTTTGTGGATAACTTTTGCTGTTGATTCAACTGGCATAGATTTTGCCTCATATTTCAGGATTTTTTTGCGAAAAATCCTCTTCTAAAAAGGTGTCTAAAGACATTGTCACACCTTTACTCCTAAGACATTTTTTGTGCCATTGACTCCCATTCAAACTGCATTTTTTTTTTTTAAATATGCTGTCAAGGCAAAATAATTTTACATTTTTATCAAGTATTTCATGGATTCATGATAGTGAGGGATTGGAATTTTTATTTTTATTGTTTTCTACTTAGGTGGCGCCATTTCCCTAAATGTAGATAGAGGTATAAATTGGGGAAATGGCCACATTAGTGTTTGTATAATAATAATAATAATAATAATTCATCGAATTTATATAGCGCTTTTTTGGACACTCAAAGACGCTTTACAATTGATCAATTATTCATTCACTCCTCAGTCACACTTGGTGGTGGTGAGCTACTTCTGTAGCCACAGCTGCCCTGGGGCAGACTGACGGAAGCGTGGCTGCCAATCTGCGCCAACGGCCCCTCCGACCACCACCAAACACAGCCACACTAACACATATAATATATAATATAATTTATTGAGCCTGCAAGGTAAAAAAAACAAACAAAAAACTGTAATTTAAGGGATTCAATTTCATAAACAGAATACATTTTTGCTATGTACAGTGAGGACTGAGGTTAATCATTGTAACCAAGAAAAAAAAAAAAAGGTTTTCCATTATTAGATATATTTTCTATGACAGTGCATTTGTTGTGCCTTAGGACAAAAGCTGTCAAAAGCTAAAAATGTTTTATCTGCCACTACACACAAAAAAAGTAAATCTAATGAAATCAGTCATTATGCCAATTTTTGACACTCACATGCTCTGATATATAAAAAAAAAAAAATATCACTAACACTTTATTTTAAGGTCCACCTATTAACCATTAACTAGGTGTTAATAATCATTCTAGTTAGTGGTTAACTAGCGCTTAATTGGTAATTATAAAGCATCTATTAATCCCTTATTCTGTGTGATTTTTCTACAACTAATTAGCAACTAACTAACATATTGCCCTTAATAAACTCATAATTACTGCTCATTAATAGGAAGTAAGGAACTTGTTGGACATAAATGATGATCTTGATACAATTTTTGTGGTACTATTCCCTAATAACACTCCAAAAATCTATTTTTTTGGTGATTTTTGCCACAATTTCAAATAAACTTTTAATAATAAAAAACAGAATTTAAAAGGTTACATTTCTTAAACAGAATGGATTTTTGCTATGTATGATGAGGGCTGAAGTTAATCATTGGAACCATGAAAAAAAAAAAAAAAAAAAAAAAAAAACAATTACTGACTTTTTGACTGAATTTTTGTGCCTTAAGGTGAAAGGTGTGACTAAAAAGACCACCACAGAGTCACCGCCGCTCTGTTAACTCTTTACAAAGTGACGAGAGGCTCCACCTTGATGCATGTGTTTAATCCTCTCCAGTTACAGAAGGCTTTATAAAGTTGGAGTTGTTTGAGGACACCTGGAGGTTTATCTCGCCCTTCTGTTAAATAAAAATGTACTTTTGGTTTTTTTTGGAGTGGCCAGGCTGTAGTCTCTTAGCAGCTGTTAAATCCAATTGGTGCTGTAATGATCAGTGAAGTCTCAGCTGTCACTTGGGGTAAATTGACTGTGAGAGATGCGGAAAATCAGGTTAGACATACAGTACTTTGCTTATTCAATTTAGATGTATTTAAAATGAATGATTGATTAGGCTATTTATAATGCTGTAAAGGTGACTGGAATTGGAAAAAAAGGACATGCACATCCGTAAGACCAAAAGGAATTTCTATCATTCTGTCCATCCAAATCCAATAATTATCTATTCATGGTTTATTCTTCAATCTCTATTAGTTTAAAACCATTTGTTGTAGTAACAGCGATCTATCGGTGTGTGTCTGTGTGAGGTTTGTGTGTGTCTGTGTGAGGCTGGTGTGTGTCTGTGTGAGGCTGGTGTGTGTCTGTGTGAGGCTGGTGTGTGTCTGTGTGAGGCTGGTGTGTGTCTGTGTGAGGCTGGTGTGTGTCTGTGTGAGGCCAGTGTGTGTCTGTGTGAGGCTGGTGTGTGTCTGTGTGAGGTTAGTGTGTTTCTGTGTGAGGCTGGTGTGTGTGTCTGTGTAAGGCCGGTGTGTGTGTCTGTGTGAGGCTGGTGTGTGTCTGTGTGAGGGTGGTGTGTGTCTGTGTGAGGACGGTGTGTGTGTCTGTGTGAGGCTGGTGTGTGTCTGTGTGAGGCCGGTGTGTGTGTCTGTGTGAGGCTGGTGTGTGTCTGTGTGAGGGTGGTGTGTGTCTGTGTAAGGCCGGTGTGTGTGTCTGTGTGAGGCTGGTGTGTGTCTGTGTGAGGGTGGTGTGTGTCTGTGTGAGGCTGGTGTGTGTCTGTGTGAGGCCGGTGTGTGTGTCTGTGTGAGGCTGGTGTGTGTCTGTGTGAGGGTGGTGTGTGTCTGTGTGAGGTTGGTGTGTGTCTGTGTGAGGCTGGTGTGTGTCTGTGTGAGGCTGGTGTGTGTCTGTGCGAGGCCGGTGTGTGTGTCTGTGTGAGGCCGGTGCGTGTCTGTGTGAAGCCGGTGTGTGTCTGTGTGAGGCCGGTGTGTGTCTGTGTGAGGTCGGTGTGTGTGTCTGTGTGAGGGCGGTGTGTGTCTGTGTGAGGCCGGTGTGTGTCTGTGTGAGGCCGGTGTGTGTCTGTGTGAGGTCGGTGTGTGTGTCTGTGTGAGGCCGATGTGTGTGTCTGTGTGAGGGTGGTGTGTGTCTGTGTGAGGCTGGTGTGTGTCTGTGTGAGGCTGGTGTGTGTCTGTGTGAGGTCGGTGTGTGTGTCTGTGTGAGGGTGGTGTGTGTCTGTGTGAGGCTGGTGTGTGTCTGTGTGAGGCTGGTGTGTGTCTGTGTGAGGCCGGTGTGTGTCTGTGTGAGGCCGGTGTGTGTGTCTGTGTGAGGCTGGTGTGTGTCTGTGTGAGGCCGGTGTGTGTGTCTGTGTGAGGCTGGTGTGTGTGTCTGTGTGAGGCTGGTGTGTGTCTGTGTGAGGGTGGTGTGTGTCTGTGTGAGGCCGGTGTGTGTGTCTGTGTGAGGCCGTTGTGTGTGTCTGTGTGAAGCCGGTGTGTGTCTGTGTGAGGCCGGTGTGTGTCTGTGTGAGGCCGGTGTGTGTGTCTGTGTGAGGGTGGTGTGTGTCTGTGTGAGGCCGGTGTGTGTCTGTGTGAGGCCGGTGTGTGTCTGTGTGAGGTCGGTGTGTGTGTCTGTGTGAGGCCGGTGTGTGTGTCTGTGTGAGGGTGGTGTGTGTCTGTGTGAGGGTGGTGTGTGTCTGTGTGAGGCTGGTGTGTGTCTGTGTGAGGCCGGTGTGTGTGTCTGTGTGAGGCTGGTGTGTGTGTCTGTGTGAGGCCGGTGTGTGTGTCTGTGTGAGGGTGGTGTGTGTCTGTGTGAGGCTGGTGTGTGTCTGTGTGAGGCCGGTGTGTGTGTCTGTGTGAGGCCGGTGTGTGTGTCTGTGTGAGGCTGGTGTGTGTCTGTGTGAGGCTGGTGTGTGTCTGTGTGAGGCTGGTGTGTGTGTCTGTGTGAGGCTGGTGTGTGTGTCTGTGTGAGGCTGGTGTGTGTCTGTGTGAGGCTGGTGTGTGTCTGTGTGAGGCCGGTGTGTGTCTGTGTGAGGCCGGTGTGTGTCTGTGTGAGGCTGGTGTGTGTCTGTGTGAGGCTGGTGTGTGTCTGTGTGAGGCTGGTGTGTGTGTCTGTGTGAGGCTGGTGTGTGTCTGTGTGAGGCTGGTGTGTGTCTGTGTGAGGCCGGTGTGTGTCTGTGTGAGGCTGGTGTGGGTCTGTGTGAGGTTGGTGTGTGTCTGTGTGAGGCTGGTGTGTGTCTGTGTGAGGCCGGTGTGTGTGTCTGTGTGAGGCTGGTGTGGGTCTGTGTGAGGTTGGTGTGTGTCTGTGTGAGGCTGGTGTGTGTCTGTGTGAGGCCGGTGTGTGTGTCTGTGTGAGGCTGGTGTGTGTCTGTGTGAGGTTGGTGTGTGTCTGTGTGAGGCTGGTGTGTGTCTGTGTGAGGTTGGAGCTAAAGCTGTATTAGCTTCAGTAAACAGGAGACTACTTCAGGTTTACCTCCAGCTTTCTGTGCATTAAATTCTCTTCTCTGCTCCACTTTAACACATTTTAACCTCTGAACATATAACCACATGAGTTTAACTCGTGTTTAATTCAGTCTAAACTAAAAATTAAATGTTTAGATTCTGAAAGTGAGAGTCTAAACCGGAAACAGCTGTTGGTAATATACACTTTATTTTTAGAAAAAGTTGCCTCAACATTAACTCATTCTCTCTTGCAATACAGCTCTTTATCACAAGGACAAGTACATGTTCAATAAAAAAAAAAAAAAAAAAAAAAAATCACTTTTATTTCTATTCTTTGGCTTGTTGTTTTTGCCTGAGTGAGGATTCTCTCTCATCCAATCAGCTCACAGCAGAGCCCACCTCTAACTGTTCCAGACGCTTAACCAAGCTGGACCCCATCAGGGAGGAAAGCCAAAAGTAGAACAGTTTGGACCACTTTTTGGGAACACTTTGGAATGCTCTGGGAGGTGGAAACATTCCAAAACATTCCCGTTCCGTGTAATTTTTATCTACTGGAAAAGCGCCTAATGTATAATAGTAAATATTCAACAGCCTAATATACAATATATGTATAAAGAAATATATAGATCTAGAGTTTCTGGACATTAAAAAACAAATATATGTCTTTAAAATATACTATTTAAATTTAAACACAGATATGTCATAAATTGTTTAATAGTTTAAATTATAAAATTTTAATCATTGTCAAAAAGTCAGACTGGGGCCTCCTGAGTCCAACAGTAAGATCACTAATTACTAAAATAGGACTTGGACCCGGTCCCAGATAAGAGGAAGAAGATGAATGGATGGACAAATAGTTACTAGTTAAATAGTTAAATAGTTTAGGAGACATTAAATAGCTTAACAATATATAAAATAGTTTTTGAGAGATTGTGTTCAATCCCTCTCTCCACACTGTAAAAAAAAAATCTGTAAAATGTACAATCAAATATTGGCAGCTGTGGTTTTCAGATTTTTACTGTAAAAATAATCTGGTGGTGGTATAAAGATTACTAAATTAACTTTTTTTTTCCCATTACAGTGCCATAAAACATTTTTTTATTTTTTTTTATTGATGAACAAAGACAATGAGTCATACTGGCAGGGCACAGGTTTAATTTAATGTAAAAGTTTTACAGTCCACAGCTGCCAATATTTTACTGCAAATTTTCCATTATTTTTTTTTTTTTTACAGTGCATGTATCACCAGACAGAGCTTGTGTGCCACCAGCGGGACCCCTACCACAGTTTGGTAATCACAGATATAGCCAGAAATACATCTAAGTAGTAAGCAGTATGCACATTAACACAATGCGTGATATTTTTCTCGACAGTTTTCCACGTTATTTAAGACAAATACATACTGTGTACCTACATTTACAGAAACACCTGCGTGAGCGGAGGCTTTGTTCGCTGCGTCGTTCTTACTCTGGCAGTCCATTAAAGCAGAGATTTCCCTCCAACTAATTGCGGTGCACTCAAGGCCCTTTGAGGCTGTCCCGTTCATCAGGATCACACAGGTGCGTATACCACACACGACTGGCCCATTTATGTGCCGTGGACACCGCCTGCGCACACACATTCATACGAGAGTGGCGTCAATCAATGGTTTTTAGGCAATATGTGAATTATTATATGACAAATTAATGTGTACTGCAGAATTACTGTTCCAAACCACTCAACGTGTACAGTATGTTGGCTCTTGTTGTCACATGATTGAGAACTAGTGGCAGGTCTCATGATTAACACATATACTACTACCTGTGCTACTACCTACTACTTGTGCCTGTCTGTATTGAGGAAGTAGTGATGATTTACAGAATATTTAGCTTTTTAGTGATAATTATTGCATATGTCTCTGTCTCTAACCTGCACTGCCCTTTATTTCCATGATAAACTGTGGTGACTGTGTTTATTCATCACAGCTGTAGCCTGTAGACTGAGGACATGAGCAGGTGAAGCGTTTAGAGCTGAGGAAAGCTCAGTTTGTATCTGTTCCACACAGCGTCAGTGGGAACGTCTCATACTTTTGCAATAAAAAAATGTCAACATAAAGTTTCAGTGACTTGTAATAAAATATGCATAAATGCAAGCTGGAGCACTAGGTCATACTCACCAAAAACATTCACAATCTGACTCAGGGTTAAACTCGTACAGAGAGTTGAACACTACATATAAAACAATACTTGGCCCTATACTTTAATATGGGACCTAAAGACAATGTGTGTTACACAATTGTTGCCGACCATGTTTCCACTCATCCTGTGTCCAAACCAAACAAGTTAGATGAATTATTACTACATATCTGAACACTAGACACCTGAAAGATGGTGTGTACCAGAAATCATCCTCCTAGCTTCATGTTAACACACTTTAATAAGCTTTTGTTTGAGACTCCTCTCCAGGTGCAACTTGTGAATAAACACCTGCGGCCATGTGACCTTTGACCCCAGACATGTGACACTCACTAAACTTCTTCAGAACTCCTCAGTTGTACTATATGCACTAATAAAAGCTTAGTATATCTTGTAATAACAACAGTAGAGTCTTGCAAGTGATGGATCTTTTTTCGACAACAATTGCTGCCAGTGAGATTAAAAAGGTTAATGTATATTGAAATTATTGTAGTTTTCATTTATTTTATTTTATTGCTCGTTGAAAGACTGTAAGAAGAGAGCTTGATTTTCCTGTCTATACATATAGAGAAATTGACAATAAAGAAACTTAAATCTTGAGTATTGATGACCATTTCTGTTCAGTTTCTCCTTAATGCCTTCCTATAGATAGATAGATACATAGATAGAGATCAGGGTGGCTATTGCAGTGTTGATGACTGACTTTTTCTGGTCTTTCCTAGTTTTTCTGCTCGTCTCAGGGCTAACACAGAGACATACACAGACAGACAACCATTCACTCTCACATTCATCCACTAGGGGCAATTTAGAGTCACCAATTCACCCAACACATGTCTTTGGACGGTGGGAGGAAGCCAGAGAGTAACACCCCCCAATTATTAATTCATCACAATACCTAACCTTTACAAAGTTGAGAATCTGTCCCTAACAGTATCCTTCAGAAATGTTAAAGTCACATCTGCCAATAAAATCTGTAATGCAGCATTTCCATCAGCACAAGTGTGGAGAGCTGCTCTTTTAAGTGAATAATTACACTATTACGCAAAAGAAAAAGCCACAGACGTTATTACTTATCACCATAAAGAAAAAAAAAGGATATTCTGCCTCTTATAATTGTGTATTTTATAAGAAGAACTTAATTACAGCTAATTAGAATGATTTAACTCTGATTTCACTGACAGCCGAACCTTTAGAGAGCCAAGGAAGTGCACTCCATTCCTCACCGTCTCTTCAAGCTGCGTCCCCAGTAGATGTCACTAAAACCTCCCCAGCTCTTTCTCCCTTTTCTCTCTCTCTCTAAGCAGAACTTAAAGCATCAGGCTATATGAGCTGTTGAGCTACTTCAGTGGGGCCATTAATCAGGCAAAAAATCCAACTATTTGGTTCCGTGAGCGCCGGTCAACGATAATCCGCCGTGATTATTATACCTTCAGATTTTAGGAGGGGGCCGTGTGGAGACGAAGAGCAGCAGTGTTCAGTTCAGGCGTCAGACACTCAACAGGCTCTGTGGAGACCGAGGTCATGTATACAAAATTAAAATCATCAAATGTAACGAATGAATGAACAAATTGTGCTGAAATGTTACAGAGTTGCTCTAAAATAAAAGATAAAAAATCAAAGTGCACCTTGATTTGTCTGCCTTTTACTGAGTCAGTGAATCAGTCTCTCAGCTTTCAGCCACGTAATGTTTTTTAATTAAAGGCACAAATCCTTGATCATGATGAGCACGTTTTTGTTTTAATTAATTTCAGTTCAGCACTTTCCTGGATGATAAAGGCTGCAAAGCTAAAGCATTTTTGTTTTGATTTTATGATCTAGAATTCCTTAAGAAAAAAGAAAAAAACTAACATCAATGCGCTTTTATGATGCAATCTAACATCTCAGAGAAAGCTCCAGGTTATTGATTTTGATGAATTCTGACTTGTATTATTGTTTTCTGTTTTGGTATTAGGACTTTTCCCTCCTCCTCAAGGCAAATAACGACTGTCATTAACATCCCGCTTCTCCTGTCTGTATCTTTCTCTCTCTCTCTGAATGTCTCTCTCGCTTTTTTCTGGTCTTACACCACGCACGCGTCCCAGCGGCCCCCCCCTTCCTCCCTCCACCTCCCACTTTCTGAGCCGAAGCCGAGGCGCTCTCGTGTTCAAAGCTCGCGTCTCTCCAGAAGCATGTCCTCAGACGTGCACCGGCCCCGCGGAGCGATGAAGCGGACCGGAACGCGCCATGCACCACCAGCGTGACAGGACGAGCGTATAGGTAAGTCCAAAGCCATTCACATTAACTATCATGGATGAATTGTTTTTTTTTTCTTTTAAATAATGCTTGCGCTCATTTTTCTGCAAACATAACCACGTCGTAATATTAGTATTGTAAATATAATGGTGAATATTTAGCCTACATTTAAGGGCAACTTGTTTAACTTGCTCATTTTGAACTCGCAAGTGCAGACCAACACCTGTAATAAAGAGGGATTTGTTCGTCGTATGGCACAAGTTTGCTACGTGTCTCGGAGAAAAGATAAAAAGAAGAGCAGAGTTACCAGAAGCGGAGCGATTTTAATTGATTTTGCGCACAGCCGCGTTCTCCTGTTGTGTATAGCTATGGCTTTACAGGGAAAAATCTGCACGGAGCACAAAAACAGCCACTTTTACGCTCGATCCGTCGCTGCTTGTGCCAATGACGCACAGAGGAGCGCATCATGCCATCAATCCTAGAACGTACAAATTAATCAGCTGATTTATTTAGCGTGGTCTTAAAACACAATGCATCACCGAGGACTGTATGGCCCCTAGAAAAACAATGTTAACGCATGTTTTATTTTTTTTATTTTTTATTTTTTTATTTTTTGTTTTTCGTTTGTTTGGTTATTTCATTAAGATTTTCAGCAGTTCACTTCAGTCCGCTCTGCCTAATATGTTCCTTTATGGAGGGATTTCTCACTCCAACTAAAGACTGTTATCTATTAAATCTACTGAAGCACATGAAGACTGTGCCCGTCATTTTAGCCGACAGCACCGTGTCTCTTCAGTTTGATTAACCCCTTCTGACCTTTTTTTTTTTTAATATTTTAACTATATTTGATTTAATTCTGTGCTTTAAAGCCAATTAAACCTGTTATAAAGCTTTGATGCATGACACAAAATAACCCAGAGGGAATGCGGAGTCGTTGCCGCTGCCTACGCGCGTAAAGGCGCAAGGCTGGCCATGAAATAGATTTGAGATGGTGGCTTTGTTTCAGACTGGTGTAACCGGGGGTCTTCTGAGATGAGATGTACAACACAGATGGGATTTTTACATGTAAAGTAACACAAGATGTGCATATGGTGAAGTGACTTGAACACAAAGTGACATTTGCTCATTTTTTATTATTATTATTATTTTATTTTATGAGATTTATAGTATGGTGTGCGGGCTCCATGCAGAAAAATGTTTTTGCTTCTCTGTGTGAAAGCTGCCGTCAGCTTCAGCCAGAGAACAATGGAAGCATGTCTCTGTCAAAAAAATCCATTCTCAGGGTGAAAATGAACGTGTATAGCCTACTTTAAAATATCATAGTGCTATCAGTTGGGAGGAAGATGAGATGATGGGGTTTTCTGAATGAAGAGCTCTCTGATTGGCAGCTGCATATTCACCTGTAACTCAGAACTTTGACCTGAGAGCAGTCGGTGACGCTCTGTCGTGCCGTGTAAATGAGCACCGAGGCTTGACCTTGTTAAGACTGGGATGTGCCTGTGTGATTATGTAAAATGACAAATATTAAGGCATTATACTCAGCTTTATGTGTCTTTGCTACCAGACTTAAGCCATTTAACAAAAAGCTATTGTCCTGTAAGGTATTTTTAGTCGTCCTCGCCATTTCACACTTGTGCTGTTTAGATAAGAAACACTCAGGAGTCCAGAAGGTACGTTGTGGTCCAAAAGTGGTGTTAAAAGAAGAATAGGATTGAGTAAACAAACATGGCAAAAACTGGCTGCATAACAAGTAATATTTTGTAGTTGGAGGGTTATCAAAATGACATGTTCAAAAGTTATTTCCTTAAAAATGTTTTTGGTTTGATTTTCTTAATTTGTTGCTTGTAATATGGTTATGTTCCATGGTAAATGTTTTGTGTGAAGAACAAAGTTTCTCTCTGCTTCCCATTCATGTGATAATGTCAATGTTTGAGGTTTAGAGACATTTTTTTGTGTTTTTCTGTTTTTGCCAGCTGCCTGCAGTTTACCAAGGTCATATGTGTGTCTTGATTAGGTGAATTACTCTCACTGGCTCTATTGATATTACATTACAGATTCCAATACTATGGAATGTGCATAATTTTTTGCAAGAGTTGCCAATGATTTTTTACATTTTTTTTACAGTGATTACAAGTGATGGTCAGTATTGATATCTGCAACACATCTGACATGCAATGATTTATTCATTTTGCCTGCCAGCATGAAACATGAAGCTATATGCAGATTGAATATCATACTGCATGTTTTCCACACTAGTAGTTACTGCTGGTTTGTTAATTGTGTTTTTATTGCCCCCTGTAGTCTAACAATGGAAGTACAGCACAGTTTCTTTCAAGACCTGAATGTAGCACTGTGCCGCATAAAAAATACATTGCACACATGCATCTAAATCTGTGTTTTTGGCAGCTGTGAAAACAAGGTTCTTTTTGTCAAAAGTTAAATTTAGACAGTGGGACGCCTCATTCCGTAGCCATAAGCTTCTTGCTGGTGGAGTGGCTGCTCTGTGCACATTAGTGAATCTGTGTAGCTGGCACACACAAAAAGGAATGTCTAATTATCACGCTTTCAGCCGCACTAGGCTCCTCTATTTGCACTGTGCTCATGCTCTAATCGGTTTCTTTTTCTATCATTACACACTTATTTATTTTATTTACGCAATTTAAGTGTTATTTCTGCTCTGTGTAGCTGAGCTAGGAAGCCTGTGCAGCAGTGGTCGGCAGTTAGAGGAAGGTCTAATAGAGCAGAAACACAAGAATAGGTTTGTTAATGTGTGGAAATTTCACAGACGAGATGAAAGGAGATTCCACCAAAAGCTTTTACATAACACACAGCGTGCACCATATAATTATATGCCTAAGATTTGAACCAGTGAATGAAAAATTTGAAAAGTCCCTATATTGCTTCTGGATTTAAAATACGCAGATTTGTCCCTATAATCTTCATTTTGGTGGACAAATGGCCAGGGTAGGGCTTTGCTCTTTATCAAATGCTGAGTGATTGCACAGCTTCAGAATATGAAGTGCCACTAAAGCTCTGCATGGAGTGGCATTGATTGGGAAGGATGGGAGGAGGGAGATTCCTCCTTAAGGTCATTATCTCGTAGACAAAGAGAGTTAGACAAAACAAACCTGTGTAATTACATTTGTAACAAAAGACTCTGAATAATGGACTGAGATGCAGCATTGTGTCGGCATATTCTTCAAGAGGAAACAGTGACCTTGTAATTGCTCATAAAATGTATGCAAGGAACACAGCTCAAGAAGGACTAAAAAACATGTGACAAGATGAAAAGTTAAGTTGAATCTTATTGATGGTTACTGTCCATAAAAATGTCATGTTGTCTTATGCTCAAATTCCTTCACAAGACGACATGTTGGGGCCGCTTAGACGACAATGCGTTTGCCAAATCCGCAAAGATTTGATTGCGATTTGGCCTTTCTTTTACACAAAGACGGGGTTTCTGTTTTCTGAATCCGCAATCTTGTGAAAATGCTCAGAGCCGCGCCGCTCTTGTGTAAACTGTAAAAACACCGGACTCACTGACGATGACGTAACAGCTCCAATCTGAACTATGATTGTCTGTCTGCCGGATGCACGTCAGTTGACCTGCAAGCACAAAATACATGTTTTTTATGTTTCATTCGTTCATATTTAGTCACTAACTGTCAGTAATATCTGTGTAAATGCTTACTTTTACTCAAGACTTTGTCAGAATGGCTCAAAAAACAAGTTCCTAAAGTAGTTGGAAAGTTACAAACCGGAGCTATCACTTCCTCTGCTGTTTACTCTCTGTGTGGTGTAGAGCATTTGGCCCACAGCGCTGTTTGCTGGACAAACATAGGTACTACAGTTTACAGTCGTTTTCCTTAAACCTCAGCGTTGTCGTGTAAATGTGAATCGCCCTCATAATGTCAAAATGTTTTCATGTTACTCTGGGTTCTCACCGGTTACTCCAGCATCCCCCGACCATCCGAGGAAGACACGGGTGTTGGGAGAAGTGGCGCATCTGGGTTTCCTCCGGTGACTGGACGTGAGAGTGAATGGTTGTCTGTATGTATGTCCCTGAGTGTCAGTCCTGCTGCTATTCATGCCTAAGGCCCATTGTTGCTGGAATAGGCTCCCGCCACCCATCATTCCTCAGCTGCACAGGGAGCACATGCAGGCTCTACATAAAAATGCTAGAGATTGAACCTTTGACCTTAGTATGAAGCATGCGGTCTAACCACTGCACTTCCTTCACTTCCTTTTTTTTTTTTTTTTTTTGTGAGAAAATGTTGCATCAAATCTCTCTAGGGAATAAGGATTTTGAATAAATATGTAATTGCAATTTTTTTCTGAAAGATATTGTGGCTGCGCTTAGATTTGCAATATTTTTGTAACATCAGTCTTCAGTTCACAGTAAACATTTTAAGCATTTGATGGAGCATTGACGCTGAAATATTCACTGCTGAACTAATCTAAGGAACCACATGCCCCTCAGTTCATGTCTGTAAAGGACGACAGCTGTACACTGCAAAATATCGAAAACTACATTGGTTAAAATAACTTCAATTCAGCAATAGCAATCAAAAATATCATGGGGTTAAGAAAATTCCACTTACCCCATGGACAGATAATTTTGCTTGAAATAAGTAAAGTAGCTTGAAACAGGGAAGAAATAACTTGAAACAAGTCAAATATCTAGTAATAAGTTACCTAATAAGTAAATAAATTCAATCTAGTGAAAATTGCTTCTGAAATCAAGTCATTTTAACTAATGAAGATATTGATTTTTTTGCAGTGTATTAAGATCCAGTGGGGATGGGATACTTTGTTCTCTGCAGACATTATATCACCTAAATAACTGCAACCTTTGCGATTTGCTAAGTGCAAAAGTTTAAATTATGATTTCGATTTGATTTCGATTAATTGTGCAGCCCTGTCACTGTTATGATGTGACTAAAACATGGAAAAGTAGTGTGGGGGTTGAGTGCATGTGCTCTGAACAAAAACAGGTCACCATGGCGATATAGAATTTCAATCAAGAGAAAATCACTTTTGTTGAAAGCTGTGCAATAATAAACCCAATCGAACAAACCAGTGCTTCACATAATGGAATATTGTGTCATCTGCTGCCTTTAATAGACCTTTAATGTGGACAAAATGACAGTCATGGTTGTTCACTATAAATATCTGTTCATCCCTTTAGACACGTTGCCCTCGTCGAAGCCTCAGGTGCTTCTCGGTAAGAGATGGGATTTCTGGCTCTTTAACCGGAGCCCGATCTTTGGGATCTGTTTATTTTTAAGAGCTGTTCAAAAGACTGGGTAATTTTTGGATTTATGTCAATTCATTCAGAAAATAAACACTGGGATGAGTGATACAATATAATTTTTGTCAAAATAAAATGTAATCTTGTCTTGTTCACTGAGGATAATAAAGTAAGCATGTGTGGACTAAATTCACTAAGGTGACGTCATAAACCTCTGCATAGAGTTAGACCACCATTTAGGATTTAGTATATGTCCAAAATGTGCAAAAATATAGCTACCTTGACGTGTTCATGCAAAAAATGTCAGTAAAAACTAAGCAGGCAACAATAAACGTTCACATGTAGGCACTGACAGACTGTATGTGCTCCTCTCATCTCTCTTCATCTCTTTCTGTTTCCGTATGACTCTTTCTAAAGCTTTAGTTCTTCTACTTTTTCTTATGAGTTTTTTTTTTTTTTTTCACAGTTGGCAAACAAAAAAGAGCTTGTTCATTTCAATACAACAGTAAAAAAAACAAAAACAAAAGAAGAACAGCTCATGGACCGCTCTGAATCGGTTCTTGGTGAAGGGCCGTTCAAAAGATTCCAGTCGTTCATGAACATCACATCTCTGTTCTCGGAGCCGCTACTCTGCACTCACAGTGTAATGTCAGCCCCCATCCTCTGCTCTTAATTACCCCAAGACTCAACACCAAATAATTCCAGCTTGATACTTGAAGCCCTGTGTTGTTCCCAATGGCTTTATAAAACATTCAGCGTCCCTGTCCGCTCTCATCAGGCCTTGGCAGCCAAAGAGTTGTTGTAATTGCCAGCAGGTGTAATCTGTCCGCAACAGGAAATTGTAAGGCACAAAACAAAAGCTTTTGATCAGGTCCAGGGAACCAAAACATGAAAGTGTGGCGTATGCTTCTGCCGCAAAGGCTCGTGAAGGGATTGAGAATGACGATGAGAAAATAGCTGTGAATTTATGGCCTGGTTAATTTCCGTTCTAACCTTTCGTGGCGGTGAGTGAATGGGCCACGAGTGAGACGCTGCTCAAGTTTTTGTAAACAGTGCGCACATTACCGGGGGGTCCTCCGTGTCTCGCTGTGCTGTGGCAGATGCAACGTGTGTGGGTGTTTTTTGAAGTAGCCCTGTGTGACTTTTTCTTGGAGCGGGCCAGATGCACTAACAAGCAATTAGTTAACAGGAAGAGAGGAGCCTTGTATTACGACAGGACAAGGATGTGCAATGATGTATTTTAAAATTCGGACAGGATGTTGTACTTGTTCAAGCAAAGCCCTCAGTAGAAAGAGGCACGGTACAAAACTTTGCTCACGTATAAAAGTCATTTGTGCGAACGGCCTGAGGAACTAACTTCACTCACTAAAAGAACAAATGGTTCGTTTTAGTGGATTCTTGTAAGAAAAAGAGTTTTGTGGCTGAGTGGAAAAAGCATTTATTCTCTGAACTAGACTAGACTTCTGCACAGAACTGTATGTGAAGCATTAAATAATTCAGAATGTGCCAGTAAAATGCCGGTGTACTCATTGTGCCGGTTTCAAGCCTGGATAAGTGCCAAATCATTAGGCAATTGACTGCACACTAGATAAGAAACGAAGATGTAAAGCAATAAATAGTAACTAATATGATCATGTAGGGTATGTATGACTAGTCAATGAAGTGTGAGCAGCAGCGGTCAAAGTCGAGTCCTCAGAGGGGTAGCTGTCCTAATTACAGATCTGCCCCGAGCCAAGATCAGGAAGTTAATATCAAACGGAGGCAGCATGGACTCAATGACAGCACTGAGTCACTGTCCTTTACAGACTGTCATCCTGTTGTTGTGTCGCCAGTTATCACAATCTCTTTTATTCTTCCCATACTTGTCAGAAATTCTGTTTTGTGAGTTTTGCAGTCAAATGACAGCATTACTCAGCTTTTGTCAGGAGCCATAGATTAAATAAAATATATATTAAAAATGGATTCGTAAGCTTAATAAAGTCTGTCCTGTGGGCTTTTGAGGGCACAGCAAAGCATGTTCCTCTTAGTGTGCAAAGATCTGAATTTTGATTTTTCATTGGTTTTACACCAGATGCCTTGACGACGACTTTTGTTGGCCTTTTTTTTGAAAGCGTAATAAAATATCATCAATAAAGGCATTGCATCTCTCTTCATTGTCAGACTTACACCATTACTGTTACTGCAGTGCACTTGTTGTCCTTGCTGATATTTACAAGCCCACAGTGGCTTGGGTGGTACAGCAGTCATCCTGTAACTGGAAGGTTGGGGGTTCAAATCCCGCTCTCCCCAGTTTATACTGTTATTGTATTATTGGCATCAGTAGTATTAGTATTAAAAAGATGAATATGCAATGCCAGATTTACTTTGGATTAATCAGGAAGATATTTTTCTCTGTAGAAATTAGATTCTGCCTCTTTCCTAATTAAAGGCTCTTAAAAACCACAATAACTCCTCATTAGTATGCAGTAATCAGTGGCTTTATAAAATATTAGCCAAATCCTACTATCTTTTCTTTTTGATCTAAGTGATTAGTTAGTAGTAGTTACACATATCTGCCCAGTCTGTCCTCAGATTCCTCTTAGGGATGCACTGATAAGATAATACGTTGAGTATACTAACCAATACCAGTGCAGAAACTAAAGGGTTAAACGTTTCTGTTCTTCTTTATTTTAGTTGTACCCTAAATCCACAGTTTAATTCTGTGATTAATATATTGGTATATTATATGTCTGCTTTAACCTGATGAAGTTATGGATAAAATGCTTTATTTTATTTATTGTTTATTTCCATTTTCATCTCTAACTTATTTTGAGTATTTAGCAAGAGCCAGAATTTCATTACAATTATAACAGATGTAATTTGGGACCAGATTTAGGCTGTGACCCATAGATTGGAAAAAAACATGTTGTTCACCGTCAGTGGCTGCAGCGAAGCACAAAAACAGACTCACATTTAACCAAACCACAATATCCTATCGCTCTGACAGCAGTGCGAGACTGAAACAGCAGGTAAACACTTAGTAAGACTCGCGTTATGAAACAACTCATCTTTCAGACAGCAATGGTTCAGACTCGAGACAATATCAGTGCTTGGTTTTAAGTTGTAGTTGCGAACCTAAATGCTTGTAGCCTCGTTTGAGAATTAAACTTTAGACGCAGGACTTGTTGGTGAGCACGCTGGTTCAGTTCAGGACTCTCTCTGTCAGCGCTCCGTGTAGCACTTTATGTAAAAGCCTCTGCGGTGGGTCGGGGAACACATTTTTAAAACACTTGCGGTAAAGTCTGAAATACGTGCACACCTCCTCTGACACTGTGGATAGTTCATGTTCAGTGTATATATACAGTATGTCTTCATATAGGTCTGTGAGTTGAGTGGTGCTGCCTGCTGCTGCAAGTGACAGAGCTCAGAGTTGTACTGAAGCAGATCGGACCGTGGCCTCATTAACCGATCCACCAATCCAAGCTGTCGGCTCAGGATCGGCGCAGATATCCGATACGCAGATCGGGTAGGTGCGTCCCTAAATTCCCCTGAGACAGGAAGAGTCATCAGAACTGAATTAGAGCCGCTACTGAGACAGGAGCTTGACACAAATCACAGAAAGAGTGGACACTTGTCAAATAAACGTTGGTCCTGACTCTCAATATAGTGGTTTTCTGAAAGATAAACATTCTCTGCAGAGTGCTGCTTGAGAGACTGTACAGACTGGAATACTGCTATGCATCCTGTTCAGCTCGTAATACTAGGTCCGGTGACAATCATTAGCTGTTATTGTTATTGGATTGTGCGTCCGTTCTCAGTTTATTCCTTTGCTTTTGCTATTAAAAACCTGTTTATTGCCGCAGGTGAAACTGGGTTCATCCTGTCTGCCTTTTACTGCCCCGAGGCACTGTAAACTGCACTGTTCCTTCTACTATGGGGTAAGCAAGTACAATTTAGTGACTCTGTCGGCCTTGTCTTTTTCTAAGTAAACATAAGACAAAGCCCAGATAATGGTAGTAAATTCTTCTGTCTTGTTTGATGCCGTTCAGTGGGATGTTTGGCTTTTTTCCTTCAGAAAAAGAAAAGACAAGTGCCCTGTTTTTCGCTATGCCTTAGGGGAGAGATGAGGAAATCACTGGCGTCGCATGCATACAGTGTTACAGCAGATTGGACAAGAAACAAGGTCAGGAGATGTTTCCTCTAGATAAGCATGGCTGACTTATTTAAGACAAAACATATCCCTAAATCTATGGGATAAGTGCAGTGTGACCAAATTGTCTGAGACCTGGATGTCTTACTTTGAGAGGCCAGTGGACTGGACTTTATCCAAAGCTTTGTAGTAATTCATGGTTGGGTTTGACATTCTCTAAGAGGTTCCCTGAAGGTCTGCGTAACCCGTTCCAGGTGAATGATCTGACATTTGCAAGAAATGCCAGCAAGAAGGAAAGTGGGCACTTGGAAATTATTCGAGCTTGTGTGTGCATTGCATGGTGGCAAACTTGAAGGAATTCCTCAAGTAGTGCGCGTTTGGTGGAGGTTGCAGTCGTTCTTCTGGAGCGCCCGTCGAGGCAGCTCATGGTGTCAGAGCGCGAAGCCCATCTGAAATGCTGTTATTTGACTTGACAGAAACAGGACTGCCGACGGAGTCCAGAGACTACAGTGTGTCAGTGGAACACAAACAGACAGTGGAGGAGAGAGGCACACCCGCGCTCCTATGTTCACACTCTCTGATGGCCTTTTTGACAAGCTTCTCACATAGCAGTCATCGTCACCAAAGGGCATGTCTGATCATACAGAAAAGACAGGCAAAGTCAGAAAGCATTTTCCAAGTCTGGATCTTTTTTTTCTACAACTAAACTTTTTGCATATCCTTTGACTTGCTCTTTCAGGCTTGAGAGTTTCAGGGTCTGGTCGGGAGCAGGCCTGTGGCTGTGTTTTCACATTCACACACAACACTGTGATGTGATTTTTACCGACACACCCTGGAGTAAAAGGTCGGCTTTTACCTAACCACACAGTGAACTTAAGGTGAATGGACACACGAGCAAAGAAATCCACTGGCTAAAAGTCTAAAGAACGTCACTTTGGTAAATGTCACATTATAAAAGCTGTACTTTATTGCTGTTGACTGCACAAAAAACCTTTTTACTGAATAGTCTTCAGATGCATCTCCGCACTCTACTTTGTCAATCAAGACCACAGAGTATAACAGACAAGGTCATCCCACTCCTCTCCAATTTGACTCTGTGTTCTGGTCCAATCAATAGCTCACTACATGGCAGAGTCAGAAGGGTTTTGTCCCCATTCAGCGGATAATTGCAAACTATTAGCATGGATGATCAGTCATTCCCAATTGACTTCTTGCATAGTCAGTTACATGTTTTTTTAGAAGTAAGTAGCACAGTTTAGTGGTAATTTGTCCTTTTCACTGGGAACCTCTCTGACCATAAAGATAGGTATAAAAGTAAAAACATAAAAAAAGTCTACTGTCATCAGCTTTTACTTAAGGCAGGTGCATGAGAAAGATGAGCTATCTGCTTAAAGCTTAGACGCTCTTAACATAAACAGAGCTTAATTAAGATGACCTTATTGATATCCAAATTTCAAACAATAAATTAAATTAGTATAAATGAGTTTATTATGGCTGTATGGAATGCTGAAGGCAGCCATCACACTTGATATTATAAAGGACATTTCCGGGAAAAGCCCTATAACAAACACAAGCTGCCTCTCTGGTTTTGTAAAGCCATCACTCAAGCACAGTTCCTAGAGGTCCAAGGATTTACCCTCAGAGGACGTCCCAGTCAGCAGGTCCTTAAGCTTTTGTATTATCTGTCTCTTTGATACACAGTACTGTGCAAAAAGGACAGGTTTGTAAGAAAAATGGACAAAGAAATCTGTATCAGTGTACAAAAATACACAACTGCAACAAAACCTTTGCCCAGACAATGGTCCACTCTCACAAAGAATATATATAAGATAGAAAGCCCATAAACTTGTCTAGCTCTTCTAGTTTAGGGGTAAATGATGTTTCCATTGACCCACAAAAGCTTTATATCTCACAATGTTAATAAATCTGCTAAAATAAATCATTTGATCTTTTTAGTGGGTAAAATTATGAATCTCTTGAAACACTCCTGAATGTAAACAGTGTTCTTGTTCAACACCAAAATGTATGATTTTGTCCTTGGCCCATTACTGACATTTTGGAAAATGTTCTTAACAAAAATAGAAAATAAAATTCTTTAGGTCTGTAGACTTAACCAAGTGTAGCGGTCGTCCTATTGCCCTTCAGTTTCAAATGTATTCTATAGATGAACTGAGGTCAGGAGTGCTGTTTTTTGCTTTTTAGTAATGAGTTTTTTAGTAATAAGTTAGTAATAACCTTCACAATAACAAATCCAGTTTGTGTGGATCCAGGTACTCAGATTTCTTTGCCACTAAGTGTATGATGTTCTTAAATACAGTGCAGATTGCAGCAGACGACCTTGACAACCTGCCTGAAGTACTCATGAACATCTGTCTGTGTACCCTTGCATTACCATATTTGCTACCACTTCCAATTGTCAGCCATCTCATTAAAAACAAGAAACTGCATCAATTAAGATACTCCTGCTTTGTACAATATAAGCAATACGCCCTTGACATTTTGTTCAAAAGTCATCAGCACTTCAGCTATCGTTTTTGTCTTTATCGTCATCACTTAAAACGCTTTGAGGCTTTTCAAAACATTCCCTGATGACGAGTTATCAAAATGAGACAGTGGCTTGCTGTGTGTAAGTATAAAGGCGTACTTCCACTAACACAGTTTTACCCACACGACATTACGGATTCCTCTTGCTCATCAACCTCGTCTTTAAGGTTAAGCTTTACCGACCGATGCCAGATTTTCTTCGGCAGCATTGTCAGATCTGCCAGCCCAGTACCTTTGCCGAGGTCAAGTACTCAGGTTTACTTCTTTTATTCTAATTTGATGTGCTTATGGTCCCCTGAGAGTGGCACCATCATACAAGTTAAATGATAATAATGATTCCTGCAGCCTAACAGATTCATTATGCCGACCGTCTTGTCAGGTATCACATTCCTGGAATTAAACCAAAGGGAACTTAAATCCCCGTTCGTTCTCTTGGAGTTAATTGCAAATCGCGGTGTCACTTTTCATGGTGCAGCAACAGTCCCTGGAGTACGGCTCGTCCAATTATCTGTTGGCTGTTGATTTATTTGGTCACATCTATTCTCCTTTCCTAGCATCCTTCATTCACGCTGCCTCATTCCCGGAAAACTTCCCCCCACTTCATCATCCCATTCATACTATATCCTTCTCCGATCTCGCGCTTTCGCCGCTTCCTCTTGGCCGCTCCCTCCATCCAGAGCAGTAATGGTCTAGTTCACCGTATACCAGGAGCTCAATAATGAAGCCGCTGCCCTAGAAAAAGCCATGTTAACGTCGACTCTGGGATCAGATCTCGCTCCGAGACACACGCAGCCGTGACAAATGAAAGTGCCAAGCATGGGCAAAGCTAACCCCAAGAACACATATGGATCGGTAGCTTTGAGTAGGAACCAGGATTCAAGAAATGTTGACAAATGCAAAGACAGAAACATTTGGACATTTAAAGGGACCATATGATGCTTTTTGAAATCATTTTGTTATGGTATACAACAGGGTTATTCAACAAGCGACCAGAACCGGGCCATTGGTCAATTTAGACCGGCCCTCAGCCCATTTACCCATAAATAATAAATAAATAAATAAACTAACTAATTAAATTGGACTCGTGCATGCTTTTTACATCCATATGTAGGGATTTTACAGAGCTGTCAAAGTTAGATGCACTCTTGTCTTTGCCCAAAAAAGTCTTGTACTCAGCTCTATAAATCAAATAAAACAAATAAATGAGCAAAACTACTCTTCCTCTGCAGGTTATTATTTTAACAGTATATGAATAATCATTTTAAATAATTGTGACTATGATATTTTCCATAATTGAGCATCCCTATAATCATTTAATAACCACTAAACTGCTACTAGCACTAAAGCCAGTAATACAGGGGAATGTCCGGCCCGCAGGTCTATAACCTTACAAAATTTTGTTCCATAGGAAAATATAATTAAATAGCCCTGGTATACAATATAGAAAATATCTTAAAAGTTGGCCCAGATAAAGAAGCGAATGGACATGACTATGATAGTTGTAAATTTCTGTTGTATGTGCTTTTTTATTGTTTATTGTAAAGATACAGTGTACTTTCCTTGCAAGCTATTGTTGCAGGATTTGTGAGGCACCTAATGTATGCTGCTATATATTTACATAAACAGCAAAAGTCCTCCAACAATATATTTATGACATTGTTTTACTGTCGGAGCGAGTCGTTGCAGCGAAAACAAAATCAAATCACGGTAGAAGGTCACTTGCTGGCGCTTGATTCAGTCACCTTCAGATATAATATAGAATATGTTAAGATGTTATATGTTGTTAGGGCTGTAATATAATATAGATTCTGCAAAATATTGTGGTGTTGTATGGGGCTAAACCTTATTGATGTAAAAATAACGCT
Source organism: Bostrychus sinensis (assembly GCA_020698575.1). Lineage (NCBI taxonomy): Eukaryota > Metazoa > Chordata > Actinopteri > Gobiiformes > Eleotridae > Bostrychus > Bostrychus sinensis. The sequence continues at coordinate 8,503,440 of CM036239.1, forward strand.
TTATGCAAACATTCATGTCAGCATTGTTATTGCATTTAAAGGATCAAGTTGATTTAAAGATTTTACTGGTTGTATGGAAAGTTAAACAGAGTTTTACCCAAAGCTGAAGAAACTTTATTTACTCCTGTTTCAGAAGATGATGGCCATAAACGACAGTGTTATTTTGAGAAAACACTGAATTTAAATGATGTACAAATATTATAAAATTAAAAAAGGACAAAATATTGGCATGCTATGCAATATAACAAAGACATCTGAATTAAAGAAATGTTTTGTAAAATATGCAAGTAAATGTTTGGTGACTTGGAAGGGTTAGGGGCAGGGTTGGGTTTTCTTGTTGTCCAGTAAAAGGAGCAGGTAATATAAGATTAATCTTCTTCCTGTTCCCTTTGTCCATGTCAAAAAAAAAAAAAAATTGAAACATGGAGTGAGCACCTGTCCCACTTTTGGTTGTACTGCACAGTCATTATGATTAAGATAATGTCCCTCTTTTTTGGTGGTGTCCAGTGGATTTTATAAAACGTGAGATGATTAAAAACTAGTAAAGATTAGTATTTTTCCTTGTGTAAAATCTAGAATAAATATTTGTTGGTTGAATATGTGTTGGTGTGATGCTGCCTGTGTTTTAAGAAAGGACTATCCATGGAGCTGTGAGCTGGTGTTGGTGCTGCTGGAGTCTATTAAGAAAATGGACGCTAAAAGAATATATTTCTTTTCTATTCCACTTTTTAAATTTTTTATTAAGTCTCAATAAAGACATACTTTATACTGTGTGTTTTTGGAGATGAAAACAGTACATCAAATGTTTTTTGGGCCCTAAACTGCAGCAGCAAATATCTTTAACTAAATGAAGTGTAAATGAAGAAATGTATAATATCAAAGCTTATGGGCCAATTTCTGGAGTTTGTCGCACTGTGTCCCACAAAATCACACAACTACCGTATTTTCTGGATTATAAGTTGCACTTTTTTTCATAGTTTGGCTGGTCCTGCGACTTATAGTCAGGTGCAACTTATATATCAAAATATATGACTGACTGACAAGAACCAAGGAGTAAACATTACCGTCTACAGTCGCGAGAGGGCGCTCTAGGTTTTTGACAACTACTGTCAGTAATATTCAGTGATGAAGAATAAGATTTGGAGCTTGGTGGACTTCCTTACCAGTAACGAACTTGTTGGACTCTGGCTTGTTGTGTTAATTTATCATCTTCAGCCTCCCAGGTTTGTTCCTTATGCTGTTGTGCAGCTGAATAACTGTTAATGTGTTACGTTAACATACTGGACACCTATCCAGCCTGTTGTTCTGTGTGCCCTTGTGTAGCTGAATAACTTGTCTTTCCAGATTAAATGTCTGTTCTTGGTCTTGGGTTTTGTGAAATCAGTTTCTAAATAAATGCAACTTATAGTCCAGTGTGTCTTATATATGATTTTTCCTCTTCATGACCATTTTTTGACCGATGCGACTTATGCTCCAGAGCGACTTATAGTCTGGAAAATATGGTAGTCCCAGTTTTTGTACTTTTTGAGGTGGTCACTCTAGACATGAACAAATAAGTAAAATAAATCTCAATTTGACAATATATTTTAATTCTTATTTACTCTTGGGAAATTTAAATGAGCTCTTAACATGGAGCTCCGTTCCACAGCTAACCAATACAAACACTGAAAGAGCAAGTGAGGTAATAAAGTGTTTCTGTAACATATTGCTCCATCCATCTGGTTGTCAACAGCGCTGACAAGCTGTCTGACTGTTCGCGCCACAGTGACATCCCATGACCCCGGCGGTACGGGCTGACAGCCAGAGATGTGCCGGGCCGGTGCAGAGGTGTGCGCATCTGTCGGTCTGCCATTGTGCTTAGCTGCATTTACATGGGGAGACTGCGGTGACAGTGACCCCAGCTGACGTACATGAGGCAGACTCCGGGAGTTTCCTGCCATTTCCTGCCCATCTCCGCATTTACCCTGTCAGTCTTTGTCAGGGACCTGTTGAGCAGCCATGCGTGCTGTTGCGCTATCATAAAGCCCGGCTCTCTAAGGACCACTATCCCCCCTGAAGCTTCAATAAATCATCTATTCTAAATAATATATAGCAAATCTGGGCTAGCTTCTAAAATAATCCCATTTCTTTTTCAGCAGTGCTACTTTTCTTTTCTTTCCCTCAACTGTCAAAGTTTCTTTCTTGTAATTTTTCTTTTTCCTTTTATCAAATTAACTTAGTAAGTCATAAAGACAGCCATTGATACATTTTACATAAATGTGTCATAGTTTCGAAACCTTCCGGATGTTCCAAATCAAGATAAAATCCCTTCTAATTGCTTCACGTAGTCTTTAATCAGATGTTTGTTCATGTTCTCAGAGGCCAGTGTTTCTCAACCAGAGGTATGGGGACCCCTAGAGGTACGCGAGCACATTGCAGGGATTATGTGGAGTTATGTGATTATTTATACTGTAGTATCTTTAATGTATTTGGCTTTGAAAGACTTAAATAAACATAAATCAGGACTAATCCAGGACTATAGAGAGGGACAGGACAATAAAGAAGCAACAGGGACTAAGCCAGGACTAAAACAGGTCTAAAATCAGAGCTAAACCAGGACTAAAACCAGGTCTAAACTAGGTCTAAGCCAGACCTAAACTAAGTCCTAACCAAGTGTAAACCAGGACTAAACCGGGTCTAAACTAGAGCTAAACCAGAAAAAAATAAGTTTAAACCAGGACTAAACCAGGACCAAACAAGGACTAAACCAGGACTAAACAGGTCTAAACAAGAACCAAACCAGGTCTAAACAAGGACTAAACCAGGTATAAACAGGTCTAAACAAGAACCAAACCAGGTCTAAACAAGGACTTATAAACAAGGACTAAACCAGGACCAAACAAGGACTAAACCAGGACTAAACAAGGACCAAAGCAGGTCTAAACAAAGAATAAACCATTTTTCTATTACTTGACAAAGCCAGAGCTAAACCAGACTAAACCAGGACAAAAGCAGGACTAAACCAGGTCAAACAAGGACCAAACCAGGTCTAAACAAGGACTAAATCAGGTCTAAACAAAGACCAAACCAGGTCTAAACAAGGACTAAACCAGGTCTAAACAAGGACCAAACCAAGTCTAAACAAGGACTAAACAAGGACTAAACCAGGACTAAACAAGGTCTAAACAAGGACTAAACCGGGACCAAAAAAGTACTAAGCCAGGACTAAACAGGTCTAAACAAGGACCAAACCAAGACAAAACAAGGACTAAACCAGGACTAATCAAGGACTAAACAAGATCTAAACAAGGACCAAACCCAGACAAAACAAGGACTAAACCAGGACTAAACGAGGTTTAAACCAGGACCAAACCAGGTCTAAACCAGGACTAAACTAGAGCTAAACCAGAAAAAAAAGTCTAAACCAGGACTAAAACCAGAAGTAAACTAGGTCTAACCCAGGTCTAAACCAGGACTAAACTAGGTCTAAACCAAATCCTTGAGTCCTGGAGTTGGACCATGTTTTATTTATTATGAAACTGTTAAAATCTTTTAAGTTTATTGTTTATTGTTTTATTGTTTATTGTGAACAAAATGTGGCTGTATGAGGTGAAATGAGTTTAAATTGGACTTGTACATAATATGATTTGCTGTGTACTGTACATTAACACACTCTTTTTTCCAGTATGGAGTATTGTTTTCTATAATCCTATTAGTATCTCTGCACACGCTGACACAAAAGGCTTGCATTGTTGAAGAGCAGCACTTTTCACCACACAGCATTTTATTTTTTCAATATATATATTTTTTTAAATTCATGTCGTTCTCTTATTTGTGGCAGTGGCACTGTAATGGCACGTGAGACTTCTCTTGACGGCGCGGTTCATCGTCACAGGCAGCAAATCTTCATCCGTCATGGAAAGATCATCCCAACCCTGTCGCTTTGAAGTGATGGCAAGGATCTGGTGAGCGTCCACACTCACACACGCTGCCTTTTCTATATGCAAAGGGTCTATTGAAAAATGCATTACCCATTTTTATGTATGAGGGATGGAGGATGTTATGGAGCCAGGTGTAGCACGGTCAAGTCAATCAATTTCCAATTAGGCCACGCTCCTCAGTCATCTCTGCTCCTTTTAGGATGTGTTTTTTTTTTTAAGCCACCACTACTATTACTGCTACTATACTAACTTTACTACTGCTACTACTGCTAATACTCAAGGCCTTATGCACCACAGAGGTCACAGAGGTCACAGAGGTCTGGATCCTTGGTATTTTTCTATTACTTGACAAAGCCAGAGCTAAACCAGACTAAACCAGGACTAAAGCAGGACTAGACCAGGTCTAAACAAGGACTAAACTAAGACAAAACAAGGACTAAACCAGGACTAAACGAGGTTTAAACAAGGACCAAACCAGGTCTAAACCAGGACTAAACCAGAACTAAACCAGGACTAAACAAGGTCTAAACAAGGACTAAACCGGGACCAAAAAAGTACTAAGCCAGGACTAAACAGGTCTAAACAAGGACCAAACCAAGACAAAACAAGGTCTAAACAAGGACCAAACCAGGTCTAAACCAGGACTAAACCAGGTTTAACCAAGGAACAAACCAGGTCTAAACCAGGACTAAACCAGGACTAAAATGAGGTCTAAACCAGGACTAAACCAGGACCAAACAAGGACTAAACTGGCTGTCAACATGATAGACCTCAGTATTTCTAAAATCCTGTGTATGGCCCTGCTACTACTATTACTGCTACTACTAGTACTATAAGTTCCACCACCACCAGCACTACAACAACAACTACTACTACTACTACTTCAACTACTACTACTATTCGTATTGCTGCACGGCGCTGCTTGAGCTGGATATGACCTTTATTGCATTTTTTATAAGTAACAAATTACCCCAGAATATACACGAGCCAATCAATTTCCAATTAGGCCAAATGCTGCAGTCATGTCTGTTCGTTTCTGTGTGAGAGGCTTTTTATTTTTTTCTAACAGGAAGTGTGCTTAACCCCTGCACTGTCTACGAAAATGTCAACGAGTGCAGGAGCAATTAATTAAAAGAGGCATTGTTATAGTCGGTGGATACTGCGGGGCTATTCTCTGGTAAAACACAAAAGACGTTTATTCATTTCATTTTAATCAATGTGCTCAGCCTCAGATGGGGTTGGCGGGTCGCACTGACACCCAACCTACTAATTTACTGTTGGAAAAACTTGAAAGATTAATACTATCCCCTTACTTGCTACATGAATAATTTATCACTCAGTCTCTATCAAAACCCATTGTGCAGAAAGTCATAAAATTAAAATGTTTGCATGGATTTTTCTGAGAGATGCACAGATTGCATCGTACTGAAGTGTCACAAATTAACATAGTTGCAATTAGCTGTTTTTTTTTCTTTTTTCCAGCTTTTTGTTGCTCCCATTACGACTTCTTCTTTTATTTCAGTCTTGCTACAATCAAATTTGAAATGAGATTATTTGTCTTAATAAATAAAGAAGAAATTCTTCCTTTGTTGTCCACAGTGAATGCCAAACAATCTAAAAATCTAAAAATAGTAAATAAAGTAAAAATATAAAATGGATAAGTATACTATCTAAAATAAGGCGAGCATATGAAAATAAAAATACTATACATAGGAAATTTAAACTATGCAGAAATTTAACAACAATGTAACATCAGCTGTAGTGCAAATAGAAGTAGATATAGAATAAAAGGAAAATATCTCAGTTTAAACACCTGAAATGTGTCAGTTTGAACACCTTCTATAGGGAATAAAATTATTATTTTTTTTATGAGATTTGCAAATGATTGGATTTTGATTTATTTATATTTTACCCAGTATCCCAACTTTTTCAGAATTGGAGTTAGAGAGTGAGATCTCAGTTTAAGAGAAACTTACACTGAAATCTTCCTAATATTAGAAATAATTTCTTAAGCTATAGTTGCGGATTTAGTTTAGGAAGATTTCTTTGATTTGTGTTAAGGTTTATTATGTACTGAGAAAGTAGTTTGAAGAATGTAAGAGACCCATTCTGTTTTACACATGCATTATATTGTTTTCTAATTATTCTGTTATGTCGCCAAAACAAAAAGAGGATTTTTGAGGCTTGTAAATTAAAGCTACTTTTATAGTTTATTGTTTCCTTGGTTATTTTAGGCAATGCTTTTACACAAGGTTATATTTTACACAGCCCAACAAAGTAAAAGATTATAAAAATGTTTTATTTTATTTTACACTTGCACTGTTTTCCCATTCGTTAAAATGATTAGGACATAATGGTTTAGTATTACAGATAAGGATTCAGTAGATGACCAGTTTCAGACCTGGATTTCAGAAAAACACATTGCTTATATCCTAATTTTTTATGTTTAACTTGACAAAAACAATTTGTTCAAATGTGTACCAATTTTTTTTAAAATAAATTCTATATAAATACATAAATATTTGCAGACATAGAAACTGTCATGTCTTGTCCTGTATTTTCTAATTCCTCCGTCTTGTGGTTTTGGATTTTTTGTGTTGGAAATGTTTTAGACTGTGGGTTTCCTTTTTTATTAAAGTTTTCATTTTCGCAGTCCTGCTTTTTAGGTCCTTTTTTCCCCCCCTGCCTTCCAGCCTTTATGACAGAAACACTGATAAGAAAGTTATTATTGTTGCGCCACTGGAACTCGTTGGACTGGGGTTGATTTTTCTGTGGCGTAAAGTGTGAGAGAAACACAGACAGACAGTGAAGCATCGCTCACGTCTGGGGAGATGCTGTTCAGAGTTGGAGCTGTCAAATCTCCCAGTACACGCACTTTTTGATTGAGCGCGTCCTCCGGCTCATTCTGCCCGCGCCTTACCGTCTTCCTCGATATGGAATTGATTAAGCTATGTCTGTTGGGCTGTCATTGGCGCAGCGCCCAACCCAAGGCCAAAACACACCTGCCCGAACTGTCACCTGCCTAAGTTACGACATCATGAGGCCCCTCGTAAGGCACCTCTATTGTTTTAAAATGGAGGTACATCAATTTCATGGGCTCCACTGGCCAGCAGATGATTTGTGAGTGCTATTATCCCACGAAATCACTCCGGAAAATAGCTGCGGTGTGAAGTCCAGAATTGGCAATGGGGTTGACAGGAGCAGCTCCAGACATTGTATGGTAATGGTTCGCTGGTTGTGTATGTAACAAGTGCAAAGGCGAAGGCAAAGACACAGCATAAAGATAGACCTAAATGTCATTTCCATCAAGTAAATGTGTTTTTGTTTAGAAGCACATGAGCATGGCGTTCAAATGTAAAAGAAGAAAGATGAGGAAAATGGTGTGGGCGCTAAATGGGCTCGGGGTTGGGAGGAGTGACCCGTAACCTAGTTAAAAAAATCAGCATCCGAGCACGTCGATCTTTTTCAAACTCTGGGACAGGTTAAGCTACCATTCGGGCTGACAGTGAAAGCAGTTTCAAGCTTGACTAATTCATTATAGAGCCATTTAAAGTCATTTTGCTTTGTTAAAGTCAAATCTGAAATTCAAAGCGCTGACGATTTGAAAAATGAAATTCAAAAACTTGATTGCAGCTGAAGTCGTTCAAAAAGCAACTCATTAGAAATTCCCTGGACGTACTTGGCGGTTCAGTTTGTCAGCACAAAATAAGCCGATTGACGATAAGAAAAGGGCCGTTAATCAAGTCTGAACCCGCGCAACTTCTGTTTGCCTTTAGAGGTCCAAAGTCATGTGAGAACAAAATGGGAATGTGTTTATAGGGAAGTGTGGCCGCGTGCTTTCAGAGGCAATACAATGCATGGTCAAATGTTCAAGTTATCAGTGGGGAGCAGGAGTGAAGGAGCCTCTCCAGCACTCAGCCCTCCACACCTGCACTCAAGCATTTCAATTCACTCTGACAGCACACAGCCATTCTGTGGCGCCAAGATAAAAACATAACAGTAAGAGAAGTGAAATAATCAATTCTGAAGAAATGTCTGGGTATTAATCTAGAGCAGACTGTGGGATGCGGCCTCCCCGAGGATTGTGAGATGATTTGCGAAGAATTTAGTAGATAATTCACTCTTGCTGTAAGAAATGTACGTATATTCCAATATTTTTTGAGCACAAATATTTTATCATGCCTTTTATTCATTGTTAAGTGGGAACAATGAGTGCATGCAGCCTGGAGGATTAGTTCATAATTATGCAGTTTTCTCAAAAAGGAATACTTATTCTTAGGCAGCTCTTTTAACCAAGGGACTAAGTCTTCAACAACTAACACTTTTCAGAGTCTGTGATCAAGAGCGGAGATGGCAATTTAGATGTTTTTAGGGCTAAATTGCAGTTTCTTTGTTCATTAATAAAGAATTCTATTTGCATTTTAGAGCCAACGAGACGGTTAAAGCTGAAGGTCAGTAAAGTAATACAGTCCTCTATTCCCTTTAAACTAGACTCTGTAGACTCTAAGTAAAAGTACTGCTACTTCAAAATATATAGGTATTTTTACTCAAGTAGAAATTAAAGTACTCCACAAAATTCTGGATGTGTAAAATGTGGGGAAATACATACTGCTACTACCACTACCACCAATATGTTGACTAATAATAATGATAATAATGCATTAGTCTTCAAAGCCACAGCTGCCCTGGGACAGACATACAGAAGTGTGGCTGCCCCTCCGACCGCCACCAAACACTGTCACACTGACACATACATGCAGAAAAGGTGGGTGAAGTGTCTTGCCCAAGGACACAACAGTATGCAATAGGGATCAACTCTTTTGGCTCCCAATTCAATACCAATCATTCCATGTTTTGTTTTGGCCGATCCAAGTCTCAATACTGATCTTTTTCATTATTATTTTTTGCATTTTGTAATATAATAATTTGGCTATTTCCACTGAAGTTGATTATACAATAGAGCTTCTTTTGACATCGTCCAAAGTGGAAAAAAAAAAAGTAAATAAATCAAATGAATTCGTTTTTTCGTCCAGTCTTACAACAACACTACTACTACATGCTGCGGTACTTTGTGTTTTGGTTTGTGGCAGATGTAAAACACAAGATCACGAGACTAAATCCAATCCGAACCGATACCGATCTCTTGACCCGGATCGGGACATCTCTAGTATGCAATGCCGATAGCAGAGATCAAACCGCCAACCTCCTGAACCTGTTTCTACTACTCCTACAACACTATGCTGTCCCTTTTACTACTGTTTTTATTACTAACACTAGGCCTACTTGCATTTTTTACAAACAAGTACCCATGAACATACCAGCATACAAACAAAACAAATGCTTACCCAGCGTCCTTTTGAATCTTTGATATAAAGAAAAGAGAGTCTGAATCATAAAAAACCCACAGTGAGGGTCCACAATGCCGCCAGTGCCGTCTTTTATGGCACGCCACATGAGATAAAGTGCCCCATTATTGGGCCCATATTGTTTAGCGTGAATGTGTCTGAGGCTCGGATTATTCCTTATCTCTATTTATTCAACATGTCGTGTGAGCCTGCGCATTCATTCCCTCCTAAACTGCTTGTTGCGTTTCCCTGTGGGTTATGCAGTAAATTGCAGACAAGACAGAGCACAGCGTTTGTATTGCGCTTCATTGCATATGCAGTACTTCCCATATTCCCTCCCCACAAAGGATATTAGAATTTATATGGCCTGCTCCTGCATGCTAATTCTGAAATAACACGTAAAACAATATCTGCAGCAAGGTAACACCGTTCCCGAATATTACTATCCTCAGATTACTGAATGAGATTATGGCGGTCAGGAAAAAGTACAAATGCACGTCTGAGATATCCCCATACCTCTGCAAATGTAATTCCACTATGCACAAAATGGATGTCGAAACCGAAAACGAGGATGTACGCCGAATATTCACATTATCACCACCTTCCTAGTATTTCTGTTTTTCTGTCCCTGCTTCTGCGCCTGTTTTCTCCATCCCTCCCTCTGCTTTAACCTCAGGGGGGATAAAATAGGGTGACACATTCTGCAAATTTTGGGCTGTATCCCATATCTTTGCCTTCTTTGCTTTCTGTAACTAGTGAGTGAACTCATTTGGGACGCGACTCGCTCTCTCTCTCCCTCCTGGGACAGCGGTGCGTGGCGTCTGGGCAGAGCCTGAGCAGCAGAACACAGGACAGGACATTTTAGGATGAAACGAGATAAACAACACTAAAAAGCGCTGCCACTTTTATTCGTTTGTGCCTACTTTGTTATGCAAATGAACCACATACATATTTAATGTGCGCTACGTTTTATGCACAGGTTTGCAAGGGGTCCTTTAATTGTTTTTGTGCAGAAGTTACAAACCTCTCTAAAGTAAGGCCTCATGATTCTACTCACCTAAGTTTGCAGCGGACATGTGCCTCCTTTTATTACCTTAGAAATCCAAAAAAGTTGAACAGTTTTTTATAAATTGTATTCAATATAGTTTTATTTTCAAACCCTAGACAAAAAAGCACATTTAAAATGCAGGAAATGTGGTCTGCTCTTTTAAAAATGTTTACACCCCTCTCCCAATCTTCACCAAACATCTGCCCCTCTGTTTTTTTTAGTTTTTTTTTTAGACAAATCTCACCCTGGTCATATGCACCATAAGCAAAATACTGCAATGTGCTGTGTATTCTGACACTTTCTACCAGAACCAGCATCAGCTTTAACAGCAATATGAGCTACAGTGGCTTGTCTGTTGGAGCAGTAGCTCAGCTTACCACCACCGACTATGTACTGAATGAAATGCCCCTTTGGGTGACTTGTGTCATAGGTAAAGCGCTATATAAATACCATTCCCCTTTCCCTTTCGCTCTTCACATCACCTTGCGCTGCCACTGTTCTTTTCTTGGACCACTTTATACTGACCACTGCAGACCGGGAACACCCCACGAGACCTGTAGCTTTGAAGATGCTCTTAACCAGTCGTCTAGCCATCGCAATTTGGCTCCTCCGTATGCTTTCCCGTTTTTGTCTGGTTCTCACAGATCAGCTTAGAGGACAAAATGTTCTTGCTGCCTTATATAACCCACCAACTAACAGGTGCTACGATGAAGAAATAATCTATCTCTTATTCCCTTCACCAGGCAGTAGTCAATCATACCGTAATGCCTGATCAGAGTATAACTTCTCTAGTGTGTGATTGATTCATAACTACTTTTCTTTGTAGAGAGACTCTGCTGTTTGACTTGTAACAGGAATAGTTTCTTTGGAATAAGTTGCATCTCCTGAAACAGAAAAACTGCAGTAAACCGCCTCTCTTCACAGTCCTTCGATAAAGTGCCCCCTGTTCTATTTATTGAGTAGAGAAACTTTTAAATACACGTCTGATGTATAATGTCAGTGATATTGCTTTTAAGGGTCGCACCATTATAACAATCAATGAAGAGACATTTTGAGATTTTTTAAATAGATTTTTTTCTGTAATAAACCTCATGATGGTCAATGTCAGTTTTTCCATTTTGAGAAAAAAATCTGAATCCTAAAACTTTTGATCACTAAAATTTTTAACAATCCTCTTAATTTTGCAATTTATATCGGCTGATGAAATGTATAAAATTCCCCGCTGTGTTGCTAATTGTGTTTGCATTTAGAAAGCTTCCAACATTATGTTTAATGCATCATATAGCATTTTTAGATATTTACAAACAACATGCAAATGTGTAAAAAATACAAATAATCTATACTGAAGTAAAAGTACCATTACTGCAAAATAATGTCACCAAGTAGAAGTAAAAGTAATAAAAAATGTTACTTGAGTAAGAATAAAAACTACTAGTATTACTGTCCCCCAACTGGATAAAACCTTCTGACTGCAAGGCAAAGTATACATTATACTTACATTTATTTGCATAAAAAAAAGCAATCCAGCAAAGTACATTTTCCTCCAAAAATGTATTTAAAAGTATCTAGTTCCTTACTACGTTTGGCTGCATGTGTATTCATTACATGGACAGTGCATTTAACACAACCCTTAGAAAGAAATGTACTTCATTAAAACTTAATACTCTGCGACCTTGCAATTACAAAAGATAGGATCTGGCTCTGAATATAAAAATGTTTTGCAGCATTCTGGCTTTAAGTTAGTTGCCTCAAAGGAAAACAAAATATTTTGTGGTGCCATGTGTCTACCAGCAATATCAACAGATTAGACCATGTACAGAGATAATGATGACAAAGCAAAGCCAGAGCATAAGAAAGATGAAAAGAGGCCCTGCCGGTGACGGAAAGAGAGGAAACTACTCAGCAAAAAGCAAATACTGCTCACGACAAGATCTGATCTAAAGCACAGATAGAGTCGAGCTGTGCAGACTTCTTCTTATCCATGCACGTCTGACTCCAGGCGAACTCACAGTGTTCCCTTTCATTACATAGCATGGGAGGCCTTCAAATAATATTGCAGTGACAAGAGAATGTTGTTAATTCATTGTGATACTCGAGCAAAAAACAACAAAAAACGCAGTGTTGCAAAAGCCTCTTGTGAACTTTATCAAAATGCACTTGCTGCTGCCAAAAAATCCTCTGTTGATTTTGCTAATTATTGGCACATTGAGAGGTGTTTGGATAGTGGCAGAGGAGAGAAAGGCAGAAGTAACTAAACTCTAATAAAAGACTGTAGTAACATTTTAGCTTACAACTATTAAGCAGTAAAAATGCAAATACAGTATGTTTTAATAATTTAATGACAAATTCTTTCCCTTCCAGAGTCGCCACAGCAAATCATTTCGTACAAGTATTGGTTTGTATATTGATTTGGCACAGGCTTTCTTCTGGAATCCCCTTCAGACACAGCCTCCTCTGTATCGGTTAATGCCAGGTGACGTCACATGGGTGCATTCTGGGTTGTTATCGCCATTTTGGGAAGCAAGTGACAGTTTTCCCCGGGCGTATAAGAGACATAGACTGTCAACAATCTCAATTCTGAAATCTCCAAACCACCCTCAATCAGTCTCAATTACTTTTTACTGCAGCACTAGTGCCCTGTGCACTGACACTCTATTTCTCAGATGCTTTTAATCAATAGATGTAGGTAAAAACTTTCATACACTCTACAGATTATGGCCTTCTGTAATAAACTGTTGCATTTTGAGTAGGCTATTTGTAGACATATTAAAACATTGTGTTATATTTACGGCATACTTTACTTCACACGATCAAAACGCTCTGGATTAATGCAGCTATTATTGCCTTAAGATGGAAGCTTTTAATTTGTCCAAGCTACAATAAGATACTTTAGCAACTTTAGTGTCAGACTGTTGATATACATTACCTAGTAATGGCCCACAGAATACAGCATGAACTGTGTAAATGGCTTATTATGAAAGTGGCAACAGCTGATGAACACATAAATATACTAGTACCATGCCTATAGAGTGAGTGTGAATGGTTTATTTGCAACTGGATCAGAGAGGAGACTACTGACCTGAATAATAGTGCATGCATAGCTGTAGCCTTGTAGTCACTTTAGCGCTAACAGTAAAGCGTGAGAATGTAGGACACACGCTGTTCAATATCTCTTTCCATCGGAGTTGACATTTATTTACATCAGGTTTACCGTCAATATGTCTGGCAAATATTTGGGCTTTGGGCTGGCACAAAGAGCACACTGGCTTGTGACCCCTTGTGGCTGGATTGTTTATTAATGTTAAAGTAATGCTTCAGTTTCAGCCTTCATATTGATATCACTTAGAGTGCTTGATGTCTCTGTCTTATTCCAATTCTGCAAACTAAATCATCAACGTAAGAGGCAAGCCACTAAGTCAATGTCATGTTTTGATGAATGCCAGAGCTCATCCATGCATGTTCATTTCCTTATTATCAAGACTCTTAATCAATCAGGGCGCACGCTCATAGGGAAAGCATTTACCGCAGCTCGTGCATAAAGATCTATCATGAGTATTAAAAGTCGAGCAGCCAGATATAGAAAAGAAATGTAGCTCCAGTGTAAGATTGATGCATTGGCGTGTTCAGTCAATAGGCTGACGGGCAGCCTCTCAGACAGTTACATAATCAAGGCTTTTTATCCAGACATATGCCCCCCCACTGGGCCGGGCCGCAGCCTGAGAGCACATAATGAAGAGCTTGTGGAGATGTCCGCCGAGATCTACGACCGGGATCAGGCTCGACGCAAGCAACCCCTCCCTCGCAGTCATAACGCTGATATTGCAATATAGCATCCTACGCGTTGAGGACAGCCCCTGCAGTTGCATTGAGGGAACACCGAGTACTAGGAAATTGCATTACAGATGTTCCCTTCAGAGTATTTAAAAATGGAAACACTGGGAGGCCGGTTTTATTGCCTGTGCTTCTGAAGAGGGCTATCCAAAGCGTCTCCGACAGTTCATAGCAGTGTGAACATGTTTTTGTTATGAGACAGTTGAAATCACTCTCAGAGGGAAGGCACGCGGAGATGCAGGAGCAGTCCGACATAAAACAGCAATTTCACCATATCCATATTAACAAAGTAGACAAGTCATGGAAGCTCTAATGGCTCCAGCTTCACACTTAGCCCCTGCACAGTTTCTGTCACAGCCACAATTACCTGGCTTCTTTGTCTGACCCATAATGTTCTGAAAAACTGATGACAGTTTATGTTACAATAATCAGTCATTAAAGATGCTATGCCCAGTGTTTTAGAGATAAGTCATGAAATCAGAAATAACTGAATTTAGATTAAACCAATTTAATTAAATTCAGTTCAAATCAGTTTTATTCATAAAGCCCAGTATCACAACAACAGTTGCCTTAAAGGGCTTCACAGCAGTTTATCAAACATAAACACACAATCAACACAAACAATAACTACACTAAACTAAACAGACCCAAGACATCCCTGCCCTTAGACTCTGTTTTTCGGTAAGGAAAAACTCCTAAAAAAATAACAGAAGAAACCTTATGGAGACCATATTGAAGAAGAGATCCTCTCCCAGGACAGACATCAAAAAATACACCTAAAACAATTGCAGAGTAGAAATAACACAGTATATTCATGTTATCATACCCCTTTATTTAAAATAAAACATTTGGTATAAAACATATGTGTACATAAAATAACAATACTTTTGCATTCAACATTAAATTCAAAGTCCCCAAGAGAAAACTTCACTAGCGTTTCCTTCTAATCAAATAAGAAACAAAAAAACAAAAAACAAAAAAACAAACAAACAAACAAACCACTCTTTTTACAAATAGGGACTCCGTATGTTGGCTTAGTAAATATGATGAAGATGTGGTATGTTTTCCAAGGTTAGTAAAAAGAATTGCTTCTTTAAGTGTTAAATCAGGCAGAAAATAAAGTAAAATGTTTAATTTTGAATGTAGAAGAAGTGAAATAAGCTAATCACAGAGTGGCAAGCCAAGAGACATGCGATTCAAGAGACAAAACACCTTAAATCTATGTCGAACAACTATAAAAAATAATATAATACTAAATGATTTTATGGAAAGAAAGATGTACTTGCCACACGTCTTTCGTCAAAAGCAGGAGAAAAACGTTGTCTATTTGTTTTGAACTGGTTTAACGCTACAGTGTCACTTCTATAGTACAACACATTAGTGAAGCTGTACTGTGCTCTTGTTGTTGTAGTAACTCTTATAGTGTACTCCTGTTATTACACTGTCAGTGTTAACTCTGGATATTTACACCAACATTGAGGGGCATTTTAATCTCTTTTTAGTAACTCTTGCCATTGTTAAACTATAAAAAAGTTCATTTTTATTACCGCTGTGTTTTTTTACTGTGTGTCTCTTAGCAAGGAGTTGGTGGGTTTAATCCTTGGACTGGTCAGCTACTCTGGCTTCCTCCCATCAGCCAAAGACCTGCAGGAGAAATAGTGAATCTAAAAGTGCCCCAAATGAATGAATGTGAGAGTTGCTGAATGAAATAAGCAGTAGAATAAATGAAGGAAATAAAATCATAAAAATACACTAAATTAAGTGATTTAAAATATCAATGGCAACAGGGATAAAAGAGTTTTTGGATCTATTTGTCCTGCTTTTTGGGACTGTGTTTCTGCTCCCGGAGGGGGAGCAGTTTAAACTCAGCCCACAAAGGGTGGCTCGGGTCAGAAGAGATGTGTCGGGCTCTTTTTTCTTCGGTCGGTAAAGGTTCCTCCTGCTATTTTCCCCACACATGTGCACAAAATGCCCTGAAGGTGCATTTTGTTTTTTAACGAAAGTGCTCCAAACCAACAAATACAAGAAAAGGTAAAAACAGATTCAATAAAACACAAATAAAACATTCTCATGAAAGTGAGATCAACCCTAAAATCAAGCACTGAAACTGTTGTTTGCTCTACTAAAGGCAGCTTTTAGTGATGACAGTGTACTGGTCACTTTATTTAATAAAAGTTCCAGTTCCCCAGAGGCTTAGGTAATTCGTGAGAGATTAAGATGATAGCGAGTGGATAAAGACTCAGACTCAGCTCCTGGACTACACTGTTCTTTATAACACTGTTGAACTCTTAAACACATAAGTCCTTGGTTTAAATCTGCACAAAAACTTATCTGGGGTCACTCCCGCCTACAGCTAATCAGACCAGCGCACTCATGAGGGAATTAACTGCCATCAGCAAAAGAAGATTGCAATCCACGTCCAGGGACACCAAGATATGTTAAAGCCTCATCATCATGACAATCTCATGAATAATTTCCATTATCTTAAAGAAGAACTGCTGGGAGCTGTTTAAATTCTCTGCCTACACGATGAGGGATCAGTGTACAATTTAATGACGGATCTTATAAGCCTATAATAAACAAATTAAAGCATTAAGACTGCGCCACATGGATAGCCAAAATACATTAACTTCCCCAAATCTTCACAAAGTCTTGCTACAGCAGTAAAGCAATTATAAACAGCTTTTGTACTGGTGATCAGTCATAACAGTGAACCGAGTACTGCACGTTTTGGTAAATGTCTGTGAGGTGGCACTGCTAAATCATATGTTGTTATCTTGGCAGTATGTCTCTTAAGCAGCCAGACTGAGTTGTGTGTACCAAACATTAACCGGGGGCTCATCCTTTTATCTGCAGCTCCTGTCACCTTTTCAACTTTTACCACTCACTTCTCTGCGTTCAGTTCAAAACCCAGTGTGACATTCTTTGTAATCTTTATACTGTACACAAACACCTGCTTGTTATTGAATTATTTTTAATGTGATGCTTTGTTCTTGACTACTTTTAGGTTTGTACAGAGGCCAGTGGTTCAAATATGCATTAAACATGAGGTGCACTTGTTATGGCACGAAACACTTGTAATGTTGTCTCTTAAGACTGTGGCTTTCTTACCAGGCTAATATAGTTATGTTACTACAGTCATTTCTTTGACAGCGGACATTTTCTTTGCATTTCAAATGAGCGCACATTACATTTTACCCTTAGGGTTTTAATTCCTTTGAGATGGACCCCAGTGTAATTTATTTTGTTCTGGGTGAATTTCATGCTGACTGTTACACTTGACTAGATCATACATGTTTGACCCAATATGATTAATAATCCAGGAGGTTAATACACTATGGGCCAGATTTATCAAAGGTTTGCGTGCACGCTAACTGAATAATATGCGCTAAAATTGGAGCAAACCCAGACGCAGTTGAGATTTGCGTGTCTTACAGGAGCAGAGCGAACGCAATGCAGATTTTGCTCCTATGACCTAATGAATCTGTAAACTGAGGCGTTCTTCCCAGAGTGCGCAAAATGGAAGGCGGAGAAAATGCAAATTCATTCATTTACCGCCCGCAATATTATTTATCAAGGCTCACCATGACTTTGCATGCGAAAATAGCGTATAAATTTAGCACGTTGTAGAAGGACGTGCTAATCTTTTGCACAGATATGGCTGCTGTGATTCGTGTGAGACGAAGGAGAAGAACAACAATTATGTAGCGTTGTAGCGTGTAGATCTATTTGCCATGACGGATGAAAAAATTATTCACCAGCACTTTCAGCTATTCTTAGTTAAATTTTTGCTTCCACTTCCGCACCTTCCATGACACAAAACAATACACGCAATGATGCCGTTTAAATAGTTCTGCCCCATCTGTTTGCACTGTCACCGACCGCAGTTTGTCTTAGTAATTCACGCACAACACGCCCATTAATAGCGGCCGCATATTTTCTCACTGCACTCGCAGTTTAGCACCCGTCTTAGTAAATATGGCCCTATATTTCCAAAAGTATTCACTCACCCACCCAAATAACTGAATTGGGATTATAGTGTGAGGTTGTTTTCAGGAGTTGGGCCTGGTCCCTTAATTTCAGTGAAAGGAAGTCTTAACGCTTCAGCACCAAGAGATTTTGGACAATTCCATGCTCCCAACTTTGTGGGAACAGTTTGGGGATGGCCACTTCCTGTTCCAACATGACTGCACCAGAGCACAAAGCAAAGTCCATAAAGACATGGATGAGTGAGTTTGGTGTGGAAGAACTTGACTGAACCTGCACAGAGTCCTGACCTCAACCTGACAGAACACCTTTGGGATGAATTAAAGCAAAGACGAGCCAGGGCTTCTTGTCCAACATCAGTGTCTGGGATGATAGATGCAAAGTGTTGGCCGACATCATGTTTGTAAAGGCAGGCGAGCTACTTTTAACTTTTGGAAATATAGTGTATGTTTAAGGGTTATCATTTATCCTAATGACAAAAGTTGCTGTACCATCGAAAATACTTAATTGATTGTCCATTATATGCATTTTTTGTCTGCCTCTGAATATTTGCCTATAACTATTTAACAGGGAAACTTATCTGCAGATATTTGTTAAATGTCTTGTTATAAAGCTTCTAAATTCAATGTTTATTCAAAGTTGTGCATATTTTTTTTTCAGCAGACATGGCAATGATGCATGAGACTGGAGCCAGACGCCCATCACCCCTCTGTCCAAAAAGCCTCCCTGGTGCTACAGTAAACACAGACTTGGTGAATATGTCAAACCTGTGCAGGAGCGCTTGAGGACTACTCCCTATCTTCTGTAAGTACAAAGTCACTTTCAGCATATTTCAACCTATTTGTCTTAAAGTCAAACTCTTCAAAAAGATCTGATTTGTGAATGTTACGTAAAAATGCAACAGATTTTCTATTTCAGTTCCTTTATTTGGGTTGAGGTCAGATAACTTGTTACTATAGTGTTGTCTGTATTTAGATGCAATATTTAGATGGCTCAGATTGGTTTGCTCGATTCTACGTACTCCTGATTGGTTAAGATAAGGTAAGTCATCTGTAATGCTATGGCATGTCGACTAATTTGACGTAACTATAATCAGTCGGTTCAAACAGACCTTATATAAGACTCAGAAAGTTAAATGTTGACGATTCAGTGTAAATTCTGCAGCCAAGTGCCACTTGAATGTTTAGTTTGCCCTGTTTTAACCTAACAGACCTCTACTCTTGCTTTTGTGGCTGGTATATAAAGTTTATGATAGCAGCCCACTCACAGGCACAACCTCACTTACACTGTCAGCTTTGTATATATTTGTTCTGATGAGCTATGATTCGGTAATGCGTCTCATCTGACTTTTATATCCACATTTGACCAGACAAGAACATGTTCCAGAGACTGTGGCCTGTGTCCAATAGCTATCGTATCAGGTGTCACAGTGGCATGGCTCTCAATACTTAGAGACAAGAAAGATGTTGTGTTGTGCTCTGTGTACGAGCACTTTATATCATCACAGCCTTACGTCTCACTCTGGGAATGCATGCACACGTTATCAGCAGACGTGGCATCTACACAAACACACGCACAGCAGCATTTGAAGCTGATCTGCGAGTCAAGAGGTCTTCCTCTCCATTATAGCCCTGCTGCCCAGAGCTATATCTCAACATAACTGAGGCAACATAACACTGTAAAAAAAAAATGCTGCAAAAACTGAAGGCGCTATATTTTTTTTGTTTGTTTTGTTCCCTTAATTTGATGTTCATATGTCTATAAACTTTCAATTGTAAGTTTTACTCACTATCATTTTTTTTTTACTCATCTTACAGCCAACTACTATCCATTGTTCAGAAAAAGTATTATTCTTTAGTTTTTTATTATTATTTCTGAACAGTGGATAGTCAGTTGGCTGTAAGATGAGTTAAAAAATAATGATAGAGAGTAAAAATTGTAAGTTTTTAGACAAATAACCATCAAAGTAGGTGAGTAAAAAAATATTTGTTGTTAAAAACTTGAGATTTTGAGTTGGCCCCAAAAATCTTGACAGATCCTGTTGCCTTGAGTTTGAGTTTTTGCCACATTTTTTTTTAACACTTTACAGTATCTACCTTTTATGTTTCTGTACAGACTATGTGTTGTTGTTTTTTACATGAACAGTAGGTAAAGAGAGCTAGAAGTACCCAAAATCTGTACTGAGGTAAAAGTTCAGTTTCTTTGAAATAATATTACTCAAGAAAAACTGTTACATGTATAAGTAAATGTGGGTGGATTTTCATTTTGGCTGTAACAAGTTGACTCCCACAAGCCACCTCGGCCACTGGGATGATAGCCTGCTTATATTTTATGATATCTGTAGAGTTTAGGCCTGAATTTCTGTCACTGTACTTAGAAATGTCTCCCTAATGTATAGTTTCTCTCTGTCATTGGAAGACAAAAATGCCATATACAAAGCCTTAGTTGAAATGTATAAAAACAATAATTAATACATGCAAATACAGTATTTTTTCCTAAACTTGTTTTCCAGATATTTGATCAATTCAAGGCAAGTGATGTTAAAACAACTGTAAAACCAAATTTTACTATTAACTGGCTAGTAACTTGCCACAAAAACCAGTGGACAAAAAACTTAATGTCAAGCCCTGGCCACAGCAATGGCAAAAAATATCATCGCTAATTGTTTAAGGTTTGCTGTTACATTCACGGCACAGTACCGCGTGCAAAGCCAACCTCATTTTCTGAGGTCATGAGTGTGAGGAAGACATCTCACCAATTAGGAAGCAACAGCTTGACCACCCAGCCCCACATTTACCCCGGCTGCCTCCATAAACCAGAGTCAGACAGCACTCACGGGAACACTCCTGCCCACATATCCACTCATAACTTAGCAGCTAATACATATGCATCACAAGGCCAAACACTATCCATTAACTGCAATGGGAGCCGGGACGTGGCGCTACTCTGAGTGTCAAATATGCATGAGGGAATGGAGGTCTGTGTCTGATAATCCTCTGGGCGATTAATGCAATTGCTTCCTGGGCCGAGCAACTAGATGCATGTATCAAGCCGCTCTCCAGGGTTGTTTAATTTTTAAGCAGGCCATAGCTAAATTTACAGCTACATTGGTTAGCGGCTTGTTTTTTTATACACCGTAGATCGAAGACATCTGGAGGCCATACATTGTCCACTGGGATGTGGGAAAGGAAGACTGTGTTTAAAGATAAAATGTTTTCTGTACCTCCTAACATAGCTGTGATTTTACAGAGTATTAGGTAATTATTGTCATTACCTGAACAGAGGAAAAATGACTAAAAGACTACCGCCAAAGCACTACAGCTGGATCCAGACAGTGATCCAGAGCCACACCAGAAAGGAATGACAAGTTTCTTCCCCATTTGTGACCTACACTGAAAGTTTCAAGAAAATTTGACCATAGCATTTTAAGTTATATTGCTAACACACAAGGTTAAGCTCCCCATAGAGGAATTCCTTCTCTGCAGTTGACCCATCCATACAATGCTGGGGACTGAAAAGGACAACTTTATGCCTATATTATGCTTTTTTTGAAATTACTTTGGCCACCTTTTCTTTAGTATTTCACCTTTAATAACTTAAAATAAGGTATAACATCTTATTTTGGGGAGCTGTTACTTTAACTTTGCAGTGAATGCTTGGATTAAGTGTCTATCACCCCCTGCTGGCAATGGTGGGGATTGGACACAGCATAAAATGGCTTTAGCAACCTGGCACTAAAAGATAAATGAGCTTACTGTTTTGTAATCACAATTCAAGAGGTGTATTGGCTTTAGAAATGGACAGGAGCACTTCCTGGTTTCTTTGCAGGGCGGTGAGACCATGGATGTATTATAGAACTGGATAATGAATGACGTCACGACCGCCGTCGTTTTCAGTCGCCGTGCTCTTTGCCGCGTGATGCCAGAAAGGTTTTTTACTTCCGCGTTGTGTGGCCCATGCCCAGATGCACTATGTCCCTCGAGCAAACGCGGTCTTGCTTTGTGTACCATGTGATCGACTCTGACCAATGGGCGTGATGGCGGGCAAGACTGGTGTTGTCACAAACCATAAAAAGTAACTTTTTTAACCAAATTAAAGATTTCAAAGAGTCCATGATGTGAAAATAGATAAACACTACAAAATCTGACCATTTTCTCAAGTGTAGGTGCCCTGTAACCGGACACCAGGCGTTTCTTTTTACATTGTGCTCTCTGGAAAAAATCATTTCTGGGACGCATGGGATTTTTCGGTCACTAGTAAAACTGGCATCAGGTGAGAGGGGGTGGTGCCCTATCCAGGTCTTATTATACATCCAAGGGTGAGATCGAGCGTTTTTGAAAATGTCAAACAGGATTACTCAAACATGAATGAATAAAGCAAAATACTATGTCAAGTTTATTTTTAAGGTACAAACAATATTTTAACACAGTACACATAAACATAAAGCTCAAAAAAGTAAATTTAACATAACAAAGGACCTTTAAAAAAATAGTTGGTCCAGACAGTGATCCTGATCCAAAACAAATATTTTATTAACTGGCCCATGACTGACAATTCCCAAAACATCACAAATCTTTTGAGATATCTTGCTCACAGACAAACAACCCAGTGTTGACAAAAAACAAGTAGTAAGACATCAGACCACCCGAAGATCTAAAAAATGTTTGCGGACATTGAAGGCAACAATATGCAACACTTTTTTTTTTTCCATGTCTATAAGGTGCTTCTGTCATTTGTTTTCTGAGCATTTCATTTCCCTCTCACTTTTTGCTGTTGTCTGTGCAGATGCTTTAAGCCTCCAGTCAGATATTGATTATATTGTTCAGGCTCGTATGAGAGAAAGGTGAGGGCGGGGGATGGTGTTCAGAGGTGTGCAGTTGTTGGGGAAACGGTATTGATTGCACTTAAAGTGACAAGATTGAGGAGACCTACTTTGACATGTTATCCCTATTGCTGCCAGTGGACGAAGTATGGGGCCTGAGGAGTGGTACCCATTGATTTTTATGATTATGGTGCAGAGTTTAAAATATATATCTCAACAATTCTTTATGATGTTCTAGTAATGTATAAACTGATAATCTGGCTGATTTTAGAAGACAAGCGCTATAGAAATGTATATGTCTTATCTGCGCTTGATGGAAAGGCCAGACTGCTCTCTAAGGCAGGCTGACTGGCATTTGAGAAATCAGGTATTATACAGAGGCATCTTGCAATTTTTATTTGTGCATAATTCACCGGCAAGGCGAGCTGATATAGCCTCTCACCCTCTTATGATCATCCATCAGGCAAAATTGCTTTCTTCTAACATTTGGTTGTCAACGAGAAATAACAAATGTAGCAGTGCACAGCAACACATGATTACAGGGTAATAATGGCCTGAGGTCAGGGGAATGTGACCTCATTCAGAGGTGCTTGTTGAAGGAAGCACGTGAAAGACTAGTTGGTTTAGATGGCGAGGCACATCTTCATGGTGCTGGTGCCCTGAACCTATTTTTCCATTATGGTTACAACTTCTTTCATATAATTAACAGTGAATTGAATGATCTTCAAAGAAAATATGCCAACAGTGGAGGAATTTCTTGATTAACAAAACATGCATCACTCTTATCTTTCTCTGTGACCACCGAGACAAAACATAGCTAGGCAATTGTGGAAGGGCTATTCCAAGCCCCTCACATTTGCTCTGATTGCTTTTGCATAAATCCATCACCATAATCTTCCAGGAAATTACACAGGCGTTTCAGGAGTGCTAATAGAGATGTGGGTACACTCTCTTAGAGGCTGCAGAGTCAGTCGTAACAATGAGAAAGAAACTTAGTTGAGGCATGACATCACACTAAATAAAGAAAGAAAGGCTGAAAAAGGGGACACATAGTGTAATAACAAAGAACACAGTAATTAGTTAAAGGGTAAAAACATGTGGCATGCTTGAGTGAGTTTTAATTTCTGTGCTGCCTTTTCATCATGTCACCAACAGGTTACTGTGCAGGCAATGACCCACAAAACATACTGTCAATTATAAACAGAATCCAAAAGCTAAAAAGTATATATGTATTTATTTATTTGTTCATTCATTTGTTCATTCTTGCATACAGACATACTGTACCTACTAAACATAGAAGCAGATGTAAGATTCCTGCATTGGAATCTACTCACTGTGAAGGAAAGCCACAAGTTTTGGCTTAAACATGTACCAAGTTGCAATGATCTCTGTCTTGATTTTTTTTTCTTTTTTCTTTTGCATGTTACAATCTTTACCCAATATTACTAACACACAGTTCTTATCTTGCTGTTGTTGTTTTTGTCTGTTAAAGGTTGCTGGAACACCACTATTGGATTTTTTTCTTTTTCAAATTCATGTTAGATTTATTTCTTACCACATGACAGGGAAATGTATCACATCCATCCACAGCTCTGTAGTACAGAAAAGCCAGAGGAAAACTACAAAACCAATATTTTAAAAATACTGCATACAAACCCCAGCTACAGCCAAACTGCACAACATCTCCATAACATTCTTTTGGTGAATAAAACTCAGAGGGAGTAAGGCAGTGTATGTGTGGAGAGCAAGGGGCATTCAAGTTCACATGAAACTGACCAAAAGCTGCAGCTCAGGCTGTCCTGTGTGCCATCCAGATCTCTGTTCTCCAAAATGTAATGCCCCTGAGGAAAATGGTGCATTATTTTCTGACATTGGTTCATGAACAGCAGTGTAGTTTAATGCAAGTTCCCCTGTAAAATGATGACTAAACTCCACTGGAGGGATGGCCGCTCGGTGCAGGAGGATCCTCTTGTTGATTCTCTCCACGAGTGCTGCCTGGCCTTTTCATGTCCCACCACCGATGCACCCTCTCTCTCCTTTTTGTGGAGGCACAGGGTCCCCTGTTCTCGGTGCTTCTGTGGACTGGGGTGGATGAACACTGCGCAAAATCCCCTGCACTCACAACTATATTAATCATGCCCTGATCGTGTGGATAAATTAAGGCCACAGAGACACAAACAGATGAAGGGGATATAAGAGGGCTTTTTTTTCATTTTATCTCTAAAATTGTGGATAAAAAAAGGGATACATTAAAGAAATAATAATATAAGTAATAGTGTGATATTATAATACAATATAATTATTGATCACATAAATAACAGAGCTCTGGTTGGTCCAGAGCAGACACATTCGTGGCAGCCTCTTTGGACCACAGCTGGCCCCTTTGACTAATGTTTGTATGCTATTAAATATTCACACAGACATGTTCACTAATACGTTTCTGTCTACACCTCTGCTAGGATCTGCAAGATCTGGCCCCATGTGTTTAACATGTAGATTTATGTTTTGATAGTTACACTGTTGCTTTGACTGTAACGGTTTACCAGGCATTCAAAGTTTATTCTGATTATTTCTATTTGTTCCTTTATATGCCAATGGGTTTATGCAGATTTTTTTCATATCTGAGTTACATTGAGCTCCACTTGTAAGCTACAACAAGGACTGAAAGGCATATTCTTATTCGATTAGTTAGATGTGACAGGCGATTGCACTCTGCCTCGGGTATCTGTGTGTAAATGTATTGGCAACAAGAAGTATAGCATGCAAACATTTAGCTTTATGCTGTTTAAAATTTGCCAGCAATGCATTCAATTTGTTACTGAAATGTATGCACACAATCATAACAATGGTCCTTAATTTCTAAAACATGCTAATACATTTTAATCAGTGTAAGTTTTAACCAGTCAGCTGGGATTAGTGCTGCTTGACTTAAAATGTGTAGTTACCTTGTGGCTGCTTGTAGTGCATGTATCCACCAGTGTGTGATCCGCAGCCGACCCTGTGTGGATCACTTCCCCGCGTGGTTTTAATGAGGTTGTAAATGTCAACATATGAAGCACTCTTTTCTGCCATTTCAAGCATCACCTTCCCTGTTTTCTGATCCAAATGAGAGACCGCTCCTTTTCTTCTTTTGTCACACATTTACTTGGACAATTTAAAAAAATGTGAATGGTCCAAAGGCAGGGCAAATAGCTGCTTGAGGCGTATTACTTCCTGACCCCCATTCCATCAACATGCATCACAACACAAGCACTGGATATAAGCAGCCTGGCAACCACCAATTAAGGCCACATATCTTTCAAACAGGGCTTATTGCTTAATCAAAGCCCAGAGAATAATGAGCTAAAGTAAACAGTAATTACTGGAACAGGTCATTGATTACAGTTCTGTCTCTGACTAGTCCTTGGGGAATTTCTGGGCACACCGACATTTCCAAATATCTTTTTGATAGCAACATGTGACCTTAGGCTTTGCAATAAAGTCATCAGTTTTTCCTAAATGTGCATTAATGGTTATTTACAGCACTCACAGCCATGCATATATGACAAATTCGGATCTCTCCTAAACCAGTATCCACATGAGTTCCTTGTCTGTTATTATATTAATAGCTTGCCCTAAACTGTGAATTATGCATGACTTATAGATTTGCTCTATGTAATGAAATTGGGACTGCCAAGCATACTGGCAACACATCAAAAGATCAGTACAGAGAACAGAAGTGATTAGTTAGTCACACGTCACTTAAATATAGAAACATTTGAAGGATAGCATTAGTGAAAGAAATCAATCTCAGCAGGTTGTTCTGTGTACAGTGTATTCACTATAGCTGAGAAAAATAGGTCATCGTTTTACATGCGCTTAGTCCTATTCTTTACCTTTTATTTGAATGTGCTATTGTGCAAGTTATAATGCCTGGCTATGAGATTTAGTTAATTTAAAGCATCAACAACTAGTCATTATGAGAATATTTTACTTTTCAATATCAAAATTATTACATTTTTATTTTTTTCCCTTACCATAGAAGCCCACACGACCTCACAATGTTTCAGACAGTGGCTGTCCCTACTCCTGAAAGTGCTAATTGCCTCTTGTGACAGAGATAACAAATCTCATTTTTGAGCTTACTAGACTAATTAACCCATTATCATGAGAATAACTGGTCTGTTATCGCCAGATTAAATTTTAATCTTGAGACCATGCAGTTTATAAAAAGCTGTAAATTCAACACTATTGTGGGCTTATGGGACAAGGATTAGTCAGAAATTTATTTTTAAACCATTACATGTGATCTCATACTGTTTTTGTTGCAGTTATAAAGAAAGCTTTGTAAGTTGAAGTGTACTTCTTTGTCTAAGTATTAGTAATAATAGTCATAACATAATAAAACATGGTAGCAGTAGCAGAACTAGTAACAGCAGTAGTAATAAAAGCAGCATCAGTAGAGGTAGTTTTGTAGTAGTAAATGTTGTAAAACATTTAAATTTTACATTTGACACTGTTTTACTTTTACTTAAGTAATAATTTGGTACTTTTCTACTTGAGCAATATTATTTTAAGTAATTTTACTTGTTTACACCTTCTGGGTATTTTTTTTACCTCTGTTTTTTGCAATCTTTGCTAATGCTGCTCTTGTTAGTGGTATTGTATGTCCTCGGGGTGTTTAGGCACAGTCTGCAGTGAGCCTGGAGCACCTGTATTTAAAGAATGGGACACTAACATGGATTGCATAATTTAGCAGCTGTGGTGTGAGTGTGTGAAACTCTAGATTCCCCCTTGGAGAAAGGGTAAGGTTAATAAAGCAACTACTTGGTTCATCAGTCTAAACTGTATTTTGTGTATAGATTGTGTTTTTGTTTGTTTATTTGGGTACACTCCTGCTGTGTTTGAGGGATGGGGTGCAGACAGACGTAATGTGGAGGTGACTGTGGCAGACAGAGCCGGCCCTAGCTCTGTTGGCGCCATAGGAAAGATTTTAAATTTCGCCCCCCTACCCCCACCATTGCTAAACAGAATGTAGGCTACATTTAATAAGACTTGACTAAGCATCAACATTGATTTTGTTTCACTCCCTGAACTGCGCTATGAAGTATTCTGTAGTAGGTTTTTATAGTGAACAACACTAAATAATCATATATGATTTTCAGCAGCTACTACAATGTAGCAAAAAAGGGAGACTAGCTATGGTTTTACTTCTCTTCAAGTTTCATGACCAAACATTGTTTCTTTTCATGACTCACATTTTAAACATGAGCTGCCTCTCTACACAGACGCTTAGGTGAATTTTCGCATGGTTTTACCCATGATTCTTCTTTTGACTTGTGTTGAAATCCTCTGTAGTGGTTCCCCAGAAGAGCCCAGCTCTGCTCTGCCCCTGCAGCTCAGGGTCACAGAGTCTTCAGGCTCATCACTGAGCCTGGACAGAGGCTCCAGAGAACCCCACAGGCTCCAGAAAACACCACAGGCTCCAGAAAACACCACAGGCTCCAGAGAACCCTACAGGCTCCAGAGAACATTACAGGCTCCAGAGAACCCTACAGGCTCCAGAGAACATTACAGGCTCCAGAGAACCCTACAGGCTCCAGAAAACACCACAGGCTCCAGAGAACCCTACAGGCTCCAGAGAACATTACAGGCTCCAGAGAACCCTACAGGCTCCAGAGAACACTACAGGCTCCAGAGAACCCTACAGGCTCCAGAGAACATTACAGGCGCCAGAGAACCCTACAGGCTCCAGAGAACATTACAGGCTCCAGAGAACCCTACAGGCTCCAGAGAACACTACAGGCTCCAGAGAACCCTACAGGCTCCAGAGAACATTACAGGCGCCAGAGAACCCTACAGGCTCCAGAGAACCCTACAGGCTCCAGAGAGCACTACAGAGAACACTACAGGCTCCAGAGAACATTACAGGCTCCAGAGAACCCTACAGGCTTCAGAGAACCCTACAGGCTCCAGAGAACATTACAGGCTCCAGAGAACCCTACAGGCTCCAGAGAACATTACAGGCTCCAGAGAACCCTACAGGCTCCAGAGAACCCTACAGGCTCCAGAGAACATTACAGGCTCCAGAGAACATTACAGGCTCCAGAGAACCCTACAGGCTCCAGAGAACATTACAGGCGCCAGAGAACCCTACAGGCTCCAGAGAACCCTACAGGCTCCAGAGAGCACTACAGAGAACACTACAGGCTCCAGAGAACATTACAGGCTCCAGAGAACCCTACAGGCTTCAGAGAACCCTACAGGCTCCAGAGAGCACAACAGAGAACCCTACAGGCTCCAGAGAACATTACAGGCTCCAGAGAACCCTACAGGCTCCAGAGAACCCTACAAGCTCCAGAGAGCACTACAGAGAACACTACAGGCTCCAGAGAACACTACAGGCTCCAGAAAACACTACAGAGAACACTACAGGCTCCAGAGAACACTACAGGCTCCAGAAAACACTACAGAGAACACTACAGGCTCCAGAGAACACTACAGAGAACACTACAGGCTCCAGAGAACACTACAGGCTCCA
Source organism: Bostrychus sinensis (assembly GCA_020698575.1). Lineage (NCBI taxonomy): Eukaryota > Metazoa > Chordata > Actinopteri > Gobiiformes > Eleotridae > Bostrychus > Bostrychus sinensis. The sequence goes on from CM036239.1 coordinate 8,532,913, forward strand.
GAAAACACTACAGAGAACACTACAGGCTCCAGAGAACACTACAGAGGACACCATAGGCTCCAGAGAACACTACAGAGAACCCTATAGGCTCCAGAGAGCACTACAGGGGACACCATAGGCTCCAGAGAACACTACAGAGAACACTACAGGCTCCAGAGAACACTACAGGCTCCAGAGAACACTACAGAGAACACTACAGGCTCCAGAGAACACTACAGAGAACACTACAGGCTCCAGAGAACATTACAGGCTCCAGAGAACACTACAGGCTCCAGAGAACACTACAGGCTACAGAGAGCACTACAGGCTACAAAGGTTTTTGTCAGGACGTCTGGACTCATGTTTTATGTTGCTTTTATAAAAAATACAGCTAAAATATTGTGAGAAAGGTGTCGTGCACCGCCACAGTAACATGCGTCTTTCATTACTGTCCGTATTGTTTCATGAGCTGTTTATGATCGTATCTCCACGAGTAAGAAATTGATTGTTATCAAACGAAAAGTGACATAAAGCTTGACAATAGTGACTCTTTTATTAACTCAAAACTCTCCCCAGTGTCCATAATTTCTAGGTGTATTATTGATCAGGCTCATTAAGCCTTATTGTGCGCTGAAGCTCGGGACAGTGGCTCTGCCCCCTTAGCATTTGCCTGTATCACCTATGCCACAGGCTGACTCTGGTGGCAGGAGCATAATTAAGCTTGTTTCTTCACCATTGCCATCCATGCGTATAAAGAAAATACCTAGATTAAATTTGTGTTATTCATCAAGGTAATACTATACACAGGGTTAGAAAATATTTTGATTTGCCACTATACAAACATTAAATCAAGAAAGCAAAATTTGCAAACATGTTATGACCACTCACCAAGAGCAAAATGCTGTTTTCTAGGTGACTTCCTGCTCCTCAAGATGGCAGCTGTGCTAGACAGAGATGAGGAGTGGATTTGGTTTGCCAAATGTAATTGTAGCACTACTCAGTTTTTTTTTTTTATCTTGTTGACTGTCGAAGTCAGATAGGTTTGATATTGAATAGCTTCAAAGCTCAGTAAAATACATATTTTGCAAGAACATTTACATGCCTTTTTCAGTGTCTGGAGTGCTTTGCAAGGTGCTAGAAATTGCAGAGAGTGCTCTTCAGCTTTGAAGGTAGAATTCATGATATTTGCATTATGTTACACAAGTGGAATAAGTGCAAAACCAACAGCTTGAAAGAAGCATGAAGAAGTTATTCTAGTGTTCAAAGGTGTTTTTCTTTTTACAATGGAAAGATGACTGCAGTTGAACTCAAAGTACATCTCAACTGTGACATCAACTGAATTAACAAAGGGATGTCTTCCAGGGTCACATCTGACTTCCCGCTTTTCCTGAGTCCACTTATTCATCCGAAAAAATCAAGTGGAGTTTTATAATCCACCACGAGTACTTTCTGTGGCTGAACTAAATACTTACATCTGCAGCAGTTTTCCACTGCTTATCACATTACATCAATATTATGACATGGATATCTCCCTGTGGACAGTTCAAGTGTTGGAGATGTTCAGACTCTCTCCTGCAAGGCTCTCCACTCTCAGCATCAATAGCATTCACTAATAACTTGACTAAGTGGTCATCGGGGAGTCTAGAGGAAAAGACCCATATTTTCTTCTTTTTCCTTTTGGCTTTTCTCTTCCAGGGGCCACCACAGGCATCATCTGCGTCCATCTAACCTTATCCTCTGCACCCTTTTCTCTCACACCCATAGACATAAATACGTAGACGCCGCTTTGGTCACTTAGGTTTGTTGTCACAATGCACCAACAACAACATTTGCTTGGTTTACTATAGCCATCAGTGTAAGAACCATTAAATAAGGTTGATTTGTACCATACTGTACTTTGTGACCAACATTGCCAACATGTTTTTTTTTTACCACATATGAACAAAAAGAGATATGTGTAATGCTTTCTAATGATCTTTAATCACCAATAAAGCATTATTTCATGTGTTACAAGTAATCAGATAGAGAAATATAAAATAAAGTTTAATAGGAAATAATAATTAAAAGTACATCTTAAACAAAGACTCATCCTTGACCTTAAATATGTATCTCTCAGCTGACTTTTACTAAGACATGATAGAAAGTGAAAGTGTAATTTCACTTTGTTTGTAATGAGAATCATGATAATAAGGCTAACGTAGGGTTCGATCAGGAGAGGAAATGTTTGTATATCAACATAGGCTTACAAGCCGGTATTTGGTTAATCTTTGTAGAAACATTTATTATGCAATGTAATATAATGTATTTAAGCTTCAAGATTAAAAAATAAATAAAGATTACTTTGTACTATATACAAAGTAAAATTTATATTGCTTAAATCCACCAAGTTTAATGGTTATTTCTTTATTATAAACATATTAAAGGAGTAGCTTTAGTGGCCTCCAGTGGCAGTAGAAATCAATACTGACAGCAGCTGTATTAGTAGTAGGTGCTCTAGTAGCAGTAATACAGTGGTATACTATTAGCAGGAGTAGTAGGCTACTCTTCCACTAGTGTGTCTGTGCCTGCAGTTTGCTGACAATAATAGTGTTTTGTCAATTTGTTTGTACTGATTATCACCAACCCAATGAAGTTGGATTTATGGTGATTAAAGGATTAAACCTTGACAAACATTGTGGCCTATAACTATTGTGATCTGCCACATTTCTGTATAGCACTGTCCAGCACAACATAACAATTCTGAAACCTAACATTATTATTTAACTTTTAGCTCCATGCTAATTATATAATATATGCTAACAATTGGTATAATAAATAAAATGGCTACACATCTCTACACTCAGAAATTATTTCTAACCAGGCTTTGACATTTAACACATTATTGATTGGTAGCCAGTTGCCAGAACCATCTTGATTATTCTTAATTTGCGATACGATGGCTAATGCTAATTACTGTAGTAACAAATACAGTAGCCTAGCCAAAATGGCAGCGACATGACCTTCGCCCCAGCGGTCAATGATGTCTATGTATTAATGTCAATGCCTACACCAACTAAGGTTAAGGTTAAGGTATACTTTATTACCCCCGTAGGAAAATTAGTTTTCTGCAGTTGACCCATACTTCAGTGCCGCTGGGGCAACCTTTCAGGAGCAGATCATGAGCCAGGATCCTGCTCAGGAGAACCTGGATGATTAGTGGTGCATGTTTTAGGTTGATGAGGGAAACCGGAGCACCCAGAGGACACCCACCCAGACACGGGGAGAACATGCATAACATCTGTCTATGACATTGCTGCTCTTACTGTAGGTTTTGTGTTGGATGCCCTTCCTAACACAACACAAAGGAGTGTTTTTTTCCTTCGAGGGTAGCCACAGCAAATCATCTGCTTCCCAGGATGCAGTCACTGATTTGGCATAGATTTTCATGCCAGATGCCCATCCTGACCAGCACAAGGATTTCACTGTGGCCCCTTGTGGAAGAGACGGCCAACTCTGGCCACAAAAGGCTCTTTTGGTCTGGTACCAATATGAACAAAAATAAAACTATATTGAGCTTTGTTCTGTACAAGACTTGATTTGCTGCTCTGTGAATATTGAGCCAGGCACTTTCCACATTTCCCTGCTAGAGGCTACATGGGCTGGAGTCAACACTTGTTTAAATCTCCACTCAGAAACGCCGGGCAGGACAGTGACCAGCTCTGGGCAGCACAACCACATGTGTCTTCCTGAATGTGAGGTGTCACAATTTGATTAATGCCTGACATCATTGGGCGTTCGGACTTGGGCAGGCTGATAAACTGGGAGAAATTGCTGATGGATGGCCACTTTCTTCCCCAGATAAGGCTCATTTCTCTCCTTGGGATATAGGCAATAGCAGAAGCAGAGATTTCTGTTACGACATTAAAGACCTTGTACAGGATCACTTTGTGTAAACTGTTGGTCCGTCTCAAAAATACGGCCTTCACTGACACAGCAATCAAAGGTCTGCAGTTCAATTCTGGGTGGAGTGCAGTAGTAGTTGTAGCAGTAGTACTGATGATTTAGGTTACTCTGGTCAAGAAGTAGAAGGAAATACTCAGGTGTTTGTATTTTCAGCATGAGTAGAAGTTTTTTTTTTTTTTTCGGAGGTAAGATGGCTAGCACACTTGCCTTCCAATCAAAAGGTCAAGAGTTCAATCCCAAGCAGTGGTGGACAAAGTACTCAACTTCATTATTTCAGTAAAAGTATTGATCCTCTTGGTCAAATATTACTCCAATACAATATAATATAAGTCGAAGTACTGGAGTATGTGCTTTCAAAAATATTTAAGTATTCAAAGTACTTTTCTTTCACACTCTATTTCAAATGAGTGCAGTCAAGAATTTTGAGTACAATTTCTGATACATTCAAGTCACAACTTTGCAGCTCCAAAGTATGAATAAACAACATTTTCATACACTCTTAACCCTACCCTCTAAAGATGAGCCCTCAAACTCATTTTAGTGTGGAAATAATAATAATGACCATTATATAAGATTGTTCTACAGTAAATACGAGCCATACGTATTATAAATAAGGCTGGGTCAATAATTTTTAAATTGGTTAGTATAGAATCTTGCAAATGTTGTTGAAAGCAAAAGCTAAATCGCTTTTAGATTGTGTCCAGAGGTTCTTTTTAGTTCTTGAGAGCAAATATGACTCGAGAGATATGTGTAAATTTACTTAAAGTAAAAATTACAATTAATAAATGATTATCTTTAGGAAGTAAGTCAGTTGTTTTTTGGTTTTAAGACAATTTCTCTGAAGAAGTTACTTTTGCTTTGTAAAAAATGTAGTGGAGTAAAAAGTATTATATTTATCTTTTAGATGTAGTGGAGTAAAAGTAAGTTTCCCCTAAAAATACTACTCAAGTAAAGTGTATTTAATTCAGTTTAACTTTATTAGTATATTATTTATTGTAGTGATAGTGGCAGTAATGGTTCTGTTTGTAGTGGTCATAGCAGAAGCAGAGATTTCTTTTATGCTTTTAAAGGATATTGTCGCTCATCGTTTCAAGAACATGGCCTTGATTTTTGTTTTCAGAAATTGCTGCCACATTGGCTTGAGCAACAGACAATTGATAGATTCTTACCAGCGACATGGAGAGATGCCAAATAGAACAGGTGATACCTCATTTAGGTGCCGTCCCTGTGTGCAGCAAGTTCTCGGGGCGCCATATGGACACATCAAAGATTAATGGCCTTGTTTAACCACTGGCTCCTTGATCATATGTAAAGCACGCGGAAGTTTGTAATGTGCACATATTCCTCCTGCGTTTTCCAGACTCAGACACACCACACGTCACAGCTGTTAGTTCATAGTAAAAGAAGATCAATACTTTAGATGGATCGCGATTGATGAAGACAGGCTATGAAAATTGATGAATAATCAGTTACTGGTGGTGCGCTGGGCGGGGAAAAGAGAGAAGCTTGGAGCAAATAAATACATCAAACTTTAGCACTTTGTCTTTTGCAGCCACAGGACAAACCTCACTGGATTCACTACCAGCTCTAAATTATTTATTTACTTGAATTATTATAACATGGCAAATTTAATTTAGTTCAAAGTGAAACACATTAATTCAGTGCACACAGAGTGGTGGCAAAATGGTAAATACAGTCTCTCTTAGCCAGGAGGTTATGAGTTTGATCCTTGGACCATCTGACTGATCTTTCCAGAGGCATGGCATAGGTGATATCAGCAAATACTAAGGGCACAGAGTGACTGGGATAAGGCTTAATGAGATTGATCAATAACAGTACATACCTAGAATTTATGGACACTGGGGAGAGTTTTGAGTCCACAGATGTGTTCTATACTTGTCAAGCTTTAAGTCACTTTTCGTTTGATTGTCAATTGACCTGTTAAGCCAGATTCACACCGGATGTGTTGCATGTGCGGCACGTCTTCGAGAGCCAGCTGGGAGACCACGAGTTCGCAGGAGAGGAGCGAGTTTATACTGGAAGTTATGAGTTCACATGATAATAACCATGAGAACTGCATGTAAAAAGTATTGTAAAAAGCCATGTTTGCCTTTGACCATGGTCTCTTGTTCATTTAGAGATTATTTGGCGATTTAACCACGGTTGAAGCCTAAAAGTCACAGAAATATATACTTCACCCCTGCATAAAAATGCTACGTATATAAATACTTTCATTTTACTCATGTTTAATGCTCTCCGATGCCGTCTGTGACTCCATGGCCTCAGTTAAGACCTAATGTTTACAGCAATGTAAGCGAGAGGCTGCACACGCGTTTTTATTTTGAAATTTACCGAATCCTCTTCACTGGACCCGGGTCTGACTTCCTGTCTGGCTCGATCTGCTCTGTTCAACTTTATACCTGATGGATCCAGCATCCGGGAAAAATAGACTTGATGCATATTTCTGATGGAGCACCGGACACGGAGACGTACTGCAACGCAGCCAGTGTGAACTCACGCATTGACTTGCATTGTGTCATACGGGACACACAACAGATTCAGTGTGAATTGGGCTTTACTCATGGGGATACGATCATAAACAGCTCATGTAATTAACTATATGTGCAGTAATGAAACATGGGATCCAAAGCGCACGTTACTGTGACGGTGCAACCTTTCTTAAAATGTTTTAGCTGTATTAGGCCTATTATAAAAGCAGCATAAAACATGAGTCCAGATGTCCTGCAAAAAGCTTGTAGGGTTCTCTGGAGCCTCTGTCCTGGCTCAGTGATGAGACTGAAGACTCTGTGACCCTGTGCTTCTGGGGCCTCTCCTGGGGAACTACTACAGAGGATTTCCACACAAATAAAGGGCCGCATGTATAAAACATTTTTAAAAAACTAAAGCTAACTCACACTATGCTCCAGTCTGAGCAGAGAAGCAGCTCAAATGTGGAAGTTGTTACAAGAAATGTTTTCTCTTGAAACTTGAAGAGAAATAAGATCATAATTAGTCTCGCTTTTTTATTGTAGTGTAATAGCTGCTGGAAATCATATATGCTCATCTAAAATGCATCAGATTACAGGAAATTAAATCTGTTTTGCTCAAATTTGTATTGTATTGTGCTTCTTAAAAACCTACTTTAAAACACATTAGGGCACAGTTCAGGGAGTTGCACAAAATTGATGTTAATGCTTAGTAAAGTCTCATCAAAAGTAGCTTATATTCTGTTTTAGCGGTGGTGGGGGTAGGAGGGCCAAATTTAAAATCTTGCCTAGGGGCCAACAGAGTGAGGACCGGCTCTGGATATTTCCTGTGGAGTCTCTGTGTCTTCCTTGTGTTTTCGTTGGTTCTCTCTGGCTTCTTCCCATTATGAAAAGATATGGGAGAATATAAAAATTGCCTAGTTAATGAATGTGAGAGTGAATGGTTGTCAGCTCTTGACTAACTGAGCCCAGAGTGTAGCCCCCCAAGTTGCTGGGATAGGCTCCTGTCACTCCAAAACCCTTACCGGGAATAAGTCGAAAATCAGTGAATTACATAACCATCATAATCATCACAGTTAAAAAGTGCTTAAATTATTTTTCTCTGCGTAATGAATGTATATGCTTTTCACCGTTTGAACTCAACTAATCAAAAAATGTGAAAACTCAAAATTTTTCAGTTTTGGGGCCACCTCAAAATTTTCAGGAACTAATATTTTTTGTTCACCACATTTGACGTTCTAATGTATAATCTAATCTTTCAATTTTAAGTTTTACTCATTATCATATTTTTTTTTTTACTCATCTTAAATCCAACTTAATGTCCATTGTTCAGAAAAAAATATTGATAATAAAAACTTTATATACTAAATTTAACAAAAGAGTTGCAATACAGTTGTGCTCAGAAATATTTCTTTTTAAATAAACAACAGCAACAACAGATATTGAAACTGTGAATGCATCTGTAATAGAAATAAATAAGTCTCGTGTGAAAACAATGGATAGTAAGTTGGCTGTAAGATGAGTTTAAAAAATAATGATAGTGAGTAAAACGTAAAATTGAACGTTTTTAGACATATGAATGTCAAATTAGGTAAACAAAACCTCAAGGGATCCTTTCTTTTCACAGTGTTCTGAATTATTTCACTTATTATTTCACCAAATGATGAAATTTAAAGATCAGATTCTAGGTAGTATTTCCCCAGCCTTGTCATACTCATTGTGAGTTACTGCAAATTTATCTCCAGAGGACACGACACTTAGTTCATTTACCCTCCGGACAGGCTTGTTTGAAAGATTTACCAGGTCGTTCAGGTGCCTGCCATCGATTCAGAGTAATTCCCAGAGGAGTGAGGGAAATGAAACGTCAACTTCTCTGTGACGTGTGATGAAAATGAATGGAAGGCCACATGGGGAAACCGACAGCTATAGGGGGTAAAAGTAACTGTGAGGGGCCAGCACACTTGTCTTGTTTAGTGAGACAGGAACTCACTCATTTAAGTCACATCTGTACTTCCTGGCGAGATGTACAGCTTTGGGAACTGATCTTTAACTGTGCACCATCAAAGAATCTGTGGCCATGCGCTCATCTCTAGAGCTTTTATAGAATGGCTCTCCTGCTTTTGTTTACCGTGGTGCAAAATCGGAAAGTAATTAGATAGTTTTGCGCAAGAATTTTATAAAATCTTGAGGTGGACCGTGCATGGACAGTCACCTGGCAGAAGGTCAACAATTGAAACAGGTTTTAGTTGAGTGTAATAGTAGTAATAGCGTTAGTTGTTGTGGTTATAGAACTTGTAGCTGTCATGATCTTGTCCGTGTCCCTGTCTCTTGTTTTATTTTGATATCTGGTCAGTCCTTGTGTGTTTTACTTCCTGCCTTCTTGTGTTTGCCGTCTGTTTGATTGCCTGCCCTGCCCCAGTGCCTCGTTTCCCATGTGTATTTATGCGGCATTCTTGATACATCGGAATCTCGTAAAATCCGACCTCCGACTCGGAAAAATGTCCTTGAACATCGTCTCGGGTTGGGATTTTTGCCCGGAAACTCTTGTAGAAGTGTTGGACGTCACAATCCTGGGGACACCCTCTGTGACAGGAGGACAGTGAGGTTACCAACGGGGAAAGAGTCTTTTTAAACAAGAGATCTCACACTTAGGTACAAAATTTACTCATCTTTATATAATGAATGACGTTATCGGTGCTAAAGCTCTGCAAAAACGCCTTTGACAATTCATTTATCACTGAATGACCAAAATAGAAATAGAAACATCCCAGGATATAACGTCCTGTTCCAATTCAAAGTTCGCTTCTCGGCAAGTCCACTCTAAATCGCCGGATGTGTTCTTGCTCCGCACGTTTTACCAGGGATGCATCAGAGGACATTTGTGCGAACTCGGGCAGGTAAATCCCAGAATGCATTTCACATTGCGCATGGATCACCACTCGGATCACCGCAATCCGCCCTCTCCCTCTTCAGCCCACACTGAAGCAGACACAACAGACGCACACCAGAGCTCAAAGAAGAGATCCACTACCTCTTCTTCTCAAAGTTGTGCACTTTCAATGACTTTGTTTTCAAGCAAACAACCTTTAACCCATCTCTCTTTATATGCTTTCATTTTCTTATGTTATTTATATTAATATAAAAATGTTATTTAATAAGGACAAATCCAAGCAGTTTGGCTGTTGTTTTTCTGTTTTATAGATCTTAATTATGACTTCTGTTTCACTAGATTTTTATATTTATTACATACAAAGAAATTAAAATAATGTGGACTGTGGTTACCATTTTTTATTTATGAAAAATAAATGCCTTCTTCAGATGTTCATTTTATTCTTGTGCATAAAACAAAACAAAAGGAACTTTTTTATTAATAAAAGAAGGGTTTGGGGTCAGAGCCACAGGAGAGTAGCTTCCTGTGATGTCATGAAGCTCACCTCATCCCAAAATCTGAAAAAAGCAAAGTCCATTCTCACGTTCTCCGTTCTCCGACTCTGCTTCCACAAGTCTGTACCTCTGAGTACACAAATCCAGAATCTGTATGCTAGAAATGAGAAACGGCCCATGTCCAGTCTGTGTCAGTGTCTGATGTCTTCTGATTTTCCCAGTGTCCTGTTATTTGTAAGATTTTATATTTTACCTTTCGCCTGCCTTTTGAATTTGGATTTTGGTTTTGCGCTGCCTTTTTGTTTTTTGTTTTGTTCTCTTTTTATTATGTTGGATTTTGGACGTCATTTTCCTCCTTCTGGACTTTGGTTTGATTGTTTTTCTCATTAAAGTTTCACCTTCTATGATCCTGTTTTGGGTCCTTTTCCACCTGTGCCCCCTTGGAATATAAAGTAACAGTAGGAAAAAGGAGTTGTAGAAAAAAAAAAAAAAACTTTCTAAACTGCTTTGTACTAAAGTTGAACTTTACATTAATATTACAATACTTCTTCCACCTCTGCCTACTATTTTAGCCATGTCTTAAATTGGAACAAGCGTCATCTTCTCTCTCTGCTCTAACAAGCCCCACTTTTGGAACTTTGTTGAGATCATTAATAATATCTAAATTCCTAACACCCCCTCTGTGAACCCACTCGTTGTGTTGTGAGTGGCATTTTCTCTTAAGCTTACTGAAGTTTACAGTTGTTAATCTTTGTCTACTACAGCCCCCTCATTCTCTTATGATAATTAAGGGTTGATATTTACACGGTAGATTTTACAGCCCTGATAATCACATTAAGTCATCCCACAACTCAGAGGCACTGTTTTCTCCAAAATGCTTAGGCATATACAATATTTATTCTGTAGATCATTGTAGTATTGTGTAATGTCAGTATTCAACAAAAACAAACTAACAGGAACTATAAAACTGTGTGTGATCAGTGTTCCCAAGAAAGGACATTAGGATTAATCAAATATCCAATTTAGACACATCTTCCCTGCACAATTTTGTACTTTTTCTTCCTGACTAATTGCATCCAATCACAATATATCAATAGTGATGGTTAAATTCCAAGTACTCATTAGTTAAACATTGTAATACAGTGAGGCGTATGTTGCCTGCTCTCTCAAGGCTTTAATCAACTGTGAAAAAAGCAGAAAATGCAAAGCCCACAATAATATACTG